>OY728119.1:1278146113-1279396113 GCA_963277665.1 Viscum album
ATATTTATAATATATTTATGTAATTATATTGATGGTACAATTATTAACCACCTTTCTATTTTATATTAAGAAAAACAAAACCGTCATTTCTGTGTTGTGCACACTACTGCGTCCATGACAAAATGAGATTCATTTTCCCTCACCTAATTAAATTTTTTGTAATAATTAGAAATTTATTTTGTAAGTATAATATTTATAAAATATTTTATATTCTTAAATTTTAAAATAGATTACTCTTTTTCCCCATTCGCTAGAAATTAAAATTAGCATCCATGAATATACGTGGACTACCACCTCTATGAAATGATTGATTTCCATTTTTCATTTCATCATTACCTTACATGGATGATATTGAGAATGTGTTTAGTGGATAAATATAATTTTTTTTGAAATTTTTATGGTTATACAAAGACAAATTTAATAACCAATTAACAATTTCCTCAACAAATAATTGTCGTAAATCCAACCGTCGAAAAAAGAACTCTAAGAGAAAAATGATCTATTCATAATATAAAATAACATTTATTAGATTATATTATTATACTAATTCTTTATAATTATGTTATATAATACTAATAATAATTAAATAACAACATTATTCTTCAATTATATTTATATTAAGAATAAATCAATTCATAATTATCCATTAATTATGGTATATTCTATTTTGGGTTCTTCTAACCACCTACTTGAACAATGATATAAATTTATATCTTTCCTAACTATGAGAATTTAATTTATGGTAATATATGATATAAATAAGTAAATAATAGTATTTTTATGAAATAAAAATATAATATTTAAAGAAATATTTAAAAAAACACCCTGCATTCACTAAGAATATTGACATCACACGTATTTCATATCTATCTTTATATATTGTGAAAAAAAATCCTTTTTAATGAAATTATAACATTACAAATAACAATAAAAGTTTATATCTCATGATACAATTATTCACAAGTTTATTTGATTTTTCCATAAGTGTGGATACTAATGGTATGACCCAAGAATGTAATGCTTATGTATACTAATGTTTGTTTGATGTTTGAAATAATTATATTTTTTATGAGTGTTCTCTTGAATATATTATAATATCATGGATCATGTTTATTTAATCATGTTTATTTAATCATGTTTCTACACAGTTTTGATATACGTCTTATGTTAATCCAATCCTTATTCCATGATTTTTGATCCACACTTTTTAGGGTATATATTCATATATATCTAAATTATTCCCATATATGTATAATATAATCACTTATTATATTTAACTAGTAATGTTTATGTTTATCATTAATGAGAATATGAGATATCACATTTATTAGGTTTCTAATTACATAAGTTATGATGATAGTAAATGTATGATGTGTATAGAAGAGTTTCATATATAGAGGATTTCTGGGAGATATTAAGGACTTATTATTAGTTGAGTACTATTATATATAAGGCGAAAAATGATCAATTGATACAAATAAAATGGGGTTTTAGTTAATGTTTTCCCTAATTATCTAAAACTATAAACCCAAATGGTATTGGGTATATATTGTGATGAAAAATTTTCTTTATGTAATATTGATGAGATTGTGAGGTCTATGAGCTACTATGTCCCTTCCCATTACATATATGATTATTAATATATATTGGAAACAACCAAAAAAGGTCACCATTGACATATACCTTTGGTAAATATATAGAAACCAAATGTTCCCACCCCTATTATGAGATAATAACATCATCAAACAACATGATCTCTCTTGTATATTTTGGAATCCACTCATAAGTGATCCCATATACTTTTTCCCATCTGAGAGAATCATCAACATGTCTTAGTGAGGAACGAAGTACATGAATGTGATAATATACTATATTGATATGAATCCATCTATATATTAATAAACACATAGAGGATTTCCAATAATCTTAATGACCTCACTAAAGTTCACTAACTTATTTTGGTAGTTGATCAAAAGTAAGCTTATATTCTTTCACCATTTCAGTTTGAAAAAAACCATAAGAATATCCCTATAGAAATAAAAAGGAAATTATATAGACCTTACCATTCCAAATAAGGTCGTTATAATATTTTTAAGTTAAGAAAAAGGCATTCTCATATTCTTAAATAGTATCATGAAGTCTGTCATCATTTTACAACAACAAGATGAGTGTTTCTTAGAGGGAATCGTGCCTGTGAAATTCATTGAGAAGAATGAATGGACCCAGCTAGATGACATTAATCATCCAAAAGTATATCTTTTTGGGAGGAAGTATACCATCATGGAGAAACCTTATATCCATACCCTGATCTATTTTAGTGTGGTTGTGGACCTTCAACTTATCTTGATAAAATATCTAGAATATAATGGCTCGTTATCACAGAGAAAAAATATTGAAGATATAAATCCCATCCCCACTGTAATGTGAAAAGATACTCTCAGGGCCCTTCTTAGACTATTCTCCATGATGTTAAAACCCATTGAAACAAAAAGATAAGTCATGGGAACTTTTCTCGTTGTGATATTTGAAAAAATTATTCTCATTACCGGATAATCAATCAATAAAAAGAAATTACACTTTGGAATTCATCAAGCACTAATTACCATGAAAGTACTCCAAGTGGAAACTATATCATCCTCCCTAAAGGTTCTCCCATGATATTTGTTGTATAAATCCTCCATATATCTATACATTATTACATAATATAATTACTCCAAATAATGAGGAATATTGATATGGACATGGTGTTCCTCCCTATGGTGTTCACTATAAATTTATTCCCCATAGTAACATCTCATTTATACTAGAAAGTCTTACCCATGTCGAAGCTATCCAATAATTCCCTGATAATTAGAGGGACTTGAGATACTGTGGACATCTATAACAAGTACCTCATCCATGACTATAAATATATCTCGTTAGCTCATGGTTGACTTAATGTAGAGTTTATCATAGGTACCCCCATCAAATTATATACCCCCTCAATATTTTTTATTATATATTGATCAATCCTGAAACTATCTGCAAATAAAATGAGAAATGAATAATTTGGTTTGATAAAGTGGAGTAAACACTCCTATAAAATCAGTAGAATAATATGGTTACGAATAAATAAATAGACAAAGACAATATGAAAGTTATTTTCTAGACCATATCTACCGAACAATATTACATTCCTAATATATTTAATGAGGAATGAATAAATTACTTACACATGAGATTGTGGATTAATCATCATCCCCTCATCATGTAGAACATTTATTATTGGAAATATTGTAACCACATCAAAGAAATAGAATAAATTTATTATTATATCAACTTGAATACTCTTTCAGCTACATGGAATCCAAATTCAAGAAGATAATGAAATGATCTTAAACATGTGTACTTCAATTATGTTAGATAACTTAAATAATTGATTCTTGATTCCCCATATTATGTGTATATTATAAGTTAAGCCGAGCAAGAATCCTTTCATTTAACCATGCTCTATATCTAGAAAAGTATTCTACGAATTTCAGCCTACAATGTAATTTCCCTGAGTTGGGTATTGATATTGAGGTATAAGTATATTTATTGGTCAGTTCAACAAAGTCTACATATCTCCAAAATCATAGAAGTGGTGAAATTTTGTGGGAGTAGGCCAGCGACATAATATTACATCTGACCATTAAAAAGGTTGATCATTATTATCACATAGTAAAATCTAAACACATAGATATAATATTAATAACAAAAATGAGTATACATCACTAACAAAATGTGCTCCATATATCCCATGTTTGATATATATCCCACAATATCAATAGGTAAGTAGTAGTAGTTACAATTTTCACACCCTGTGATTTTTATGAGATATATATTGTTTAAATTTTTGGATGTATTTTGGTTTTTACTACATTATGATAAACTTGTTATATAAGAATAACCATATTATATTTCGGTATATGCAACACTATTATTGGATTCTTGTACCCACACTTTCATGTTCATGTGATATATTTCATTTCACGGAAGACTGAGATTAAGAGAAAAACTAAATATTATTATGTTAACTTATATCCAATTTATAATAATTGTGGTTATGAAAAATATTAATATAATTATGAAAATATTCTTAACACATTGGTGTGAAATTAATTATAAATGAAAACAAAACCCATTTTTAATAAATTAAAATGTTTTTCTAAAAAACTATTTATGTGAAAATAAGTAAGAGTATTAAATAATAAAATCACTCATGATGAATTTTGTTAATGAAATATATATATGTAATATTTTAAATATACTTTATAAATTTAATCTTATATTTTTTTGAGACTTGATATAAGAATAAATTAAATTTATTGGATAAAAGAATTATTTTTCAAAAAATGCAGCTTTCCCACTATTTGATGGAGCACTGGTTTTAAATATAGTTCGGAAACATTTAGATTCTGTATTTGAATAAATAAACATATTACTTGGAATAGGAAAATGAAAATTTATTTTGGATAATGTATTGGTATTTTTCTATTTATTTTTCAAAATTAAATAAATATTAAAAAATTACTACATTTTAAATCAAAACATCTTTTTCATCTAATTTTAATTTTTTGTTAGAGTATAATTATAATTAGTATTAAAGTATACTATCAGTAATTTTTAATCACGTCATTTAATTCTATTCATTGGATGTTTTTTAAATTTGAAATTGGACAAAATAAAATGTCAATCATTTTATGGTTTTTAATTTTTAAAAATCAATTTTATCACTTTTTCAACGAGATTAATTTAAAATTAATTTTTAATATGTCAGTATTTTAAATTTTAAAAAATGAATTCCATATTTTCAATCAATGGGTAAACATTATGTTAAAAGTAAACGTTTATTTTTATATATTTTGAATAGTAACTACGATAATTTTAATTTATCATATTTAATGGTAAATTGGGTATTTTAAGTTAAAAATAATATTATAAAGTCAATAGAATTACCCTAAAACCATGAAAACTATTATATTAATAAACATTGAACCTTAACACCTTAGGATAAGAAATTACTCATATAATGGTCTTTTATACATGAAAATGATATAAATATTAATAAAATTAAATAAAGTGACATGAAAGTTAGAAAATTTGATCCTCTTATTTATTGTAAGTATAATAATTTTCATATTGGTATAAACAAGATAAAACATTGAAAATAAATTTTATCCATAAATATAATGAAATTATATATATCATGGTATTTCATTTATAATTTTTATATATTAGAAAATTCCCTAAATTTCTTATACAATGACGATACATAAATAATTTAATTGATCAAAATTCCATAAAATAATTTTAATTAAAATGATAATAACCATTAAAAGATGATAAAAATGGCCAAATATTATTGATAGAGTATACCATAACCATAATCATCCATGGGTCATGTTATTGACCATTTTGGATCCATATGGAAAGGATTATAAAACATAGAATATTTTATTTAATGTGATGTTAATGTTGTGACAATTATGTTTTAATAAATATAACATTTTAATGTTGAATTTTGAAGAAGAAATATTAAAATATATGAATTATTAGGAAATATAGAGGATTTAAATTCATAATAGAATTTTTTTAATTTTTTATTATATATATATATAATAAATAATTAGACAAAAATAATGTAGTAATTATTTTATTAATGAAAATATCACTGTAATGATATTAAAAATATTAAATTAAATAAAATTTTAATAATTAATATATCCAATTAATTTTATAGATTAAATTGAACAAATAGGGATATATTACAATATTTTATTGTAGTATAACATATTATCTTGATATATTAAAAAATCCAAGAATTAAATAGTGTCAAAATTGACAAAATTGATGTTTTATCAAAATAATGGTTTTTTATATTTTTTATAAATCATAAAACATTTAAAAAACATAATAATTAAGATATGGTATAATTTTTTCTAAAATATTTATTTATGATCTATTTGACTTTAAATAATGAATTATTTTACCCTTTTAATATTGAAATATTTGTTACCCAAGTTAATATAAACTAGAATAACCAAGTGTTAAATAAAATGGTAAGGTATAAATGGATTGATAAAACTTGTCTAAAATTTATGGGTTGATGTTATTACAACCTTATATCATCTCATATATTAATTTATTATATTTTGGATTTATTTGGATGAGGTTTTATATTATTAAAAATTAATAGTTTTGGATATTCCAAATATTCCCCTCTCCTCATTTTTCAAAGGGCACACCCTCCCTCAAAACATAACTACATTTTTACACTTAAATCATTGATATACCATACCCATTTCCATTTAAAATTACATATTCACATTATATAAGTGATTTTATTCTCAAAAGTCTAACTCTGGTGCCTTTAAGAGGATATCTAGAGGGAGCTCGTCGAAGAAGATGCAATCTCCTCTATCAATTATTTCATAATTATTTATTCTTCCACTTTAAATTCATGATTTCTTAAAATTTAAATGTAATAAATCATGTGTAAAAAATATGATGATATGTTATTATGGTAATGTGACAACCCTATTGTACATTCTATTCATCCTATGAAAAATTAAATGACTAAGCCAGTATACGTGCGACTTATTGTCTCTACACTGTGGTGTAATCTGTTATTCATCACAACCTTAATTTGATGGTCATAATGATGGAAATATTAATTATATATTCTTATTATAACATGATATTTATTCTTCATTATTATATAAACCATACACTTCAACACCATTCCAAATTTATGGGAATGTTGTTTTTGCTCGTGTGTAAGCACAACCTACCGTCTCCATGATGCGATGTGATTCAATCTAAATGATATTCCTTAAATAATGACTATATAATTGAGTTAAATGAATAAATATGATATATATTATAAAAATATAATTCTAGAAATGATATAACTATAACCTAATAATAGCAAAAGAACTTATCTGACAATCATGTGTAAGAATATAAAGTAGTTAATACCCAATGAACGAGTAATAATGTAATCACAAAATTGGTAAGAATATGATCACTTATGATATCAAAAAAAATTATTATGATTCTAGAATAAATTAATGAAATTATTTAAACCCATATATATAAGGTTCACACACACACTAAATAACCCATTCCTATGGTAAGGGATAAATTTTTAGTCTTGTTATTATAAAATATTGATTAAATATAAATAATTACTAGTGTATATATTATCCATGTCCATGTTTCCTAAATAAGTATTCCGAAATATTATTTATATTATAATAAAATTGTTAAAGTAAATTTTAAAAATTGGTGAATTTTTACTAAAGAGATATAAAATGGATCTTTTTTCATTTTCGATACAAAGTACAATTTGAATTATTCGACAAAATTACTAGAAGATTGATTTATTTTAACTTATAATCCATGAATAGATTTGTACATTTTCGTAACACCTTATTTACATGAATCTCCCTTTAAAATATTTCAAAGTTATTTTCAAATAAATACTATTATTTTAAAACCATGTGGCATTTTGAGAAAATTAATTTTTCTGATGAATAAAGGAAATTTTCCTCAATAATTAAGTTCAGGACTTCTATCACAAAACATTTCCATCTAAGATGAAATTTTTATTAGAGGTATGTTTTAAGTATAAAATCCTAATTATTCATAGGTTTGATTATTTTTTGGATGGATTTCTATTTATGAAATCCATTTATTTTTCTTAGATTATATTATAATGGAAATAGGTTTAAAAACCCTATATTATTTATTGAGTTATACCATGAAAATTGATTTTTGTTTTTATGGAACATATAATAATGTATTCATTTTGAAATGATTGGGACCTATATCTACATCCAATGCATCTGTTAAATATTTATATTTCATGAGATAGACCAGGATGGAATGTTAAATGATCTTGGTTCCATTATAAGGGGCTACAATGTTATATAAACCTGATTTAGTAATATAGAGACGTAATGAGGAGTGAACTCAGCTCAATTATGGACTTTCTCTATAAATATGGTCTTGGAAATAATACATTACTAATATAAAATTATTTTATATTTTTATGTGTTTTACACAAATCCATGTTTTATGAACATGTTATTTATTATGGCTCATGTTCCTTTATTATTTATGGCTTATAAACTACCATGATTTACACAATGACTCAAGATTTTTATAAATGTTATAAATTGAATTATTCTCAAAGGTTATGTTTATGTTTGTATATTTTTATGTTCTTGTTATATTTTACATTTTATTTGAATACCCTTATTGAGCATTAAAATCACCCTTTTTATAGTTTTCCATTTTTCTATAGGATATAATTAATTATTTTATGTATGAGTACTAATGGGGAAGATTTTTATGGAAGATGATGAAGATATTTCACATGTTAATACTATGTATTCCATGTTTCCAAAGGTAGTAAAATATTCCTATACTTGGGAATTCATTAGTAAAATCTAATGAATATTTATCTAAAATTATTTAATATTCATGTACATCAATATTGGGTCGTTATAGTTGGAATCAAAGTAATACTTTAGTCATCCATTTTAAAATAGGATGTGATTACGTAAGTGAGATCCCTAGAGATATTTTCGAATGATCTATCTAAGGATGTACTAAGGATAAGTGTAAGCATCTGTTATTACCATTGAGTTTTTGTGATAATCATGAATGAACTAGGATTAAACCTAATATATCATTGATTGAAATAGTATAAGTAATTTACCTTACTTATGTTTTATTAAAATCTAATATGTATTTCTCCCACTATGATTTCCAGTCATAGTCAATAGATAAAACTGGATAGAACATATTAAATCTTGAATGTTTTATATGTGGAAAGTATGGGAATAATTAAAATCGATATCCTATGAGGAAATATCTTAATGAGAATCATGAAGGTGATAAAAATATTGAGAATAAAGATATTGAAAATTACATGTGAAAGTTATGGGATGTTCTATAATTATTGTTTACATTAAACCTAAGAAGAATGGTTATATTATGGTTGAGAAACCATAATACATGATTCATATTTTAGGAAATAATACAATTTTGGATTCTAAGTAATTGTATCAGAAAAATGTAGGATGACTGAGGTGTATATGTTTCAGAATTCAATGATTATACCAATCATGATACACATATGTGTTTTTAGTATAGGTTTTTAATTAAGGATTGAAAAGCATATTTTTAGTAGTTATTAATACCCAGAGTAGTGATTTAATGGTAAGAAGATACATTTGGATAAAACATGATTAATGGAGAGATAACCCTTAATATGTCTCTTGTGATATTATATTGATGTTCAGATAATTATATGTTGGATACGAATATGTAAATTGGATGACACTAGAGTCTTGGGAACTACTTATGGATGTTTTTACAAGAGAGGTTTTCTATCGTGGATAAATTATGAATTTTTTTTGGAATTATGGAATATATCCAATAAGTTTTGTAATAAGGATAAATTATTGTTTCAGTAAGGAAAAATTGTAAATCAAGTTATTACCATGACTCAGGTGAATACAAGATTAAGGTGATCACATGTTTGGAATGTGAACGATAAGAGATACCTTATGATATATAGGGGATAAATGTTAATCGTAGTTAGTGCTCCTATTTTTAATGTTTTGTATTTTAATATTTCATAAATATTGTAAAGACTCAAATTTATGAAATATTTAAGTTAAAGTTTGGATAACTTTTCTTATAATAAAAATGTAACTCACTATAGGTGGAAGTATCCATTTTTTATATTTTTTATGATATAGATAGATGGATTAACTTATTATTATCTTTATGGATCGCATGATCTATTAAGGCTTAAGTAATGGAAAATTCAACTTAATTTCTTTGAATAACATATCTAGTGGAATGTATTCAAGGAATAACCTATGGTGAGACAGTGCTACAATAAATTACTTATATATTCTCATAAAAATCATTCAATATTTGTAAAAGGGATAATTATGTTAAAGGGTTACCTATTCCCATCATTTTGATGATATCAATGACCCCTTTCACAATTATTTTTTGTATGGTTTTGTGATTTTTAACAATATGCATATCTCTTAAATCTTGTGACTAGTGATCATTTTAAATCTCTTTAATTATTTATGATTTCCTCTATGCCAAAATAAACTCTTATGTTATCCAACGTATATAAATAGTAATGATTTACATTGGGTAGATATTATTTTACATATATTCTTTTTTAATAGTTAGTTTTAGTAATTATTTTCATGGCGTGGGTTTATCTGAATGACTCTTTTAAGTAATAATACTTTTATAACCTAGACAATTTTCACGTGAGAAATTCATTTTAAGGGGGGTAAAATGTATCACCCTAACATGTTAATGAGATATATATATATCTATTTATTTATTTTATGTCTTTTTTTACACTACCCAAATATAATCTTGTTCTACATGAAGAATGTTCTTATCATATGGTATACACATCATTATGCATGGCTCGTATTACACACACTTTAATGTTATTTAGATAGAAATAATTTCACGGAAGACCAAGTTCAAGAGAACAACTAAATATTAGTATGATTGTAAAGACTCGGAAATTTCAAGGAAAATTTTTTCTTAATTTTCTTTGGAATTTTACAAGAATGCAGTTTCTGACGGTGCCTGATTCCGAGGCTCGGTGTGCCCGGAATCATTTTCCAAAGTTTGGCTCGGGTACGTTCAGTGAACGAACGAGCGGGAATTTATATCTTTTGAACCAGGGCTCAGAATCAAATTCTGAGGGCACCGATGGAACCGCATCGCCGGTTTTTGCATAGGGACACCAATTCCGAAGTTGCGTTTTATCGAGTTTGGAAGTTAGTTTTCGGGGGTTTTTAATTAAACTGAATAAAAATATGTGTTTGCCATATATTTTTTTGAAGTGGTAGTTGGAACCTCCAAGGGGAGGTTAGTGGAGGGGCCCACCCACACATAACCTCCCTTGGGTGGATGTTATAAGGTGGGGCCCACATGAGTATCAAACCCCCTTAACCCCCCTTAACTCTTGAACTCTCCAATTATGTGGATGAAACTCTCTCTCATTAAATGAGTCTCTCCACCTACGTCTCATTAAATTTGACAACTTGAGATATTTAATTATGTGAGTTAATTTAATTTCAAACTTTTGAAATTTATAAGCTTTTTTGTGTTAATAAAACAAGTTAAGAACTTATTTTATTTGGGTTGGAGTTTAGTTGATTGGGAGCCTATGGAGAAATATCTTAGGAAGTCTTGAGTTTCTTCTTCCTCTACGACAAAGAACACGAAGAACGTCTCATCCGCCACTGAAGCACGACGACACCATCTTCTTCATCGTTCTTCAACCGAGGCAAGGAAAGTGAAGCGACGCCCACGACATCTCCAACGACCTTCATCCGCGTCAAAGGAGAAGACGTCGCCCGTGAAGAACGTCATCAACGACGACGTCACCTCCGAATGCTCGTCCACCAACGAAGAGTACCCGTCTTCCCTTCTGTCGCATGAGCATGAGAATTGGGAGTGTGTGACGAACATGGAAAACGAGGAATCGATATCCTCCCTTTTTCTGATATCGTCAACGAACGAAAATTAAGAGGTAGGGAATTTAAATTGCGATTGTTGGTGAACCCTCGTTTACTCCCTTCTAAATCTAAGACCGCGGTTCAACTAAATATTAAGTTGAACCGCGAAGATTATTTTGTGGGTTCGGATTATTGTTATGATTCTTTTTATTTAAGAGGTTGTAGGGGATTGTCTTTACTTTATTTTGTTCGAGATTACTCCCTTGATTTTTATTCTTCGTGAATATGTCCAACTCCTATCATTTAACGAGAGGGGGCTGGTCCGCAGAAACACGGCCGACCCACCTCTTTTTTCCATGTTAGATTTCTTTGTGGTTTGGTACGAGAATGCGCGGTGTTGTCGCACCACGCGGAATCATGGGACAAGGAAATGTGCGGCACCGTCGCGCCGCGTCGTGAAAAACAAAGAAGGGCGCGACACCGCCGCGCCGCGTCGGAGAAACCCGAAGACATCCGCGGATGGAGTCAGGCCCCGGTGAAGGGGCGCGATGCCAACGCGTCGCGCCAGAGAACCACGGAGACGGTGTGTTTTGTTAATTGACGATTGGATTGACGAGCGACAACATAACAGGGCCGAAAAGTATTTTTGAAGCTTGCGCAGTAAAGTACGATAACCGAGATGAACACCGGCTCAGACGGTTTTGAAAACGGACCACCGGAGCAACTCAGGTGGACCGCAGAAACACCAGGAGGCGCGGGTCGCCGGAGAGGCGCCGCCGACGACAGGAGGCCGCGGCCAGAGCCGTCCGGCCGCCAGGCGGCAGTGCCGCCCGAGCGTGCCGCCCGCTCATCGACTTCGGCTCGGCCACACCGCCCCACGGCCGGCCTGTCGGGCCAGACCGAGCCGTCCGGGCCGGGCCGCGACGGCCGGGCCGGGCAATGTCCAGTCAGGTCGGACCCGGTTTGGGCCGACCCAGGGGGGGTCGGGCTGGGTCTGTCCGTGACCAGACCCCCCGTTTTCAGACCACTTTCTGTCAAATGCCCATATCTTGGGATACTGACCTCTGATCGACGCACTATCAGTTGAGTAGTGATCCTTGGAACGAGACGGTCGTTTCAGTAAATTACACTCAAGCTTTCGGAGAAATTTGGATTCGGCCGGGTTGGTTCCTACACGAAACCAACCGGACCCTCGGAGCGGAAACACTTATATCTTGAGCTCCGGACATCCGATTGACGTGCCGTAGACTTTTATGGATTCCTCTTGATGAGACAGAACTTTTGGCTTACTCCGCTCGAGGTTGGATGTCGTCTGAGTATGGTCGGGTTGGTTCACTCACGAAACCAACCGGGCCCCTGAAACGAAAAAGCCAATAACTCACAGATCGGGCGTCTGATTGATGCGTCGTCTGTCTCGTTGAATTCCTCTTGATGAGACGGAACTGTTGACATACTTCGCCTGAGTTTTGGATGCAGTTGGATAGTGGACGGGTTGGTTTGTACCCGAAATCCAACCGGGCCCCTGGAACGGAAAAGCTGATATCTTTCAGACCGGATGTCCGTTTGATGAACTGTCAACGGAGTTGGTGATCACGTTGAGAAACGGTCCCCATGAGTATACCCTATGAGAGTTCGGGGTACAGTTGAGATATGGCCGGATTGGTTCTCACACGAAACCAACCGGGCCCCTGGGACAAAAAGGATAGTAACTCACAGACCGAGCATCTGATTGACGCGCAGTCTGTTGCGTTGAGACCCCTATGATGAGGCGGTCCTTTGAGATAAATATTAGTGGGACATTGAGATACTTGGAGTATCAACCTATAGCTCGTGGAGCGGACCCTACCGGAAAGGAGCGTGCGGAGTACGGAGACCGTGTAGCCGACTAAGACCTGACGACTTCTGGACCGACTCGACTTGAAGTGAGTCGACTAGCCCAGTGGACGGAGCAATACTTTATGATGGGCAGACCCATGGAGGACCGAGCACTACCTCGTGTGATAGTGCAGACCTGCGGTACTCATCCGGAGAGTACCTCAGCAGCCTACTAGGGGGTGTGCACTACTATGTTTGGGTGACATACCTTGGCGGGAAGCACTATTGTGTTTGGGTGGCTGACCCGCAGCACTCGATAGGAGAAGTACCTCAGCAGTCTTAGGTTAGTGAGCAGTAACTCGGAGTCGTGACAGGACCACTGTACACTGCTGAGACGGAGCTCTTCAGCAGTTACGGTTTCGATAATGATAATCCTGGTTTGAGCTGAGACTTTTGACCTTTGTGTTTACCTCATGATTGATATGGGTCACTTGATAACTTATGTATATGTATGGGCATATACTTGGGTAGTGGTTATCCGTTGATTTCATGATCTTGGTGTTTTCCTCATGATTGAGATGGGTTACTTGATAACTTAGATATATGAATGGGCATATACCTAAGTAGAGGTTATCTGTTGAGATCTTCTTTATGGTTATCCTTGTTGGATTTTAGTGAGACCTTGAGGGTCTCGGGGTCCGTACTGAGTATCGTTATACTCACCCCTGCATGGGCGATGCCCGCACCTCGTTGTGTTGGTTGCAGACGACGGGCAGTGTTGACGAACGCCGAGTGTTCGAGGATTGGACGGTACCCGGAGGTGGACTACATGACGAGTTAGTACCCTGAGGTGGACTACATGACGAGTCAGTATCCGGAGGTGGACTTCGCGACGAGATGACACACGGAGGAGGTTGACAGGGGAGAGCGCTATGGAGGCTATCTGTACCTACCCTTCAGGTAGGATCCATGGTGGACGATCCAGGAGCTGCACAATCTATACCTACCCTTCAGGTAGGATCTGAGGAGGATGACCCACGAGCCGCTTTCGTTCTTCTAGTTGTTGCCTTTTTCTGTTTTACTTTGTTCAGTTGTAGTTTTACTTTCTTTTGGGTTTGTATTCTGGCCCATTTACCTCCCATCACTTTCTTTTGTACTTAGTGTTTTACTTTCTCTTGTACTCTGTGGTGTTTTGTTTACTTTTATAAAGGCAATGCCTTCCTAGTTATCGGGATTTACGCCTTTGGTGCAAGTCGCCAGCCCCTGACCTATGGAAGGCAGGATTGGGGTAGTCACGGCACGGGCCTCGAGGATGGGTCGTGACAATTGGTATCAGAGGAGTCAGTTCTACCGCTGAACTTATATCTCTGATATTTTCTTTCTGTGAAGCAATTGTGTTAAGAGTACCGAGTGTGGTTTTCAGTTTAGGGAGTCCAGTGTTGGTGTGGGAAGCTGACGTATCCATACACCAGGACCCTGACAACTGATTTCCGACTTTGTGCATGAAAACACTGATTCTGTGTGTGTTTTCAATGGTTTTCCCTTAAAACATCTCAAACCAGGTCACCTCACCAGGTATAATCGTTTGACCGTGTCACATACTTTCTTTTAGGATGCCTTTTCTCGGACGACCAGCTACAGCCCAGAGGGAGGTGCGTACTGACAGCCTGCTGAGCGACGAGGCTTCGGTACAGGGCCCTCTTGATGTTGAGGCACCAGCGGTACAACCATACGTTGGGCCACCTATGCCACCAGCCCCAGAAGTAGGCGATGCACGCCACTTGAGTGCGCTGCACGAGTTCCAGCGCTAGAGGCCACCCTGGTTCCGCGGAGAGACAGACCCGCAGGCAGCTGAGGATTGGATGGAGGATGTGGTGAGAGTCTTCAGGCTAGTGGGGATGCTGGTAGACTTCGTGGTGATCTTTGCTGCCAGCCTTCTTCAGGAAGCAGCAGGCAGGTGGTGCAGCCACTTGTTCCAGTTTTGCGACGGGATGACCTTTGCATGGGAAGACTTCGAGACCTTCTTCAGTGTGGAGTTTGTGCCAGCAGCTCTACATACCGAGCGTGTACAGGATATTCAACCTTTGCCGCGGGGTTTTCGATCAGTAGCTGTGTCATCTGTGGGCTGTAGACAGCTGATGAAGAGGTCCAGGAGGACCAGTCCATCAGTTGGGTAATCTCGGGTTTTAGGATCGGTGGTGCGGGGCACCCGGGGTGGGGTCAAGGCCAGGCATGCCAGAAATGAACCGTGTTTCTCCTGCGACAGGAAGGGTCACCTGGCACGTGACTGTACGACCCCCCACATGGTTGATCAACGGGTGTTGGAGGAGCCACCGAGACAGAAGCAGCGGCTGGTGCTTGAGCAACAGACGAGTAGTGGACAAGGTAGTAGAGCTCCGGGAGAAGGTGGACAGGAGAGGAACTAGTGTATACGTCCCTTGCACTTCTAGTTCCATGTTGTTGTTGTATTCGTGTCTTTGTACTATGAGATGAAATAATAAAAAGACACTTATCTTTGTTTGCTTTCCTGTCTTTTTTTTGGTTGATACTGAGTGGTCCCAGATAAAAATGTTGACCTGACCCTCACTTTCGATATTTCTACTGGCGGAGACCCAGTGACCTCACACTGATTCCGACAGTGTGAATCGACCCTTGGAGGCGAGAGTGACAGTTGGATCTCTTAGTAGTTACGTCGAGGCCTTACGACGTCTTCCATGGCATGAATGCATCATTCATGTCGGGATTGACTGTATTAGAAAATGAGCGTGGATCATCCCGGGGATGAGACCAAGTTTCTCTTTTCGACAAAGGAGAAATTTTAGCAGCTCCTTCAGATCACCCTGGAGCGGATGATGACTGCACAGTGCAGTAAGAAACAGAAAACTGGCTCCAGTCTTAGAGACTCGAGCGTGTTAAATGTTTAAAGAAGAGGAGGCTTTAATGAGAGATTAGTCTGCGGAGCAGCAGACGTGGAGGCATAGCTAGGAGAGAATCATGAGTTGGTGTACATCTTAACATGCGACAACCACCCACCTTAGTTATCCCCACCAGGCTCCGAGAGCTAGAGGGAGGAGGAAGAGTGCGGCTGCATGTGGTCAAGGAGTGTGACCCAACGACTCTAAAAATGATTCAAGGGACAATCTATGTCCACTACTAGCTTCTATAGTAACAGACGTTGATATGAATCATTCCTTTCTTTCACAGATCTTGTCCTAGACCTAGAGTATCCGGTAAGCCGTGGAATTGACCATCACGTCTAGAGATTACTTGGGAGGAGACTCGATAATCACATTTACGCCGACAGTGTGGTCAGACCCTCGAGACGAGAGTTTTGGTTGGAATATCTTGGTGGCACCATCGAGGCCTTACAACGTTGGTCTGAGTATGGATTGGATCCACAGTTCATACACTGATTGACTGTATTAGGCTAAAAGGTTGTGGTTTAACTACGACGTCGGGATGGGTTTTCCTTGGTCGGCGAAAAGGAACCCCCAGGAAGCACAAGATAAACTCTTTCACATGATGGTGCGACCGATCACTCTTGGGTCGGTCAACCATACCCTCATGGAAGCAGTCATTTGAGTTTCAGTTCTAACATAAGTTGGGACCTCTGAGTTCGAGAATGACGATCACGTCCTTATACGGGTCTAACCTCGACAAGGTTTACGAAGATGTGGCCAAGGAAAAAAGGTATCTCTGAGGTTCAACGGACCTTTCTAGGTCCTCATCTGGGTAGGTGAGGTGGTTTATCGCTTGACCCATCCACCTTAGTTGCACCAAGTGCACGACGACTTCCACGTATCTCAACTAAAGGGATACGTGCTCAACCCTTCACATATCATTGACCATGAGGAGCTGGATGATGGCGATGAGGTGTCTTTCACAGAGGTTTCAGTGGGGATCGAGGATCAACAGGAGAGGATCCTATGAGGACGATCGATTTCTCGGGTGCGCTTTCTGTGGCAGTACAGAACCTCAAGATAAGCACATGGGAGCGGAAGGCTCAGGTGCGTTTTCAATACCGCTTTTGTTACCCTAGTTTGTGTTGAAGAATTACGAGGACATAAAGCCCTGATGTGGGATTAATGTAAATACCCGGAAATTTCAAGGAAATGTTTTTCTTAATTTTCATTGGAATTTTACAATAACGCAGTTTCTGACCGCGCCTCATTCCGAGGCCCGGTGTGCCCGGAATCATTTTCCGAAGTTTGGCTCGGATACATTCAATGAACGAACGAGCAGGAATTTCTATCTTTTGAACTGATGATTAGCATCAAATTATGATGGCACCGATGGAACCGTAGCGCCCGTTTTTTCATAGAAACACCTATTCTGCAGTTGCATTTTATTGAGTCTGGAAGTCAGTTTTCTTGGGTTTTTAATTAAACTGAATAAAAATATGTGTTTCCCATATTTTTATTTGAAGTGGTAGTTAGAACCTCCAAGGTGAGGTTACTGGAGGGGCCCACCCACACATAACCTCCCTTGGGTGGATGTTATAAGGTGGGTCCCACATGAATATCAAACCCCCTTAACCCCCTTAACTCTTGAACTCTCTATTTATGTTGATGAAACTCTCTCTCATTAAATGAGTCTCTCCACCTCCCTCTCATTAAATTTGACAACTTGAGATATTTAATTATGTGAGTTAATTTAATTTCAAACTCTTGAAATTCATAAGCTTTGTTGTGTTAATAAAACAAGTTAAGAACTTATTTTATTTGGGTTGGAGTTTAGTTGATTGGGAGCCTTTGGAGAAAAAGCTTAGGAAGTCTTGAGTTTCTTCTTTCTCTACGATGAAGAACACGAAGAAACTCTCTTCTGCCACTGAAGCACGACGACACCATCCTCTTCATCGTTCTTCAACCGAGGCAAGGAAAGAGAAGCGATGCCCACGACATCTCCAACGACCTTCATCCGCGTCAAAGGAGAAGACGTCGCCCGCGAAGAACGTCGTCAATGACGACATCACCTCCGAACGCTCGTCCACCAACGACGAGTACCCTTCTTCCATTCCGACGCATGAGAATGAGAATTGGGAGTGTGTGATGAACACGACAAACGAGGAATCGATATCCGCCCTTTTTCCGAGATCGTCAACGAACGGCAATTACGAAGTAGTAAATTTAAATTGTGATTGTTGGTGAACCCTCGCTTACTCCCTTCTAAATCTAAGATCGTGGTTCAACTAAATATTAAGTTAAACCGCGGAGATTATTTTTTGGGTTGGGATTATTGTTATGATTCTTTTTATTTAAGCGGTGGTAGTGGATTGTCTTTACTTTATTTTGTTCGAGATTACACCCTTGATTTTTATTCTTCGTAATATGTCCAACTGTTATCGTTTAACGAGAGGGGGTCGGTCCGCACAAACACGGCCGACCCACCTCCTTTTTCCATGTTGGATTTCTTTGTGGTTTGGTACGGGAAGGCGTGGTGCCGTCGCACCACGCGGAATCATGCGACAAGGAAATGTGCGGCGCCGTCGCGCCGCGTCATGAAAAACAAAGAAGGGCGCGACACCGTTGCGCCGCATCGGAGAAACCCGAAGACATCCGCGGACGGAGTCGGGCCACGGAGAAGGGGCGCGGCGCCAACACGTCGCGCCGAAGAACCACGAAGACGGCATGTTTTGTTATTTGACGTGCGGATTGATGAGAGACGACATAACGGGGACGCAATGTATTTTTGAAGCTTGCGTAGTAAAGTACGAGACCCGAGATGAACACCGGCTCAGACGGTTTTGAAAACGGACCACCGGAGCAACTCTGGAGGACCGCAGAAACACCCGGAGGCGCGGGTCGCCGGCGCGGCGCCACCGGAGACCTGAGGCAGCGGCCGGAGCCGTCCGGCCGCCAGGCAGCGGCGGCGCCCGAGTGCACCGCCGGAAGATTTGGCGGCGGCGGTTGCACCGCCGCCCTCAATTAACGGCGAGGGGCAGGCCGCGCGCACCCCCCGCTCCCCGACTTCGGCTCGACCACACCGAGCCGCGGCCGGCCGGTCGGGCCGGACCGAGCTGGCCACGCCGGGCCGCGCCGGCCGGGCCGGGCCGTGTCCAGTCAGGTCGGACCCGGTTCGGGCCGACCCAGGGGGGGTCGGGCCGGGTCGGTCCATGCCCAGACCCCCCGTTTTTGGACCACTTTTAGTCAAATGACCATATCATGGGCTACAGATCTCCGATCAACACACCGTCAGTTGCATAGTGATCCTTTGAACGAGACGACCGTTTCAGTATATTACACTCAAGGTTTAGGAGAACTTTGGGTTCAGCTGGATTGGTTCGTACACGAAACAAACTGGGCCCTCGGAGCGGAAACGCTTATATCTTGAGCTCCAGACGTCCGATTGACGTGCCTTAGACTTTGATAGATTCCTCTTGATGAGACGGAAATTTTGGCTTACTCCGCTCGAGGTTTGGATGACGTCGGAGTATGGTCAGGTTGGTTCGCTCACGAAACCAACCGGGCCCCTGGAACAAAAAGGCCAATAACTCACAGACCGGGCGTTCAATTGATGTGCTGTCTGTCTCGTTGAATTCCTCTTGATGAGATTGAAATTTTGACATACTTCGCCCGAGTTTTGGATGCATTTGGATAGTGGTCGGGTTGGATTGTACCCGAAATCCAACCGGGCCCCTGGAACGGAAAAGCTGATATCTTTCAGACTGGACGTCTGTTTGACGAACCGTCAGTGGCGTTGGTGATCACGTTGAGAAACGGTCCCTATGAGTATACCCTACGAGTGTTCGGGGTACAGTTGATATACGGCCGGATTGGTTCTCACACGAAACCAACCGGGCCCCTAGGACGAAAATGCTAGTAACTCAGAGACCGAGCGTCCAATTGACGTGCCGTCTGTTGCCTTGAGACCCCTATGATGAGGTGGTCTTCTGAGATACTTCTTCGTGGGACTTTGAGATACTTGGATTATGGACATGTAGCTCGTGGAGCGGACCCTCCCGAAAACGAGCGTGTGGAGTATGAATACCATGTAGCCGACTAAGACCTGACGACTGCTTGAACGACTCGACATGGAGTGAGTCGACTAGCCCAGTGGATGGAGCACTACTTTGTGAGGTGCAGACCCATGGAGGACAGAGCACTACCTGTTTGAAAGTGCAGACCCGCGGTACTCGTCCGGAGAGTACCTCAGCAGGCTACTATGGGGTGTGCACTACTATGTTTGGGTGACATACTTCGGTGGGAAGCACTACTGTGTTTGGGTGACTGACCCGTGGTACTCGACAGGAGGAGTACCTCAGAATTCTTAGGTTAGTGAGTAGTACCTCGAAGTCATGATATGACCACTGTACACTCAAGAGACGGAGCTCTTCAACAGTTACGGTTTCGATAATGAAAATCCTAGTTTGAGATGAGACTTTTGACCTTTTTGTTTACCTCATGATTGAGATGGGTCACTTGATAACTTAAGTATATGTATGGTCATATACCTGGGTAGTGGTTATCCGTTGATTTCGTGATCGTGGTGTTTTTCATCATGATTGAGATGGGTTACTTGATAACTTAGATATATGCATGGGCATATACCTAAGTAGAGGTTATATGTTGATATCTACTTTGTGGTTATCCTTGATGGATTTTAGTGAGACCTTGAGGGTCTCAGGGTCCCTACTGAGTATCGTTATACTCACCCCTGCATGGGTTATGCCTGAACCTCGTTGTGTTGGTTGAAGATGACGGGCAGTGCTAACGAAGGCCGAGTGTTCGAGGATTGGACGGTATCCGGAGGTGGACTAGACAACGAGTCAGTACCCGGAGGTGGACTACACGACGTGTCAGTATCTGGAGGTGTACTTCGCGACGAGACGACACACAGAGGAGGTTGACGAGTGAGAGCACTGTGGAGGCTATCTGTACCTACACTTCAGGTAGGATCCGTGGTGGACGATCCATGAGTTGCGCCATCTATATCTACCCTTCAGGTAGGATCCGAGGAGGACAACCCAAGAGCCGCTTCCATTCTTCCAGTTATTGTCTTTTTCTGTTGTACTTTGTTCAGTTATAGTTGTACTTTCTTTTGGGTTTGTATTCTGGCCCATTTACCTCTCAGCACTTTCTTTTGTTCTTATTGTTTTACTTCCTCTTGTACTCTGTGGTGTTTTGTTTACTTTTATAAAGGAAATGACTTCCTAGTTATCGGGATTTACGCCTTTCGTTCTAGTCGCTAGCCCCTGGCCTATGGAAGTCAGGTTTGGGGTAGTCACGGCACGGGCCCCGAGGACGGGATGTGACAATTGGTATCAGAGCAGTCGGTTCTACTGCAGAACATATAACTCTGATATTTTATTTCTGTGAAGCAATAGTTTTAAGAGTACCGAGTGGTGATTTTAGTTCAGGGAGTCCAGTGTTGGTGCGGGCGGCCGACGTATCCATTCACTAGGACCCTGACAACTGATTTCCGACTTTGTGCACGAAAAAACTGATTGAGTGTGTGTTTTCAAAGGTTTTCCCTTAAAACAGCTCAAAGCAGGTCATCTCAATAGATATAATCATTTGACCGTGTCGCGTTGTTTCTTTCAGGATACCTTTTCTCGGACGACCAGCTACAGCCCATAGGGATGTGCGTACTGACAGCCTACCGAGCGACGAGGCTTCGGTACAGGGCCCTCTTGATGTTGAGGCACCAGCGGAGGCACCAGTTTTACTACCATACATCGGGCCACCGATGCCACCATCCCCGGCAGTAGGCAATGCACGCGACTTGAGTGCGCTGCATGAGTTCCAACGCCAGAGGACACCCAGGTTCCGGGGAGAGACAGACCCGCGGGTGGCTGAGGATTGGATGGAGGCTGTAGTGAGAGTCTTCAGGCTAGTGGGGACGCCGGCAGACTTCATGGTGATCTTTGCTGCCAGCCTTCTTCAGGCAGCAGCAGGCAGGTGGTGCAACCACTTGTTCCTATTTTGCGATGGGATGAACTTCGCATGGGAAGACTTCGAGACCTTCTTCAGGGTGGAGTTTGTGCCAGTAGCACTACACCCCCGAGCGTGTACAAGATCTTCTGCCTTTTTCATAGGGTTTTCGATCAGTAGACGAGTCATCTGTGGGTAGAAGACAGATGATGCAGAGGTCCAGGAGGACCAGAACAACAGTTGGGAAATCTCGGGTTTTAGGATCGGTGGTGCGGGGCACCCGGGGTGGGGTCAGAGCCAGGCGTGCCAGAAACGAACAGTGTTTCTCATGCGGCAGGAAGGGTCACCTGGCACATGACTATACCACCCCCCGCACGGTTGATCAGCGGGTGTTGGAGGAACCACCGAGATAGAAGCAGCGGCTAGTGCTTGAGCAACAGCCGAGCAGTGGACAAGGTAGTAGAGCTCCGGGAGCAGGTGGACAAGAGAGGAACTAGTGGATACGTCCCTTGTACTTTTATTTCCATGTTCCTGTTGTATTCGTGTCTTTGTACTATGAGCTGCAACAATAAAAAGACACTTATCTTTCTTTCCTTTCCTGTCCTTTTGTTTGGTTGATACTGAGTGGTCCCGGTTAAAACTATTGACTTGACCCTCACATTTGAGATTTCTACTGGGGGAGACCTAGTGACCTCACACTGATGCCGACAGTGTGACTCGACCTTTGGAGGTGAGAGTGATAGTTGGATCTCTTAGTAGTTACGTCGAGACCTTACGACGTCATCCATGGCATGAATGCATCATTCATGTCAGGATTGACTGTATTAGGAAATGAGCGTGGTTCATCCATGGGATGAGACAGAGTTTCTCTTTTCGGCAAAGGAGAAATTTTAGCAGCTTCTTCAGATCATCCAGGAGTGGATGAAGACTGCACAGTGCAGTAAGAAACAAAAAACCGACTCCATTCTTAGAGACGCGAGCGTGTTAAATTTTTAAAGAAGAGGAAGCTTTAACAAGAGATGAGTCTGCGGAGCATCAGACGAGGAGGCAGAGCTGGGAGGGCATCATGAGGTGGTGTACATCTTAACATGCTACAACCACCGACCTTAGTTATCCCCGCCAGGCTCAGGAAGCTGGAGGGCGGAGGAAGAGTGCGGCTGCATGCGGTCATGGAATGTGACCCAATGGCTCTAAAAATGATTCAAGGGATAGTCTATGTCCACTACTAGCTGCTGTAGTAATAGACGTCGATATGAATCATTCCTTCCTTTCACATATCTTGTCCCAGACCTAGAGTTTCTGGTAATCCGTGGACTTGACCATCACGTCTAGAGATACCTTGGGAGGAGACTCGATAATCACACTTACGGCGACAGTGTGGTCAGACCCTCGAGGCGAGAGTTTCGGTTGGAACCTCTTGGTGGCAGCGTCGAGGCCTTACGACGTTGGTCTGAGTTTATATTGGATCCACAGTTCATACACGGATTGACTGTATTATGCTAAAAGGTAGTGGTTTAACTACGACGTCGGGATGGGTTTTCCTTGGTCGGCGAAAAGGAAATCCCAGGCAGCATAGGATAAACTCTTTCAAAGGAGGGTGCGACCGATCACTCTTGAGTCAGTCAACCATACCCTCATTGCAGCAGTTTTTTGAGTTTCAGTTCTAACAGGAGTTGGGACCTCTGAGTTCGAGAATGACGATCACGTCCTTATACGGGTCTCACCTTGACGAGGTTTACGGAGATGTGGCCAAGGCGACAAGTTATCTCTGAGGTTCAACGGACCTTTCTAGGTCCTCATATGGGTAGGCGAGGTGGTTTACCGCTTGACCCATCCACCTCAGTTTCACCAGGTGCACGACGACTTCCATGTATCTCAACTGAAGGGATACGTGCTCGACCCTTCGCATATCGTCGACCATGAAGAGCTGGATGATGGAGATGAGGTGTCTTTCACGAAAGTTCTAGTGGGGATCGAGGATAGACAGGAGTGGATCCTAGGAGTATGATCGATTCCTCGGGTGAGCTTTCTTTGGTAGTACGGAACCTCCACGTAAGCACATGGGAGCGGAAGTCTAAGGTGCGTGTTCAATACCGCTTTTGTGACCCTAGTTTGTGTTGAAACTTTACGGGGAAGTAAAGCCCTGAGGTGGGAGTAATGTAAAGACCCGTAAATTTCAAGGAAAATTTTTTCTTAATTTTCTTTGGAATTTTACAAGAACGTAGTTTCTGATGGCGCCTGATTCCGAGGCCCAGTGTGCCCGAAATCATTTTCCGAAGTTTGGCTCGGGTACGTTCAATGAATGAACGAGTGGGAATTTCTATCTTTTGAATCGGTGCTCAGAATCAAATTCTAAGGGCACCGATGAAACCGCAGCACCGGTTTTTTCTTAGGAACACCTATTTTGCAGTTGCATTTTATCGAGTTTTGAAGTTAGTTTTCAGGGGTTTTTAATTAAACTGAATAAAAATATGTTTTTGTGATATTTTTATTTGAAGTGGTAGTTAGAACCTCCATGGGGAGTTTAGTGGAGGGGCCCACCCACACATAACCTCCCTTGGGTGGATGTTATATGGTGGGGACCACATGAGTATCAAACCCCTTTAACCCCCCTTAACTCTTGAACTCTCCATTTATGTGGATGAAACTCTCTCTCATTAAATGAGTCTCTCCACCTTTCTCTCGTTAAATTTGACAACTTGAGATATTTAATTATGTGAGTTAATTTAATTTCAAACTCTTGAAATTCATAAGCTTTGTTGTGTTAATAAAACAAGGTAAGAACTTATTTTATTTGGGTTGGAGTTTAGATGATTGGGAGCCTTTGGAGAAAAAGCTTAGGAAGTCTTGAGTTTCTTCTTTCTCTACGACGAAGAACATGAAGAACGTCTCTTCCTCCACTGAATCACGACAACGCCATCTTCTTCATCGTTCTTCAACCGAGGCAAGGAAAGGGAAGTGACGCCCACGACATCTCCAATGACCATCATCTGCATCAAAGTAGAAGACGTCGCCCGCGAAGAACGTCATCAACGACGACGTCACCTCCGAACGCTCGTCCACCAAAGACGAGTACCCTTCTTCCTTTCCGACACATGAGCATGAGAATTGGGAGTGTGTGAATAACACGACAAACGAGGAATCGATATCCGCCCTTTTTCCGAGATCGTCAACGAACGAAAAGTATGAGGTATGGAATTTAAATTGTGATTGTTGGTGAACCCTCGTTTACTCCCTTCTAAATCAAAGACCGCGGTTTAACTAAATATTATGTTGAACTGTGAAGATTATTTTGCGGGTTGGAATTATTGTTATGATTCTTTTTATTTAAGAGGTTGTAGGGGATTGTATTTACTTTATTTTGTTCGAGATTACTCCCTTGATTTTTATTCTTCGTGAATATGTCCAACTGCTATCGTTTAACGAGAGGGGGCTGGTCCGCACAAACACGGCCGACCCACCACCTTTTTCCATGTTGGATTTCTTTGTGATTTGGTACGGGAATGCGTGGTACCGTCGCACCATGCGGAATCATGCGACATGGAAATGCGCGGCGCCGTCGCGCCGGGTCGTGAAAATCAAACAAGGGCGCGACACCGTCGCGCCACGTCGGAGAAACCCGAAGACATCCACGGACGGAGTCGGGCCACGGCGAAGGGGCGCGGCGCCAACGCGTCGCGCTGGAGAACCTCGATGACAGCGTGTTTTGTTAATTGACGTGCGGATTGACGAGCGATGACATAACGGGGCCGCAAAGTATTTTTGAAGATTGCGTAGTAAAGTATGAGACCTGAGATGAACACCGGCTCAGACGGTTTTGAAAACGGACCACCGGAGCAACTCCGGTGGCCCGCGGAAACACCCGGAGGTGCCGATCGCTGGCAAGGCGCTGCCGGCGACCGGAGGTGGCAGTGCCCGAGTGCGCCGCCGGAAGAATTCACGGCAGCGGTTGCGCCACCGCCCTCAATTAATGGTGAGGGGTGGGACGCGCGCACCCCCCACTCCCCGACTTCGGCTCGGCCACGCCGAGCCACGGCAGGCCGGTCGGGCCGGACCGAGCTGGCCGGGCCGGGCCGCGCAGGCCGGGCTGCGCCGGGTCCAGTCGGGTCAGACCCGGTTCGGGCCGACCCAGGTGGGGTCGGGCCGGGTCAGTCCGGGCCCAGACCGCCCGTTTTCGGACCACTTTCAGTCAAATGCCCATATCATGGGCTGCGGACCGTCGATCGACACATCGTCAGTTGCGTAGCGATCCATGGAAGGAGACGGTCGTTTCAGTATATTACACTCATGGTTTCAGAGAACTTTGGGTTCGGCCGGGTTTGTTCGTACACGAAACCAACCAGGCCCTCGGAGTGGAAACGCTTATATCTTGAGCTCCGGACATCCGATTGATGTGCCGTAGACTTTGATTGATTCCTCTTGATGAGAGGGAACATTTGTCTTACTCCGCTTGAGGTTTGGATGTCGTCAGAGTATGTTTGGGTTGGTTCTCTCACGAAACCAACCGGGCCCCTGGAACGATAAAGCCAATAACTCACAGACCGGGCGTCCGATTGACTCGCCGTCTGTCTCATTGAATTCCTCTTGATGAGACTGAACTTTTGACATACTTCGCCCGAGTTTTGGATGCAATTGTATAGTGGCAGGGTTGGATTGTACCCGAAATCTAAAAGGGCCCCTTGAACGGAAAAGCTGATATCTTTCAGATCAGACGTCCGTTTGAAGAACCATCAGCGGCATTGGTGATCACGTTGAGAAACGGTCCCTATGAGTATACCCTATAAGAGTTCAGGGTACAGTTGAGATGCGGCCGGATTAGTATGCACACGAAACTAACCGGGCCCCTGGGACGAAAATGCTAGTAACTCACAGACCGGGCATCCGATTGGCGCGCCGTCTGTTGCGTTGAGACCCCTATGATGAGGCGGTCCTTTGAGATAGTTCTTTGTGTGACTTTGAGATGCATGGAGTATCAACCTGTAGCTCGTAAAGCGGACCCTCCCGGAAACGAGCGTGCGGAGTACGGAGACCGTGTAGCCGAATGAGACCTGACGACTACTTGACCGACTCGACTTGGAGTGAGTCGACTAGACCAGTGGACGGAGCACTAAATTGTGAGGTGAAGAACCATGGAAGACGGAGCACTACCTGTGTGACAGTGCAGACCCGCGGTACTCGTCCGGAGAGTACCTCAGCAGGCTACTAGGTGGTGTGCACTACTGTGTTTGGGTGACATACCTTGGCGGGAAGCACTACTGTGTTTGGGTGGCTAACCTGCGGTACTCGACAGGAGAAGTACCTCAACAGTCTTAGGTTAGTGAGTAGTACCTCAGAGTCATGATAGGACCACTGTACACTCCAGAGACGGGGCTCTTCATCAGTTACGGTTTCGATAATGAAAATCCTGGTTTGAGCTGAGACTTTTGACCTTTGTGTTTACCTCATGATTGAGATGGGTCACTTGATAAATTAGGTATATGTATGGGCATATACCTGGGTATTGGTTATCCGTTGATTTCATGATCTTGGTGTTTTCCTCATGATTGAGATGGGTTACTTGATAACTTATATATATGCATGGGCATATACCTATGTATAGGTTATCTGTTGAGATCTTCTTTGTGGTTATCCTTGTTGGATTTTAGTGAGACCTTGAGGGTCTCGGGGTCCCTACTGAGTATCGTTATACTCACCCATGCACGGTCTACGCCCGCACCTCGTTGTGTTGGTTGAAGACGACAGACAGTGCTGACAAAGGCCGAGTGTTCAAGGATTGGACAGTACCCGGAGGTGGACTACATGACGAGTCAGTACCCGGAGGTGGACTACAGGACGAGTCAGTATCCGGAGGTGGACATCGCGACGAGACGACACATGGAGTAGGTTGACGGGCGAGAGCGCTGTAGAGGCTATCTGTACCTACCCTTCAGGTAGGATCCGTGGTGGACGATCCAGGAGCTACGCCATCTGTACCTACCCTTCAGGTTGGATCCGAGGAGGACGACTTAGGAGCCGCTTTCGTTCTTCCAGCTATTGTCTTTTTCTGTTGTACTTTGTTCAGTTGTAGTTGTACATTATTTTGGGTTTGTATTCTGGACCATTTACCTCTCAGAACATTCTTTTGTACTTAGTGTTTTACTTCCTCTTGTACTCTGTGGTGTTTTGTTTACTTTTATAATGGCAATGCCTTCCCAGTTATCGGGATTTACGCATTTGGTGCTAGTCTCCAGCCCCTGGCCTATAGAAGTCGGGCTTGGGGTACTCACGGCACGGGCCCCGAGGACGGGTCGTGACAATGATAGCTTAGAACCCATTCTTTATAATGGAAGTTATGAATAATATTACCTGAATTAGGAAAATATTCTCAATTCTTTGGTGATCAATAAATTATAAACTAAAATAAAACCCTTTTCTAAGAAAAGGAAATGATTTTTTGAAAAAATATTTAAATAAAAATAAGAATGTTTATTAAAAAATAAAATAAATATTGATGAATTTTATTAATTAAATATATTAAATATAATAATTAAACTTCATTCTATATTGTTTCCGTAAATGATATTAGAAAAAATTCATATTTTTGTATAAAATAAGTATTTTTCAAAAAAATATTGTTTTCCACCTTTTGAATGCACACCCATTTTAAATATTGTTTTTGGAACTTATATAAGTTATATTTGAAAAAATAAACTTCTTATTTAGAATAATAACATAAAAATATAGTCTAGAATTTTTTTTTATTATTATGATAATTTTTCAAACATAAATGAATAATGAAAAATACTGCATTTTAAATCAAAAATGTCTTTTCATATATTTTATTTATGTTTTTATAATATATTATTAATTGGTATTAAATTATAATTAGATTAAATTCTTATCACTTAATCCAATTTGGTTAATTTTATTTTTTCAAATTGAAATTGGATAGAAACACATGTCAAACTTGTAATTGATTTTACTTTTTAAAAACTAATTTTCTCACTCTATCAATGGGATAAATTTTAAAATAATATTTGAAACATTTATGTTTTAAATATTAAAAAATGGGTTCCATATTTTCAATTATTGGGTCATAATTATTTTAATTGGTAAATATAAATTTATAGGTATTATGAATTATAACTACGGTAAGTTTTATTTAATATGGTTAAAGGTAAATCGAGTTATTTAGGTAATAAAAGAATATGGTAAATAATATAAAATAACCGTAACACCTATCAAAATATTTCTTTATGAGAAAAATTCAACCCTTAAAAATATAAGTATTAGAATCGAATTATTTAATGGACTATGTTCCATGAAAATTATATAAATATTGTTAAAATAATAGAAAGTGACATGAATGTGACCTCTTATTTCTTATAAGTAAAATAATAATAAAATATCTATAATCATGAAAAATAATTGATGATATATATAGTATCCATAAATATAATGAAATTATATACATCATTGTAATTTATATATAATTTTCATTGATTAAATAATTACCTAAATGACTAATACAATGATGATGCATGAATTGCGTAATTGATGAAAAATAAAAAAAAATATTAAAATAATAATAACCATTTGAAGAAAAAAACACTTGACAAAATATGTTTTGTGGAGTATATTATGTCCATAAGAATCTAAGGGTCATGTTATTGACCATGCGCAGCCATATAGAAAAGAATATGAGACATAGAATGTTTTATTTAAAATGATGTTAAACATGTCACATTCATGTTTTTAAAAAATATAATATTTTTATTGATGGATTTTATTGAAGATATATTTTAATATAAGTAATATTATAAAATATTTGGGATTTAACTATTTCGGAGTATTTTATTTTTATTTTTTATTCTAAATATATGTACATTAGATAGTAACACAAAAAAATGGTAATTATTTTTTAATAAAAATATCAAATTAATGTTATTAGACATATTGAAATAAATATAAATTAGGATAATTAATATTTTAAATGAGTTTTATAGCTTAAATTTACGACCTAATGATATTATAATATATTTTTTCTTGGATAACCTCTTATCTTGAAATTTTTAAAAATACAGGAATTGAATACTTTCAAAACTAAACCTATTGATGTTTTCTCAAAATAATATATTATCAAATTATTTAAAAATTATAATACATTTATAAAAATATATAAAAATTAATATTTCATCTAAAATTTATTTAATTATTGATTTATGATCTAATTGATCAAAAATAATTAAATATTAAAATATTTTTACCCTACTAAAAATGTAATAGATTAAAAAAGTCTCAAATTAAAATAATAAGTTCTACATTGATAGATAAAATTGTCTAAAATTAATTGGATGATTTTGTTACAACCATACATAATCTCATATTATAAATTATGTCATTTATGAGTTTTTTTGAGGTGGTTTTATTTTAATATAAATTTATATTTTTGGAGATTCCAAATAAGCCACTCACCTCAACTATAAAAGGGAACACTATCCCTTAAAACATGACGTCACATTGAGCTTTAAATCACAGCTTCCCCCTTACCATTTACTTTTAAAAGATCCTTAGACACATTTTAGAGTTTAGGTTCATCTCAAAAGACTACCTCTAGTGCCATTAATATGAGATCTAGATGGACCTCCTCGAAGAAGATGTAGTCTTATCAACCAATTCTTTCACAATTATTTCTTATTTTACTACATATTTATGTGTTTTTTATATTATAAAGTAATAAATCTAGTGAATCATATATTTTGAGATATTATTGTGGTTATTGAACAACCATATTATAACTTCTATCAACAATATGAAAAATTAAATAACCACGCATTCCTACATACGACTTACTGTCTCCATGTAGTGGTGTAATTTTTTTTCATCAGCACTTTACATTGATAGGGGTAACGATAAAAATAATAATTATATATGACTATTATAACATTATATTGATTATAAAATATTATATACACCATGAACATCAATATCATTCCACAATTATGGGAATGATGTTGTTGCTCGTTTGTACGTACAACCTATTGTCTCCCCAATGAGATATGATTCATTCTACATGATCTTCATTAAAGAATTATTATATAAATGAATTGAATGAATAAATATGATATATATTATAATAATATCATTTTTTTAATTATATAAGTATAATATAAGAATACAAATAATAACTTATCAAACAAAGTTGTGTAAGAAAATAAAGTGGTTAATACCCGATCTATGAGTAGTAAAATAATTAATAGATAAGTAATAATATGATCACTTATGATATCAAAAAAATTAATTTGATTCTCAAATAGGTTAATGACATTATTTAAACTCTTATATACTGGGGTTAGAAAAGTATAAAGGATCCTAGACCTATGATAAGACATAATTTTTCAATATCGTTCTTATTAAAGATTTTTTATAAATAAGTATTTATTGAGGTATATTAATCATCCATGACCATGATTAAAAAATATATATTCGAAAACATTATTTATAGTATTATTCAATTTTAAAATAAATTTTTTAACATTTTTTATTTTTTACTAAAATAGTACAAAATTAATCTTCTGTCATTTTCAATACGAGGTACTTTTTGACTTTTTTTGACAAAAGTACAAGAAGAATGCTTTCTTTTAACCTATAAAACATGAACATATTTTAACATTTTCATAACACCTTATTTCCATGAAGCTTCATTTACAATATTTCATGGTTATTTTGAAATAAATTATTATCATTTAAAATTACATGGAATTTTGAGAAAAAAACCTTTTTGATAATGAAAGGATATTTCCTCAAGAAATAATTTCAAGTGTTATATCAAAATAATTTTGAATCTAAGATGAAATTTTTATTAGTGATATGTTTCAATTATACTATCCCAATTATTCAGCTGGTTGATTATGTTTATTATGGATTTATATTTATGAAATCATTTTTTCATGGATTATGTATTGATGGAATCATGTTTAAGAAACCCATTTTAATTCTTGGGTTATGTTACTATGAATGATTTATGTTTTTATAGAACACACAAGAATGATTTTATGATGAGATTTGCGGGACCTATATCTCCTTCCAATGCATTTGGTAAGGATTTATATATCATGATATTGATAAGGATGGAATGGGAAATGATCTTCGTTTGGTAATACAGTCAGGAATGGTAAGTGTACCCAGTTTAGAAATTTATGGCTAGAACGTGGAGGGAAATTAGTTCAGTAATAGACTTTGGCTGCTATAATAGTATTGGAAGAGAGGCATGACTAATATGAAATGATTATCTATGCTTATTTTTTATAAAAAATCCATGTTTTATCCAAATTATATTTTTTAATGGCTCATGTTACATTATTATTTATTCCCTATAAAATAACATGAGTTATTCAATGACTCAATATTTTGATACATGTTATTAATGTAATGATTTTCAAAGGTCATGTTCATGTTTCTACATTCTTATATTGATGTTCTATTTGACACTTTATTTTCTTACCCTTACTAAGAATCTTAGCTTACCCTTTTATGTGTTTTATTTTCCCCAAGATAAAAAAAGAGTGGTTTTAAGTTGTAGTACTAAAATGGGATATCATTATAGTAGATGTCGAAGATATTTCTCATGTTAGAAGAATATACTACGTGTTTTTAAAGATACTAAACTATTATGACATTTAAGAATGTATATGTAAAATATAAGGAATATTCATCTAAAAATATTTAATGGTGATAAAACCCAATTAATGTTATATATCGGGATAAGAGCATTTAGGTCTCAATCATAACCCCTTGGAAATCAATCTTATCAATATTGGGGTAAACATTGCAAGAGGGTCCTCCGATGTTTATTCCATTTCATGATCCTTACTTCTCTTTGGTAATCTACTTGATGAAGAATGTTGGGAGATCTTTTAGGATTAGAACAACTTGGAGAGCATCTATTGTAGAAAGTAAATCCTCGGAAATGATGAAAGATAAAACCATTTTCAAATCTTTCTATTTCCTCTACTAAATTTTATATAAAATAATTTATCATGTTAAAACATATTAACTCTATTAACTTATTGGAAACATGAATGTAATCCATGGAATGATGAAACATTCTATTTTATCTAGAACGTAAATCTTATCCGAAGTGTGTTGTTTTAACTCTTCTTCAGCCAAAATTTAGAAATACAAGATTCACAATATTTAATGGAATTGGAAACTTAAAGAAAGAATTAAATAATTTTATATTTAAGTGTCACCATATGATGAGAACTATTGAGTAGTAAGAAGAAACCAAGATCACATTATTCCTGAATAACATGGCAGAAAAAACATTTTTCTTGTCTAAAAAATCACCAGATGAATCTATTAAAGGATGAGTTAACCACTATTAGTAAATTATATTCTATTTAAGTTCCATTTTGATAAATAAAATGATCATTGATCTATCTTATTGTAATTATCATGCCAATGATAAGGTATTATATCCCATATCTAGATGGAATGGTCTAACACAATCATTAGAAATACAACTCACTGAAGAGTAAATATTGAAATTTTTTTTAGAAATTTTCTAGAATGAGTTGTAGATGTCATTGATTCTATTGAAATATCACAATAGATTTCGAGAGGTGACAGAAGTTTAAAATATATTAGAGGATATTATTTATCATTCAAAGGCTAAGTCTCATATATTTTTAGTACCTCAAGTATATATTGATGTGAATGTGGAAGTGGAAAAACATTTGATAAAGCCAATATCAACACCACCTCTAGCAACCAATCCTTGGAAGTATCACATAATCCCTCCCCAAAATGATAAAAATAGTACAAATTTCAAAAACATGACGGAATAAGGGAGACGTGGAATCTAATAGATTAATATTGGAAGAATAAAGTCTATTGTGTCCAAAAATAAAATTTTCCACAGAAATTTATTGGTTCCATGGAAAATAGAATACTCAAGATACTCAAAGCCATGAAACCCGATGAATGTTTCCACAGTAACCACCTCAATTATTTTCCATACCATTATATGTTAGGGTATAACATTTTTGACTGTTATTTTTTATACTATATTCTCTAGATGATGATTTAATCTAAAAGTGAAAATTGGTTAGACACCAAACACAGGTAGCTTGTGTCTCTATCATCCCACCATTAGTGGAAAGGGAATGAAAGGATGTCCTAATGAAGGGAAGATAAAAGTTAGATAAATGTACGAATTGAAATCTAGTCAATCAAGAATAATACATCCTTAGGGTGAAACTAAATCAACTACTTGTATCCCCAGTTCCTTTGAATATGATCGAACCAAATTTTTCACCAACACAACCTTCCAAATGATATCTTTCAAGGTGTCGATGTTACCATTTTTGTGGAAATAAATAACAAGAGGGGGAATCCATGTGAATGACATAGTAGGTTTAGACTCTCAAAGAATCTTTTCCTCTATAATTAGAAAAATATGCATTATTTGATCGAATGCGTCCACTCGGTTTCATCGTCATCTGGTTCACGTAGGTATAAGACCCATGCACTACAACAATGATTTAGATATCCTTAAAAATCTTTTCTTCCTCCATTAAAATACACCTTTTACAACATGGGTCATATGGGTGTTCACAGAAAAACAGGTTTGCAAAATAATCATGTATGAAATATAATTCCAAAACATCTGATAAAACATGATTTCTATAAAATAGTCAGACAGAATTTGAGTTGAAACTTTCTATTATTGGCCCTTTTAAAATACTATAAGTATGTGATGAGATACTATATTTTAAAAGAATATATAAATAGTTTGTGCAAGGGTCTCCTTCCTTAGCACAATTTTTAAAATCGTAATATGCTTCAAAATCATGTGATAAGGTAAAATATTTGAAAATACCTTGATAATATTTACCTTTCTTGAAAATATTAGAATATTGTAAAAATAGTATTATTTTAAATACAATCCATGATGCACGATGATAACGAGGTATAGTGGAGGTGTTTGATATCTCATACAACTACTCGCAAGTGAGTTGTATGCTAGAAAAAGTTTCACAATCATACGAACATGACATTGCAATAATTATTGCAAGCATGTCATCAGGAAGAGATATGAATGTCATTTGAGATCCTCCTCCTTCCATTCGTAACTGACTTTACATGACCTGAAAAAAGTTATAAAATAAATATTTAACTAAAATAAAAGATATAGGGACTAACCATGTGTCTAACAAAAACTCCTAATCCCTAAAAGTGTCTAAACCGAAATTTGATACCAACTATAAGGACCCGACATTAAACCTTACATAATCTTGAATTAAATTGATTAATTTCCATTGAGGATCTTTTCAGGTTTAGAGTTTTAATGAATTAAATCATAACTATTACACGTCAAAAAATTACACAGTGGACACTTCTACAATGTTTCCTTTTTTCAAAACATGAACTCTAAAAAAAGTCATTTCTAGTTCCATGTTTAAGAAAAAATGAATTTTCCTTGATCCCCTCTTTGACCGTATTCCACATTATGTACTGTGAAAAACATTTCAAAAAAAAACTTGGGGTGAGCATAAAAATCTCAGTAAGGGATACACAATGAAGGAAAACTATTAGTTTTTCAAAACAATATGTAAACCATGAATACTTTATCAAAGTAATACTTTTCACCTTTATGGAGTAGTAAATACGCTTCAATGAATAAAATATCATTAAATACCCTTTTGTAACCAAATTATTACCATAAAACCCATATAAAAAACACATAACATATAAAGGTAACTTGGGACATAAACATTCTTCAATGGAATAATCATACGATCAACTTCCACACATATCACTTAATGGAACATCCATACGACCGACTTCCATACCCAATGAATTGGAGGTTATAACGTAACCACCTATCCTGGTATTCACGACACCACCCGTTATATGGTTTATCAAGTAACCACCCGTCAAATGTCCAAGTACCATTATAAAATCATAAGACATAAAACAAAAATAATGGAATGAAAACATTTCCACATTTCAAACAAAATATATCACATAAATATATTGACATAACAAATCCATTATTACAACGATTTTCAATACCAAAATACATAAAAGAGTAGATGGTATTATTTCATTTTAAAAAATAACACAGCTTGTTGAGGAAGCCAAAGACCAAATAATTCTCGCGGCGGCAGAAAAGGTCGTTGTCACCGCATACGTTAAAAGAAACATTCCTTTTTGTCATTTTGTAAATTACTTCGTACAAAAAGATTCCTTTTGTATAAAATTAAAAATAAAAGGAGTTTATACACCATATAAAAGAAAGACATGTATTAGAACAAAATATTCCTCAATGAATGGAGGTTGAGACTAAGTCCTTACAATGACGGTATCCTTGGATTAAAGATAAATCAATTACATAATTATGTGAGACAAACGAATTCACTAAATAAGTGGATATTAATTGTAAAAAAATCAGAGGTCATTCACACATATTCATAAAATTACATATTCAAGGAGTAGATTTTTGTCCCAAAGATTCAAAATTGGGTTTAGAAGTTCCCTTGCAAAAATTCGACAGCCTAACGACGTCACTTCAAAATTCTAAAAAAGAGTTAATGAGAGAGAAAATAGGATTTCATCACTTGGACATAGAATTTACATCAATAAGGATATAGATAAACATATCCCAACATAAAAATATGTAAATTAAAAGACCCAACAAAAAGAAGTCTTTTAAAAAGAGGAGGGTGAAAGGTTCCCTTACAGACTTTGGTATCTTTCGAAACAAACACCCCATGAAATAAGGACAATACAAAATTGATTTAATACTCATAAATGAAAGTATATTACACAAAGAGTATAATAATGGGCAGTACATATACCACTCAAAGGAAATTGTGGAAAATGTTTCATAAATCTCATGGGAATAAAAGTGAGATGAAAAATCCCTAATGAAAACTCGGTAGCCTAACGACGCAACATAAAACATCCAAAAACAGATTGATGAGATAAAATAGGGTATCTCATAATATTGACATAAAATGTACAGAAATAGGAATATAAAAGAACATCCTCCAACATAACAATGGGGAGCTTAAAAGAAGCGACATAAAGGAGAGTACTTCAAAAGAAAGAGAGAGGTAGGATCCCTTTCGAAAATTCGGCAGCCTAACGGCGCCACTTAAAAATTATAAAAATGAATTGGGGAGAGTAAGAGGGGGTATCTCATCATATGAAAATAAAAAATACAGCATGGTGAATATAAAATAACATCCTCGAACATAATAACATGGAGCATAAATAAAATTACATAAAAGAGGGTACTTGAAAAGAAAGAGAGAGGTAAGATCCCTTATGAAAATTCTGCAGCCTAACGACGCAACTCAAAACGTCCAAAATGGGTTGATGAGAGAAAATAGGGTCGCTCATAATATGAAAATAAAAATTACAGTAAGAGTAATATAAAATAACATCCCAATCATAAGAAATATGAGCTTAAAAGTAATGACATAAAAGAGTGTACATAAAAAGAAAGAGAGGGGTATGATCTCTTACCTCAAGTCTGAATTGTCTTGTTCGTTTCATTATATTCCTGAATAATAAACCTTGGTCAATTTATAATTTCCTATGTAACTCATTTAAATATTATTATTCATTTCATATCAAATATTATAATGCTATAATAATTGTTTAAAAATGATAGTTCATATCAGACGTTTTTGCCGATGTTTGGTACATGTGTCAAAAATGAACTTCTTTGAAAATGATTTCCCATGTAGTTATATGTAAATCATTTCAAGAATATTATTAATGATTAAGATATCATATATATCTCTTAAATATTCATTTTATACATTTCCATAACATTTTGAGATAAAAAAGTGAAAAGCACTGCTCATGGAGACGATAGGTCGTACGTACGCATGAACGCTACTTTCATTTTTTTGTCATGTTAATGGAATTAAAAATAAATGAGATATATATATATATATTATAATTCCAGTATAATATATATTTATATTGGTCACATATTTTCATTAATTTCATTCTTTAACCATTACATGTATTGCATGAAAGAGTCACATCACTTGAGGGGGCGGTAGTCCACACTTCCTCATATAAAATTATCGCAATTGAACAACATGCAAAGAATAAAGTTATGTTTAAAATATAAAATACAGAATCATATAAAAAACATATATACCATATATATCATATATAAAATACAGTGACATCATAATGGACACCTTTAAAGGTGTTAAAAGAATATTGATCAATCATCGTTTCGTGAGGCAGTAATTCGCCATCCACAGAAATAGTATGTTCATTAACCATTAGATGGATGCATGTTTAAGTGTATCTCGAATCCTTAAGATAATAAAATCCAAGTATATTTAATATACTGGTTTTGTTACAATAGAAATGAATAAAAAATGTTTAGGGGGTTGGAGAAGCAAAATAAAACATAAGAACACAAGAGAAGACACTACCATTAAATCGGGTAACTATTTTTGATTTGAGCTCAAAGGCTTCATTGGAAAGGCTTCTACCCAAATTGAGGCTCCTAGGAGTAATATAGGGATGTGGAGAGTCAAAATGGGCAGGGGTTGGCCGAGCCAAAGGCTTGAGAGGTGTGGGTAAGGTGGTAGAGGTGGGGCCTATTATAAGAGGAGAGGAGGGGCACTCTTGGAAAGTCTTAAAACGTAACATTATTATAAAATTAATTTCGTATTTTAAAGGTCCCATAATTATATATTTTATGGATACGGTGATAATAGTTCTAAATAAACACATCCAATAGGTTTTTTAAAAGAGTAGGTATTATATTTTACATTATATTTTCATTTTATTTAAATTGTTAAACAATGAGGTAATCGCTGCATCATCATGGTGTCATAAATAATTTAATTTATTTAATGTCTAGAAATTATAAAAAAAAATATCATGATGTAGGAATTTTGTTTTTTCTTTCTCATCAAAAAATGATGTTTTTCAGAAAAATACCAAAACTTCACTGAAAGATATATTTGATATTCTGAATTCAAAAATGATGTCTATTTGAAAAAATTAAAACCATATAAGTTAAATTAATTAATTTAATAAATAATTCCCATTGTCAGGGAAAATAGCGTGTTTTTATGAAACAATATATATCAATAGATTGACACTAGTTTATGTCCAATTTCAACGTGAAATTAATTCAAATGACCACAATTGGATTAAATGGTAAAAATATATTCTAATTTCACTTTAAAACCAATTCAAAATATAATCCATTCATATAAATAAAGTATATTAAAAATATGTTTTGAATTAAAATACAACATTTTTCAGTATTCATTAAAAAAATGAACTTTATCGGAAAAAAACCAAAAATTTACACAAAGTAAATTTCTATATCCCGATTCTAAAGAAGATTTTTATTTTGTTCAATAGAATGTGTAAGAGTGACCAATACTATATTTAATGACGGTTTTCCATCAAAAGGAGATAAGTGGTCCTTTAGTGAATATTAGAGTATATATGCCTAAAATTGAAATCTTTTCATATTTTAAGCCTTTATCCTATATTGGATAAATGTAAAAACATTTAACAAACATATATAATCATAGTTTAGTTATTCCTATTTATTCCCGCCAATACAAAGACAACGTGTTAACTACCATTTAAAATAATATTATTTTATTACTGGTGTGCAACGTAACATTTCAAAGAATCTCTTTGTTGTGTATTGGGTACGCTATCGAACATAGAAACCCCTTTAAAGAAAAATTAAAATTAAATTCGCAAATATTAATAAATATTAAAATGTTTTATTCTTTATTTACCTGGGATGTTACAATAAATCTACTATTGATTCATCGAGGTTCAATTCAAATACAATAATAATTGAATAATGACTATAGAACACACCATTAGCTGGTACACATCATGGCCTAGGTGGGTTGACTCGACTTAACATAAAAAGAACAAAAATAATATACTGTTACGAGCATTAAATGTAATCATCAGTATAAGTAGAATCAACTTAAAATCCTCATAATAGGTTGTACACTCATAATAAATTTTACATACCCCTTTTTTTGAAATATTATATTTGAATAATCCTTTTATTTTTCCATCCAATATCTCAATCCTAGATTCCCTCTATATTTAAAAGGATATTTATATAGTGATAGTTGAAGTCCCTTAAATTATTTAAGATATTGAGGTTGAAGTTCTTGTGATTGCAATATATTTTTCATAGACATACCCTACTGAATTCCATTAAATCATCTCCTTCATAGAGCAGTATTAAGAAGTTTCTATAGAGGGACACATTATAGCCTTTAATATTTATAGAAAACTCAACAAAATTGTGGTCAAATATAATTTGATTGATAAATTATATAGAATCAATATCATACCTTCCCATAATATTTATTTTCTAGGACATAGGGAATCTTAAATTTCTCCCATCACTTTAAATATCCATGTTTTTTATAAGAAAGAAAAACCCCATTTGTGCTTAATCGTGATTTCATTATAATATCGATACAATATCTCTAACTATGAGTTCATGGTTATTCATCAAGCCATGGCTATAAATTCTAGGTTATCAAGACCGTTGATTTATTTTCACATGAATGTTAATTCATCATAACATCATTGTCTCAAATATTCTATCAATATATCCTTTGGAGTGTTGTATGGTTATAATTTCCCTTTGAACTCCGTCAAATCTAAATACATATTTTTAGGATTCTACAAAAGTGATGGAAAAAATTTTGATAGTTTAAAACATTTGAATAACTAACATAAACAACCTATAAATGGATCATATTGATCTATTCAAGGATATTATTGCATATTACATGATTTACATCAATTTTATTGATCGAACAACTCCATATCTGGTCATGTTCACCCCATCCTTATGATATTGGTTGTTCTGATAAAAACTTTCCAGAAAAGGGCTATAATTATATAAAATATAGTGATTCCCCTAAAAGAAAATTTTCCTCAATGTCTTTTAGATTTATGGATTCTCCCTGATCATCATTTTCATGACACAAGGTCACTTCCTCATCATCAATGAGACAAAAAAATACCTCTACATCATCTCCTAAATACCATGATCTTGGAACCTATTTCATCCGTATATATATATGAGAGGAAGGAAAAAATATCTATAATTCACTTGATATTGATGCCCATACATGAAAGACCCTGTAATCTAGAGATGCCACTTCACCATTCATATGAGATGAAAATGTTTCAATACCCATCTTTTTGATAAAAATCACAATTATATTTTTTAAAACATTTATACAGAAGAATAATTGGAATAAAATCATTGATATACACCTAAAATATTGGTCAAAGAAATATCTACCACTACCAATGAGAAGAGATAGGCGAATCCGGGTACAAACGAGGATCCATGAACCACATTAATTAGTGAAACCATGTCACTGAATAAAAATAAATCTACATATATTTCATAAATAATCACCGATATGTATTCACGTTGAATTTTTCTAATATTGTTGGCTTGAATCCTGATATGGACACACATTTTTTTAGACTACTAGATTATCATCTTTTTTTAAGAAAGAATTCATGAGAATGATTCTGGTCCATGATACTATGTTGAAGGATGATGTTAATAAACCTATCAAATATGACATCTTTTAAGAGGTCCAATACCCTAAATATATCACTAATTTCATCCCTTTAAAATATAAGAATCAAAATATTTGGGTTTTTATTAACATCAGGGATCAAGATCATTATTTTAAAAAGAATAATTTTACAATACAAATAATCGAGTTTTTGATTGATGCAACCCTGTGTTTTTAGGCCCTTTCATTCATGGAAAAATATTAGGATACAACCATATTTAGACAGACCCTAGAGATAAGGTGGCTACATCCATCATAAAACCCCAAGTGATATACATATATTGACTAATTCCCTTCATTTTGCAGAATTAAAGTTCTACATATCACCAATCCATGAACTATAAATTTAATCCCCTGTTAGAGAGAACCATTTAATGATACAATGATGATCTGGTAGTCAATTCACAATTGTTCCATGATCATCCTACAAATATTGAAATAGTTTTCAATAATATGTGTTAGCATATCCTAATGATGAATCAACTAAAATTTACATTTTTTAGGTTACATCCTGGATGTTTTATTTTTTTCATGGTATTTTATCACAACATCAAATTTAACCATGATAGAACCAAGGAAATCCGTGACATGACACCACCATGAATAATCCATTAATTGAGAGGTTTTTAGAGATGAATAAACTTCATCAGACACTTCATAAGTTACCTTTTACAGTTTTTTTACCTTTCATAGTCATGATAATGATTTGAGTCACATATCAGGGGGATAATTCTTTTCTATAAGAATTCAATAATCTCAAACAATACATTTTAGTCCCACTAGTATTAATGCATACCATAAAAATAAATTACATTTATTTTGTATGTTTACGAATTATAGGGATCACTTGGTGCCCTCTATAAAAAATATCATTATGAAAAGGAAGATAATATCTATTATTTTAGAAGAAAAATCATGGATAATGAAACTCGATACTCCAAGAATGATAATAAATTTATGGTATTAAAATATGAAATTCAGAGGATAAGACACTACCTTATATATCATGAGATCTATATGATCTCTCATACTGATCCAGTCATGTTCAACCCCAATAATTAAGTACCAACATGACAAAGTGGGATGTCAACATGTTATAATATGATATTTAGCTCATATCATAGATTGATGTTAATGGGAAAACACTAGATGATATCATCACAGTACACCAAATAACCTAGAGTTCAATGTTGAAGAAAAAGATCTTTGATGATGCATTCATATCTATTAATGACACTCAACATACATGAGAGATGTATCTTTATGGTCCATCAAAAATCATATTAGAGAAAATGATGAAACATACAATAACCAATAATTTTTTCCATAAGTTTTCAATATTTAACTATAAAAGGTAGTTCTACCCTATTCATTCATGTTTTCATAAGGATGTAACAACAATAAAGCAAAATACCGATCTCCCATTTCAATCTTGGAGATGAATCTCAAAATACTAGTGGCCAATTAAAATATCAAAGGTGACTAAGAGTTGGTGATCGAGAAAATAAATGGTCAATGCTGCATAAAAAAGAAAGAATTGACCCACCCCTGTTTAGTTATATAAAAGAGTTGATGATGGAATAATAATTTAAGGAAAAACTATCTCACAAACTACATTCAATGATTACATGTGAGGAATCATTTGAAAAAACATCTATAACCCTAGAAGATCTATTTCTGGAAAAAATGATCATCAACATTGTGATTTTTGGGAGGTATCTCTATTAGTTGATAATGAAATATATTTTCACAATGAAATCAAAATCACTCTAGATCCTAGTAATATCATATAATCAATAATCGATAGCATTTATATATTTTTGTTTCACATATTTAACTACCTATTCAAATAAATGTTCTTTTATAAGTCTACACAGGATGTCCATGTAGCCGCTTTCAGTGCCCATCAGCCAAGGACTGGACTTTCTCATCAGATTAAGTGGATTGTATATTTTTTGTCATGGATAACAAAACACTACATAGAGTTCACCAGAAAATTTCATGCTTACTGGATAAATACAGAATTCATCCATCAACCTTAGATCTATTTCATTCATCTAAATAATCATGCAAGTCTTCAATCTATTGAATAAATATTGCAAGAGAATACCCCTAGCCTCCACTTGGAAATTCATGTATATCTTTTCTACCACCAAAATGCTATCTACCTTGTCTAACCTTATATTATTCAAGGATCTCAGAATAAATGCTTTCATTAATTTTGTGAAGTCAAACATAATTACCAGATTTGGTTCCCATCACATAATATTACTGAACAATGAAACCAATTTTTATTCCTTCTAACTGAAATTGTTTTATCAGTAGTACAACATGAATAAAAACTACATCATTACCTTGAAATGTTAAATTGACTAATAGAGGATTTAAATAATTCTCTATCTAATATAATCTAGAAAAGGGTAAATATAATAAAAAATTATTGGCCTATTTGTAACCAGTTGTAAGAATATGAGCATTCTCAAAAGAGACATGATGTGTTAGATTGTGTTTATGAGGATTGTTTGTACACATTTCACAACCAGAATATCCATAAGAATTTGATTGAGTGATAATTCAATAATAATGTTTTCCTTCACTAATTCCATTAAGGAGAATTGGTACTTTCTATAAGGACTATAATGATACTAGGGAAGAATTATTCAAATGTCAAACCAAATTGGGATTGATCTTACACTATATATAATGTCTAATCCAATGGATCATATATCTTGATCACCATAGATGGAGAGCACATCACACCTTCCACGAATGAAATTTTTAAAAAAATTACTTTCCATAACCTTTATATCAGCTTAAGTGCCCTCATTGTGCGATGTTAAACTATATGATCACATGAACATAAACTACCCAAGCCCATATCATCAAAGATACATGATGTTAATATGAATAAAAAATACACCATGGTCATATGAATCTAAACTATATGGAAACATCCTCATTATAAGAAGTACAAATATGTGGAATAATTTAGAATTGTGTGATGATAAATGACATAGAACAATATTCCTTTTTACCCAATATAAAACTAAATAATATGTGTTATAAATATTTCTAACATTTTCCCTCATATTGTGTGAGTAATATTCTAATTACCTCTTTTTTACGATACCAACCATGACTTACATGTGATTAGGGGTCCTGGAAAATTTCTATGATTATAATGATTGAGATACACCATGTAAAAAGGTTGGAAACACCATATTGATTGCATAATGTAAAAAATTAACCACATAGAATCCACTAAACATAACCTACTACACTATTTGGGTGGGTATGTGAGACAAATTCTTTATATATGAGTGCTTCATCAGTGTAATAGTTCGTAGTGCACATTCCCTTCCTCCATTTTTTTGGTCAAATTGAGATGAAATATTCCCTTATCACAAGAATTTCGTGTGGATTGATTCAGGATTTAATCGGTTATATATTGATGTTCAAAATTATTGACCAAACCACAAGATAAAATCCATGAATTCCCCTAATTTTTCATAGTTACAGAACCAAATCCTATTAATGATTTTCTAGATAATTTCTTGGAAATAAGAAACGTTTTTCACTCATGTTAAAATAAATATGTGTTGCTTGATTATTATACCTTGGGATATATAATGACACTCTAATCTCTTAATCTAGGTCCAAACATAAATTCTACTAGAAGTTACTATACCTCAGTGATGAGTTACTCATTAATTCATGTAAACTTGTATCCTTCCATCTCCCACTAGTGCTCAAATTTCACTCCTCCTATAATACACACAATAAAGGATTATAGAGAGAGATCCATATTCTAAAAAAATGTTTGGTTTTATTAAAGTTGTTTTTATGTACATAGTTAAACCTGGATCTTCTTTCTCAACACAGATGAAAATTACCACCAAATATCCCTATATTGTCTTAATGGTTGGATATATCCACCAACACAATGGTTTCCTTTATGCATCCAAAAGTAATGTAAAATCCAATATAAGGGCCCACTGTATATGACCTTAAAATAATTAGAGTGGCATGTTTCATGAAACTGTGATATTTCAGTTATAATATATAATTTTGAAATGTTCCCCTCTCCAGTATAAGGTTCTCTCTCTATAATCACATATTAAGATAAAATGTCCCACATTTTTTCATAGAACTTGGTGTCTCCTTTTGTGTATCAAAATACCCAATTTCGTATTATTCATGGATTAAATCTCCTACATATGGCCTAAATATTTTAAAGAGTTCATAGTGAATATTTTATCAACCTTTTATAGTATTCACCATGGAAACAAATCCCCCATATAATTTTTATCATCACTAAGAGATGTTAAACTACATAGTTGAGGTCCTCATAACAAGACCTTAAACTAATTTTTTTTTTCCATCATCCCATGAACATTAATAATATGAAATTAAATCAACCCTACAGAATATCTCAAAATGTTTGTGGTTGTCTATTTTTTAGAATCATCTTGTTTACATGATATATTGATCTATGTAAGAAACATTTGCATATACATTAATCTGCACTATGATAGAATTCTCCTATGTATATAATAATTATTAATGACTTGACTATGTGTGGATTTTGTATATATAGTTATGTATGGACTACCTATTTCAATCATAGTCAAAAATAAATATACATTCCCACTCTATCATTGTCCCTAAACATATTAATTGTAGTTAGTTCCAAATACAGACATTTCAACCATATCTTATAAATTTCCATTATTATTTCCCACTCCATCCGTTATGTATTTAACATTCAAAATACTATCCATGGATATCAGTAATGAGAATATTTGGATTCAAAGGAAACCACTTCTTGGTAATGATCATCAGTGACACCATATTTAGCCTGACCAAGTAGAGGAATATTTATCCCTAGAATAAGGACCTCTAATCTATGTACACCTCTAATAACATCACAACGGAACACTTCATTAGAATATTGGTTAGTGATCATCCTAAAAAAACTATTTCCATATATAATCCTTAATTAAAATATACTTGAACATGATTTATATATTTTTAATTATTTATTCAATGTTGTGGGGTAATTATTCTTAATTGAGTCCTTTTGGAGATATCTTTTCATCCCACAATAATTTGGTCTACGAATTATGACCTTAAAATATATAAACACTTCTAAACATTGTTTTTCATTGAAGTGGTAACTTTATTCAAATAAGGTTTTCTTTACCCAGGTTAATATGAAAAGCAAATCACATTTTGGTCAAAGAAACCTAATCTTAAACACCAACTAAATTCTTCTAATTGATCTACCTTAAATTGACATGAGAAAGATACATAGAACAAAAAAAATTGAAAACACATAAAGGGAGGCCTTGAAAAATGTTGAGACTTAGTGCACCGGGCATGAATTCTACTGAAACATTATACGATAGATCATTTTTTTAAGAAGAAGAATGAACGAATAAATCCAAATATGTAAAAAAACTCAAAAAATGAATCTTGAGAAAAATTAGAGTTCCAACCTACTAGGTCACCACTATTTTAGAATTAGGAAAAAATTTGTCTTTTATAAAATAAAAATACACATGAAACTTATGCAGAGCATTATATGATCTAAGAAAAATGAAATTTTCAAGTTCTTGGTCTCTTGTCTTAGGAAAAGGTTAATGAATTCTGATGTTCATGGAATATTAATTAAAAAATAAATATATATAAAAAAATTGTTATTTCATTGTGTTTGAGCCCTTTTTTACATTGGAATACATTTTTCAAATTCCCACTTCAATATCACCGTCATGTTCAATCGTTTTACATTCTATACCTGAGTGGAAATTTATTTTACATTATTAATATGAATTCCTATAAAATTCCACAATCCATTCCCTAGAAGAAGCCACATTTCGTATATTAATCGACCAAATATAGTGTATGGGGATGATACTTTTTCCTATACTCATCCATGATCCATGCCAAGGTGAAACCCACACTATATATCAGAATATATTAACTCTAGCGTATAGTTATGATATATATTCCAATACCCCTTCATGAGTTACACCCAAGAGTAATCCATATCCAATTTCTAGAATGACCAATGATATGGTAAAATTATGGGATATATTCATATACTCATCCATGATCCAAATCCAGGAGGGACACAAATTTCGATTTTGATGGGACCTAATCAATTGTTACGGAGTTTTTATCCAAGATTAAACCAATCCATGAGAACATTCCCTTGTGTAAATATATTTGAATAATTTTTTTTGAAAAACATGATTTACCCAATCCATTCCATTTCAATGTTCATGAGGGATTGAGTTATCTTTTTATTTAACATTTAGGGGTGTATAGGCCACTCTAAAATAGTTAATTTAATTATACAAAGGTTGAATGATTAATAAAAACTAGGAGCAGATTTAATTTTAAAAAATAAATGAGGGGAGTATCTAGAAGTTGGAGTCTCTCTTCATGATATTGATATATTAAAAAAGTAATTCCATAATGGTATGAAGTTTATCAATTAAATATTTCTCCTCACGAATATTATGATAATGTTTTTCTAGCTCTTTAGCTTTGGATTCTTCATCTAGATGGAGATTATATGCATCATATATTCATTTTTCTCCTCCATTAGAGTTTATTTAAGGAGTTATTATTATTCCTCTAGTTATCCCTTCAAGGTATCTATATCTGAAAGGTGGAAAATTATGTGAGAAGCATCCTTAGTAATCAAACATTGTTACTATGATACCACATCTATTTAATTGGATTCTTGTGGATACAAGAAGTTTATATGTTTTATAACTATTGTGATTTATTCTACCTTGAAAAGGAATGTATGTTATGTTCTTTATTTCTCTTATGAATAGATAATCACCATCATAGTAGCATGGATAACATGATAATTAATTATACCAATTTGAAGATGCCTAAATTAATGGTGAATTCGATAAAAATTCTAACCTAGACCACTAATGGGAGTCTTAAAGATTAGCTTATATATGATATTCTATATGTATTGTTGTGTAATATGAGGTAAGATCATTGAATTAGTTTATAGTTAACTATAGATCCCAAAAACAGTAACATGTTCTGAGACTAAGTACGTTATCAAAAAATATAATGTCACCCTAATTGAGGTCTATTGTCATTTGGATATACCCAACCTCTTTCTGCTCTGGCTACTAGATAATGGAAATGATAGCCTCTAGGGTCTGATTTCCAACTTATAGTGGTATTGCGATAGATGAAATGTGAAATAAAAATTATTCAAAGCGTTCCAATTTTAATAGAAGGTGATATGGATACTCACCCTTCTCTATGGAAATTTCATCCTATGAAATTACATTCCCCTTCATTGGAGGAGCAATATAGGCATGCCTTATATTATGAGGCCCCTTATTGACAATGAAAGGTTCATCAATCCTTAATGTGATCTCATTTATTGATGTCAAAGAAGCGTTCTTAGTGGGAAAATTTATAAGAATTACCCTCATGTCCCACATCAAGAAGATCTAGTTGGTTTATCACCACTGATGTTTTGTTCACCAAAGATTATAAAAGTATTATTGGGTTTAGAAACAAAAATATGTGATTAGGGAGTAATAAAACAATGTAAAGGAACTCACATCTTTCTAAATCCTTGTTAACCACTCTTATCTATATATGTAGTGATGTATATGGCCACTAGGAGAACTTTCATTGAGTGTTTGGACCCATAAATTTAACAACCATTATTAAGAGGGTTTGTGGGGTTATTGGTAGGTGTTTTATAACATTACAATCCAATTTATTTTCTATACCTGATTTATATTCCCCTCCACTGACAGGTGTAGGTGGAATAATAACTAATGGTGATTCCTTTGCTATAAATGTAACAATATCAGTAGTATAACCTTGTGATCTCCATGAGATAATTTTTTCAATGTACTCATTATTTACCCTAATTTCATCTGGGAGGTTGGGGAGGATGACTCTTCTGTTGATAAGACCTAATATTAGCATCTACATAGACACATGTATTCCAAATAAATCTTGAATGGGCATGATAAATTACCATGATGTAATATAATTCAACACAAAATATTTCCCCTCTATAGATATTTGATTTCAGATGATGGTAGGCCAGGATGTGTCGACATGAATATCAATGTCAAAGGGGGATGGTGAAAAAATTCTCCCCCTCTATGTCTCACATGAGTTGTTGGTCGGGGGATGATTCTACTACCTTCGTAATTGTGAATTTCACAAAATCTATGGGAGTGATGAAAATAGTGCATCTTTGATACATTCTTGGATCTGACACCATCTAACCCCTCTAGAAAGTGAAGTGAAAATTTATATTAGGATTGTTTTTCTTTAAGAAGAACTTTTTACTTCATAATATTTTATCTGTTTGATCGAAAAATTCATTCCACTAATCGAATGATCAATTGAAAACCACTTCAGATGTTCTTTAATTCATTAATTTCTCACCAATATCATATAAGGGTCATGTATTTAAATACAAAAAACCTAAATATATAGTTTCTAAATAAATTTATACATATATATAGGACTGTTTTTAGTTGATATTTTGAGATTCCATTACATCCATGAGTTGATTAATATAGAATCTCGCTCGATAGATCATAGAATTTTTTTTTGAAATTAGTATAAGAGGTCCTATATTTTCATAATTTATTAGCCTCCAAGCGTACATATTATAAGATCCATCTAGCACTCCCATTAGCCCTGAAGAAGACTCAATGTCCTTCAATTTCTTATTTTTCTAGCTTTTTCTTCCTCACTTAATGTTTGGGTCAGTTTCTATCACCACATGCTATATTGAATCAACCTATCCCCCGACATTATTGATAATGTATGTTGGGATGTTGGGTTTTATATATCCAAGGATGAGATGATTATTCTAAATCCTTATCATCATAGTTCCTTTTGTTGTTGTTTCTGGTATTCAACTTCAATCCTTCTAGGTATGAATCAATAATGACCTAGGGATTTTACACAATATCATTCATAGTGGGTTTAATGAGACCTAATAATTGGCATACCGAAGTGTTAATCTAGTAATTTCCATTGATGGAGGAAACTTGATTATGGATTGAGTGACTTGTTTGGAAATCATTAACCTATGTTTTTATGACACCATGATATCTTTCTTCTCTAATATCCATTATCGGTGAAACGATTAGAAATTATTAAAATAGAAATTACCTTATAAACATATAGGGAATATAATCCCTATAGATAGTGTATCTATCCACCTATGTTAAAAGGGTGAAATATTATAAAGAAATATTGTATGACAAAGATTCATACTCACAGTAGCCATCACCAACAATAACTTCAATGAAAGGCTCACCTTGAGGGAAAAACAATAATTCTTATTATATACTCAAAATTTTCAATGTTGCACCATACTTATGAAATAGATTCTTGATTTAAAAAACAAGAAGAATAAATGTATGAAATCACCACTTTGGGATATTTACTTCTCTATGGAGTGTGTATGCATTAAAATTCATTTCCACCCATCCCTATTTCACATGAAATGAGCCTAAGACACATAATGAATGCTTTATATAATAGATTGTGAATAATAATTTGTGAATAATTTCCAATAATAGTATTATGAGTCCCAAAATATTCCCCTATTCTTCTTTTTATTCCATGAAAATGGACCTTGACTTGATTTTATTGTGGGAATCATTAACTTAAACTGGGTAAGTTCTTAACCACATCACTAGAAATCCTACCAATAAAGTCCACGGAGGTATTAAGAGGTTAATTTCATAACCCCACACTTAATAATGACCTTGGTCCTATATTTTTTACTATGTTCCCAGTCCCCTCCATTTCGTTTTCCAAGGGAACCTCATTAGGCAAATGAAGCTCAATTTGTTCCTAAGAGGCACTAACAAGGGCTTCATCCCTGACTAGAAATTAATTTCATCTCATGTAAATAGTTTATGCCTCGTTATTGTCAAGGACATATTTAGTAGTTCATTTGTGAGATGATTATCCTCTTTTAGTTTACCATTGTCAGTCTCTTGGGAATAAACTGATCATGCATTGCCTATGAATGATCATCCTAAAAACATGTTAGAAATATCACAGGATAATACCCACCACTCTATAAAATTGGTGTAAGGTATTGTTCTATAGGATCTAATTCTTTAACAACTCTAGGACAATGTTTCAACTCTTATACACATAAAAATATGTTATCCATAAAAATTTATTAATTGGGACTACATTCAGATCATCCCTGAACTCAATACATGACATTCAAACATAATATTCCCACAACCATTTGGGCTGAACATCACCACCTGGGGGTAGATAACATTCTTATTTCTAACCCTCCAAATGATTGAATGGAGAAATATGGACATGAAACAATGTTTCTAAGATATTGATATCTGATAACTCATATAGATCCCATTGTAGTGTGACACCTTAGGGACAAATGCCTTGTTACCCCTTTATTTATATATACACCTTTGGAAAAAATAATATCCTTGCGTACATTGGTGTACTCAGTAAATATGATGTGTGGAATGTAGCCATCCCATTTTGTGATGACGACATCTACCAAACTCCCTTATTGATATAATGTGAGGAGATTAAAGGAGTGGTAATATTTATGATGATTTGATTGGATAAAAATAAGACATATCACGAAAGAGTCACATTGATGATGATACACATTCTCAATGATCTAAATAATTTACTTAATTTGAGTGGCATCCTTAGCATCCAAATAATGAATTTAAATATAGACCAATACATTCCTACAATAAGAATAAATGATTCATAAAATGTATAAATGATGAATGAAAAATAAAAACATGAGGTGAAGAAATGTTAATTCTTGAACCATTGGATTTAAAATTTAGTAATGAAGAAAAAATTCCCTAATTTTATTACCCAAATCTTTAAATCAGCCTCATCGATTAGACGCATCAGTGAAAAACTATTACTAGGCTATTTTTCCTTAGTGGAAGGGTTGAAAAAATCTATGTTCCTAAAATTATAGCTCTTAGGGAACGCAATTCTGAAGTAAAATATTCATATCTTAAACCATGTGAATTTGTATGTTGAAAGATGTTTTTGAATACTCGGTCATCTAAAGGACGAGAATTAAAATGTTGGGGAACTATTTATATGAATTTTCAGGTGATTCACCAAAGTCCATGAAAAAACTGGTAGTGAGAAGTCACTAGCATCAATTGGAGGAGAATTCCACCACCTCACCCAAGTTCAACCTATGTTCTTGTTTTCACCTACTGAAGCCAAATTAATGAAACTATTACTATGACCATACAATTAGATCCTAATTATTCTAATATGATATAATTATGAAGGGTGAGGGGATTTGTTAGTCACCCCTTTTTAAAGGAACTAATACCTTGAAAGGATAATGGATAATCCATTGGTAATGCACAAAGATTTCGCATAAGACCACTTAGATTCATACAAAAAACTTTTCATGGGACCCTGGGAGTACACCTAAGGCCATTAACCTAGGTCTCATAGTTTTTTCCTATACTACATGAGTTCCAAATAAAAACACCCAACCTATGATTCCCAAGTCAACATACAATTTTGTTTTTCACACTCAGCCATCCTTCACCCATAGACCTATTTTTCTTATAAATAGGGCCATTTGTATCCATATTTTTATCTTTTTTTGGAAGATAATGAAATTACATAGACATCTATTCTACCTTGTATCCAAATCCACATAGGTATCTTAATTAGTCTTAAAACCATGGAATATTAAACAGAATGGGGGTAATAATGTTTCCTTAAGGGATGATGCATAAACTGACCTTTGTAAGAAATAAATTTTCTCTAGTTTCTCATTAGTAGGGTGAATGAACCATGTTAGGAGACAAAATAGAGCTCTATTATCATAAATTAATCTATGTAAACGTCTAATAAATACATTAGAATCCTAAAAAAGATCTATTATTAGGGTGAACACTTTTCTCTCATATCATTAATAGACCACTCCACCCTAGTATCATTAGAACAACCAATTTAACCATGTATCCTTATGTTGAAAAATTCACCCTATTATTAATAGGATAACCACTTCACACCCGAGTACCATTGGGGCTGCCCCTTAACACTAATACTATTAGGGGAACATCTTAACCCTTGTATAACATGGGAAACCACTTCACCCTAGTACCACGAGGGTGACCACTTCACCCTTATACCATTAGAGTTACCAATTCTCCCTTGTACCATTAGGGTGATCACATCACCCCATTAACACTTGGGAAATAATCATCACCCTACACCTTACTACGATGAAGAAAACTTTAAGATCTTAATAGGGAGTAGCCTCTACTCAACCCTCCACTATGGAGAATCGTTTCCCTCAGATACAATATTAAATAATCATATATAATCTAATTTAAAAGGCATAGATTATCATAATCTATGTCTCATACCTGGGAATCTAATTATGAAATAATCCTCTATTGACACACAACATATATGATCCAATCCTGAGGAACTCCAAAATTCACCCCTTCTATAATGAATTCTATAGAATAAATAGTGCTAAAATTTTGTCTTCTAGATAGTTAGAACCATTATGGTGATCATAATCATGTGTCTTCTTGATAATGAGAGTCTCGATAAAGAGAACTGTAGAGACCCCAAACCCATTAGCCTAGGGTCGATGGTTACTTTATAACAATTATTCTATATGAAAAAGATCGCATCCCAATGTGACGAATAGTTTAGTATCCTTAGAAAACTGGATATATACATGAGTCACAAATTACATTATAAAAATATAATACAACATAATATATTAATTGGGAACACCAGTGTACTCTTTATTATACCATGCATATGAATAATAATACAGTCCCTAGCATCCTATGGAATGGAAACATAAGAAAGGGATGATATCATATGATCAGTAATGAAGTGTCCACGGATAATACAGTCCCACTAAGACAGAGGGGGTGAATCAGATATGATCAATTTTACTGAATTCATTTTCCCATTTCAATTCAAAAAAATTTCACCTATTAACATGTGTGGATCATGTATACAATGAAGAATGTAAATAAAACATAATGAATAAATCTTTTACAATGTTCTGAACTAAGACCAACATCCTTTACATATTGGTTTGACCCCCAAAAAATGGATTGTCCACTATAATATTTTTATCAATTACACTAGTTCAGGATGAAACTAGTTATACACCCCAGTAATTGATCCTCTAGTTGATTTTGGTTATGCCCCCCCCCAACAATCTAACTATTCTTCCTCAGCTGGTTAGAACCCCATCCATTTGACTGGTTAGACCTCGAGTCTCTTTCTTGAGCCTCTTCAGCAAATGGTTATACCCTGAGTCACAAAATCAAACCAATTTAGTATAATCCATAGATATGATGATCACATTGATCTTACTCTATGATCTCTCTAGATCACACTCACTCAGGTATACTTAATGTACCTTTTCATTTGTTCTGGCCTTTCTGAATATTAGTAATCACTGAATATTATCATTTAAATCCATACAAAGTAGTTCAGGAAATTATCCTTTCTTTTATAAAAGACTCAACCTCAGTGAACCGTAATAATCTCTGATTCAAAAATATTTAGAAACACTGATACAAATTTTTTCTTAACATCAATCTCAAAACACAACACACTGATTAATCAACATATATCACATGTGCGTTTTTTCAAAATTCACACATGTATTTAGTACACTTCATGGAATTCTTAAATGATCATGTAAATAGTTTCATTTATATATGTACATGAAACATCGACCACAAGATGTCCACATGGGTCACTTTATATCACATGAAAAAAAAAATTTCCTATACATACCACACTATCCACAATTGTTACTCAATATATTTGTATGTGAAAACCTCATGCATCTACTATATGTGATAACTCAATTTTCATTTCAAAATCATCGCACACAATACCAATATTCAATTCAAGTGTATCATGCATGTGCATATGTATCATGTGCACAACTCCTTCATGAAAGTTATATACAAACAAATCAATCTCGAAACATGTATTCATACATATATAATATTATATCTAATTACCTTTACGTGCCCACATCCATTATGTATTCACTTTGTCTCATCCACACCAATCTTTCATGAAAAACATTATTCTCACTTTTACAAATATAATCTCTTTTTCAGGAATCAATACACAATGTGCATGCAATTTATCCTTCACGACTTCTCAAATATAATCACACAAACAGTGATAAATATGGAACACATTTTATTCATATATCACCTTGAGTGTGCAATGCATGGGTCAAGAACTTGTTACCTTATAGTTTCAATTACATAAGAGAGGATCCTTCATGATCTAGAAAATTTCAATGAGCACTCCCTCTCTCTCCCTCAAAAACTCAGCTCAGAAGTCAGATGAATGTTACCTTCAAATGAGATCGGAATCCTCTATTTATAGGCATAGAAGATAACCTTAGAACCTTCTGGAATCACTAAGAATCAATTCATCATCTGTTATCACTAACACTGCCTCTGTTTCATGAAATAGAGGATCATCTTCTCCAAAATTTTGATCTTCAACCTACAAAAGATCTTCAGTTTATTATTCTTAATATTATGAAAATGAAATTGCAAAATATATTTCGATCATATTTAAATTCTCATGATCATAAAATATAGCTCGAAATTTTATGTTTATGCTTCATTCAATGTCACCCATTTAATTATTGATGAATAGGTACTCTCGTGTTTTTTTCATGGAGAAAGACCATACACAGTGAGATCAAATGATTGTATTAGATGATGCTCAGATAGATCACATGGTTCTGGATCATGGATAGAAGATCAGACAGTTGCAATTCTTCAAATTGGTAGATTGGATTGTCAATATTCATTCATCATTAAAAACAAAATCCCAAATAAAAAACAACCAATGTATCAAAGAATGTTTAAAATACATATAATGACTTTTGTGGTTCAATAATTTCTTTCCCTCCACCCTAGTACTGCCCCATTCTGGTGTTCTCTTGCGGGTGCACTCTATGCACTACCGATGCCATTGTTCTGCCATAAACAGTGGTGCTCTACTCTTATTTTGTCTGCCTCATGTGGGATTGTCCAGACCCATGTCCATGGACGACATAATGATGGATAGTTAGCTGTCGTTAATCTCAGCTGCCAACTCGATGGTGTGAGCTGCTTCCCAAGTTCGCTGGCCGGTGGGTAGGAAAATTGTTTTTATAATGACCATTAATTTTTCCCAAAATTCCAACACATCGAAAATGAACATAAAAATAAAACACACCAAACATAGAAACATATTCATGAATCATATTTTACATTTAATGGAACTTTGAAATCAATGTATTAAACATTGTGCATTCATATTTACACAAGTCTTAGAATATAAAACCAAATCTACAATCATCAGATTTAGATTTCATTGACATTTTAAACTTCTTAAATATTTGACAATACTTACAACTTCGTCAAATCACTTGACCACTTCAAATATACCACTTTTTATTTGTTTTAAATACCCAAATAATTGTTTAAAAGTCAATGATATCTTCTCCACCATATTGAAAATTATGAAAAAGTTACAAGCATCGAAAAGAATTATAATTTAAATAAACGTCTAAAAATAAATTATTCTCTTCTGACACAAATTGTATTACTTTTTTTAGAATAATGAAATCACATATTATGTTAGAAGTGTTCTAAAGGGAATCATATCTAAGATAATGTGATAAATGATTCGTGAAAATAACAAGAGTGGTCATGTTTAACATCAATGATGTCATTAAACTTCTCATATATAATACTAATAACTGAAACTCTTATTAATAATTTCTTAAAATAGATTCAACTAATCCCATTCCTTAATCTCCGAAAACAAATTAGAGACATTTATATTTTATATTTATAAAATTTATACCTAAACAAATTATTTGATACTCATAAAACATCAATTAAGATTGAAATTTCTGATTGATGATCTTCTGTGCCCCCCTAAGAGATGCACTCAAGTACTTCTTCATTATGATCGAATTTCTTCATGAATAAACAACAAATATATTATGACATGATTAATGATATTTCAAAGAGACAACCTAATGCAAAAAATATTTTATGACGGACACAATTTATAAATTCATATCTCTTACTGAATATATTATTCACCTTAAATGATGTTCAAAATAAACAATACACAATATATATGAAAATAATGGGATTCCATAATGCTCCTTAGTTATTGAAATAGGTCTGAGAGTTGCTCTTCCACCCATAACTATTTATAGATGAAAAATGCATCTTCTCATTTGATAATAATGCAATTTTATTTCTCTCTTATTTCACCATCTTTCATGACTCTTCCAATTGATTTGTCCATATGATCAAATATTCTTTCAGAACATGACCAGCCACCACAATGTGTGTAGACTTCTTCAACGCAAAATTTTAAGTCCTAGATGCCTTTTAATTATATTTCCTCGATTATTTTTTACCATAAAAAGGATTATATTCTTTTTAAATTAATTTCCATACATGTTTCACCTGTCACCGAAAACTCTAGTATTTATAAAGTTATCACTTTTAGGAAACATTTTAGAATCATTATCAATAATTTCATTCACCAAATCAATCATTTTATTTCTCTTCTCAACTAATTCTTTCTTTGATTCTAGCTTTCCTCCTTTAGTTTGAATATTAAATTATAATTGAAAATGGTTCATGATGTGGACCTTTTTACTATAATAGAAACATCTTTTATTTGGTGACATACTCTTCACATAATTTTTCTCAATCTTCATGAGTGTTTTTTTAACATACTTCTTCTTCTTCTTTTGTTCACAACCCAAGGATGCCCTATCATCTTCATCTCTTTCCAAATTTACTTTTTGTTTAGGAATTATATTTATATAAACAAATGATTTGTGAATTATTGGTACATACCATAATTCATCATAATAGTGACCACTTCAATTAGAATTATCAATGAAATTTTAAAAATAATCATACATATTTTTGATATGTTGATTCTCTTTCTCTGAATAATGCTTTTGTTTTGTATGATTCAAATTTTCATCCTCTTAGATTCCCTTAAATGAAATAAATAATTAATATTCATATAATGAAATACTCTGCCAACAATTTATTTCATGATTACCTAACATCCAACAACACCAAGAGTAGACAAAAAATCTCGATTTCGTCTATTGTAATGTATTTTGTATGTCTTTGAAGTTTTTCTAATTTTAGGTAACACTTTTATAATTATATGATTTCATTGCGAAAGAAGAATTTCAACACCTACTAACATCCATATTTAGAGTTGATATGAATTCGTGAGTGTTTTTCCTCACCCATATTTGTCCAGATTAAATTGATAAATCTGCACTAGTAATCAAGACAATTTTAGTACACATTTATTTATCACAAAAAGAGTTACATTAATGAATGATAAAATAGTATAATTATCGTTATATAATATCAATATATTCATGTCATAAGTTTGATTCTTTTCATAAATAATAATCTTATCAGATGAATCCTTGACAACACTACTTTTCTCAGCTACTTGTGAAGTATCTGCATGTATCTCTTCAATAATTTTTTTATTTCACATATAGTTCAAGGCACTTTGAGTTTAAGAAAATATTCTCATAGTCAATATGTAATGATGAAATGTTCAATTAAAAAGTCTATGGATAATGTAGTCACACAAAGAAGGGGGTGAATCAAGTGTGACCAATTTTACTAATTTCTGTCACATTTTAATTCAAACCTCTATCACATGTTAGGATTTGTGGATAATTCAAGCATTGAATAAAGTAAATGAAAGCCAAAACACATTATTTTTACAATTTTCAGTACTAAGACCAACATCCTTTCAATGATGGTTAGACTCCCCGAAATGGATTATCCACTATAATATTTTATTTCAATTACAACTTCTTAGGAACAAACTTATTATACACCCCAGTAATTGATCCTCCTATTGATTCTGGTTATACACACCAACAATCCAATAATTATACCTCAATTGGTTAGAACCCCAAAAAAATCGATAGGTTAGACCCCCCCAAGTTCTTTATTGAGCCTCTTCAGCAATTTCTTATTCCCCCCAATCAAAAACTCAAATTTCATCATTCTGAACCATAGATTGGTTGTTCCCTTTTATATTCCTCCATGAGCGTTCTTGATCAAACTAGCTCATGTAGAAATCAAGTACATTTTCACTGATGCTGGTCTTTCTCAATAAAATTGATCATTGAATATAACCAGCTGACGTAATATAACGCTTCTTGGACAAATATTATTTCCTTTATTGAGGACTCAGCCTCACTGAACCTTGAAAATCTCAGAAAATAAAATATTCAAAAACACTAATTCAACTGTGGTCCTAGATTCAGTCTCAAAAGAAATAACACTGATTAATAAATATATATTACACATGCACTCTTTCAAACATCATTCTTGAATTTAGTATATTGTATGGCCTTCTTAAATGATCTTGTGTATAAATTCATTTACCTATGTACATGAAACATCAACCACACAATATCGACAGGGATCGCTATATTTGACATGAAAACTGTTCTTCTTGCACATACCACACTATCATCAATTGTTACTCAATGTATATGTATGTGAGAAACTCATGCATGTACTATATGCACTACCTCAATTTTCCATTCAAAAGCATCAAACAGACATAATTACAATATTTAATACATGTGCATCATGCATGTTCATATGTCTCTTGTGCATGAATCCTTCACACAAGTGATACAGTTACAAATCCTTATTGAAACATGTATTCATGCATATATAATACTATATCTCAATCCCATTATGTGAACACATACATTATGTATTCCTTCTGTCTCATTCACAATATTCTTTCACAAAAATAAATATTCTCCCTTTGAGAAATATAAAATCCTTTCCATCAAACAATACACATTGTGTCTGCATATTCTCCATCAAGACTTCTCAAATATGATCTCACAAATAGTGAGAAATGTAGAACAAAGTCTCTTTTCAAAGAACCTAGAGTGTTCAATGCATGAGTCAAGAAATCGCGACATTCTAGTATTCCTCACACATGTTCGGATCCTTTATGATCTAGAGAAGATTAGGGAGCACTCTCTCTCTCTCAAGAATCCATCTCTTATTTGATATGAATGTTACCTTAAATTGAGCTCAGAATATACTATTTATAGTTATCGGAGATCACCTTGTATCCTTTTGTAATCAATAAGATTCACATCATCATTGGTTCCCTCAAACACTGCCTCTCTTCTGCAACTTAAATGATCACCATCTTCAAATTATATATAATCTACACATCAAATATCTTCTATTTATTCATCTTAATATTATGAAAATGATATTTCACAATATATTATGATCATATTTAGATTCTCAAGATCTTCAAATGAATCTCGAAAGCTTAAGCTTATGCATCGGTCGATGTTAACCATGGAAGTACAGATGAATAGATATTATTGGGTTTGTTCGGGGGGTACGACACATAGTGAGATTAAATGACTGGTTCAAATAAATATAAGACAGATAACCTGGTTCAAGAGAATGGATGGAAGATTGAATTGATGTGATATTTAATATCAGTATATCATTTGTTAGATATTCATTAATAATTAAAAGATTTAATTCCACATCAAAACATCTTGTATTTCAGTTCTTCTTTATTATACTCATCATGGATTCGGTGGTTCAATAATTTCTCTTCCCTTCTTCTAGGTATCAACCCATACCGGTGTTCTCATACAGGAATGCTCTATGCCCAACCAATGCCCCCGTTCATCCCTGAAAGGTTTTTCTCTTCCTTACTTTTGTGTACATTACATAGCCGCAACCACACCCACGACCGGGGCCAGCCTCATGATGGATGGGGTTAGGCTTAGCGGCCCACTCAATGGCGTGAGCTGCTTCCCTGGTTGGATGGCCAGTGTGTAAGAATTGTTTTATACAAATTCCATTAAAAAAGTTTTCTAAAATCCCAACACATATACAATGGACATAAAAATAAAACAATGTAACCATTGAAACTTATTCATGAAAATTAAATTAATTTTTTATGGAACCTTCAAATCAATGTAGTAAACATTATGATTCATATTTATAGAATTATTAGAACATTGGAAAAGATCTGCAATCGTCTACTTTAGAATTCATTGGCCTTTTCATCTTCTTAACAAATTGGCAACACTTCCAGCATCACCAAATCACTTGACCACTTCATGTAAGGGTATGAAAACAGTGGAAGTTATCATGAATAAATAAGGTATAATCAATATGGAAGGGTAAATATTTTAAAATAAATTACATTTAATCAATAACTTAAGCATGATGAATAATATGGAAGGAATATATGATGATAAAATGATTCCATATAAATATTAACATGGGATAGAAACACATCCATGAAAATAATAAAAAATAAACTAATCCATATGAAATAAATAACTAATTTTATAATGATGGAATAAATAATTTCATACATCCAAATCTTACTATAATGGTATTCTTCCAAGACATTTTAAAATACCATCGAGGACTTGTTCAATGATATCTACATAATAGTTAAAACCTCAACCAAACCCAAATCTAGTTTGTCTAACGAGACCTGTATATGCATTGATGGGATATAATGGACCCTTCACATAAATTACTAATTTGAATGAATTCCACATATTAAAGGGGTGAGTCATTATCATAAAAAACATTCATATTGAAGAACTAGCATATGAAACATTAATATTTCCACTGAATAATAATCCATCTAGAGTAATTTGGAAAATAGTATCAAAATAGAACATACTGAGTCAAGCTCATCATAAACCAGTGAAATAAGTATGGTGGATTGTATCATAAAATTATAAACTCAGTAAAGCATAAGATTAAACAATGTATGTTGACAAATATGATAATACATTCATAATCTCTCTAGATAATTTCATGAAGAAAATTGCCAACATTAGTTTGAAAAAACTTATTTATAATATAAAATTTTATAAAATATTAAGGGAAAATTTTATTTCAAAATAAAAATGTAAAGATGTAAATGAATATTCAAATGATTTCATGGTTAGGATGGAAAAAAATTTGTTCATGGCGTATAAGTTAAAAAACATTCCTTTTACACAATTGTAAAAATGTCAAAAAGAACCCTAGGAGAAAAACAATAAGAATATTCATTTTATTTTTTTTATAAAAATTCAAACATAGGTAAAAAATAAATTTATAAAATCATTAGGTAATAGTAAAAACATTCGTTAAATAATTTTTATAAAACATTTACATATTAAAGAAAGGATATTCGATCAAAGATAGAAATAAAGGACTCTTTCTTAAAAATCATTTTCTTGATCATTTAAATTACCAAAGAGACCAAGATAAAACTATTACATGAAAAGTACATGAATAATCATAGGATAATAAAATATATTTTTTATGATATAAATATCAAAAAATTCACCCAAGGGAGACATAAACATAAAAATCCCAAATAATGATGAGATTTTGAAATAAACCATTACCTTTGTGGTAACTTTTCAATAATAACATACATGAAATAAATAAATAAATATAAAACTTTCAAATACCGTGAATTAAAGAGACTCATGATATAACATATCAAATGTGATGTAAATACACTACAAAAAAAATTAGTGGTTAATATGGGATATGTCTAATATTAGTAAAAGTGATAAGAGATACCCTTTCACCTGGTCCGATTTACTTTATATTTGTATGAACATCCTATTTAATAAATAAATATTTATTATAAATATATTTAAAAACAATAATAATATATATAATCCATATATTTTTTTGTTATAATATTTCATGAATTATTTATTAACAACACTATATTAATACCATTGTTCCTATTAAATACTACTTTATTTTTAATGTATGTTTTCGTTTGGTAGTTTTTGTCCTTTTAATTTTATCGTGTTTCCATCATCTCAAAAATTATAAACATGATTTTAATATTAAATATATTTATTATATATTTATTTAGATTAATATATAAAAAATATATGATGAAAAAAGAATTACATTGTTTATGGAGATGGTGAGCCGTATGTACGTACAAAAGTTTTTTTTCACATTTTTATGGATGAAAAGAAGAAAATTAAGTAAAATTTATCATTAAAAATATTTATTATATGTATATAATATATTAATTAATTATATATTTATTACTATCCATGAAAACCGTAAATGAAAAATAGATCGCATCGCTCTGTAGATGTGGTAGTCCACACGTATGTACTAAGACTGTTATAGTTTTCTAACGGATTGGATGGTAAGAAATAATATATTATATATTCATTATATAGTCGTATTTACTTAATAAATATTTTATATATTAATTATTTCTATATTTATAACCATTTAAGTGATTTTTTTAAAAATTAATTACATCGCTATATAGAGACGGCAAGTCGTGCGTACGCATGAGCGATGTTTCTATTTTTATAGGATGGAACATAGATGAAACATCATTTTATGATAATAATAAAAAAATAGAAGTATATTTATTATGATTTATCTATTATTTTAGGATGGATACAACACTTAAATATTAATTATAAGAAGAAATAAAGTTGAATGGCTCTGTAAAGATAAATATATCTTCTTTTGTAGAATTACATTAGATCTATTATTAAGAGACATTGAGTTGGTATTTTGGAATGAAAAAATAAATTTAACATGGATAAAAGTGTTATTAATATGAATGTTTAGGTTTTTCTTTATTTATATGGATCAAATTGATGTAATGAATTGAGAGAATGGATGTCCTTTTATAAGTGAAGGGAGGGGAATTCTTGGAATTTTTTAATGTAAAAAATTAATATAAATTCAATTTTAGGTAAAAATAGATCCAAATTGATATAAATAAAATATAATACGGGTATAAGAAAAAAATCATCACATAAAATTTCAATATGTTCTTGTTATGATTTCACCGAAATCATTTAGTTTTTACCCCCATTAACCCTTTTGATAATTACCATAATATTAACATTTTCTAACCTTTATAGGTTAATAATGTTACTTTAAAAATAAAAAATACATAAATGGGTCATGAATTATTTTTAAAACCATATATTATTAATTTTGACAAATTTGATATTTTTATGAATTTTTAGAAATTTAATAAAATATTATTTATTATAAAATATCTTTAATGTCATATTTTATCACTATACATTTAATTTAACATTAAATACATCAGTAAAAAAGGATAATTGGAATTTAATCATTTAAAAACTCCCTAAAATGTCATATAGATCTATAAAATTCATGTAAAAAATTAAATCATTTAAATAATACCATTATTAATATTTTTAAAACTAATTAGTTTATATTTCTATTAATTTCATTAATACATTGTTGATAATGTGTAAGAATATAGGTTACTTATTAAAAATCAAATAATTATAAAAAAAATCCATAATAAAGATATGTTAATTATTTTAATAATACCTATTTATATTCTGTCACAATTTGTTTTTACTCTCATGTGTACACATAAGATATATTTTATATTAAGCGACTGATATTTTCTAAATTCCTTTGAATTAAATATTGTATTGATATTTTTCATGAAAATAATGCATTTAATTAAAAATAATTTAATCCAATGTTGAAAATTTTAGAATTTTAATCATTCAATACTAATAAAGATGGAAAATTATGACTTTATGAGTTAATTTTAACCTGGATTAACCAGATTCACCCTTTACTAAGAAGATAAATTTTACCAAGGTTACTTTTCATATTAAAAAAAGATGGAGCCAATTTAAAAATTTTGAACATCCTTGTTTCAAATATGGAATCCATTTTATGAAATTGAATACTAATAATTGCTAAAAATTATTTGAAAATCAAAACACAAAATCCAACGAAAACAGTTTTTTAGAAAAATTCCTTTTTATGTATAAAAACGGTTTTATAATATATTTAGTTATGAAATTGATTAAAATGAACATAATTGGAATATTGATAATATATTAGAACAAATTAAACTTTTAAATCTTATTTTAACAAAATTTATCTTTATAAATGATTATAAAAATAGTATATTCAAGAAAAATCGATATTTTTCGCTATTCACAGGAAAATCACTCTTTTCAAAAAATCATAAAATTTTATCCTAATTTTCATTTGATATGATTATTTAAAAATGACATTTATTATCAAAGAAAATTTATATAAGTACTAGAAACATATAATAATATTTTCTCATAAAAATAAATATAAATGAGTTTTTTACGAAAATGTACTTATGAACCTTAAAATAGCTTCATTAAAAATGGAGTACTTATTTCTTAAGTTCTAATAAATGATTTTTAATTGCGTTTTTCATTTATATATATTTCCTAATTTAGATAATACTATTCATACTTGTTAATTCAATGTTATGGTTATAATGGTCATATAATAACATTTTCTTTGCATTAGTTCGGTGTTGCGTGTTGTGAATGCCATCAACCCTAATTTTATTCTGTTATAATTAAAATTTGTCTCATTATACCTAGTTAAATTTATTTTACCCTCACAAATTTATAATTTTTTTCAATAATCAATGGTTTGATAATTGAAAATTCTTTTATTGAAAACCCACATTGTAAAACGGGTTGTCAAATCATCCTCTTGATATGTGGGGAAAGAGAAATACGAAGATCATCTAGAAATACACATATCTAGGTTTATATATAGGTGAAAATTAGTGAGATGTGAAAATATGGGTATGGAAGAAAAAAAAATTATACAAATAATGATATATATCGAAGGAATATATTGACCACATGAGAGTGTATTATCATGAGAAATTTAACAAAAACAGAACCATAAATCGATAAGTTGTGAAAATGAAAATCAATTAATCATAATTTAACATAATAGAATTAATTTATTCCAATCTAAAATTTTCTAGATTTTAAGAATTACTTTACCATATAGAGTAACAACAAAAATAAATATACATTCTTGAGCTCAATTACACCATTTGGTGGTGCTTTGATCAATTTCAACATTATCTCTTACTGTAAGAAATAAATATTCATGATGAATTGTGTTATTAACAAATAAATAAAACTAAATTTTAATGAATAATAATATCCATAAAATAATTAAAATTTAGTAGTCATATCTCTATAAAATTTCAAAATATGGAAATGGTTAACATAATTTATCCAATATTACATTAATAAATAAAACCTCTATAAAAACACCAAAAGTTCAACTAAATACATTAAATAAATGGTTAACATGATTTCCCTTAAATAATATGTCTGATCAAATTCGAAATTAACTTAAAATTAGTCCATAAAGCAGCTCTTAATTTTCACATACCAAAGATGTGAATAATTTGATCACATATTCTCAGAAAAAATGATAATTCCCATTAACAATTAATGAAAAAATTTATGCTTCAAGAAATTAATTCTCTCTTAATTCCATAAATAACATATCATATTATCATGTATATTTCATAAATCCTAAAATTATGTAAACTCCAACATAAATAAATTTTTCATCAAATCACTTACCGTTTGCAAGAGCTCCAATACTATCCAAACTACATATTCAATCTCAATGTTCTCTTTATCCCAAATTAATATTATTAACTCAACAACATGTCCATTTTAAGGGTTATATTTCCCTTATTCATGTATTCTCTATAAAATATCAACTTACCAATAAATCACATTTCCTTGTTACGAGTACCATTAGGCATATTATTTTAAACCCTTAAAGAAATTGCACTATAGTAGAATATCTATATGTTTCATGATTCTTATAACAATAATATCATTGATATAATACTTATACAACAAAATTTTTGAATCCAAGTAAACAAGAATTGTAATCATTCCACTTTGGATGTAGTACTAGAATAAAATTAACCTTTATCCCTTATCTTTTTGCAAGGTATATTCTATTGATACATGGGGAATTTTTTTTCATAGTTATCTATCTCCCTATAGTTGAAACATCAATAGTTAGATGTTTTTTATTACCCTTGAATTCATGATCATAATTCCCTTTCTCCACACAAAGGAATCAAAATTCTAATCCCTTTATGAAAATACCAGGGTGATTCATTCCATGATTATAACATATGGTAAAATCCTTATTTCTCTTCTTTCCCTTATTCATTTTTTCACTTTTTTATCTTATTATTTTGCATTACATATAATACATAAGGCATGGGGAATTGTATATCACTCTTGATAGCACATGATATTATATCCTCGTATGATGATAATGTTGGAGATACTAATTTGTTAGAAGGATTTGATTTTTTGTATCAAATAATTAGTCATTCTTACTCATTGGATTTTGTAGATAGTTTATAGCATTCTCTTCAAACCATGTAAACTTTTATTTAATCATAGAAATATTTACTATTGATTTTGGGTCACACTCTAGAATTGTCTCTCTATGGCTGCTTACTGTTCATGGGGAAAATAGTTTTCTAAGAAATGTTTCCTAAAATCCTTCTATTACATTATTATTATTTCCTCCACACCCTTAGTGTTTTGAATCAATGACCACTACTGATCAACATCCCCTGAGAGATGATAAAATTCATGTACAATATTATTCTTTTCAATACTTCCCAAAGTGAGAAATATATCTTCTATTGAACTTATACATTGATCAAAGAAAAATGTATTGGGAGTCCCATTAAATGATAGAAGCTTCTAGTGCATGATGTGGTCTATCATTCTTATACTAAATTTTTAATATACATGATTCTCTATATGATAAATGTTATTTTTCATAACCTAATTTCGTTTCCCCATTGTAGTTATAATTTATTTAGTTGTAGCTACTCCTCCAACTCTAGCTTAATTTTCATTCCTGTTAGGGAAATACCTACATCCTCCAAATATTTTTTTTGATATTTTCTAATAGACACTTTAAGGATTAGTGGTAACCATACATCACAAGATTCAAAAGACTCCACCATAATACAAAGACACTCCACATTCCAATATCAAGTGAAAAACATGACTTCCCACTTCTTTGAAACCAAAGCTCCACGCCACATCAAATTGCAATGTCATAAAACAACTTTCAGATTATGTGCCAACCACATCATTTGGGTTGAACCAAGATCCACCTTGAGTTGTGTAAATCATTCACCTGCCTCGATTTGAGCCAATAGAAATACAAAATCTAGTCACCTCCATCATCACTACTCCTCAAGAAACACCACCTTCAATGGCAATGCTATCTTCACCGGAGTATCTTTCACCATCATCATCATCCACCGCAGGAAGCACCATATTCAAGACACCATCCATGATCCATCACCGTTTGTGCGTAAACACACCACCACCAAAGACGTCGACCTTCATGCCTCATTGCCGCCTGCCCTCTGAACCAAAAATCTACCACATCGAATTAGGTTTCCAATGACGACCGGAACCCAAAATCAATCCACTCGAATTCATGACCCAAAAGAACATGGATACAACTGTGCTGCTCCACCTAGGAGAGCTTGGAGGAAACCTGGAAAGAGAGAAGATAAATGAGAAGGAAGGAAGGAAGAAATGTCGGAGACACCACATATCTATGCCATTACTTCACCTTCTCCAGTATCAAATCCATTCGATCATCACTAGATTGTATCATAACATTATACGGTTTTATTCCTTCAAATATGATACATTTCTAAATAATGGTTCACACTAGATTTTATCATAACATTATTAATCATAATGTATGATTTAAAAACAAGTGAAATACGTATCATAAATAAAAAAATTATTTATAACTAATATTAGAATCATATGTTTGGTTTCTTCGGGAAAATTCTCACAGTTTTTCCTTGGGTTTCATTACGTAATCTATGATTTACTAAATCAGGTTCCCATGGTTTCAATTAAATATTATCTAATACCAACTATAATGGCACCACCCCTAGTATCCAAGAGATTATGGTTATTATATTACATCGAAACTATATAGAAGCAATCACATCCCTCAGGACTGAATAGTTTAGTATTATAAAAAAACTAGATACATACTTGAGTCTCACATTACATTATAAATCATAAATTAAAATATTTTATTTTATTTTGGAACACCATAATTTCCATTATAATATTATATATATAAATAATAATAAACATCCAGGATTATCGAAGAAAGGATACAAAAGAAAGGGGTTATCTCAGATGCTTAGTAATGGTAAGAATACAGTAGAATCTGACATGATTAAATATTTAATAATAAATATGAAAAGGTAAATATCATAAAATACATATCATTTAATGAATAACATAAGAACAAAGATTAATATGACATGAATATATGATGACAAAATAGTTTCATGTAAATAATATTTTATGTTAGAAAATTATATCTAAGTATCATAATAAATCGAATAATTACGTGGTAATTAATGAAAAATTTCTTAATGATGGAACTAATAATTACAAACATCCAAAACCTACCATCAAGGCTTTGTGTCGTGGAATCTAAAAATACCATCATGTTCTTATGCTATGAAATCTATACAAATGGGAAAGGCCTCAACCAAAACCTGATCTAGTTTGTCTAATGAGATCTAATGATGTATATAGGAGCTATATAAATCCTCACTGATCAATTATTATGTCCAATTAATTCCACATTTTAAAGGGGTATAATATAATAAAAATTACAAATTGTATTAATAAACTAGAATATGAAATGGTAATACCTTCCCATAATCTGAAATCATCAAGAGTAATATTGAGATTAATACCAAAAAATTATATCCATAGTTAAAAAAATAATAAAACATTCAAATAAATATGGTGGATTGTATGATAATAGTATAACCATATAAAATTATTATAATAAAAATATGATTTGGAAACAGATGAAAATCATTTCAAAACTCCACTAGAAAATTTCTTGAGGAAAATGACATTTTTGTAAGATCCCAACATATTATAGTGAACACTTAGGCTTGTATATAGGTATTGTTTTACCTTGTATTATATAATTTTTTATTTTTATTTACCTTGGGGTGTGTTTGGGTGAATTTTTAGAAAATTGAAGGAAAGAGGGTTGTGCATGGTTAGCGCATGGTTAGAGTAAACAGTGCACCCCAACCTAGGAAACTATGCAACCCTGGATAGTGGGGGGATTTCCTGGATGTTTCATGTTATTTAAAACTATTCACACTAATAGGAGGAACTGTTAATCCCTAAAATAATAGGTGAACATTTGGTGAATAGTTAGAGAACACCGTACACCCCTGCACAAGATACCATGCATGATATTTTTAATGGAATGAAAATTAGTTTTAAAACAACATGAACTCTCATAACTCACCCATTTCAATCCCTATTCGATCCTAGTAGGTATTTCCCATTTTTGGATATATTTAGATGAATTTCAAGCCCTCCCAACCACCGTTCTTCATGAATAGAAGACTGGATTGAATGCCGCTTCTCACCCAAAAAGTGAACTCTTCACTTGTTCTTCCCTTGATCTTCCCTAGTTCTTTTTACTTTATTTAAATGGTATAATCGTCTGTATTGGAAGGATATAATTATAATTGTTTTAATATATATATATATATATTTTTTATTATAGATCTAGAAATTATTTTTCAAGATATTTATTTTATTAAATATTGATTTGGGGTTTTGAGATTCAGATCTAGATATATGTTGTTATGATGCTCAATTTTTATAGATTTCTATTAGGAAAGAATTATTCAACAAATTTAGAATAGTGCTATAATATTAAATTCTCATAGTCATGATATGTAAATGATCATGCATGTTTAAATATTTATAGTTTTATTTAGCAATTAAAATTCAAAAAAAATAGTTAATTTGAAAAATTGTATAATTCATTTAATTATTGAAATATACGATTATTTAGGGAGAAAATAATGATTTTTAGGGGATCCTAATTTGTATATTAAATTTGGAAATTAATAATTAGATTTAAGGGTTGTTTAATTAGAAATTTAATTTAAGGATTATTTATGAAATTTAGGAATTTTTTATTTAGATAATGCCAATTGATTAACTGGATTACTATTGAAATATATAACTAATTGGGGGGTTGATTATGAGACTAAGGAGTTATCCATTTAGTTATCTTATTAAGGAATTAATTAGGTGTGTCATGGGTTTCCCCTTTATATATATAATTATATAATTAATTATGAGATTTAGGGATTTATGATTTAGATAATTGATTGAGGGATTAAGTATGAGATATTAATGTGATGATTTTGGGTAATTAGTGGATAATTAATTATGAGATATCAAGAAATAAGAGTTGATATAATTAATGGTATATTAATTATGTGGTATCAAGATATATGAGGTGATATAATTACCCGTATATTAATTATGAGCTATGTTGAGACAATTAAAGGTAGATTAATTTTGAGCCATCATTATATATGAGTTGAGTTAATTAATGATAGATTAATTATGAGATATCATGATGTATGAGTTCAAAAAATTAATGGAAGATTAATTATGTGATATAAATATTTATGAGTTTAGATAATTAATGGTAAATTAATTAGAATATATCAAGATATATGATTTGAGATAATTAATTTTGGAATTAATTATGAGATATTGAGATAGTTAATTAATGAATTAGTTATGAGATATCAATATTTATGATTTTAGATAATTAATTGTGGAATTAATTATGTGATATTGACATGACTAATTGTAGAATTAATTATGAGATATTTAGATATTTGATTTGAATATGTAATTTTTTTACTTAATTATGGGATAATGTTTTTGTGGATATTGACTAATTAATTGATGAATTAATTTATAGAATTTTAATTTTAATTTTTCAGGGAATTAATTGAGGTTAATTAAGTTATAAACTAATTATTGAATTAGTAATGATATTGGGATGTTTAATTAATTATATAATTAATTAATGAGAACCATTGTAATAATTAATTTTTAAATTGATTAACGGAATTAATGTGATTATTTAATTGTTGAATTAAATAATGGAATTGATGAGATTAATTAAATTATTAATTAATTAGGGAATGTAATGTGATTATTTAATGGTGGAATTAAACAATGATATTAATCAGAGTGATTATTTAATTGTGATATTAATTAGTGGGATTAATGGGAATATTTAATTGATGAATTATTTAAAGGGATTGGGGAGATAAATTAATTGTTGATTTAATTAATTTTATTTATGTTATTAATTAATTATCAAATTAATTAATATTATCAATGTGATTATTTAATTATATAATTAACTATAGTAAATGATGTTATTAGTTAATTATTGAATTAACTAAATCAATTTATGTGATTATTTTATTGTTTAATTAATTAGAGTTATTTTTAGGATTAGTTATTTTTTATATTAACTAGATTAATTAATATGGTTATCTAATTGTTTAATTAACTAGAGTAATGAATGTGATTAGTTAATTTATGAACTAAAAATAGTAATTGAGGCGATTAGTTAATTTTTTAATAAACTATAATAATTCATATGATTAGTTAATGGTTAAATTAAAGAGGCAAATTTATGTGATTAATTAGTTTTTTGAATTAATAAAATTCATTGATTGGATTATTTAATTATTGAGTTAACTAATAAAATTGTTTTATTATACTAATTTTTGAATTAGAAATGCAATTGGTGTGGATAATTAATTGCTGAATAAATTATGTGTTAATGAATGGTAACATGGTCATTCAATTATGTGAAATTAAATATTGAATGATGACATGGAAATTCAGACAAGAATTATGAATAGTAATTTGTGCATTCAATTATGTGATATTAAATGGTGAATGGTAACATAGACATTCAACCCAGTGTTATGAATGTTAACATGATCATTCAATTATGTGATTATTTAATATTGAATGGTAACATAGACAATAAACTAAGTATTAAGAAAGGTAACATGGAGACTAAAAATATGATATCCCTTAAGGATAAGTCAGACTTTAGAATTGGTTAAAGCATGTATTGAGGTTTTGATTTCCTCAGGTCCCAGGGGGTTTATGTGATTAAATAGAGAATATTTAATATTGTGATAACTTTTTATTTATGATTTATATTTATTCATTTATATAATTACATACACTATTTTTTACTAGTATAATTTTAGACACCATTGGTGTTGGACTACTGAGTTGTTCTCACACCCTACTCGCGCTTCCGGATCAGTACCAGAATTGATTTATTATAGATGAAATGGTTAAGGGTATAAGAATGGTGTTAGATGGATGAGTTGGGGAGGAGCATGGATGAGGTAACCAGACATGGTTCAAGATAAATTTGGGTTTCATTGGTCTCCTTATGATTGAGTTGTATATTGACACTTGGCATATACATAAGGAAGAAATATTTGTTGTTGTGTTTGTACATTGTTTCTAATGTTTTGGTTATCATGATATATTGGTATTTTTATGGTTGAATGTTTCTATTGTAGTTTATTTATTTCCACTACTATATCACTTTAACAAAATAAAAAAAGAGGACATTGTTACCCCATGTTCAACTTGTTAGTCCCACATTGCTAATTTAAAACCTCTATCGTACTAGGATGTTCTTGTGGTCATGTGATCGACCAGTTTGGGGTACCAGTGTGTGGACACTGACTGAGATATTATAATGTTGTATGGGAGCTTGTTTTATATTATTTATATATTGTCTTACTATCTGGAAAATGTAGAAAATCGACTAGGAAGATTTAGGTCATTGTTATGATCTTTTGCATGGGAGTAGCTACACCATATTTGGAAGATAACCCTAGTACCATGGGTGTGAATTGTTGTTATTGATATTTTAAAAATTAGTTGAATAATATTTATCCTTGGGTTAAAAACATTTTAGGGGATGTAAATATTTTTTTAGATATTTTTTGGGATTTTATGATATTTTACTCATGACCTGAAATGACACAAGATTTTAGCTTACTTAAATCATTTTAGGAACTCATAGAAATTATGACATGCATCATTTAAGTAACACACAAGAAAATGGGTTATGGGTAAGTTGTTGAACAGGAAATTCTATTCATTTCTTATGAAATTGAATTAAAAATGTCACCTTTCATGAAATTGAGAAAATTTTAAAATGATACAAGATGAGAATAAATGGGTGTCAAAATGAGAAACATGAATAATGAGAATATGTTTACCTGTGTTTACAATAACATTGAGTTAGGATAGTTATGGGTATACATAATTCCTCAGTTTTGACTATGTGGAGGGAAAAAGGGGAAATACTTGTTATGATTTTTTGTAAATCATTATAGTTAACTATGATGATGTTATGAGATTAGAATATTTTGTTTAGATTAATTGAAACATGTTGTGGGTTATTTGGGTTATGAGAATTACATAGTTTGATAACTCGATTTTGAGTTGTGTGAGGGACCATCAAATTTTTTATTGGAGTGGTGAGAAGTTGGCGGGTAGGAAAGGATGATACTTTCAATAGGTCATGGTGTTTATTTATTGGGATGTAACATAAGTAATAAAGGGATTGTGTTGGTGTTCATCGATGTCCTCTTAATGTACTTTTAATTAGTGAAAATCATGTAACCTTCCTTGAAATCAACCCAGGTACACTGATAAATCGCTAGCCTTACACATAGCTACGTAAATGTGTTTAGGGTGGATATGGTCCCCCTAGTGGTTAAGTTTACAAAGAGGTTAATGTGGAGATGGATGGAGGAAGGTTCATCATCAAATGTTTACATAAGGGGTTCTCATGATGTACTATAGGTTGATGAATACCTTGGTGGATGATTTTCAGGAGAAAATTATAAAGACCCAAAAATTTTATGTAATTTTTGTGAAATAAATGGAAATTTTATGATTCATCAAAAATAAATGACACGTAATTATGAGGCCCAGAGTTCTACGAATAAATTTCAGAACTTTTGTTCAGGTACATTCAGTATACGTGTGAGCGGGTTTTTCTATCTTTTGAACTGGTGCTCGGAATTGAAATCAGAGGGCACCATTGAACATGCAGCACCGATATTTTCTTATAGTGATATTCATCTCGATTGCAGTTGGTCGAGGGTGGAAGATAGTTTTTGGGTTTTTCATGAATGAATCAAATAAAAATAATGTTGTGCATATTTTATTTTTATTTAATTTTTTAAAACCTATATGTGGAAGTTGAGAAGTGGGGACCACCAGACCATAACCTCCCATGATAGGTTATAGTGGTGAGGACCACCCAATCCTAACCTCCCATGAGAGGTTATGGTGGTGGGGACCACCATAGGCCTAATCCTCTCAACTCCCACAAAAATGTTGGGGAGCCTCATCAACTCCTCCAACATTTATAATACCAACCTAGTTAACTAATTAAGACAATTTTTTTTGTTCCAACTTGAAATGTTCCCACATAATTTAATTTGAAAAACATAAATTATTATGTTGGCTATTTTAATTTTGGTGGGACTGAGGGAAATGTCTGGAAAATGGGAGAGATCTTTGAGAAAATATCTCCAGTGAAGAATGCCTCTCCTTTGATGATTTCTTCTCGAAACTCCATCGAAGGATCTCCATCTACGCACGAGCCCAGAATTAGAGGTCTGTGGAGAAAAAGATGAATGTTGACAAATTCATCTTCTTCCCATTCCATCATCATCATCATCAAATGATCAGGTATAGGTTAATTTATATTTGTTTATCACTTCCCATGTACACCCCTTCTATTTCTTTTTCTATTTGGGAACATTCATTGTTGGATGATACGTTTTGAAGTTCATGTTCATGTTCTTGATGAGATAATTGCTACCACCCTAATGCAGAGGGTTTGGGCCAAACCAAATGGCCCGACCCTTCCGAATATCTTATGGTGTTCTTCTCAATGGATGAGGATGGAAACCATCCATGGTTGAGGCATGAGAACGACAGCTGGCACCACTGCCGGCCGCGACGAAGTCAATGACCCAACGACGTCGCCCCGTGTCCAATGTTGCCGCCCCACGGCCTCTGTGCTGACTGCAGTCAGACTACCACCCACGCCCATACCGCTAACCTGTGGCTGGACCACCGCGTGGCCGGACTGCCGCCCTCTTGCCTGACTGCCACCCCGTGGATGGACATCTGCCCCGCAGCCAGACCGCTGCCCCATGTCCGGACCGCTGTCCTATCGCCGAACCGACGCCCTACGGTCGAACCATCGCCTCGCAGCCAACCCCCATCCCTAGCCAAGATGACCCACATCCTCGCACCCTCGTGGCACACTTTATAGCCTCACGGCCACCCCTAACCATATGCATCCCCTCGCGTCCTGTCTGGTCGGACCCAGCAGGCCAAGCCGCCTAGCGGGCTGGGCTAAAACCAACGGGCGAAGCCACCCAACGGGCCGGGCCGAGTTGGTCCGACCGGGTTGGACCGGACCAGGGCCTAGTATGACCCAATTACATTCTTTTGGTAATAAAAAATGGCACTAGATGTCCGTTAGATAAACCGTCAGTGGTGTTGGGAACCCTGGAGTGAGTCGGCCCCTTTGATTGATACCTCACTGTGATTTGGATTAAGATGGGGAACGGTCAATTTGTATCGAAAAAAATCCACCCCCCAAGACGAAAAGGTGAATAACTTATATACCGGGAGTCCTATTGAAGTGTAATCTATTTTGTTGAGACCCCTATAATGTGGTGGAACATTGAGATACTTCTTCATGGAAATTCGTGCTAGTTGGAGTATTGACCATTAACTTGTGGAGAGGATCCTCCCAGAGACGAGCGAGCACAGTGCGGGAACCCTGTGGTTGGCTGAGACATGACTATTGAAGTCCGTTTTGACTCAGAGGTACTTGTTCGGCCCGGGGGGGGGGGTCACCTTGGTGACATGATGGACCCATGGTGGGGAGCGCCTTAGTGATACGAGATACCCTTGGTAATCGACAGGAGGAGTACCTCAGCAGGCCACGAGGGGGAGTGCCTTGGGGACATGGCAGACCCACGTTGGGGAGAACCTTGGAGACATGGCAGACCCACAATACTCGACAGGAGGAGTACCTCAGCAGTCCAAGGTTAGTGGGAAGTTCCTCTATGTGACGCAGCAGTCCCACTGTACTTGATAGAGGAGGATTTATCTAATAGCCGAGGTGTTCGACATTGTGACAGTGAATTTTACTTGATACTAATCCTTGAATAAATCCTGCTGTGAGATGAGTTAGTACCTCTGTGTTTTCCTAACGATTGTTATGTATTACATTATTACTTAGGTATATTTATGGGCATATATCTATGTATGGTTATATTTTGATTTCATACGTTGTTATTTATCATTGATGGATTTTGTGAGACCTAGTGGGTCTCGGGGTCCCTACTGGGTATCATTATACTCACCCCTGCACAGGCTATTCCCTCACCTTCTTGTGTTGGATGCAGATGATGGAAAGCACTGACTAAGGTTGAGAGTACCAGGACTGGACGGTACATGGAGGAGGATCATACGGTGTGTCAGTACAGAGATGAAACGGGTGGACATGGATATCTAAGTAGGTGATATGTACCTACCCTTCAGGTAGGAACCTCGGAGGATGACCAAGCAGCTAACTTTCCCTTTTCGTTAGTTGTATTATATCACAACTGTACAAGTACTTTCTAGTTGGGCTTGTATTCTGGCCCAATTTACTTACTTTTCTCACTCTATTTATAGTTATGTTTACTTGTGTTCCTATCATTCTATGTTTTTGGTTACATGTGCTTATAATTTATAAAGGCAATGCATTCCCAGTTTTAGGGAATATTTCTTTGGTTCTAGTCGCGAGCCCACTGCCTATGGAAGGCTGGCATGGGGTAGTCACGATACGGGCCCCGAGGGATGGGTCGTGAAAAAATGGTATCAGAGGAGTTGATTCTACCAAAAAACTATGACTTTGATCTTTCTATGAAGAAATAGTGTTAAGGGTAGTGATTTTGGTTTTCTGTTCAGGGAGTCTAGTATTGGTGCGGTGACTGACCTATCCATACACCAGGACCTTGTATTCGGATTTCTGACTCAGTGCACGAAAACACTGATTGCGTGTTTGTTTTTAAAAGTTTTCTTTGTGATCTTTTGAGTCATCTAAACTGTTATAACTTTCAGCTCACCATGTATAATTTTTTAACTATGGCGCACTTGTTTATTTTCAAGATGACTGCAAACAGACAGCCGACAAGGGTTTTGAGTGTTGTACGCACTGATAGCCCACCGTGCGACGAGGCCTTGGTGGAGGGCCATTTTCACGAAGAGGCACCAGCAGAGGCACTAGTGGTACCACTCCCTATTGTGAAACTGATTACACCATCCCCATTAGTAGATAGTGCATGTCTCTTGAGTGCATTTCATGACTTCCAGTGCCAGAGGGCTCCTAGGTTCAGGGGAGAGACAGACCCGTAGGTGGTTTAGGATTGGATGGAGTATTTGGTGAGAGTCTTTTGACACGTAGGGACACCATCTGATCTCATGGTGATCCTTGCTGCCAAGATTCTATAGGAAGCACTCGGAAGATGGTAGAGCTTGATCTCCATGTTTATGATGAGGTGCCACTTCTTTGTGCAGACATTGGGAGCTAGTTTCAAGAATAGTTTGTCCCATCTACTATTCACATAGTGCACATACAAGAGATTCTTCATCTGTAGTAGGGAACAATGACTGTATCTTAGTATTCAGCAAGGTTCACTGACCTCTCACGTTACTCCATCGATATGGTGTGGGACCAATTCTTTAGGGCCCGGACCTTCAATCAGGGGATCAAGCAGGAGATCAAAGCTTCGATGATCTCACTCAGCATCCCAACATAGGAAAGTGTGTTTGAGAGAGCCCTCTAGGAGGAGAGTTTCCTTTCTTAGAAGTCATCAGCCACAAGACCCACTATCATTCATCATGTAGTGGAGTCTTCTGAAGCCTGTTGTATATAGTCATCTCAAAGGTCTAAGTGGACCAAACCTACAGGTGGACGATTTCATGACTTAGGATCGGTTGTGCGGGGCACCCGAGGTGGAACCAGAAAAACCAAGAGCAAGAAGTGCTTTTCAAGTGACGGGTAGGGTCACACGGGTCGTGATAATCTTACCCCTCGTATGGATGATCAACAGATGGTCGAAAGACCACCCTGGCCATGAAAGAGATTTGATCGAGGAAGTCTGCATGGAGCTACAGGATATGGAAAAGGAGTTGGCCGAGCAGCTTGTTGTGTGCGACGATTCAAGATGTTACCACCACCACCATTAGAGGGTCTACATTGACCAAAGATATTAGGTGGATAGAGTAGATCTAAGCTACATGAAGTTGACGCCTATGATCAGGGTACTTAGAAAATGATACGAGGTACGATTTTTGTTTACTCCACCATTGCTTCATTACATATAGACATAGGTGGCAGTCATTCTTTCATTTCCACTACCATCATTCAGAGATCGGAGATTTATATGGATCATTTGGCTCAATTATTACGGCTAGAGAATTCTATGGGAGAATGTTTGATGATTACACACTAGTGCTGACAGTGTGACATTACTCTAGGCGGAAAGAGCTCCGACTGGAATCTCCTAGTATCAACATTGAGACCTTACTACGTCATCTTGGGTATGGACTGGTTATCTGCAGTCCATGTTCAGATTGACTGTATTAGGCACAAAGTGCGGTGTGTCCACATGGATGGGACCAGGTTTACCATCACCGGCGAGAAGGTAACCTTTGCAGTGCTAGATGGAATTAACTAGAGGAGTGTGAAGTCGATCACTCATCAGTTGCATAGCCTTACCCTCGGAGCTGTTGATGTGGAGAGTCCGAGCTATCCTATATTGGTGGACCAGTACACAGATGTTTTACCTGATGATTTCCCCTATCTACCTCCTCACAGATATGTGTACTTTTACATTAACTTGTTCCCTAGGATGAAACCGATATCCAAACCAGCATATCAGATTTCTCCCACGGAGCTTCGTGAGTTGCAGGTATAACTAGAGGACATACAGGGGTTGGGATTCATTTGGTCCAATGTTTCTCCTTGGGAATCCTCGGTTCTATTAACCAAGAAGGCAGATGAGAACTTTAGGACTTATTTTGACTATCGGTGCCTGAACCAGGGGACCGTGAAGAACAAGTACCCACTACTGATGATTAATGACCTCTTTGATCAGCTGAAGGGAGAATGATGGTTTTTAAATATAGACCTCAGATCAGGCTATCTCATCTTATAGTATAAGATGAGGATGTGCAGAATATGGCCTTCTGGTGTTGGTATGACCATTATGAGTTCTTGGTTATGCCATTCGGCATGACCAATGCTCCAGTAGTGTTCATGGGACTTATGAATAGGATATTTCATCCATACCATGATCTCTTTGTAGTGGTCTTCATCAATGAAATTCTGATATACTCGACTACTGAGGAGGAGAATGCCTATCATTTGCAGGTAGTACTCGACAAACCCAAGAGCAACAGCTATATGGTAATCTCTCGAAGTGCATGTTCTAGATCTGAGTGGTTCACTTCCTGGGAAATGTCATATTGGTGGATAGAGTTATAGTAGATCTAGTGATGATTGAGATGGAACTTTCTTGGGAGCCACCTAGGAGTGTGACGGAGGTATAATGTTTCTTGGGTTTGGCCAGATATTACTAGAGGGTTGCGACAGAATTCTCCAGAATTGCAGCACCTTTATTAGCCTTGACAAAGAAGGGGAACCCTTCATTTGGTCGGAGAAATAGAAGCCGAGTTTTTAGGATCTGTGGCAGAGGCTGACTGGTGCCTCCATCTTGAGGCTTCTAGAAGAGGATAGAGGGTACTTAGTTTAATGTGAAATATCAGGGACTAGACGCGGATGTGTTATAATGTAGGATCGAGCGGTGATCACATATGGTTCTCGACAGCTGAGACAACATGAGAAAAACTATGCTACCCATGACCTGGAGTTAGCAGTAGTGGTCTTCACATTTAAGATGTGGAGACACTATGTGATGGGTGAACATTTTATAGTGTACACTGACCACAAGAGTCTCAGGTATATATTATCTTAGAAGAACCTAATCCTGAGATAGCGTCGATGGATTGAGTTCCTCTAGGACTATGAATTTGATATAGTCTATACACTAGGAAAGGGGAATGTTGTTGCAGATGCACTCAGTAGAAGATCTAGTATACAGATTCTAAGAGAAGCAATATAGTAACTATCCGGTTTCCAGATATCCATTGTGGATAGAGATGGAGAAACTTTTCTTCAGTCTCTTATAGTAACTCCCCCAATTCATCAGAGAGTCGGGGAGGCGCAACATGGGGACGCTGACTGTGAAACAAGATGCGCTTACATATCCACAGGACAGGCACCTGATGGATTTTTTGAAGGTGGGGAGCATGTCATCCTATTCAGAGGACGTACCATGGTATAAGTGTCACTTCAGAAGGAAGTGTTTAGGGAGTTCCACACATCCTCCCTAGTGGTACATCCAAGAGTAGAGAAGATGTACCATTATCTCTGACGACTGCACTGATGACTGGAATTAAGAAAGCAGTTACACAGTTTGTCTCTCAGTGCATCACTTGTCAGCAAGTGAAGGCAGAGCATCAGGTACCAACATGTTTGGTTTGGACTTTAGAGGTCCCAAATTAGATGTGGGATGGGATATACATGGACTTCGTGACAAGACATTCAATGTACATATAGGGTTCATGACTCGATTTGGGTGATAGTTGACCGACTCACCAAGTCGGCCCACTTTCTACCGATCAGAGAGCGAGGTTCAATAGAGAGATTGGGAAGCCTCTATGTGCAGGATATTTTGCAGCTACATGGAGTACCCCTGATGACTGTCTCTGATCGTGATGCACATTTTATTTCCCGGCTATGGAAGTGGTTGCAGGAAGATTTCAGGACACAACTTCATTTGAGAACCGCCTTCTATCCTCAGATTGATGGCTAGACTGAGCAGACCATTCATACCCTCGAGGACATTCTTCGTGCTTGTGTCCTTGACCTCAGTCATAACGAGGAGGATCACTTTACTTTTGTGTACTTTTCATACAAAAACAGCTATCACTCCACCATTGGGAAGGAAAATTTCGAGGCGTTGTATGGGTGACTTTGTAGATCACCCTTATGCTGGACTGACCTAGGGGATTCATCACTAGTAGGACCAGAGATGGTACCAGCTACCACAAAGAAGCTACAGATCCTCCAGGAGGAGATGAAGACTGCACAAAGCCGGAATAAGTCGTATTCTGATCGGAGATGGAGACCTCTGGAGTTTGGGGATGGCGACCATGTCTTTCTACGGGTCTCACCGGGAAGAGGTCAACAGAGATTTGGCCAAGGCGGAAAGATATCTTTGAGATTCATCTGCCTATTTTAGGTTCTCAACAATGCTGGAGAGTTAGTATGCCTCTTTTCCCTTCCACCTATGTTGCACTGGGTGCATGATGTCTTCCATGTGTCCTAGATGAGGAGATACATCCACCACCCTTCTCACATCATCGACCATGGCGAGTTGGATGTCGATGTTGGGGAGACATCTACAGAGGTTCTAGTAGAGAATGAGGATCGACAGAAGAGTGTCCTTCGTTGATGGTCGATACCTATTGTGCACATTCTCTGGGAGTATAAGAACCTCCAGAAGACCACATGGGAGTGGTAGGGTAAGATGCGTGCTCAGTACCCCACTGGTTTACCTATTATGAGTTATGGTTTACGGGGACGTAGATCCTTGAGGTGATGAGAATGTATAGACCCAGAATTTCCATTTATTCTTTTTTAAATAAATGGGAATTTCACAAGTCTGTGAAAATTGACGGCACGTAATTATGAGGCTTAGAGTTCCAGGAATGAATTTATGAAATTTTTTTGGGATACGTTCATTAAACGTGTGATTGGGGTTTTCTAACTTTTGAACCGGTGCTCAGAATTCAAATCTGAGGGCACCGTTGAACTTGAAGTGCTGGTATTTTCTTAAAGATACATGCACCTCAACGACATTTGGTTGAGGGTGGAAGTTAGTTCTTGGGATTTTTGTGAAACAATAAAATAAAAATAATTTTGGGTAGCTTTTATTTTTATTTTATTCGTTAAAACATCTATGTGGAAGTTGAGAAGTGGGTACCACCAGACCTTAACCTCCCATGGGAGGTTATGGTTGTGGGGACCACTCGATCCTAACCTCCTATGAGAGGTTATGGTGGTGGGCACCACCTGAGGCCTAAACCTCTCAACTCCCTCATAAATGTAGGGGAGCCACTTCAACTCCTCCAAAATATTTTATGGCATCCTAGTTATTTAATTTGGCCCATTAATTTTGTGCCAACTTGAAATGATCCCACATAATTTAATTTGAGAAACATAAATAATTATGTTGGCTATTTTCATTTTGGTGGGATTGAGGGAATGGTTTGGAAAAGGGTATAACTCTTGATGAAAAGATCTCCAACGAAGAACACCAATGAATAACGCCTCTCGTTCGACAATTTATTCTCCAAACTACATCGAAGATTCTATATCGATGCACGAGCCCAGAATTGGAGCTGTGTGGTGGATGAGACAAATTTTGACAACTTCACCTTATTCCCACTTCATCAACATCAACAAATGATCAAGTAGGGGTTTATTTCTACTTTTTTTATCACTTCCCATGTACACCCCTTGTATTTATTTTATGGATTGGGAACAATCATTGTGGGAGGATAGGTTTTGATGTTCATTTTCATGTTCTTGATGAGCCATATGCTACCCCTTAACATGGAGGGTACGGGCCAAACCAATATGGCCAGAACCTTCTTCAAATCTTGTGGTGTTCTTCACGATGGAGGAGGACGACAGCCATCCATGGTTGGGGCAGTAGAACGGAGGCCAACACCACCGTCTTCCTCGATGAAGGCGATGACGCAATGACGCCACTCCACAGCCACTACCGCCTCCCCACGGCCTCTACGCCTACCACGGCCAGACCGCCGCCCCGCCAACACCCACCCCCCAGGGGCTGGGCCGCCGCCCCGTGGCATGATCATCGCCCCGCGGTCGGACCACCGCCCCACACAGCTGCACCGCCTCCCCTCAAGACCGGAAAGTCCTCCCACGGTAGGATTGTCGTCCCATGGCCGGACCACCACACCACGGCCGACCTCCACCCCATGGTCGAACCGCCGTCCTCATCCAAGCCGCCCCGCGACCTCTCTCCCTCATGGGATCCTATGTGGCCTCGCGGAAACCCACAACCCTCAAAGGCCCCTCGCGGCCTACCAGCCTGGACCTAGAAGGTCGGGCCCCCATCCGGCCAGGGTAAACCCAACGGGCTGGCCTGCCCAGCGGGCGTGGTCGAATCGGTCCGACCAGGTCGCAACGGACCCAGGCCTAGTACCACCCAATTACATTTTTTTGGCCATAACTTTGGAACTGGATGTCCATTAGAAGAACTGTCAGCCATGTTGGGAACCTTGGAGAGAGTCATTACCTTTGAATGATACACCAATGTTATTTGGATGAAATAGGGAATGGTCAGGTTGGATTGAGAAGGAATCCAACTGGGCCCCTGGGACTAAAAGGTTAATAACTCACAGACTGATCATCTGATTGATGCGCCGTCTATTACGTTGAGACCCCTTTGACGTGGAGGACCATTGAGAGACTTCTTCGCTGGACTTCGCGGCTGTTGGAGTATCAAAAATTTTGTTCTGGAGTGTATCCTCTCATAGACGAGCGAGCATAGTGCTGGAACCGAGTGGATGGCTGAGACTTTACGACTCCTAACCATTTTAACTTGGAATAACTTGATTTTCTAGTGGGGAGATCCTTGGTGAAGTGGCAGACCTACATTGGGTAGGGTCGTGGTGACGTTGTAGATCTAATGTACTTTACAGGAGGAGTACCTTAGTAGGCCACGAGGGGGAGCGCCTTGGTGACGCGGCAGACCCATAGTGGGGAGCGCCTTGGTGATGCGGAAGACCCACTTTACTCGATAGAAGTAGTAGCTTAGTAGACCATGGTTTGTGGGAAGCACCTCTGTGTGATGTGGCACGCCCACTGTACACAATAGAGGAGGTGTTCTCTAGCAGCCGAGGTGTTTGACGATGTGACAGGAAATGTTACTTGATACTACCCCTTGAATAAAACATGGTGTGATCTGAGTAAGTACCTCCATGTTTTCCTCATGGTTGAGATGGATTACATGATAACATATGTATATGTATGGGAATATACCTAAGTAAGGTTATCTGTTGATCTCTTACAATGTGATTTATCCTTGATGGATTTTCTAAGACCTATAGGGTATTGGGGATTGTAATGAGTATTAATATACTCACCACTGTACGGTCTATGCCCGCACATTGTTGTGTTGGATGCATATGACAGACAGTGCTGACTGAGGATGAGAGTACCAGGACTAGATGGTACCTGGTGGTGGACCATACAGCGTGTCAGTAACCAGAGGAGACGGGTGGACATGGAGTGTTGTGGTGGTGATCTGTACATACCCTTCATGTAGGAACCTTGGAGGATGACCAAAAATATGACTTTCCCATTTCTTCAGTAGTATTTTATCACAATTGTAATTTTACATTCCACTTGGGCTTGTATTATATCCCTTTTACATACTTCACTCACTCTGTTTACAGTTCAGTTTACTTGTGTTTCTATCTTGTTGTGTGTTTGGATACGTGTGCTTACAGTTTATAATAGAAATGCCTTCCCAGTTTTAGGGAATATGCCTTCGGTGCTAGTCTCAAGCCCCTTTACTATAGAAGCCAGGCTTGGGGTAGTCACAGGACAACCGCCGGGGGACAGGTCATGAAACAAATGGTGGTAAAAATGCACTAATGGTATGGATAAATATGTGTGTAGTAGGTATGTGGAGCAAGAACATTGAATGTAAGTCGTGGAATCATAATGTCAATGAGAAACCTATAAGTTGCATGTTTAATTTCATAGATAAAGGCTGGGTGGGATTTAGAGGTAGTTGATGTACACATTTTCTTGGTGGGTTTTGATCTCATGATTGAGTGATAATGTTTTATTATTTCTTATAGTTTTTGGGAAGTGTGAGTTAGGAAACATGTCTGGTATATTGTGGAAGATGATCCTGAGGCCATTGATTCCTTTAAGGGGAATCAAATAAATGTGTTGGATTTCAGTGATAAATTGTGGTGGGGAATGACTATATTTTTATTTCATGTATTTTGGAATCAGTTATGGTTTAATAGGAATTTGGGGGGGTGAGAGAAACAGATATACATGCTCAGTGGCCTGACCTTTTGACTCGAAATATTTGAGAGTCCTTGGATTGCAGTTCGAGGATGAGTTGTTATAAGGTGGGAGAGATTGTGGGATCCCAACATTTGATAGATAACAATCAGGCTTGATTAAAATTACTTTTTCCTTATGTTAAGTACTTTTTATTGGTTTTTACCATGGGTTGTCTGGGATAACATTGTGAAAATTTGAAGGAAAGAGGGTTGTGCAAGGTTGGTGCACGATTAGAGAAAATCATGTTCCCCAGCTCGAAAAACCATGCAACCCTAGACAATCAGGGTTTAAAAGGATGGAACATGGTTTTTAAAACTGTGCACCCTAAAAGGAGAAATTTTTCACCCAAAAAATAATAGGTGCACGGTTTGAGAAAATAGTGCACCCCTTCCAAGGAAATTGTGCATGAAATTTTAAATGGCCATAATATTAGTTTTAAAATCCCTAGAACCCTTGTAACTCTCCCATTTCACAACAAATTAAACCCATGGAGGTATTTATTAATTTTGGAGCTATTCTTACGAATTACAGGCCTTCCCAATCTCCTTTATTGATGAATTGAATCCTTAATTGGAGGCTACTTCTCTCCAGGAAAGTGAATTCTTCTCTTGTTCTTCCGTCTTTCCATCCCTATTAATTTCACTTTCTTTAAGTTACATAATCCACTTTATTGGAAGGATCTACATATATTTGGTTATATATATATATATGAATCTAGAACTAGATCTAAATTTTGAAGATATTGATTTTTTAAAATCATGACTTAGGGTTTTGAGATTTTGATATAGATCTACGTCGTTGTGCCACTCGATTTTCAGGGATTTTAGTTGGTAGATTATTCATTGAACAATTGAGGTAGAGATTCTAATATTCAATTCTCATTGTTGTGATTTTATTATTTGAATGCATTTCCTATTATTTCTAGCATACATTATCAATTCAAATTCAAAAAAATTGTTTTATTTAATGTGGACAATTGATTAATATGATAAATTGTTGAAATATTTGATTTATTGGGAACTAATTATGAGAATTATGGAATGATCATTTAGATAATTAATTGGGAAATTAATTATAAGATTTCAGCGATGTCCAATTATATAATTAATTGAATAATTAATTGTGATATTTAGAGATTTGTGATTTAGATAATGGCTATTCGATTTATTGGATTTTTATAGAAATATATTACTAATTTGGGAGATGATTATGAGACTAAGAAGATATCCATTTAGGTAATTTATTGGGGAATTAATTAGGGGGATTATTGGATTCCCATTTAGATAATAAATTAGAGGATTAATTATGAGATTTAGGGATTTGTGATTTAGATAATCAATTAGGGGATTAAATATGGGATATTGATGTCGTGAGTGTAAGTAATTAATGGTAGATTAATTGTGAGATATCAAGATATAAGAGTCGATATAATAAAAGGTAGATTAATTATTGGGCATAATGATATATGAGTTTAGATTATTAATGGTAAATTAATTATGATATATTGATATATTTGAGTTGAGATAATTAATGGTAGATTAATCATGAGATACCAAGACGTACGAGATGAGATAATTAGAGGTAGATTAATTATGAGCTATCAAGATATATGATTTGAGATAATTAATGGTACATTAATTACCAGATATCAAGATATATGAGTGGATATAATTAATGGTAGATTAATTATGAGATATCATGAAATATGATTTGAGTTAATTAAATGTAGAATTAATTATGAGATAGTGGGATAATTGTTTTGAGATAATTAATTTATGAATTAATTATGAGATATCATGGTAGAGGATTTGAAGTAGTTAATTAATTAATTAATTATTATATATCTAGATATACAATTTTATATAATTAATTATGATATATCAATATATATTAATTGAGATAATTAATTGTATAAATAAATATGAGATATTTAAATTAGTGATTGGAATAACTAATTGTTGAATTGATTATGGGATAATGAGTTTGTAGATATTGAATAATTAATCAATGAATTAATTTATGGAATTAACATGATTAATTAATTGAGGAATTAACTAAGTCTAATTATGTGATAAATTAATAGTTGAATTAATAATTATATTGAGATGGTTAATTAATTATAGAATAAATTAATGAGATTCATGGGAATAATTAATTGATGAAATTATTGATGGAAGTAATGTGATTATTGAATTTCTTGAATTAAATTATAGGATTAATGAAAATAATTAATTAAAGGATGTGATGTGACTATTTAATGGGTGAATTAAATAATGGGATTAATGTGGGTGATTAGATAATTGTGGAATTAATTAATGGGATTAACCTGAAAAAATAACTGATGACTTAATTGAAAGGATTGAAGAGATTAATTAACGGTTGAATTAATTAATTTATATGAATTGAATAATTATTTGTTTAATTAATTAATATTATATATGTGAATAGTTAATAGTTGAATTAACTAGAATAATTGACGTGCATAGTTAATTATACAATTAACTAGAGTAAATAATAAGATTAGTTAATTTTTGAATTAACTAGAGTAATTAACCTGACTAGTTAATTATTAAATTAACTAGAATAATTGATGTGATTAGTTAATTTTATAATCAACCAGAGTAATCATTGTGAATAGTTAGTTGTGGAATTAACTAAAGTAATCGATGTGATTTGCTAATTGTTGAATTAAATACAGTAATTAATGTGATTAGTTAATTTTTAAATTAACTAGAGAAATATATGTGATTAGATATTTAATGAATTATATAGAAAAATTGATGTTATTAATCAATTTTTGAATTAATTAATGTTATTGATGTGATTAGTAAATTGTTTAGATAACTAATTGAATTGTTGTGTTTATCTAATTGTTTAATTATTAATGGAATTGGTGTGGATAATTAATTGTTGAATTAATTATGTGTTAATGAAGGGTAATATTCTCATTAAATTATCTAATATTAAATGATGAATGGTAACATGGACATTCAGACATGTATTAATAATTATAACATGTGCATTAAATTACTTGATATCAAATAGTGAATGGTAACCTAGATATTATGCAAATTATTATGAATGGTAACATGATCTTTTAATTATATGATTATTAAATGTTGAATAATAATATGGACATTCAGAAATGTACGAAGAATGGTATCATGGAAATTTAAAATGTGATATCCCTTAGGGAGAGATTAGAGTTTGGTATGATCTGAAGTAGGTATTGTGGTTTAGGTATTCTTGGGAACCCTATGGTTTATGTGATTAAAATAAGAATATTTAATAATTTAATAATTATTTATTTATGCATTATATTTTTTAAGTGATATAACTGCTTTGAATATTATTGACTAGATTTCTTTTAGAAATTGTAGATGGCTCCTTACTGATTTATACTCACAGCCTACATGGAATTATGGATCGGTCCCGAATAGATTTTATTATTAAAGGTTAGGTTAAGTAAAGGGGCCCTATGTTTGATGGTTGAGATTCGGTGGAGCATGGATGAGGGAACCGAATGTGGGTTGTGACCCATATGGGTGTTGTCAGTGTCTTTACGTTTGAGTATCCTACGTGGAACATACATTAGGATGATATAATTATTTTTCAATTTTTACATAGTACATCATGATTTTTTTTATCATGAAATATTGGTATTGTTATATTCATATGCTTTTGTTATTTTTTAGTTATTTTCATTGGTTTATTACTAGGATAAAAGGAGAAAAATGAGGATATATTCTTCCTATGATTGAATTATCAGTCCCTCACTGCTAGTCGGCAACCAGAGGCGTATAGGGATGTGCGCTTGAGGTCATGTGACTAAATGGTTCATGTCACTAGGGTGTGATCCCTAGTCCGGGATGTTACACTTCTTCACATTGAAAAAACTTATTTAATATCTTAAAATTTTCCAACAATATTGAAAAAAAATTATTTGAAAATAACCATGTAGACTTTTGAAGTAATATTCATAGCAATGTGTGTTGATTATGGTGAGATTTTCTTTTCATGTAATATATTATAAAAAACAGTAGTTTCATAATTTTATAAAAATTTTAAAAATTAAATCATTTTCAAAATTATAAAAACATTACATTTTGACATTTTTTTTAAAGTCAAACATGTGTAAAAATTAATTAAAAATTAACTGAATAATGTAAAAAACATTATTGAAAACATTTTTAGGAAATATAGACATGGAAGAGAAAGGATATTCGACTAAATAGAGAAGTAAAGTCAGCTTTTATTAAAAATATGTTCGAAATAATTTTATGTTCCAAAGAGAGAAAAATATTTATATTACATGAAAAATCCATGAAATATCATATTATAAAAACAATATGGGGTTTAAGATAAAAATATAAAACAATTCCCCCAATGGTGACTTTATCATACAAATTCTCGAATAATGATGAGATTGTAAAATAATCCCTTACCATTGCGGTATATTTTGAATCATAACCCCCATGAATGAAATAAATTCTCATGAAACCTTAAATAAAATGAATATAATGAAATTAATAATATAAAATATTAAATCGGAAATATATGCACCATAAAAATGAAATAAATGGTGAATCTGTTATATGTCACACAAAAGTAAAAGTGATATGAGAAACACTTACCTCAACACTAATTTCCTTTGAATCTATCCAAATATACAAGGTAATTTATATTGATTTATTTTAAATAAATTCCTTAAAATTAATTATATATATAATTCATTATATAATTCACTTATCATATTTTATCATCTATTTATTAAGAATTAATTGTTAAAATTTCTCTTCCATGTAACAATTACATCATTTTTCATATATGTATTTGTTTGGTATATTTTGTACTTTTACAATTATGATGTTTACATAATATAAATTTATTTAAAAATTATATAAATGTCATATATATTAATTATATATGTTTTTATAGTAATCCATAATAGTTATTGATAGAAAAATGAATTACACTATTTATGGACATGATAAGTCATATATACACCTGGATGATGTTTTCACATTTATTTGGATGAAATAAAAGAAAGTGAAATAATAAATAACTATTAAGTAATCATTATTAAATCATATATATCATATATATAAATTAATTTTTTCTGTATTACCATCCATGTAAATAATAAATGAAAAGAAAATCGCATTGTTTGTGATGGTGGTAGTCCCCACGTACGAATAAGCCATAATATAATTTTCTAACACATTTTAAGGTATGAAATTATATATGATATTTAATTTTTATAAGAATAATTTGTGTCATAAATATCATATATATTCATTAGTTCCATTTTTATAACCAACCAAGTGAAATTGTGTTGAAAAATTAATTACATCGCTATGTGGAGATGGTAAGCCTTAAACATGTATAATAATTGTTTTCTCTTTTCATACGATAGAAAAAAAGAAGAAATATTAGTTTCCCATAATGATAATAAATCCTAGAATATTTATGATAATTTAGATATTATCTAAAAGTGGGTACAAAATTTCAAGATGATGTATAATAAGAAATTCACTTGGTGTAATCTGTAAAGATGATTATATCTTCTTCGGTTGTCTTCCATTATATCTCAACATAAGGGAATTATAAAATATATTTTGAAATAAAAAAATTCAATAAATTGTATAATTATGTTCATAAGAGCAGTGGTTAGGGTTTGGTAAAGCTATATGATTCATAGTGGTGTATATAATTGAGATAAGGGGTGGTCTTTTATAATTGAAGGGAGGGTCATTATTGTAATTTTATAAAGAATTAAATTAATATAAATTATATTTCATGTTCAAATGACTAAAAAACGATATAATTAGAATATAATATGATTTAAAGTTGATATGATATCATAAAATAAGTGATTGACACATTTTGGATATGTTTTCACCCGTATCTTTTAGTTTTAACCCTCATTTTTGCTTTTGAAAATTACCGTAATATTAATGTTTTCTACCTTTTAAAAGCTAATAATGTTACAATAAAAATAAAAAATAACTATAAATGAATCATTATTGAATTTTATAACAAATTTTCATTCATGTTTATTAATATAATATTTTTATGAATTTAATATCATTTAAAAAATAATATTTATTATAAAATATCAATACTGTCATATTTGACACTATTCAATTAATTTGACATTAAATATATCACGAAAATGGGGGAAATCAAATATATTTCTTTAAAAATCACTTACAAAATCATATAGATCAATAATGTTCATGGGATATATTTATTCATTAAATATATATCACTCTTACTATTTTTAAACAAATTTATTTTATTTTTATTTAATTGAATAAATACTATTTTAGGGTTGTGTAAAAATTCAAGGTAATTATTTAATACATAAAAACGAAAAATAAATTTAAATAATTAAAAATTCTTTATTATGATAATAATATACTTTGAAATTCGTCCCCCAGTAGTTTTTATCTCCATGTGGACACATAAGAGTTATTTAAAACTAAGGAATTTACATTTTCTAAATTTCATTGATTGAAATATTATACTTGTAATTATAATGGAAATTATCCCTTAAAAATTAAAATACAATAATAATTTGATAATATTATAATTATCTTTATCATAAATTATAAGGATGAAAAATTAGGACATTATCACTTAGTTTTAACCAATCTACCCTTCCCTAATGTGATACATTTTACCAATGTCACTATTCCTATTAAAAAAACAAAAGTGGCATATTTACCAATTTGAACATAAAAATTAATTTTTTAATAAATTTTATCAAATCCAATACCTATAGGTGGAATGCATTAATTTAAAAATAAAACATAAAATTCAACAACAAAAATTTCTGTAAAAAATATCTTGTTTGTATAAACATGTTTTTATAGTGCATTCTATAATTAAAAAGATTCCAATGAAATTATTTTGATTATTCATAGTATAAGATAATTAATTTTAGTTTTAAATAATTTTAAAAAAATGGAAATTTTAAATTATTGAAACAAAAATACAATTTTCAATAAAAATATATTTTTTAACAATTTGTTGGAAAAATAATATTTTTATGAAAATTTGATAATTTCACACTAAGATAATTATCAGATGATGTATTAAGAAGTGATATTTTTTACTAAAATAAAATTCATAGAGTTTCCCAAAATTGTCTATAATATTTTCTAATAAAAATCATTTTTTGAAGAAAACATACTTCTAAAGCACAAAATTACATTATTAAAAACTGAGTAATAATTTACTAAGAATTAATCAGAAATTTTTATTTATTTCGAAATTTGAATATATTTTATAATATTATTAATACTATTCATACCATTCAATTAATGAGTGGGGTTATAAATGTCATATAATAACACTTCGAGGATTATTTATGTTCGGTGTTCCATGTTGTGTATTCTATCTAAATTAATTTTATTCTTATAAAATATCATTGTGTTACAAAGACATTTGTGAGGTCTCCTTATGGTAATGAATCTCAAATTGGCTAACCAAAGAATGAGTTCTATCAGCTTAGGCACATGGTGTGTGTCGTAGTTCACTCTATGTTCCATGAGATAATGGGTCTCCATTCAAGGTGTAGGCCCTATCAATGTTCCAATTGATTATTTTTTCACTAGAAAAAATTGATTATCTTTGAAAACCCATGTAAGGGGTGAAAATATTCATGTGTAAGCCTCACTCATGCTCTACCAATTCTTGGGCAGCATCATGAGACTCCATCTAAGCCCCAACACATTCCTCATGGAGACATATCCACCATAATGTCCACCACCCTTCACTATCTAAACATCACATCACATGATTTAGAAACCCATTAAGGCCTCATATCTAGGTGTAATCCCTAATCAACTATGTCATCATGATTGATATAATCTAATTAATTTTTCATTGAGACTAATCAGGGAGTCCCATGCATAAACCCCATTAAATAATTTGTTATCACCCCTTTTACAATATATAAATATTCATTGAATGATGTTATACTATATGATAATATACATTCCACATGATTGTAAACCATGTGATATGATATTGCCACAAAACCTTAATCTGTGCAAGATGAACTACATGGAATTTGAATATTTCTTCAGTATGATACGAAGGATATATTCTTGAGCTTAAAACATAAGATTAAAACCACATATTTACTTCCTCACTATGCTACATTGCTCATGAGCTCATTTATATTTAACAATTGGTCCACATTCCCTCTCAAATATTACTTCAAATATTTAGGGTCGTCGTCCCTATAAATCAATCAGTATGGAAATATATTCCTCCTAATTGACCAATATTCCTCCTTGATGGGATATATTCCTTGTGGGATCATACATCATCTCACTTGGACTATATTAATTGATAACATTTCTCATTAAACTGTATTCATACCGACTCTGTATCGTGTAGGTGGGCTAGAAACGCTCTATCGCAACCAATATGATATCACACGATTCCATTTTCCATGTGAAAACGAAAACACATCCTCATTAACCCATATTCTTTTTGAGGTCTTCTAGAAAGTGATTCTCATTTGAAATTACCACACCAACCATTTTTAAGAATCCACCACCTAATATTTGATCACATATGATTTAAATTTTTTTAAAGTGACCATGGATTCATGACTTTTAAATGACCCAAGTGGCCCTTGTTACATGACCTTAAAAGGTAAAACATGTCTCATAAAATGGAACCGAACTACATGGGTTCAAATTCCCATAACATATATACATTGGAAATCCCTTATGTCAGACAAATACCTACACCATATACATATAATACCACTTTGGATAGAGATAAACTATATATCCCTTAGATACATGGATTTAAATAAAAATCAAACTAACAATATAATGATAAAAAATTATGATACATAATTTTTTTTAAAAATTAATTTATAAAGAATGATATATACATATGTTCACATAAATCTATGTCAATGACCAATTATTAGTTTAGGGGAATAAAATCCCATTATGATATTTGTGAATGATTCATGAATACATCTTTAATATATAATAGAGTCCAATATTAGACAATATGTTCCCCTTAAACGTCATAGATGAACCCGAACTCCTGTCCTCCCGACCAACACACATTTTGTGGTGTTTCTAGTAAATTACTAGGGGTTTTTTCCGATGGAAAGTTGGAGCGTGTCAACTAAGAAAACATACAAGCATTTTCATGTTAGAAATGACCCAAAATAAATTTGATAAAACAACCATGGAAATATAGAAGGATATCACTATGAAAAAATGTGGGTACACACACACTCTCTCACTATTATAAGAAACATACTATTTTAAATTCTCTCAATTAAATAATTTAAAATACACCTCAAAATTTCAAAAAAATATATAAATACATGGGAGAAATTATTTTTTATATTGATAAGTGAACTAGGAGGTGTCTTGTACCCTTTATATTCTTCACAGACCCCCAAGTGCCCCCTCCACTTGAAGAGTTAGTGGATTTTGGCCACCCAATATACTAGCCTCACCCCCATTAATAAATAAATGGGATTTTCTACCAATATATATACTACTTTGATATTTTATTTGGAACCAATCACTTCTATAAAAATTCTTTATATCTACAAACACATGCTCTTTACATCTCTATAAGGCTACTCTCAGATTTGGCATGTCTGAATTTATCAAAGATGATTGAATTTATTATGAAATACACTAGATCATATTTAGTATTGAATTTGTAAAATTACACACTTCCTTCAACCCCTATATCTTAAAAAAGTGATATAATACCACTTTTGTTATCTTGGGATGAAAATCTGGTATCTTTATAATTTGTAAGGTTCACTGACTATCATAAAACAATAAAAACATTTCATATTAGTTCTTGAGATATTCTAATAAACATATCATCGAAATTTCCCCATATAAATATTATGATACTAGTATGTACTCCACCCTATTCTGGGATAAATCCACATTTAAATATAACTTATAATTCCATCTCACAGTTCCCCTAAAAAGACAAAACACATAACCCATAGTGGATCTCCTCAAGTGATAAAATATCTAAATAAATATATACATTGATAGTGAAATCCAATCCTCTATAGCATAATGATGTATCTAAGGTAACCTTTTTATATCATAGGATAGTCTTAACTATGTTCCAATACTCCCATACTATATTTTAATTTTAACAACCAATAACTATCACAACATGTGAAATGCATAATTTAGTAAAAACCATAGAAAATATCAGACACCCAGATACTGATATATATAGTACTCGATAAATCTCAATCTACCCTACTTAATTTATAGGACTAAATGTATAGGATATATTAAATTTAATAAGTTATGGGTAGAGATTAAATTATAGTCGTCTATGTTGAATCATTTCAAAATTTTCTTCATATAACTATTCCATGGTAGTTAATTCTTCGCATTATTTCAATCTTTTTAAATCAGCATCCCACAAATATTTTTTGATGGTATCAAGTGATTCGTATCAAAATTCATGGAAAATTGTGACTTATTATCATAGATATGGTCATTTTTGGAGCATGAAACTAATAATTTATCCATAATTAATATAAAACTGAAAAAAAACATTACAATTTAAACCAATAGAATATGCATAGGTATCTGAATGATGTCTGTTTTATCCAAGGATCATGATATGTGAAAAAATTCTCTTGTACCAACTTCTCATTTTATTCTTGATTCCATAAAAGGATTTTTTAATCCTACAAATGAAGCTGTATGATTCTTATTCTATAAATCCTTTTGGTTGGATCAAATTGATATATTCATCAAGATCACCATGTAGAAAATATTTAATCACCTCTAGTAGATAAAGATGTAAACTATATATAGAACACATCACTAAAACTAACAAAATAGTTAATGAAAGATAAAATATAACATTGAATCCAATACCTTCCTACAGAGTATATATTTTGATCAATAGTATCACATGATATATTTCCACATAATCCTTTTCACTCCACCTGATCATAAATTTTTATTTATTATTTATATCCTTCCTTCCGTGAGATAATATAACAAAATTCCAATTCTTGTTCTTGTGCCTGGATTCAATTTCCATAAGCATCACCAAATTCCATGTCAATATGTATTAACTCTGATTTACCTATAAAAAAGAAGGTTGTTCTATATAATATGTAAATTAATAGTATCAAATATCAGTCTCTGTGAAATAGTATGAGTTTCAAATTAGTGATCTTTTCTCCAATGTATATTTTTATTTTCAAGACTCAACCTGTAACACTCTGACCCCTCTAGACTAGAGATGGCGCATTAAATGTTATATTGGAATGGTTAGAAGGAATTAAAATAAAAAATAAATGATCATTTAAGTTTTATCGAAGAAACTAGACACATATATGTAACACAAATTATATTGTAAAAGGTTACAAAATACAATACAAAACAATAACTAAGAACTACATCAACCAAACTCACTAAATTGTCTACTATTCATAACCTTGTAAAGGTAAAAAATGAATGGGGTGAGATCAAATGCTATGTAAGGGTTAAAAATGGTGGAAGAATGAATCAATAATAACTGAATTGTAAACAATCTTACATAATCAATATTCCATGGTGAATAAATGAAAAACTCACCACATTAATAAATTGAGAATGAAACTGCATCCATATATTTTGTCATAGTGAACACATCATGGTTAATAATAATATATAATGAATAAAGATAATGATTATTTATTGGATTTCATGTATCTTGCGAATGATACCATAAAACCGTTAAAAATGGTTTAGTTCAGTTGGTAAGAACCTGTATGATTTTTTCGGAAACTAACTCTAAGGGTTTGTCGCAAAACTGATTTGTCTCATGAGACATACCGATTCATCAAGGGGCGGTAGCAGACCCCACCCGCCGCATTATGTCGAATGAATTATTTATAAATATGTTGAACACAAGATAAATATTCCTATACATTATTCTTATAGAATAGAGGGTACAGATTCATCAATATTTCCATAGTGAAAACAACATTGAAAATAAATGCCATTTGTTAAATGGTATACATCATAGACAATAATCATATCCATGATATAAGAATATGAAAATTTATGTAGAATATAATTTCAATTTAAATGTGATCTCAAATGCGTAGTAGGTACACCATATAATAAATAGTAGGTGAACAATACTAAGAAAGTCACAATGATGTGAAAATAGAGACAAATCTCATAACCATGTTGTAATCCATTGAGTCATATAACCAAACGTTAATAACCACCAAATGAATCTCAGAATACCATAAATATAAAGAATATCATGATAATATATATCAAAAGGAATTACACCTATACCACATATAATATATAATATGAGAACAATGGAAATCCTACATAATTGAAAGTGAGATGATAAAATCCCTTACAAACATTTAGGCATGTTATCAAGTTTTTTTTGAGGTCTTAATTAGATGTAAAGGGGTATCCAATTATTTATATATCATAAGTGAAGTATTGGGGAGGTGTGAAAACAAACCCATCATTAGGTATTAAAAATAAAAGGCATAACATAGAGGGGATTCTTGAACAAAAGTGAGAGAGAGGATCCCTTACCTTAAATCCATTGGTGTTCACCATATTCTATTAATGACCTGAATAAACAAATTATGTTTATTAATTAATAATTCCATAACCCTTATATATTTAACTGGTTTTTTACAATCATTTTTATGTTCTTTTATAATTGTATTGATTGGTTATGTGGTTCAACTTCATTGTTTGAGTTCGTTTTTTTACTTGGTTTTGATGACCGATTCTATTGTATTCATGTTTGGATAATCATGTAAGATGAAATTGGTTATCCATAATTGAAGATATATTCAATTAGTGAACATCTAGGATATTACATGGTTTTAAATTTAATTTGGTTACTTGGAATGAATTTGAATTATTATATAAAACCATAGTGACATATTTTTTTGTTAATCAGTGGAATTTATTACAAAGAACATGTTTTGAATTATAACTTAATAACATTTGTACAAATGTAATACAAAACCAAAATTAGGAAATATTATAAATATATTATTCTGGTTCAAGGTGAATAAATGATAATAATAGAAATTGATAAACTATTGTCCTTGAATGTGCTAAATTGACACATCTCAAACGGTGATTTCATTTATTTCAAATAAAATATGGGGAAAGGAGTGAAGATAATGAAATATCCCATTAGAATAAAAACATTCCAACAAATGTATGTTAATTGAGTTATCATAATATTTGAGGGAAGGGAGGAAAGGAAAAAAACAATAAGGTATGAACTTAAATGAAAATAACGAATTGGAAAGAGGAATTTACATATTCAGACATCCTCCTTTGAGGGCCTCTTAAGAGGAGAAGTGTGGGTATTTTGAAGAGTATATGGGATTTTGGACATGGGGGAGGAGCTTGGGGAGTGATTTGTGTGGAATATTGTCAAGGAACAAGGCTTAAGATTAGTGAAGAGCAGAGGGAGTGATGGGGGGTTTATAGTGGAGGAGAGGAGGGTTTTCACAATTTTTTAATCGTTAGTTTATTGTTTATTCACAAGACAATGAATGGTAAGTATTATATGACCAATAATAGTAATAAATTCATTTTACATCGAACCAATTGGTCTTACATTAGCAGATCATCATCAATGACTCAATAAATCCCTTATTTAGCATTTATTTAAATTATTGTATTTTACTATTCATAAAAAATTCCCGTATTTTAGAAAAATCCCAAAAACCCAACCTAACCATTTTACGACGCATATCATGTAAAAATGATGTCCATTTTTCAAAAATAATTTTCAAATTATAATTACTTTAATAATTAATTAAAATCATTATTTAATCAAAAAATATAATCACTAAAATTATTCATCTTCAATTTTAAGGTGCCTAAATTTATTTATACATTCATGGGTGTGGATACCATTCATAAGAGTCATATTAATATTAATATGGTAAGTTACTATTCATAAGTGTAGGTTACTATTCATAAGGGAATGTTACTATTGCGAAAAAATTAAATTAACTCTATCAGATTCTAAGTATCATCCTAAACACAACTGTGTATGTCAGATTTTCAAAATTCAAAATACACAAGTGGAAAATGTAAGTTTAATGGATTGTATTTTACTATCTACTAAATAACCAAGTGTTGTATCAAAGAAACTCAGTTCTTTATGAAATATAGGCTATGAATCGAATATATTTAAGAGAAACATACCATAAAATGTTTAGGGTACTACATTATTTCCTCCTTCAGAAATTTCATCCTTGAAATTTTTCATTTATATAGCCCACAAAAAAATGTGAGCGGTTCTTCTTTATAAAATCCTACGGTTCGCATGTTTCTTCCTCCATATTCTGGATTCTTCAAATAACCATTACTAAATCAGTCATCCAATTTCTCAATACTTATGCCCTTCTATCAATGATCTCTATAAGCTCTTCATAGTGAGACAAATAATGTTCCAGTTATATTTCATCACAGGTGAGTACATGCATTGGGTCTGGCTTGTATTACTTCAACAATGACTCGTGGAACACATCATGAACATTGGAAAGACTTAAAGGATTTTCTAAACGTTAAGATACAACTTTGATTCTTTCCATAATTTCAAAAGGTCTGATGTACCTGGGGAACAGTTTCCCTTTCTTACCAAACCATAAGACACCCATCCACAGAGATATGTTGAGAAAAACATGATCTCCCACTTGTAATTCGAAATCATTTCTCTAGTTGTCATAATAACTCTTCTACCTTCTTCGGGATGCTTTAATATGGGATTGAATTGTCTTTACCTTTTATGTGGTCTATTCAATATGTTCTGGGCCTATAATTTACCTCTCACCATCATCGTCCAAACAAGTTGTAGTTTGATATATCTTTCCATATAATGCTTTGTATGGAGCCATTTCCACACTAGAATGAGAACTATTATTGTAGGAAAATTCCACCAAAGGAAAGTATTGATCCCACATACCACGGATGTCAAGAGATAATGAACTCATCATGTCACGCAGAGTTTGAATAGTCCTTTCAGATTGTCCGTCAGTTTGGGGGTGATAATTACTACTCATATGAAGCACAGTATTAAAAGCCTTATAGAGAAATTTCTAGAATTTTTATGTAAACTAGGGATCTCAATCAGACACAATCGATAGAGTTGCACCATTAATTCTTACAACTTCATTAATTTATAGTCTTTCAAGGTGCTCAAGTGGTAAATCCTCTCTTATAGGAAGAAAATGTGCTGATTTTGGGAGATGATGAAAAAATACCCATATTTAATCATTCTATCTAGGTGTCATCGATAGTGAAGTGAAATAATATATCGTAATGTTATCTCAATTAAATATAGGAATAGGTAGAGGTTTCATCACTCCTATAGGATTTTGTCTCTTTTCCTTCACTAGTTAACAAACTGGACACCATGACAAGTGTTCAACAAATTCCCGCTCATATAATCACACCGAAAATATTCCATCAGATATCTATAAAACATTGTACTATGTTAGTGTATAGAGAAATTTTATATATGAGCATTAGCTAATTGTTCCAATTTTAGCTATGGTATAGATTGGATGCATATCCTCTCCTGAAACATCCGAACTCCTTCCTCATTCATGAAGACTTCCAATATCCCATCCATAACAGTAATAATTTTCTTTTATAGATTTTCATAATCAAATTAAGAGCCTTTTATCTTCTATAACAAATATGGTTTAGAAATAATTTGAATGATGAAAGATGTTTTCTCTTCCATAACAATTACCAAATTCATATTCAGTAGATCCATGAATATAAGATCTCTTTCAATCCTTATTTGGCTCAGAAATCAATGATCTTTCCTACTTAATGCATCTACCAACTTATTTTCCTTTCCTTGGTGGTATTGTATTAATCAATCATAATCTTCGAGTAACTCGAGCCATCTTCTTTGCCTCATGATGAGTTTTATTTGTGTGAAAATGTATTCCAAACTCCATTGGAATGTATAAATCTCACATCATTCTCCGTAGAGATAATGTCTCCATGTTTTCAAAGAAAATATTACGGAAGCTAACTCAAGATCATGAGTTGGATAATTTTTCTCATTATTCATTAACTCTATTGATTCATAATCAATAACATTATCATTTCACATAAGGATGTAACCCGGTCCTTTATTTGATGCATCATTGAATATTACAAATCCATCACTTCTAGATGGAACAGTAAAAATTGGAGAATTGACCAATATTCTTTCCAATTCTTCTAAGAATTCTATACATTCTTTCATCCACAATAACTTTACTCTTTTACGTGTGAGCTTGGTTATCATGATTTCCAGTCATGCAAAATTTTGAATGAAACACTGATAGTAATATACTAGGCTAATAAAACTGTGTACCTCAGTTATAGTTGTTGGTATATTCCAATCTTGGATTTCCTTTTTCTTTGCCGGATCAAATAGGATTCCATACTTAGTGAAAATATGGCCTCGAAAAGAAATTTATTGAAGCTATAATTAAAACATTTTAAACTTCCCATATAATTCATTGGTTTTATGATTTTTCAAAATAATCTACAAGTGATCCTCTTGGTATTTATAGCTTTTTTAGTACACCAGGATATCATCGATGAATGCCGCAACGAAGCAATAAAAATATTACATGAAAACTATACTCATTAAATACATGAAAACATAGGGATCATTAGTCAATAAAAAAGGAATCGCATTAAACTTGTAATTCCCATACCTAGTTTGAAATGCTATCATGGGAATATCTTCATTCCCCACACATAGATGATGATATCTGGATCGACGTGGAGTATTCAAAAAGTATTGATCTACCTAAATTTGATCAAATAATTAATCAATATGAGTAAGAGGATACATATTATTTATTTTAAAAGGATTTATTTCCCTGTAATCAATTCATAGCATCATGGATCCATGTTTCTTCTTGACTAACATGTCTGGGGCTCCCCAAAGAGAAACACTAGGTCGAATAAATCCATTGTCACTCAACTCCACTTGTTGTTTCTTTAGCTACACTAACTCCACAGAGACGATTGTATAGGGGGTCTTTGATATAGGTCTTGTTCCAGGAATTATGTTATTGGAAGAGTCAATTTTTATCTCTAGAGGATATCTAGGTAAATCCTCTGGAAATACATCAACGTATTCTTACACTATATAAACATCATCAATTTTAAGCTTCCCCTCCTCAACCATAGATATTTGGTTTTCTTCCTCTCTGAGAATTGCATAAAATATTTCTACTGGGGGTGGGTCAAGATAAGAATCAAATGTAGAGGTCTCTTCTCTAAAAATAAGTGATTCTACATCACTTTCAAAAATTGTAAATTCCTTTTCTAGAAATAAATGTTCACATCATAGTTTGAAATCCAATTCAAAACAAGAATTATATAAAATTTATTCATTTATATGATGATAAGTTTAGAAACAGAAGCATGTTTATTTTTCACAAGGGGGACTTGTCGACATTCCTTTGTTTCTTTGATGCATCCCTTAGATGTTTTTAATGATAAAACCTTTGATAAATAAAATTGGACGTGTATAATTTTCTTGGAAAACTGGGAAGATATTAATAAATGCGATGATCAATAATCAAATACCGTGTTGTAAAAGTTTGAGGAAACAATTAAAGTATCTGCCACCACATCCTTAGGAACTAAAACATCCTCTGTTGTAATCTCATATGCTCTCCCTTGCTCTCTTAGCCTTTTCTGGGAATATTTCCATGGAGCTTAGGACAGTCATTTTCATAGTTTCCCATCTCTCTACAATTATAGAATTGAACATCATAAAATTGTTTCATCCCCTTGAATTCATTAGATAGATTCCCCTTTTCTCCACACCTATAACAGACTCACATTCCTTTCAATAATTCCTTAAGAAGATTCTTTCCACAGTTCTAACATAATGGAAATTTCATCATTCCCATGTTTTTTTTGGTACTTCACTATTCCCTTCGAAATCAGAATACCTCTTTTTATCTTGGTTTCCCTCAAAAGGATTTGATCTATAAAATTCCTTCTCTGTTTTGTTGGAACATGATACAATTTCATCATATGATGAAAATGTTTTAGAATCCGTTAACCTTATATGAATTGGCTGATGACATTCAACGAAATGACCAATGTTTTCTGTTGAGTCATGTATGTAATCTATGGCATACCTGGCTAGCCATGTGAAGGTAGCCTCATAATCTGCAATATTATCTTCTTTACATTGCTTTAAAACAAGTAATTTCCTCTTCATTTCATTTTGTTGCTCACGAGGGAAATATTTTTCAAAGAATATTTCATTAATTTTTTTCAATTCCATATCTTTTATTTATTCTTACTCTGGTATTCTAAAACAAGGATAACCATTAATTAGCTTCACCCTTGAGAAAAAATACTGACATTACTATTTTTTCAATTTAATTGAATCTTATTTCCCTGAATATCTTTTCAAGGGACGTAATCCATTGCTAAAAAACTACCAAATTCGTAGTCCCGCTGAATGATGGGGGATTCAGATGCATGAAACGATCCAACATAGGTGTATAATAGTTATTCATAACAACCTGAGTATGTTGTATCAATATTTTCAGGATCAGAACTGCTCTAACATTAACTGTGTTGACTTGCCCAGTGGGGATATCCCTACATTTCCATGAGTATTGATTCCACTTATTCCATTATATTCCATTACTAAATAATGGAACCCACTAGATTAGGGTGAAAATAATAATGTATAATATTAACTTAACAAAATTCATATCATAAATTGAGATCCTACGCATGGATAATCCCAAAATCAGAAAAATGTTATTATTGAGAAATAATTTACATTTCAATACTTCATAATGTATTGTAAAGAAAATATTAATTATCTGAAAAATATACCCCAAGATTATCTTAAACAAGAGTGAAAAAACAACCATTGTCATGTACCAGGATACCCCAGGTCGTGCCCGAATCTCTTTTTCGGAGCTTTCACTCTTAGGTACATTTGTGCCAGAGCCACCTCTACATTTTTGTATCAAGATAGGGATATATTGACTGAAATACCCATATAATATTTTCTTTACAAAAACACTAGTATTTTCTTGTATGTTTTTCCTCAAATACTACCTCGGGTCTTTTTCCCCAAATCTACGTTTTCTAATATTGTTCTCATGTTAGGTACTAAACTTCATTTGATACCAACTGTAACATCCCAACCCCTCTAGACAGGTGACGATGCATAACTTGTTATATTGGAATGGTTAGAAGGAATGAAAATACAGAAGGGACGATAAATTTAGTAGTATTGAACAATCTGGATACATATATGTAACTCAAATTACATTGGAAAAGGTTACAAAATACGATACAAAACAAAAACTAAGAACTGCATAAACAATACTAAATAAATAATATACACTTCATAACCCGTTGAAGGTAAACAAATGAAAGGGGTGAGATAAAATTCTCATTAAGGGTTAGAAATGGCAGAAGCGTGGATCAATAATAATATAATTATATACAAATTTACATAATCAATATTTCATAGTGAATAAATGAAAAAGTCACATGATTAATAAACTGAGAATTAAACTACATCCATAGATTTTGTCATAGTGAAAAACTCATGGATAGTAATAACCGATAATGAATAAAGAGAATGAATTTCAATTTTACTTCATGTATCTGTCACATGATACCATAATACTGTTAAAAACTGTTTGGTTCTGTGGGTAGAATCATATCTGCTTTTTTTTTAAAAAAATCTTAGGGTTTGTCGCAAAACTATTTTGTCTTATGAAACCTTCCGATGCATTGAGGGGAGATAGTGGGACCCACCCACTGCTGCATGTCCAATGTATTATTAATACATAGATTCAACACAAGAGAAATATTCCTTTAAATTATCCTTATAGAATAGAGGATACAGATTCATTAATATTTCCACTGTCAAAACAACATTCAATGTAAATACCGTATGTAAAATGGTATACATCTTAGATAATAATCATTTCCATGATATGAGAATAAGAAAATTTAAATGGAATATAACTTCATTTGAAAATTGATCTCAATGGGCAGTAGGTACACCACATAAGAAAGAGTAGGCGGACAATACTAAGGAATTCACAATGAATTGAAAATAGAGACAAAGGTTGTTACCATATTGTAATCAATTGAGTCGTATGACCAAAAGTTAATAACCACCAAATCAATCATAGAATTCCATGAAGATAAAGATAATAATTATAATATATATCAATTGGCATTACACCTACACCCCATATAAGAAATAAGAGGCCAACAATGGAAATCCCATAGCATTGAAAGGGAGATGAGAAAAACCTATACAAACAATTCAGCATGGTAATGAGTGAACTTATGAGGGATTAATGAGAGGTAAAGTGGTTTCCCATTATTTATATATCACAAGGTAATTATGGGGGAGGTTCAAAAACATACACCATCATTAGGTATTGAAATTAAAAGGGCACAATATTGGGAATATTCTTGAACTAAAGTGAGAGATATGATCCCTTACCTTAAATCTGTTGGTGTTATCCACATGTTATTAAATAAACGAATAAAAAATTTAGTTTGTTAATAAATAATTAAAAAAACTATTCTATATTTAATTGATTGATTATAATAATTTTATGTTCTTTTATAACTTTTTTGATTGGTTATAAGGTTCAATTTCATTGTTCAAGCTCGTTTGTTAACACAGTTTTAATGATCGGTTTGATTATATTCATCTTCATATAAACATGAATGATAAAAGTGGTTTTCCAGAATTGAAATTATATTCTATTAGTGCACGTCCAAGAGATTACATGGTTTTAAATTTAATTTGGTTACATGGTGTGAGGTCAAATTATTATATAAAACCATAGTCACAACCATTTTTGTTAATCGATGGGTTTGATTACGATGAAAATGATTTTCTTATAATATAATACGATTGGTACAAAAGGATTACAAAACCAAAAATAGGATATATTATATATATAATAATTTGGGTCTACCAAAATGAAATATTATAATAAAAATTGATAAACGGTTATCCTTGAATGTGCTAAATTGGATCATCTCAAATGGTGTTTTCATTTCATTCAAAAAAATGTGGTGAAAGTAGAGAAAATAATGAAATATTCCATTAGCATAAAAAAAATTCCAGTACATGTAGGGTACTGGTGTTATCATACAAATTGACTAAAGGGAGGTGAGAAAAGGAACAAAAAGACACGAACCTAAATGAAAATATGGAATTGGAAAGAGGAATTTACCTCTTCAGACTTCTTCCCTTGAGAACCTCTTAAGGATTGAGGTTTTGTTATATTGAAGGGGCTTGGGGATTTTGGTTGTGGGGGAGGATCTTGGAGAGATATTTGGGAATAATATTGGAAAGTCACAAGGATTTAGAGGTGTGAAGAGAAGAGGGAGTGAGGGGGGTCTTATAGTGGAGGAGGGAGGGTTTTCATAATTTTTTAATCATCAGTTTATCATTTCATCCCAAGAAAAGGAATAGTAAGTATTCCATGACCATGAAATGTAATAAATTCATTTGACTATGAACCAATTGGGATTATATCATTATATCATCTTTTATGACTCAATAAACCCCTTATTTATCATTTACCATAAATTATTGCATTTTACTATTCATCAATATTTCATGTATTTCAGAATAATACCAAAAATACACTATAAACATTTTCTAACGTATAGAATCCAAAAAATGATGTCCATTTTTCGAAATTATTTTTTTAAATTTGATTATTTTAATAATTATTTAATATAATTATTTAATCAAAAAAAGATAAATACTTAAATTATTCATCTTTATTTTGAATGTGCCTAAATTTATTTATACATTCATGGATGTGTATACCATTTATAAGATTCATATTACTATTCATAAGGGTAAATTACTATTAATAACGATAGGTCTCTATTCATAAGGGTATGTTACTAATCACAAAAAATTATGTTTATTTTATTAGACACTAAATATCATCCTAAACATAACTGAGTATGTCATATTTTCAATATTCAAAACACACAAGTGGAAAATTTATGTTCAATGGCTAGGATATGAATATATTTTAAATAAACAATTGTTTAATCCTCGAATCATAGTGATTTATGAAATATAGGTTATGACTCGAATGTATTTAAGAGAGACATACAATAAAATGTTTGGGGTGCAACACAGCTAGTACTTGATCATCATGATATTGTAATTATATAGAGTAATAATATTATTCCATTGATTATTTATTCACATTTAATGTTTTTGTTTATATATTATATTTATATATGTCTCTATCAATCACTATTTTCACCTAGTGTTCTATAAAAAGGAATTCTACATTGATGATATGTTTTTGGGTAGTTGTATCCCCCAAACCACACACTTTTACACCATCAATTTATTCCATGAAGTTTTATCCTCAACATATCAATTCCAAATGTTATTTTTCCGAGTCATTAAATTATTGATATATGGGAAATTTAAATTTTTTTAACATATAATAGTTATCTAGTTTACCATTCCACAAATCCATCTGTGTCTACAGATCTATTATGACTGAAGATTATTGATTGATCTCATAATAGGTGGTATTTATTGATTATTAGTAGAATGACATAGAAAATACTATGGTCTATAATATCACCCTTGTTAAATATATGATGTTTATGTTTATATGATTTACAATACTGTTTTAGTGATATGTTCATGCTATCATGAACATTCTCTTGATTTCTTATCATTAAAAATGTTACAAAACATATCGCTAGTATAATCTCTAATATAGTCAGTATTCAAACACATTATATTTTTTCAAAATTCAATCTCATTCATTTCTTTAATTTTTGTTAAGATGAAAAATTCATCCACCTTATTCGTGATTGGTTACACCTAACATATCATCGGACTGTCATAAATAATTATATAAAGTACATTTCTCCTCCCAAGGATATAACTAGTGATTTCCAAATATCATAATAGTATTAATCAAATATCTCTTTTCTATTCACCTTTGATGTATATAATTTCAACTAGTTTTTCTTGATTAAAATGCAATTATCATAAAATGATAAATGTGTCTTTTTAATCCTTTGAAATAACTTCTAATCAGAAATAATATTTAGTCCTCATTCGTATATATGACGAAGCATATAATATCATGGGATAATCAATGCAATCATTGAGTTTGTTGATGTGAAAATATCATTTCCTCCTTGTACGTTTCACTGATAATTACACATAGGGTTTTATGCTATTTTCTACCATCATTATTACAAGTACTCATTTTATAAATTTATTAACTCCCTTCTTAGTGCTATTCATGAACCATATGTCATCCAATTATCCCAAAAAACATGTTATTTTTTAGAACCACCAACTGTATTTCTCATTGAATATTTCAAACTATACCATCATTCAAATTTGCTTTTATGGTACCAACACAAATTATCTTCAAGGCATGATCATCCCCTATATACCAATTTTTGTCTGTGATATGTTTATACCGATCAATCCATTCCCATCAAGACGTCATGTGCCATGTTTCCTCTCAGTCAGTTTTATATACATGGTTTAGATCTTCTTTTAACATTAATATCCATTTTCACATCACTATATAGTATTTATACATTTCCAGATGCAACCACCAAATTTACTTGATCATTATTTACACTACTATTCGTATTCTACTAGACCTTTTTGATGTTTCCCTTATTTTCAAAATTGTAATCTTTGACATTTTTATTTTTACACTTATATTTGGATGGTCCATGATTTTTTTCCACTATAACCATGCTCCACCATCCGTCCTCTATATATTGATAGACCCTACAATTGGTTTTAGGTTGCGTTCTTGCCCTATATTATCTTGAATTTAAATTTTTCTTCAAGAACCATAGCTAAAATGTTTTTGAAGACCAACATATCAATTTGGATATTATGGTAGAGGATAATTGCAAACAAATCCTATGAATCAATAAAAAATTGGAGTAGAAACCCCAAATGATTATAATCACAAATTTTATATGTAATGAACTAGAATTTCCATGCACATTTTTTATAAAATAAATGGGAACTTTACAAGTCTGCAAAACATGACGGCAGTTGAATCCAAGCACTAATGTTCCTAGAATGAATTTCTGAACATTATTTTGGGTACGTTCAGTAAATGTACAAGTGTGTTTTTATATATTTTGAACCAGTGCTCGGAATTTCAATCTGAGGGCACTGTTGAACTCGCAACACTAGTATTTTCTTAATGAGAGTTTCACCTCCATGACAGTAGGTCGGGAGTGAAAGATAATATTTGGATTTTTCATGGAAATAATAAAATAAAATAATCAATCATTTTATTTTATTTTTTGTAACCACCCTCTTGTGGATATTATGGTTTTGGGGACCACCTGATGATTGAAGCCTCTTGAATCCCTATTAAGTTGATAGAAACCTCTTGATATCCCCACTTAATTATGCCAACCCTCTCCTTAATTTAATTATTCCACCCTCCTTCAATTAATTTTGTGCCAACATAAATACTTAATTAAGTGGAGACAAATTAATTAATCCAATTTGAAATTGTTCCAACAATAAAAAATTGGGGAAACAAAATAGTTGGCCATTTTAATTTTGTGGAAAATGCCTGGAAAAGGGGAGAGCTATTGGAGAAATCCTACCAAATAAGAATCACCTCCATTGAAGAATATTAATCCGATGAACGATCTCAGGATTAAAGGCTTGTGATAGGCGTAATGATCGACGACAACTTGGACTTCTCTCTTCCTCATCGACAATAAAAAAAGTTAGGGTTTTATTTGTGTATGAATAATTTTCCCATGTTCTTCCTTTGAATTATTTTTCAAGATTAGGAATAAATCATTGCGGGAGGGTGTAAAGCCTATTGTTCTTCTCCAAGTTCTTGTTGAGCCATATGCTACCTCCATGACACAAAGAGTACGGGCCAATAAAACAAGTCCCGACCTCTCCGCAAATCTTGTGATGATTTGTGGTGTTGAACACGGCAAAGGCGCCAGTACGAAGACACCGCCCCGCGGCAACCGCCGCCTCACAACCTCCGCGCCCTCACAGCACCCCCGCGGCCGAGTCGCTATGCGGCATCCACATCTTTCGTGCCCCGCGGCTCCGCCACCCACGGACCCGACATGCCATCCAACCTCACCACTGCCTGGGCCGAGCTGCCCCCACCGATCGGGTCATGCCACCACTACCATCCGCCGAGCCGTCATCGCTCTCCGCCGCACCACTGTTGTTGTCCGCCAGGCAGCCGCCGCCGCCGTCCGTATATCCGCTTTCATCCCGTCAAGCCACATAACGAGCCGCCCCAGCCATTCCACCAGCAGCCTTTCGAACCACCCTGGTTGTGCCGCCAACGGCCTTCCGAGCCGCCCTGGCCTAGTCACCTTCGGCCCTCGAAGACGCCCCAGATTTTCCAGCCACGACCCTCTGAACCACCCCGGTCGCATCGCCTGATGCCTCTCCCAGCCTCCTCCGACCGAGCCGAAGTCAATGGGCCAGGCCAGGCCGGGCCGATCGGGTCAGACCAGACTTGGGCCCTCTACGACCCATTTACACTCTTTTAACCATAACTTTGGCACCGGCTGTCCATTTGACTAACCGTCAGCGGTGCTATAAATCATTCTACGAGACAACCCCTTTGTGTCCTGAACTGTCCCCTGGGGCCCGTGTCGTGACTACCCCAATCCCGGCTTCCATAGGCCAGGGGCTGGAGAATAGCACCGAAAGGTGTATGCCCTAAAACTGGGAAGTTATTTCCTTTATAACCTATGAACACACTCAACCATGCACAAATAAAGATACAAAAAACATGTCATCTATATAAAAAGAGTGTTCTATAAGTAAAATTGGCGGGAAATACATGCCCAACTATAAAGGTATAAGAAACAGAACGTATAAGTAAAATTGAAGAAAAAGGAAAATAGCTACCGGGTGGTCCTCCGAGATTCCTACATTAAGTGTAGGTAAAGATCACCTCCTCATCACTCCACATCTGTCCGTCTCCTCTGTGTACAGACACGCCATATGGTCCACCTCCGGGCACTGTTCAATCCTGGTACTCCCAACCCCAGTCAATCATGAGGAAAACATAGAGATAATGAATCAACTCACACCAAGATTTATTCTAGGTGTAGTAACAAGTAACATCTCATGTCACATCATCGAACACCTTGGCTGCTAGAGAACCCCTCATCTATCGGGTATAGTGGGCCTACACGTCACACAAAGGAACTTCCCACTAATCATGGACTATTGACGTACTCCTCATGTCGAGTACCGTTGGACTGCCAGGTCACACAGAGGAGCTCCCCACCATGGGTCTTCCACATCACACTGTGGCACTCACCCTCATGAATTGTGGAGGAAATCCTCTTGCCTAGTACCAAAAGTATGTCGCGTCACACAGAGGCGCTCTCCCTCATAACCCATTGAGGTACCCCTCCTATCAAGTACCATGGGTCTGCTACGTCACACAGACGTGATCCCCACTGTGGTTCTAACACATCACATAGAGTTACTCCCTACTGGGCATGTCAAGTCACTCTGAGTCGAAATAGTTAGCAGTCGTCAAGTGTCAGCAAGAAACTATGTTCCCGCACTACGGTCGCTCGTCTTTGGGAGGATCTGATCCACAAACTATTGGTCGATACTCCAACTGCCATGAAGTCCCATAAAAAATCATCCCAAATGTCTGCAATGTCATAAGGATCTGAATTCAATAGATGTCACTTCAATTGGATGCCCGATCTATGAGTTATTAACCTTTTAGTCCCGGGGGATTGGTTAGATTCGTGCTTGAACCAACCAGACTGTTTCGCATCTTAATCCAAAACATTAGATGGGTAAAATCAAAGGGACCGTCACGCTCCAAGATTTCCAACACCGCTGACAGTTCGTCAAACCAACGTCTAGTACCAATGTTTTGGCCAAAATAATGTAAATGGGTCCTACTAGGCCCAGGTCCGGTCCGACCCAGCCGAACCGGCCCGGCCTGGAAGGTGTTCCGATCTACGAGGGCCGTGAGGGGCCACGAGGGTCATAGAGGCCGCGAGGGCATGGAGGCTACGATGGTGCCCCGTAGGGCTGATGGAGACCATGGTGGTGCGGCTAGCCTCAGTTAGGCTTGATGTGGCCATGAGGCGGCTTGTCCAGGAGGGCGGCGGTTCAGCCACGGCAGTGTGGCGAGACCATGGAGGAGCTGCGGCCATGGCTACGACGACCTAATAGATGGTAACTGTGGCGACTGTGGGTGGTGCGTAGGGTCCACAGGAGGCAGAGCTGTGGGGAGTGGTGGAAGAGGTGTCATAGAGTGGCTTGGGGGTGGGGGTATCGCAAGGGCGTGGAGGTCATGGGGAAGCGGTGGCTGTACAGTGGCATCGTTGTGTCGTCGCCTTCATCGTGTTCAACTTCACAAATCATCGCAAGATTTGTGGAGGGGTCGGGACATATTTTTTGGCCCATACATTCCACATTAGGGTGGTAGCATATGTCTCCACAAGAACATGATGAAGAAAGACATGCTTTACCACCTCCCGTAATGCTTTATTCCCAATCCCGAAAAATAAATCAAGTAATAAACCTTGAAAAAGTATTCCTACACAAATAAACCCCTACCTTTGGTTGTTGTTGATGTTGGCGATAAAAGGAAGTATGGACATTGATTCTTCATAGATGAAGACGTCCCATGTCAGATGAAGTCAAATAGATCGGCATTCATCGTGCCCACCACATGCCTCCGATCCCAGGCTCGTTAATTAGTCCTTTGTAGTCGAAGGAGTTCTTCGTCTGCAAGAGTTTTCTTTGTGGAATAACCCATTCTTCATTTATAGGTTTCTCCAAAGAGCTCCTTCCTCCCAATTCCACCAAAAAAATAGGTGGCCCCAAAATAATGGATTATAATATATATTATTTAGTTTGTTGAATAAAAATTCAAATTGGATAAATTAATGTGGTGTTTTGGAATAATTAATGTGGAGGAAGGTCAATTGCATCCTCCACATTAATGAGGGAGTTGAGAGGTTTCTCCCACATTAAGATGAGAGTTAATGTGGTTTAGGCCTCGAGTGTTCCCCACTACCATAACATCTCAATAGAGGTTAGGCTCGGGTGGTCCTCACCAACATAACCTCTCATGGGAGGTTTATGTTATGGTGGTCCCCACTTCTCAGCTTCCACATGGAGGTTTAATAAAATAAAATAAAATATTTCATACATTTTCTTATTTTATTATTTACACAAAAAACCATAAAAAATTATCTTTCACTCTCAACCAACTACTATCGAGGTGAAAGTCTGATTAAGATAATATTAGCGATGCGATTTCAACAGTGTCCTCAGATTTAAATTCTGAGCACTGGTTCAAAAGTTATAAAAACCTGCTCGCATGTTTACTGAATGTAACCAAAAAACTGTTTAGAAATTCATTCAGGGAACTCTGGGACTCGGAATCATGCACCGTAAATTTTCCCAGAATCTTAAAAATTCCATTTATTTGAAAAAAAATACATTGAAATTTCAGTGTCCTTACATTCTCCCCATCTCAAATATTTACGTCCCTATAAGCCACATCACAAAACTAGGAAAACAAGTGGGGTTACTGAGCATGTATTTGAGCCCCCTTATCTCATTTTCTCTCCTAGAGGTTCCCGTACTACCAACAAATGCTCACCAGAGGTATCAACTGTCCATGAAGGACTCACTCTCGTCGATCCTCAATCTATACTGGAACCTCCGTAAATGTTTCCCCATCCTCAACAACCAGCTCACCATGGTCGATGATGTGAGAAGGGTCGTGCACGTATCTCCTCATATGGGATACATGGAAGATGTCATGCACCATGTGCAACTGAGGTGGAAGAGATAAGCAGTATACCTCCTCACCAACTCTGCTGAGGACTTAAAATGGACCGATTAATCATGGATATAATTTCCCTCCTCGGCCAAATCTCCATAAAAATTGTCACGGTGAGACCTGTAGAATGACATGGTCACCATACTCAAACTCTAGATATCTCTGTCTTTAGTCAGAATACAACTTATGCCTGCTCTATGAAGTCTTCATATGCTTATTGATGATCTGCATCTTCTCTATGGTGGCTCATTCCATATATGTTACTATGAGTGTTGTCTCCCCTAGGTCATTCCAACACAAAAGCCATCTGCAATTTCACCTGTACAATGCCTCAAAAGGTGACATCTCAATGGTGGAGTGATAATTGTTGTTGTTTGCAAAATCCAAAAAAGGAAAGTGATCCTCCCAGTCGTGACCAAAGCCAAGGACACATGAACGCAGCCTGTCCTCGATGGTATGAATGGTTCTCTCAGTCTGACAATCCGTATACAGATGGAAGGCAGTGCTCAAACTAAGCTTCTTCCTAAATTTCTCCTACAACACCTTCTATAGCTGGGAATAAAAACATGCTTCACGATCAGGGACAATCGTCGTGGGTACTCCATGTGACAACACAATCTTCTGCACATATATGCATTACAATCTATCTATTGAACCCTGATCTCTGATTTTTAGTACGCATGATAAATTGGTGAGTCGATCGATGATCACCCAGATAGAATCATGACCTCAGGAAGTACATGGATGTAATGTCACAAATTCCATGGATATCACATACCACTTCTACACTGGGACCTCCAAATGCTGAACCATGCCTTCTTGTAGCTGATGCCCTGCCTTCATTTGCTGACAAGTGATGCACTGAGAAAAAAACTCTACTACTGCTTTCATCATTCCCTGCCACCAGGGCTGTTGTCAGAGATCCTGGAACATCTTCACCACACATGGATGTACCTCTAGAGGGGATGTGTGGAACTCCATCAACACATCCCCTTGAATAGAAATGGGTACCATGGTACATCCTCGGAAGAGAATGGCATGCTCCCCACCTCCAAAAAATCCATAAGGTGCATGTCCTGTGGATATCTGAGCACATCGGGTCTCAGATTCAACGTCCCTACACTGTGCCTCCCTGACTTGCTGAAGAAGTGGGGGAGTGACTGTAAGAGACTGATGAAAATCTGCTACATATATATATATATATATATAAATGATACTTGTAATGAATCTAGCTACTATATTTCCTAGCCTAGGAACTATATAACAGATCTCTTTCTGAGTGCATCTGCAACAACATTCCCCTTCCCATGGGTATAGAATATCTCCAAGTCATAATCCTGGAGGAACTCAAGCCAACATCACTTTCTCAGGTTTAGGTCCTTCTTAGATAAGATATACTTGAGATTCTTGTGAACATAGTACACTATAAAACATTCTCCCATCAGATAGTTATACAAGATCTTCAAGGAAAAGAACACTACTGCTAACTCCAGGTCATGGATAGTGTAGTTCTTCACATGTTGTATCAGCTTTCAATAACCATATGAGATCACTGCTCACTCTTGCATTAGGACACATCTGAGTTGGGTACCTGATGCATCGTAGTTGAATAAATACCCTACACCCTCCTCTGGAAGCCTCAGGATGGTGGCACTAGTTAGTCTCGACTTCAGCTCCTGAAAAATTTGATGGCATCTGTCCAACCACACGAAGGGTTGCCACTTCTTCATCAAGGATGATATTGGTGATGCAACTCTAGAAAAGTCTAAAACAAACCTCCGGTAGTATCCAGCCAAACCCAAGAAACTCCAAACCTCCGTCAAACTCTTCGGTGTCTAGCAAGAATGTACCGCCTCAATATTTGCTGGATCTACTACAACTCCAGCCTCCGATATGACATGTCCTAGAAATAGAACCTCTTGGATCCAAATATGGAACTTAGAGAGCTTACCAAAAATCTAGTTCTCTCAGAGTGTTTACAGTACTACATGCAAATTATAGGAATTCTCCTCCTCAGTTACCGAGTAGATTAGAATGTCAACGATGAAGTCTACTACAAAGAGATGAAGTTATGAATGAAATATCATGTTCATGAGTCCCATGAACACTAGTAGAGGATTGGTCACACCGAAAGGGAATAACCAAGAACTCATAACGGCCATACCGACATTTCATGTCCTTCTTCTACACATCCTCATCTCGTAAACTGAGCTGGTGATATCCTGATCTATGGTCTATCTTTGAGAACTGTTGTGATCCCTTAAACTGATCAAAGAGGTCATCAATCATCGTGAGTGGGTACTTGTTCTTCACAGTCACCTGGTTCAGGTGACGATAGTCAACACAATGTCTCATACTCCCATATGCCATCATGGAGAACAATATCGGGGTTGCCAAAGGTGAAACACTGGGTTGAATGAGTCCCTTCCATTACAAGTCTTACAGCTATACCCGCAGCTCACAAAGCTTCATGGGAGCCATCAGATATGATGGTGTAGATATAGGTGTCATCTCGGGGTACAATTCAATGTAAAATTCTACCACTCTGTGAAGAGGTAGACCTAGAACATCATTAGGGAAAACATCCACATACTGGTCCACCACTACAGGATATATCAAAATATCCACATCAACAGCTCTGAGGTTAAGGCTAGCCAACTGATGAATGATAAGTTGTGCTCTCCTCTGGGTAAGTCCGTTGTGCGCAGAAAATTCTCCCTTATCACTAGTGGAGGTAAAACTAGTCCCATCCATGTAGACACACTGCACTTTTCACCTAAAATAGTATATCTGAGCATGGACTCAAGATAACCAGTCCATACCCAAGATGACATTGTAAGGCCTCGACGCTGCTTCTAGGAGATCCCAGCTGAGGCTCTCGCCTCTAAGAGTAAGCTCACACTGCCTGCACCAGTGTGCAATCATCACATCTGCTCTCATAGGAGTCTCTATCCATAAGAATCGAGCCAACGGCTCCGTCGGAATCTTCGAGCTCCGAAATAGGGAAGTGGAAATAAAATAATGACTAGAACCGGTGTCTAAAAGTATTGCAGATAGGGTATATTTGACATTGATCATACCTCATATCATCTCTATAGTGCCATGATTGTTGGCCTGAGCTTCCTGGAGATGAGCTTCCCCATATCCTATTGCACCCTATGGTCGGTGTGGACCACCTGATGGTCATGGCAGTAGCATCTTGAAAAGTCACCCACTTCCAGCTGCACGGCCAGCTCCTCTGCCATGTCTGCTTTCCCCCTGCAGACCTCCATGGTCAAACCTCTATCTCTACCTGGGTGGTCCATCGACCATCGACTGATCATCTGTATGAAGATTTGGAAAATGACGAGCCATGTGACCCTGCCTTATGTATGTGTAACACTACCCTCTCCTTGCCTGACTAGTTCCTCCTTAGGTGCCTTGCACAATCAATCATGAGTCAAGCAGTCGTCGACCTATAGGTCCTGTCCTCTTGGACCACTTTGACATCTGTCTACAACCAGCTGCAGAAAACTCCACTATGTGATGACTGGTTGTGGGTCTCACTGCTGGTGACTTATTAGAAAGGAAACTCTCCATCAAGATGGATCTCTCTTACACCCTCGCCTACGTCGAGATGCTGAGTGGGATCATTGAATCACTGGTATCCCACCTGAGCCCCTTCTCAGACGTTTGGACCCTGAATAATGGGTCTCGTACAATATCTGTGGAGTAACGTGAGAGTTCAGTGAACCTCATTGAGTACTGGGCTACAATCATGCTCCTCTGTTGCAGATGAAGTATATTTTGTATGAGCACTGCGCAAAGAATCACTGAGAAAAACACTGCCTGAAACAGGATCTCCAAGTCTTCCCAGAGAAGTGTCACCTCATCGTGAACCTGGAGAATCATGCTCCACAATGAGCCTGCTGCTTCCTGTAGTAGGATGGAAGCAAGGATCACAATGATATCGGCCGGTGTCCCTACGAGTCGGAAGACTCTCACCATAGCCTCTTGCCAATCCCTAGCTTCATATGGTTCTACCTATCCCCAAAACCAAAGTGGCATCTTGTGCTGGAACTCCTGCAATGCCCTAATGCAGCGTGCACCATCTGCTACATGGGCTAGTGGAATCGGTGGCCCAATGGGGAATGGTATTGTTGGTGCCTCTGTTGGTGCCTCTACTAGAAAAGGGCCATCCACCGAGGCCTCGTCGCTCGATGGGATATCAGTGCGTACCACTCTCAAAACACTAGCTGGCTATCTGCATGGAGACATCCTGTAATGAAATAGGTGTGCCACTATTAAAAAGTTATACCTGGTGAGCTGACTCAAAATATAACAAAGAAAACTCTTGGAAACACACAAGTAATTAGTGTTTTCATGCACTGAGTTGGAATCAGAAGTCAGGGTCCTAGTGTATGGATACGTTGGTCGCTGCACCAACACTACACTACCTAAACTGAAAATTTGACTCATTACCCTTAACACGGTTTCTTTATAAGAAATATCAGAGTCCTAGTTATATGATATAATAGACTCATGTGATACCAATTTGTCACGACACATCCCCTTAGTCCCGTGTCTTGACTACCCCAAGACCGCCTTTCATAGGCTAGGGGCTAGAGACTAGCATCGAAAGGCATATTCCCTAAACCTGGGAAGGCATTGCCTTTATAACCTATAAACACACTCAACCAAGAACAAATAATGATACGACCAACGAGTCATGTTTATAACAAAAGAGTGCTGGATGTAAAAGAGGCTGTAAATACAATCCCAGTACTAAAGGTATAAGAAACTGAAAGTACATGTAGAACTAAATAAAAAAAGAAAAAAGCTATTGGTTCGTCCTCCGAGGTTCCTACCTCAAGGGTAGGTACATATTGCATCCTTATCACTCCACATCTGTCTGTCTCCTCCACGTACCAACACGTTATATGGTCTACCTCCGGGCACCGTCTAGTCCTGGTACTCCCAACCATAGTCAGCATTATCTGTCATCTGCATCTAATACAACAAGGTGAGGGAATAGCCCATGCAGGGCTGTGTATAACGATAACCAGTAAGAACCCCGAGACCCTAAGGGTCACAAAAACTCCACCAAGGTTAAACCACATTGTATGAAATCAAAAGATAACCCTACTTTGGTATATGCCCATACATATACCAAAGTTATCAAGTGATCCATCTAAATCATGAGGAAAAAACAGAGATACTGACTCAGCACACACTAGGATTTATTCTAGGGGTAGTAAATATTGGAACCGGGTATGAAGAGGAAGACCCATACAGGTGGGTTTTTAAAAGAATTCCACCGATAGTCGTTGTAAACTTGTCGATGTCAGATAAGAGCAGCCCGGTCAATGCCTAGGACCATGTGTGGAGGATTTTAAGCACAAACATAAATCGTAAAATACATGGTTTTGATATAAATCCTCTCACGACGTCTGGTCATCATTGGCGATCACTGCTCAATGAATCCGAATCCAAATTCCTCTAGATCATCCACATGCACTTCAAGGAATCCACGGGAACGTTGTTCGTCACAGTCTGGGTGCTAGCGCGGAATACTGACGATGCATTCGACGTTCCAAAGATCACATCATCAGTTCTCTTGTGATGACCTAGAGAGAGCACCATCTGAGCTACTTGGATCCAGATCATCTCTCTCTAGAGTGTGGGAGAGAGGTACGGAGAGAGAAGCTCCAGGAATAGTGTTTGGAAAATTCCCATCCTCATCTATTTATAGTGCTTAATTAAAATACCCGGTATTGCCTTGCCAGCCCCGAATACATAACTCACTATCAATGACATTTTATGACTACTTGTTAGAGTCATTAATATTATAATAACATACTAGTAATATATAAAAATATATTACATGATAACAATTAAGTCAATAACTCAACTCGTCGCTCCCGTAAAAATTAATTGAACCATGAATAATATAATATTCTTCAATAAATATTTTTTCATGTATTTACATAAATATCATAAATATATTTAATAAATAAATTCAATACTCATTATTCTAGACATTAATAATATGAATTTATTTATTGCATTGGTGATTTTTTTACATTGGACAAATCCCGGACCCCTGTGGTGGGGTCCACCATGTCCAAAACTCATATTCAAATGAATAGAGATGATTCTTGAATACACTATTGTGTGTGACCCTCTAAGACATTATTTTGGAATCCATGAATAGTATTCATAGACCAAGAGCGGTATCTAGCAACCTGTCTCGGCCCCTGAAGAAATAAGGATTGTCACAACAGCAACAACTAACCTACGAACATGAACTGTGTAATATAATCTATTTGTCTATAATATCTCATAAAGCAGGACACACTCATGTTTCATCGCCCTTTTCTTACATTATAGTTTGTTAAATTAACTGGACGGATTTACCCTTGATTTTCATGGCCATGGTATTATAAATGTACTACCATCCATATCAAAATGACCTGAGATATATTACTCCCATAACCCTGAAACGTCATATCCATTCTTGACCATTCAACCAATGCCATGCAACAAAGGATTCACCTGACACAAACTACCTCACCACAACTTCATTGCCCTGGTTTTTGTCTTGTATCAAAGTACCAAATCTAATGACTTAATTTGGTACTAGTCTCAATTAATTAGACAATTACACATGATCGTAGAAGGAACATCCCATGACACCCGAAACATGTGGTGTTCCTATTGGCGGGTTAGTCCTCATGATATCACTACTAGAGATCACCATGGGTGATCTAAATGAGAAGAAGGCTCAATTATTATGATCCCCCGCCACCTGATGGTCAAACATCTATTGTTTCCAATGAGTAAGATGTATCTAGACCATAGAACATATATATTTGAGATTAATGTCATAGTATCTAGAGGTTTTCATTGTAGCCTGGGAACTTTTATAACCTTTCGATACAATAATAAATATTTGGACATTACCATTTCAATAGTGGATGCAAAATATTCTACACTATAATGGTAAGTTGACATCATGCATAGCTAACTGTATACACGAAACGCACTGAATAGTTGGGTCTAGGGCACCCATTATTTCAAAAATAAAAAGTAACATCTTCATAGACATCGTCGAACACCTCGTCTACTAGAGAACCCCTCCTCTATCAGTTATAGTGGGCCTGCCACATCACACAGAGGTGCTTCCCACTTATCTTGGACTGTTGAGTTACTACTCCTATCGAGTACTATGGGTCCGCCGTTTCAGATTGGGAAGCTCCCCACCGTGGGTCTTCCATGTCACATAGAGGAGCTCCCCCTCGTGACTTTCTGAGGTTCTCCTCCTGTCGAGTACCGTGCATCTCCTGCGTCACACAGAGGGATTCCCCCTTGTATCCTGATTAGGTAATCCTCATGTCGAGTACCATTGGTCTACGACATCGCATAGAGGTGCTCCCCATCGTGGGACTGCCACATCACACTGAGGCGCTCCCCAATAGGCCTATCAAGTCACTCTGAGTCGAAACGGTCAGCAGTCATCAAGTCTTAGCTAGCTACTATGTCCTCGCACTACACTCGCTTGTCTCCAGGAGGATCTGCTCCACAAGATACTAGTCGATACTATAACTGCTAAGAAGTCCCATGAAGATAAGTCTCAAAGGTCCGCCACAACATAGGGGTCTCAATGCAATAGACGATTCATCAATCAGATGCCCTGTCTATGAGTTATTAGCCTTTTAGTCCTGGGGGGGGGGGGTAGGATTTGTGCTCGATCTGACCAGACCATTCCCCATCATAATCCAAAACTCTAGTTGGGTATACTGATAGGGACTATCTCTCTCCATGATTTTCATAAGTGTTGATTGTTCATCAAAGGAACTTATGGTGTCAATGTTATGTCCAAATGAAGGTAAATGGATCGTATTAGGCCCTGGTCAGGTCCGACCTGGCCTGCCTGACCTGGCCCGACCTGGTTCGGGTCGACCGGCCCAGCCTGGATGTCTGGCCCGTGAGGGACGCGTGGGGTTGCAGGGGTCGCGGAGGCTGCAAGGGCACGGAGGCCACGAGGGTGCCTCGGAGGGCCGCTGGAGACCGCAGTAGTGTGGCTGGCTATGGGGCTGCTCGGTGAGGCCGCTAGGGGGCTCGGCCTGGGTGGAGTAGCGAGGCCACGATGGCGGTTCGTCTGGGGTGGCACGGCAAGACCACGACATGGCAGGACAACAACGGCTCGGCTGACGGCAGTGGAAACCTTGTGACATGGCCCAAATGGTAGCAGACGTGGGCGGCACTGTGGGGCCGCTGGTGGTGGAGCAGCGAGGCGCGGTGGCTGGAGTGCCACTGAGTTTCTTGGTCATGGGGGTGCCGCGAGGGTGCCGAGGTCGCGGGGCGGAAGGGGTCGTTGGGAGGTGTCATTGTGTCATCTCCTTTGTCACGTTCAACATTACAAAGCATCACAAGATTTGTGAAGAGGTCGGTCCAGGTTTGTTTGGCCTGTACCCTTCACGTTTGGGTGGTAGCATATGTCTCAATATGAATTTGAAGAAGAACGTCGAACTTTACAACCACTAGCAATGATTTATTCCCAATATCAAAAAAGAATTCAAGGGAAGATCATGGAAAAAGTACCCGTACACAAATAAACCCCAACCTCAGGCTATTGTTGATGTTGGTGCGAGATGGAAGTACGAACGTTGATTCATTATAAATAATGAAGACCCATGTCAGAGGAAGTCGATGATATCGACATTCATCCGACCCGCCACACGCCTCCAATCCAAGGCTCATTCGTTGGTCCCTTCATATTTTAAGGCTTTCTTCATCATCTAGAGCGTTCTTTGTGGAAGAACACGTTCATTATTGGAGAGATTTTTTCCAAGAGATCCTTCCTCCCAATACAACCAAAATGAATTGGTAGCCCCAAAATAATATATTATAATATATATTATTTAGATTGTTGGATTAAAATTTAAATTGTTTAATTAAATATGGTGTTTTGGCATAATTAATGTGGAGGTATCTCAAGAGGCTCTTCCACATTAATGAGGGAGTTGAGAGGTTTCTCCCTCATTAAGAGGAGAGTTCAAGACGAATAGGCCTCTAGTGGTCCCCACCACCATAACCTCTCATGGGAGGGTAGGCTCAGGTGGTCCCCACCAACATAACCTTTCCTGGGAGGTTAAGGTCTGGTGGTCCCCACTTTTCAACATCCACATGGCGGTTTTAACAAATAAAATAAAATATTTCATATTTTATTTTATTTTATTGTTTTCATGAAAAAACCAAATAAATTATCTATCTCTCTAGACCAACTACCGTCGAGGTGAATGTCCCCTTAAAAAAATACCAGCATTGTGAGTTCAACGGTGTCCCCATATTTCAATTCCGAGCACTGGTTAAAAAGATAGAAAAACCTTCTCGCGCATTTACTAAACGTTCCTGAAATAATGTTCCGAAATTCATTTCGGGCACTCTGGGCCTCAGGATCATGCGCCATAAATTTTCACAGACTTGTAAAATTCCCATTTATTTAAAAAAAATTAAATGGAAAATTCCTGGTCTTTACACTATGAGTATACCCTACTGGAGTTTTGGATTAATATGGGGATCAATCAGGTTCGATCGAACACGAATCCAACCGGGCCCCCAGGACTAAAAGGCTAATAACTCACAGACCAGGCGTCGGTTGAGTTCAGACTCCTATGATGTGGCAGACCTTTGAGATACATCCTAGTGTGACTTCATGATAGTAAGAGTATCTACCAGTATCATTTGGACCATATCCTCTTAGAGACGAGAGATATTAGCGTGGGAACCCCGTAGCTGGCTGAGACTTGATGGCTGCTGACATTTTTGAGTCAGAGTAACTTGAGAGGCCCAGTGGGGAGTGTCTCTATGTGACGTGGTAGAACCATGGAGGGGAGTGCCTCTATGTGAAGCGGCATGCCCATAGTACTCGACAAGAGGAATACCTCAGCAGGCCATAGTGTGGAGCACATCTATGTGACGCGACATACCCACAGTGGGGAGGGCCTCTGTGTGACGAGGCAGACCCACGGTACTCGACAGGAGGAATACTTAAGTAGTCCAAGAGTAGTGGGAAGCACCTCTGTGTGACACTTCAGGCCCACTATCCTCGATAGAGAATGGGTTCCCTAGTAGCTGAGATGTTTGACGATCTGACAGGAGATGTTACTTGTTACTACCCTTAGAATAAATCATGTGTGAGCTGAGTCAGTATCTCTATGTTTTTTTCATTTTTAGATGGATTACTTGATAACATAGGTATATGTATTGGAATATATCTATGTAGGGTTATCTATTTATTTCAAACATTGTGTTTTATCTTTTTTGGATTTTGTGAGACCTTGAGGGTCTTTGGGTGCCTACTAAGTATCATTATACTAACCCATGAACATGTTATGCCTGCACTTCATTGTGTTTGGTGCAGATGATGGACAACGCTGACTGAGGATGTGAGTACAAGGACTGGATGGTTCACAAAGGTGGACGATATGATGTGTTGATATGCGGAGGAGACGGACAGACATGGAGTGCTAAGGAGGTGATCTGTACTTAATTTTCAGGTAAGATCCTTGGAATTAGACACAACAGGTGACTTTCCGTTTTCATTATTTGTATTTTGTCATAGTTGTACTTGTAATTTCCAATTGTTCTTGTATTATGGACCCTTTTACATACTGAGCTCACTCTTTTTACAGTTCAATTTACTTGGGTTGATGTCTTGTTGGGGGCTTGGTTACATGTGATTGCAGATTATAAAGGCACCGCCTTCCCATTTTTAGGGAATATGATTTCAGTGCTAGTCCCTAGCCCCTAGCCTATGGAAGGCAGGCATGGGGTAGTCATAGCACGGGCCCCAGGGGACGGGTCATGAAAAATTGGTATCAGAGGGGTCAGTTCTACAGTAGAACATAGGACTCTGATCTATATTTTAATAATAGTAGTGTTATTAAAAGTGAGTGTGGTTATATGTTTAGGGAATCAAGTGTTGGTACGGTGATCGAAGTATCTATACAATAGGACCATGTCTTCTTATTTATGACTCAGTGCTTGAAAACATTGATTATGTGACTGTTTGAAAGAGTTTTCTTTGTGATGTTTGGAGTCATCTCATTAGGTATAACTTATTAACCGTGGAACACCTTTTTCTTCTCAATATGCCTCCCTGCAGATAGCCAGCTTGTGTTCCGAGAGTTGTACGCACTGATAGCCTAATCAGCGATGATGCCTCGGTGCAGATCCCTCTTCCGGTAGACACACAAGTGTATGTATCAAAAATACCATTCCCCGTTGGGCCACTGATACCACCATCACAAGCATCAGATGGTGCACACCTCTTGATCGTGTTGCACGAGTTCCTGGATAAGAGTCCACCCAGGTTTAGGGGGAATCGGACCTACATGCGGCTGATGATTGGCTGGAGGCTTTGGCGAGAGTCTTCTGACTCGTAGGGACACCAGTTGATCTCATGGAGATCCTTTCCACTAGCCTTTTATAGGAAGTAGTATGCAGATGGTGGATCTTGATGCTCTATGTTCACGACGAGGTGATTCTAATATGGGAAGACATTGAGAGCCTAGTATTGGAAGAATCTGTTCCAGTGACTCTTCATAGAGTATGCATTCAGGAGCTTCTTCATCTGCAGTAGGGCATCATGACTATACCTCAGTACTCTGTGAAATTCACTGAACTCTCACGCCACTCTAGAGATATGGTGCGAGAACCATTATTCAGGGCCCAGACCTTCGAGCAGGGGCTTAAGTAGGAGATCAGGGCTTCAATGATCTCACTCAGCATCCTAACACAGTCTGGACTACTAGAGAAAACCCTCTTGGTAGAGACATTTCTGGTTGAGCAGTCACCAGCAGTGTGACCCACCACCAGGCGTCACGTAGTGGAGTTTTCTGTAGCTCGCATCAGACAGAGGTCACAGAGGTCCAAGAGGACCAGAACTACAGGTGGAAGATTGCATGGCTCAGGATCGGTTGTGTGGGGCACCCAAGGAGGAACCAGTCAGGCAAGGATCATGCAGTGTTACTCATGTGGCGGGCAGGGTCACATGGATCATGACTATTTGGCCCGTCGTATAGATGATCAACATGCAGTCGAAGGACCGCCTAGATAGAGATAGAGGTTCGACCCAGGAGGTCCACCCTGACTGCATAGAGTAGGAGGACATAGGAGAGCTCATCTCCAGGCAGCTGAGGCCTACGATCATGATGCTATGGAGATGATACGAGGTACGATATATGTCTACTCCACCTTAGTTGCAGTACTTATAGAAATAGGTTCCATCCATTCTTTTATTTCCACTACTCTCGTTCGGAGCTCAGAGATTCTGACGGATCTGTTGGCCCAATCCTTACGTCTAGAGACTCCTACGAGAGAATATTCAATGATTACACACTAGTTCTGGCAGTGCGAGCATACTCTAGGGGGTGAGAGATTCAACTAGGATCTCCTAGTAGCAGCGTTGAGGCCTTACAATACCATCTTGGCTATGGGCAAGTTATCTATAGTCCATGATCAGATAGACTGTATTAGGCACAATATGGAGTGTGTCTGCACAGATGGGACTTGTTTTACCTTCACTAGTGAGAAGGGATCATTTTCAAAACAAGTTGTACTTACCCGGAGGAGAGTGTATCCAATAACTTGTAATTTTTCTAGCCTTTCCTTTGGTGCAGTTGATGTGGAAAGTCTGATTTATCATGTAGTACTGGACCAGTATGCAGATGTCTTCCTTGATGATGTTTTCGGGCTACTTCCTCATAGAGAGGAAGACTTTTGCATTGAATTGTACACAGGGATGGCACAAATATATACACCAGCGTATTGGATGGCTCTCCAAGTGCTTCATGAGTTGTGGGTATAGTTGGAGGACTTGTAGGGGAATGGTTTCATTCGGCCCAGTGTTTCTCCTTGGATAGACCTGATTTTGTTCACCAATAAAGAGTATGGGAGCTTGAGGCTTTCTGTTGACTATCGGCGCCTAAACCAGGTGACCATGAAGAATAAGTACCCACTCCTGAGGATTGACAACCTCTTTGATCCACTGAAGGGAGCATGTTGGTTCTCGAAGATATACCTCAAATCATGCTATCAAAAGATCAGAGTTCGAGACGAGGATGTGGAGAAGATGACCTTCAGATTTCGTTATAGACATTACGAGTTTTTTGTTATTCCATTCGGCATGACCAACGCTCCAGTAGTGTTCATGGGATTCATGAACAGTATCTTTCAGCCATACGTTGATCTCTTTTTAGTATTCTTCAACGATGACATTCTGATCTACTCGACTATCGAGGAGGAGCATGACTATCATTTGTAGGTAGTACTGGACACACTTCGAGAGAACTATCTTTGAGGTATTCTCTCAAAGTGCCAGTTTTTGATCCAAGAGGTTCACTTTCTGTGAAATGTCATATCAGATGTTTGATTTGTAGTAGATCTGGCAAAGATTGAGGCGGTACTTTGCTTGGGATCCACCTAGGAGTCTGACAGAGGTATGGAGTTTCTTGGGTTCGGCTGGATACTACCGGAGGTTTGTGCCAGATTTCTCCAGAGTTGCATCCCAACTATCAACCTTGATGAAGAAGGGGAAACCCTTAGTGTCGTGAGAGATATGAAAATAGCATTTTCAAGAGCTGAGGAAGAGTCTGACAGGTTCCCCCATCTTGAGTCTTCCATATGAGGGCGTAGGGTACGATGTTTAGTACGATGCATCAGGGACCGGTCTTGGATGTGTCTGGATGCAGGAGTCAGTAGTTATTTCATATGGTTCTTGAAAGCTGGAAAAACATGAGTAGAACTATACTACCCATTACCTAGAGTTTGTAGTATTGGTCTTCTCCTAGATGATGTGGCGACACTATATGATAGGTGAATGTTTTATAGTGTACTTTGATCACAATATTCCCGACTATATCTTCTCTCAGAAGGACCTGAACCTAAGATAATTATGTTGGCATCAGTTCTTATAGGACTATAACTTTGAGATAGTCTATACTCTTAGTAAAGGGAATATTGTTGCAGATGCACTCATCAGGAGATCTGGTATACAACTGCTATGTGAGGCAACAGATAAGATAGAAACTTTACAGATATCCTTTGTGATAGAGATGCAGTAGATTTTCTTCATTCTATTACAGTCACTACCCCACTTCGTTGGCGAGTTAGGGATGCGTAGTGTGGTGATGCTGACTACGAGACACAACGTGCTCAGATATCTACTGGACAGACAGCTGATGGAATTTCTGATGGTGGGGGGCACATCATCCTCTTCAGAGGAAGAACCATGGTACCAGTTTCACTTCATGAGGAAGTGTTGAGAGAGTACCACGCATCCCCTCTAGCAGTACATCCAGAAGTGGTGATGATTTACCAAGATCTCTGACGAAAGAACTGGTGGCCATGAATAAAGAAAGAATTAGTAGAGTTTGTCTCTCGGTACCTCACATGTCAGCAATTGAAGGTGGAGCATCAGGTACTAGTAGGCTTGGTTCAGCCTTTAGAGTTCCCAGAGTGAATGTGGGATGGGATATCCATGGACATCATGATAGGACATGCACACACATCCAGGGGACATGACTCGATTTGGGTGATCGTCGACTGACTCACCATGTCGTCCCACTTCCTGCCAATCAGAGAGTATGGATTATTAGAGATCATGGGACGCCTCTATGTGCAGGAGATTGTGATAATACATGGATTACCCTCGACAATTGTCTCAGATCATGATGAAAATTTTATTTCCTAGCTATGGAAGGGGTTGCATGAGGCTTTAGGGACACAGTTTTGTTTGAGCACCACCTTCCATCCTCCAATGTATGACTAGACTGAGCAGAGCATAATGTCCCTCGAGGACATGTTGTGTTCTTTCATCCTTAACATTGGTCGCATCTGGGAGGATCACATACCTTTGGAGGAGTTTTCATATAATAATATCTATCAATCCACCATTGGGATGTCACCATTTTAGGCGTTATACAAGCGACCTTGCAGTCCCCTTTGTACTGGACTGGCCCCGGGGAGTCATCACTCGTGGGAACAGAGATGGTTCAGGCAAAAATAGAGAAGGTTCATATCATCCAAGAGGAGATGAAGACTATACAGAGCAGGCAGAAGTCGTATGCTGACATGAGACGAAGACCTCTAGAGTTCGAGGATTGAGACCCCGTCTTTCTATGAGTCTCACCTCGATGAGGATTGTAGAGATTTGGCCGAGGTGACAAGTTATCTCTAAGATTAATGGGATCCTTTCTGGTCCTCAGTAGAGTTGGCGTGGTGGCATACCACTTATCTCTCCCCCCTCAGTTTTACCAGGTTCATGACATCTTCCACGTATCCCTACTGAGGAGGTACGTGCACGACCCTTCTCACATCATCAACCATGGTGAGCTAGACTTCGACGATGGGGAAACATTTATAGTGGTTCTTGTAGATGTTGTGGATCGACAGGAGCAGGTCCTTCATGGATAGTCGATACGTCTGGTGCACATTCACTGGCAGTATGAGATCCTCCAGGAGAGCACATGGGAATGGGAGGCTATGATGCGTGCTCAGTACCCCATCATATTCTATTAGTTTGAGTTGTGGATTACGATGACGTAAATCTTGGAGGTGGGGAGAATTTAAAGACCTAGAATTTCCATTTTATTTTTTTTTATAAATGGAAATTTTACGAGTATGCCCAATGATAGGGTGCGTGAATCTGAGGCCTAAAGTGCCCAAAATGAATTTCTGAACGTTATTTCAGCTACGTTAAGTACAAATATGAGCGAGTTTTTTATAACTTATGAACCAGTTTTTAGAATTAAAATCCGAGGGCATTTTTGTACTCGCAGTGCCGGTATTCGCTTATGGAGACTTTCACCTTGACGATAGTTAGTCGAGAGTGAAAGGTAATTTTTGGGTTTTTTTGTGCAAATAATAAAATAAAATAATCACTCATTTTATTCTATTTTTTGTAACCACCATATTGTGGATATTATGGTGGTGGGGACCACCCAAGGACTGAAACCTCTTAAACTTCCTATTATGTGGGGAGAAACATATTAAGCTCTCCACTTATTTATTCCAACCCTACCCTTAATTTAATTATGACCCCTCCTTTAGTTAATTTTGTGGCAACCTCATCAATTAATTAAGTAAAGCCCACATAATTAATCCAATATCAAATTGTGCCCACGTTTAAAAATTGGGGAAACAAAACAGTTGGCCATTTTCATTTTAGGGAAAAGGCTTTGCAAAGGGGAGAGTTCATGGAGAAATCTGTCCAATGATGAATCACCTCAATCGAAGAACCTTAATCCGATGAATGAGCTCTGGATCAAATGCATGTGATGGGTGCAACCAACGTCCACAACATCAACTTCTCTCTTCGTCATCAACAATCAAACAAGGCAGTGGTTTATTTGTGTATGAATACTTTCCCCATGTTATTCCCATGAATTATTTTTTGGGATTGGGAAAAAGTCCTTGCGGGGGGGGTTGTAAAAAATAACAATCTTCATCATGGTATTGTTGAGCCATATGTTACCACCCTAACGCTGAGAGTACGGGCCAAAAAAATAATGGCCCGACCCCTCCACAAATCATGTGATGATTTGGGGTGTTGAAAGCGAAGAAGGCGACGACGCAACGACATAGCCCCGCGGCCCCCGTAGCCACGCGACCTCTGCTCCCTCCTGAAACCCTCACTACTATGCCGCTCCAAGGAACCCACGGATTTCTCACCCCACGACTCCACCACCAGTGGCCCCACTGCGCCGCCCACAACCATCGTAGTCTTCGCCGAGCTGCCGCCGCCGTCCGTAGAGCCGTCGTTACTATCCGCCGAGCCTCCATCGTCACACCAAGCCTCCGGCCATCCTGGATGCTCGACATGCGGACCACTGAGCTGCCCTTTCCACACTGCCCACGACCTTCTGAGCCACCCCGATAGGGTGGCCCGTCGCCCTCTGAGCCGCCCCGGCTGCGCCGCCTGCAGCCCTCCAGCAGCCCAGGCCACGTGGCCTCTATGTACCGCCTCAGATCGGGATGAACCCAACCGACCGGGCTGGGCCACACGGGTCAACCTGGGCAACCCAAAATGGGTCGGCCTAGGCCAGGTCGGTTCGGGTAGGTCCGACAGGGTCGGATCAGACCCGGACACACTGCGCCCCATTTACAATTTTTTGGACATAACATTGGCACCAGACATCTGTTTGACGAACCGTCAAGAGTGATGGAAATCTTGGAGAGAGACCATCCCTTTGAGTATACCCAACTGGAGTTTTCGATTAAGATGCAGAATGGTCTTGCTAGATCGAGAATGAATCTAACGGGGCCCCAAGGACTAATAGAATAATAACTCACAAACCAGATGTCTGATTGATGCGTCGTATGTTGCGTTGAGACCCCTATATGTAGAGACCCGAAGATTGATGTAAATGGACATTAAATTAATTTTTAGGAATACATAATGCATAACAAAAACAGACACACAAGGACTGTAATAGTTTAGTGTCGTTGGAAACTCAGAATATAATATTCTAATTGTGGTGAAAGATTTTCAACATCTCCCATAAAGATCATCCCCTTTTGTTTTCTTACATAAAACCTTTCTTTAAATCCTGGGGAAAAGAAAACATATATAGGTTGAGCTCAAATTCTTAGTAAGGGTTAGCCTGGACAAAATAAAAAAAATCAAATACATTTGAACATAAAAACATGAACTTAATGTTTAAACATCAAAATCATGAGCAATGACATAAAAAATGGCAGTACATAAGGCATAGCTCATAAATAAACATTAATCATGATAAAATAACATGAGAATAAAACAGGTAATTGTGGAAAAAAATAATCACATGATATGATTTCTATAGTAGTCAAGGCATTGCTTCCAAGAACATCTTAGTGGACAAAGTCCCATATTGAACCGGGTTTACTTGTCGTTCCAGTCCGGTATTACTGAACCGGATTTACTTGCCATTCCAGCCATGTCTATCTCATGAGACATAAGTCTTTTCCAAATGAATTGGAGGGAGATATAGGTCGCACCCATCTCATATTGAAATCATTCTTACGTGTTCCACAAAACAATCACAAATCATTCATCATAACCCAATGAATAAATTGGGTTTCATAAACATCATTCCATCATAACATAATCCATATAAAACAAATGGATAAAATTTCATCATTAGAAAAGTGAAACCATATAAATAATAGAGACATTATACTTGAAACATACACATTTGAAATAATGTCATCTTGGATGAAAAAACACTTGAAATGAATTCTTGAAGAAAATGTACTTTCTTCTTCAAAAGCAATTTCTATTCACAAAACATCATGAAATTTTAAAAGAAAGAGATTTTTTTGAAAATAGTACTGAAATATTTTGGAGGAAGCTTCATGAAAATAAATCTTTATAAAACCGTAAAAATCCATTCAGGTCGTATAAGTAAAAAAACATTCTCCTCGTACTTTTGTCGGAAAAGTCAAAAAGTACCTCGTAACATAAACAAAAGAGTGGTTCCTAACATACCATGTAGTAAAAGACAAAATGGGTAAAAAGGAAATTAAACATACATAATTTTTTTTAGAAAACATGGACTTAGATGATAACAATTACCTCAGCAAAATACTTAGGAATAAACAATCTCAGATAAGAACGAGATTGAAAAGGTTATCCCTTACCTTAAGTCTGATATGCTTCGTACATATCTGAACCTACTGTATAATGATTAAAATAATGTCTTTGACTTATTACAGAATCATATTCATTGTTATGATATCTTATATGGTTCACTTATGACTTTATATTACCCTTTCTTTTGTAAATCCCATGTTAAAGCAACATTTTGGGTAAAATCATATTATTTATCGTACGTGTTTGGACTTGTTGTTCTTGATGTTATTATTACTTATATCAAGATTTACTTACTTCCAGAATGAAAATAATTATTTATATATCATATATATTCGTTATATATTCAGCATATACATGTATTTATAATAGTACATAACATATGGAGGTAAGAAATGAAATGCACCATTCATGGAGACGGTAAACCGTACGTACGCATGAACGCTACTTTCATTTTTATTTATTATTTAAATGGAATTAAAACATAGTTATTCATAGGTATATTATAATTCCAGTATAATATCATATATAATATCATTAACTCCATCCTTTATACATCCTACATAAGGCATTAATGATTCACATCACTTTGAGTGGGCGGTAGTCCACACTTCCTCAAATTAGATTATCGTATTTACCAACTATGGAAACCATAAAGGCTTGATATAATTGGGGCGTAAAGAAGAATAAGAAAATCATAAACATAATATATATCAAATATAAATACAGTTCCATCATAATGGCCACCATGAGAGGCGGTAGGAGAAAATTAAACAATCATCATTTTGTGAGGCATTAGTTTGCCATCACAAAAACATTATGTTCTTCATCCATTAGACAGAGGTGTGTGTAAGTGTAGTTATAACACTTCTCATAAAAACATCCTATTATTTTTAGGATAATGGTGTTGTCACAAAATAAATTATTAAAAATATTTTAGGGGTTCGAGAAGTAGAATAAAAGAAAACAACTTAAGAGAAACTATTACCTTTAATTTGGGTAACTTCCTTTGGTTTGAACCAAAAGGACTTCTTCAAGTGCCTTCTGTCTAATTTAAGGCTTCTAGGGGGTGTATAGGGATGTAGGGAGCTTAGTTGGGAAGAGTTTGGCCAAGCCAAAAGGCTTGAGAGGTGTGAGGAATTGCATAGAATTGGTCTCCTTTTATAATGGAGAGGAGGGGCTCTTTAAGAATGTGTGAAAACATTGTTTTATTATAAACTTATCTTCGGTTTCAAGAGGTCCAAAACACATTAATGTATAAGTTAAGATGATTCATATTCGAAATAAAATCATCTAATAGGAATTTGACAGGATTTGGGTAATATTTTAATCATTATAATATTATTTATTCAAATTATTTATTAATGAGGTGAATACTTCATCATTATTGTGTCATAAATAATTTAATTTATATGATTTCTAAAAATTATGAAAAAATACCAAAAATGTAGGAAATCATATTATATTTCCAATTAATATTTATTGTCGAAATGATAATTTATATATCCCCTTATAAAAATTAATTACTAAAGGATTTTTGTTAATACCATTTTTCTCTTTATATTAAATTAATTAATCTAATGTGTCATTGTCTTTCATAAGTGGCTCCATGGGGTTCCATAATCGTCCCAAGGATTCCCATGGTCAGAAATTACTCATCCAATAAGGTATGGACATGTGTTAAGGTAATTTTGAATTATTATAATATTTTTTTAACCATGAATTACCCAATTTACTTTTAACCGTGGTAAATAAAAGTAAAAAAGTCACTACTCACCATAAATTATTTTTATCTAATTGAACCACATTTTAATCCTTGATATTAACCATGTTTCTAAGATTTTTTAGATTCAACTCACAGAAGAGGTAAAATTATGTTTTACGAACAATTGCAAAAACTCTTAGGAGGTGGGTAAAAGACAGTGAAAAGTTCAATACAATTTTTATAAATCTAAAATTATAATAGAATGACTCCAATTAATTTCATTGATATTATATAATTCTTATGTATCTATTTTGACCTAAAAAATTTAAATCTAATAAATGATTATTTATATAAAAAGTCGTTTTTAACCAAAAACTCAGTGTTTTCACTATTCATCAAAAATTGACGTTTTTCAGAGAAATACCAAAAATTCATCCTAAGCTATATTTGATATTACAAATTCAAAAATGATGTCTATTTTTCAAAATTAAAAACATATAAGTGACATTAATTAATTTTATATGTAATTCCTATTATCAAAACAAATAGCGTGTTTTTAAGAAACAATAACTATCAAAAGATCATCACTTATTTATGTCCAATTTCAAAGTGAAATTAATTCCAATGACCAAAATTGGATTAAATGGTAAAAATATATTCTAATTAAACTTTAAAACAAATTAAAAAGATAATCTATCCATATAAGTTATTGCGATGAAAAAAGTTGTTTTTAATTAAAATATAGCGTGTTTTTATTATTCATCAAAATATGAATGTTATGAGAATAATATGAAAATTTTATCCAAATTAAATTTATATATCTAGATTCAAATGAAGAATTTTATTTTTTCAAATTGAACTTATAAACATGTCAAAAACTAGAATTAATGTGGGTGCGCCATCAAAAGGCAGCAAAACAACATTTTTTTGAGAAATACTTATTTTACCTGAAAAATTTATTTTGTTCTCAAACCATGTTCTAGAAAATATGTAAAATTAATAATAATGTTATAAAATTCAAAATTTAATTAATACTATTAATAGCGGATAGTCCATAATAATATTATAACAATATATCATTGTTTAGTTAAACCCAGTATTGCCTACTACACACGCTATCGAGGAAGGTCACAGTTGCGTGTAAAGAAAGCCAAGTAAGGGTGACGTGTAGTGCAAGACTCCTTCCTTGTTTAGTATAAAAAAATCCAACCATATTTCATGTATAAATTGAATATATATATGAATATACACACTCAATGTTGGGTAGAATAACTACAATCAAAATTTTGTGTAACATGAACCAAGAATTGTGTTGCGTATACTGAAAGCTAATACGGTGTTGCGTATAGTGAAAGCCAATCATTGTGTAGCGTACAACACTAGACATAAATGAAATTAAAAAAATATATTTCTCATAAAATCTCAGGTTGTTACATTCTACCCCCCTTAAAATAAGTTCTCTCTCTAAATTCTTCGGGGTTATAAATGGTTTATTACATGAGAGTTTCTTTCATAGAAACCCACATAATAATAGGGAATACCAAAAAAAATCTTTAAAAACTAATGTAGGAAACGTTACGGTTACCCAAATTAACTAATCACTGCGTTTCCACATAGGAGAATATAGGTGAAAATATGGATATCGAAGAAAAATCTAACCATCATGTTCTGATGGAGAGTGGTAGAGAACATGGCTGTGAAAAAGCCAACAATCACAAACCCATAAATTTGTGATGATCTAAGGTACCATCTGATTAATCAGATATAAGAGCACCATGATATCATTTTTGGATTTCAAGATAATTTCCCTAATGTTGAAGAATTTTTGAATTAATATAAATTTTTACTTGATTTTGGTACAATCTCATTGTTGTTAATTCCTTGAACAATTTCCACTTTATCTCTTAAAGAAATAAAGTTGAATTTTTTTTCCATGAAATGTTTGTGGATCATGCTATAGAATGATAGATTAATACATATTTCTCAAACATAAGGTTAGAAAATGATATATACATAAGTCCATCTATGGTGATATTATTCGTATATGGTTCAAAAATGGAATTATACATCAACTATCATACTGCTTAATAAAATAAATATATTTTCTACTAACCAGGGACTTCCTGTAGGCCAGTGGTAGGCGATAAAGGCATGTTGCACTTTGGTTGTGGGTTCGATTCCCACAGCCTTGTCCGAAAAGATGGGTTGTCTCCTGTCTTTCAGGTTGTCCTTTTTCTAAAATTACATCATTATGACATTCCATCGATAATATAGAAAACAGTTCTAGCCTTAAACAATACTAACTTCTGTCCAACATAATCCATTTCCAATCGTTAGGCTTATCCAAAATACTTTTGTCCAAGCATATAGTATAAAGAAAATTATTACTAGAAATTTCATCAACCGAGCATGTGAATACCATAATTTATCCCTAATATATCTTGTTGATCACATTCCAATCATGTTAATACCTTAATCGTGGATTCTCTTGAAAAAATGAATATCCATTGAAACATAGTGAAAACATGAGTGCTGTCAAAAGTTAACTCTGTCCACATAACCAAACCCCAAAATTATATATACTCAAACCATGATATAACTATTTCCTTATATCAGTCATGATCTCATGAATACTGGTTAACATTTCATTTTCTTCTTATCCCTTCATTATGCGCATATCATCTTCTTTCCAAAAATATCTCAATCACTCTCCATGGTTATCAGTACCATAAAATTATTGAAAACCACAATAAACCAATACATAAATATTCCAATATTCCACGATACTATATACAAAATTATTTTTGAATCCCTTTACATAAACATTTAATCATTACACAACATCATTATTATACTCAACATCACAAATAGTGATCACCTGAGACTTCCCTTTATCCATTGCCTTAAGAGGTTGCTCATGTTGATCATCATTAACCCATGGATTATTGCATTTATTATAATAATGTCCCATTTCCTTTCACTTGAAGCATTGAAGTGTTTGTGGAGAGTTATCTGTAGTCTTTTCTCTATTCACATCATTAGAAACCTATTTCCCAGTACTTCGACAATCAACAGATCGATGACCTTCTTTTAAACATTTAAAACATTTTCTATTCCCTTTAATAAAATCTCCACCATGCTTATTTCCACACTATGAGCATAAAGAAACATTTATATTTTTTTCACCATTGTTCTGAGATTTCTCATTGAACTCCATCTTTCGTTTCTTGTCAAAACCATGAGATGGATATGTAACACCAACTTCCAGTTCTACCATGATAGAACAACGCACAATTTCTTCATAGCTACTGAAGTATCTTAAAGCTAATTCCCTTCAAAGACTTGGATTTAAGCCATTAAGAATCAATCAACTTTACTTTCAGGTTGGATGATAAATCTAGATGCATACCTTGCAAGCCTTGTAAAATTCGCTTCGTATATACTAACGAATTCATCATCCTTTTTCTTAAGCTCAAGTAACTCATTTTCTATCTTTGTTCGATGAATACGAGAGAAGTACTTATTGAAAAATAAGTTCTTGAACTCATCCCATTCCATAGAATCAATTTCACCTTGGGGACTTGTATTCTTAATTAATGTCCACCATTGATATACTTCGCCTTCTAATCGGTAAATAGCCAGAATGACTTTTTCATGTTCCGAACAATGTAGTATGGAAAATATCCTTTTTAATGGTATTAGTCCATTGTTAAGAAACAAGTGGATTAGAAGACCCACTGAAAGAAGGGGGACGTTGCCTCATGAAGGACTCAATAGAATATTGTTCCCTTCTCTGATCATTTGGAAGTCCATAATGATTCATCGATTGCGTAAGTATAGCAATACAATTTTGTACTCCCTCTCCCATCACATTTGGTTGTTCAAGAGGAAAATCATTACATTATCCATTACATTGATCAACATGGTTCCTTCGGGTTCCATCCATCGTCTAAAACCCAAAAAGAATAGTGTGAGAGGCAAAACATATGCTAGGAAAACAACATAATAAAGGGGGAGTACCTTCAATATCTAACATCTTAGGCTTAATTATAATATCATTTCATAATTCTAGTACTATAAACTATACTTATACATAACCTTATTTACATCCCTATACCTACCTTAGAAATATATCTAGGAATCTCACTAATGATTTCGCATCCTAGTTTCCAAAGGTTAACTAAACCTTTCCTCTGATACCAACTATTGAGACCCATATCTTGACGTACATAGAAATTAAATTACTTTTGAGGAATACTTAATACAAAACAAAAACAGACTCCCAAAGGACCTAATAGTTTAGTGTCTTTGGAAACTCAGAAAAATAATCTTCTAATCATGTTGAAAGATCATCAACATATCCCATAAAGATCTTTCCATTTTTTTATTACCTAAAACCTTTCTTTAAATCATAGGGAAAAGAAAACATATATAGGGTGAGCTCAAATGCTCAATAATGGTAATAATGGATAAAATAAAACAAATCATATACATTTGAACTTAAAAATATGAACATAATGTTTAAACATCAAAATCTTGAGCAATGACAAAAAACATCGCAGTACATAAGGAATAAATCATAATAAAACATTAATCATGATAAAATAGCATGAGAATAAAACATGTAATTGTGGAAAAACATTAAGCACATGATATGATTTCCATATTAGCCAAGGCATTGCTGCCCAGACCATCTTAGTGGACAATGTCCCTTACTGAACCGTGTTTACTTGTCGTTCCAACCCTGTATTACTGGACCCGATTTACATGACGTTCGACCCATGTCTCTCTCATGAGATATAAATCATTACCCAATGCATTGTAGGGATATATAGGTCCCACCCATATCATATTGAAATCATTCTTATGTGTGCCACAAAACAGTCATAAATCATTTATCATAACTCAATGAATAAATTGGGTTTCATAAACATCATTCCATCATAACATGATCCATATAAAACAAATGGATATCATTTCATCATAAGAAAAGTGAAACCATTTAAATCATATAGAAATTATACTTGAAACATACACATATGAAATAATGTCATCTGAGATGAAAAAACACTTGAAAAGAATTCTTGGTGAAAATATCCTTTCTTCTTCAAAATGAATTTCTTTTCACAAAACGTCCTGAAATTTTAAAAGAAAGAGATTTTGATGAAATTAGTCATGAAATATTTTTGAAGAAGCTTCATGAAAATAAATATTTATAAAACCGTAAAAATCATTTCATGCCGTAAAAGTGAAAATAAACATTCTCCTCGTACTATTTCCAGAAAAGACAAAAAGTGCATCGTAACGTAAAAAAAAGAGAGATTCCTTACATACCATGTAGTAAAAGACAAAATGGGTAAAAAGGAAATTAAACATAAATAAAAAACCATTTTAGAAATCATGGACTTGGATGATAATGATAACCCCAGAAAAATACTTACAAATAAACAATCTCGGATAAGAATGAGATTGGAAAGGTTATCCCTTACCTTAGGTCCGATATGCTTCATACGTATCCAAACCTCCTGTATAATAATTTAAATAATGTCATTGACTTATTAAATAATCATATTCATTGTTATGATATCATATATGGTTCACTTATTACTTTATATTACATGTTCTTTTGTAAATACCATGTTAAAGGAACGTTTTGGGTAAAATCATCTTATTTATTGTACGTGTTTGGACTTGTTGTTATTGATGTTATTATTACATATATAATAATTTACTTACTCCCATAATGTAAATCACGATTTATATATCATATATATTCATTATATATCCATAATATACATGTATTTATAATAGTACATAACATATGGATGTATGAAATGAAATGCACCGTTCATGTAGACGGTAAACCGTACGTTCCCATGAACACTACTTCCATTTCTATTTATTATTTTAATGTAATTAAAACATAATGATACATAGGTATATAATTATTATAGTATAATATCATATATAATATCATTAACTCCATCCTTTATACATCCCATATAAGGCATTAACGGATCACATCACTTTGAGGGGGCGGTAGTCCGCAATTCCTAAAATGAGATTATCGATTTTACCAACTATAGAAAAAAAGGCTTGATATAATTGGGAATTAAAGAAGCATAAAGAGATCATAAACATAATATATATAACATATATAAATATAGTTCCATCATAATGGCCACCATTAGAGGCAGTAAGAGAAAATTGAACAATCATCTTTTCGTGAGGCGTCAGTTTGCCATCACAGAAACATTCTGTTCTTCATCCATTGGATGGAGGTGTGTGTAAGATTAGTTCCAATACTTCTCATAACAACATCATAGTATTTTTAGGATACTGGTTTTGTCACAAAATAAAGGATTAAGAAGAGTTTTGGGGTTTGATAAGTAGAATAAAAGAAAACAACTTAAGAGAAACTATTACCATTAATTTGGGGAACATCCTTTGGTTTGAACCAACAGGACATCTTGAAGTACCTTATGCCAAATTTAAGGCTTCTAGGGGGGAGTAGAGGGATTTAGGGAGATTATTTGGGGAGATTTTCGATGATCCAAAAGGATTGAGAGGTGTGAGGAATTGCATATAAGTGGTCTCCTTTTATAAGGGAGAGGAGGGGCTCTTTAGGAATGTGTGAAAACATTATTTTATTATAAACTTATATACGGTTTCAAGAGGTCCAAAAGACATTAATGTTGAATATAAGATGACTCATATTCGAAATAATATCATCCAATAGAATTTGGAAAGGTTTTGGATAATATTTTAATCATTATAATCTTATTTATTTAGATCATTTATTAATGAAGTAAATACTTCATCATTATTGTTTCATAGATAATTTAATTTATTTGATGTCTAAAAATTATATAAAAATTCCAACATGTATGAAATATTTTTAGCTTTCCAATTAATATTTATAGTCGAAACGATAATTTATATATCCTCGTTATAAATTAAATACTAAAGGATTTTTTCTAATGCCAATTTTGCCTTTATATTAAATTAATTAATCTAATGTGTCATTGTCTTTCATAAGTGGTTCCTTGGGGTCCCAAATTTGACCCAAGGATGCCCATGGTCGGACATTACTCATCCAATAGGGTTTGGAAAGTGTTAAGGTAATTTTGAATTATTATAATATTCATTTAACCTTGAATTACGCTATTTACTTTTAACCGTGGTAAATAAAAGTAAAAAAGTTACTATTCACCAAAAATTATTTTTATCTAATTGAACTGAATTTTACTCCTTGATATTAACCATGTCTCTCGGTTTTTCAAAATTCAACTCACAGAAGTGGTAAAATTAAGGTTTATGAATAATTGCAGAAGCTCTTAGGAGGTGGGTAAAAGACGACGACAAGTTCAACACAATTTTTATAAAACTAAAATTATTATAAAATGAATCCAATGAATTTCATTGATATTATATAAGTATTATGTATCTATTTTGACCTAAAATAAATTTAAATCGAATAAATGATTATTTAAATAAAAAGTTGGTTTTAAACAAAAACTCAGTGTTTTCACTATTCATCAAAAATTAATGTTTTTCAGAAAAATACAAAAAAATAATCCTAAGATATATTTCATATTCCAAATTCAAAAATGAGGTCTATTTTTCCAAATTCAAAACATTGAAGTGGCATTAATTAATTTTTAAATTTATTCTCATTATCAAAACAAATAGTGTGTTTTTAAGAAACAATAACTATCAAAAGATCATCACTTGTTTATGTCCAATTTCAAAGTGAAATTAATTTCAATGACCAACATTGGATTAAATGGTAAAAATATATTCTAATTACACTTTAAAACAAATTAAAAAGATAATCTATCCATATAAATTATTATGATGAAAAAAGTTGTTTTTAATTAAAATGTAGCGTGTTATTACTATTCATCAAAATATAAAAGTTATCAGAATAATATGAAAATTTTATCCATATTAAATATATATATATCCTGATTCCAAGGAAGATTTTTATTTTGTCAAATTGAACTTATAAACATGTCAAAAACTAGATTTAATGTGGGTGCACCATCAAAAGGCGGCAAAATTGCATTTTTTTAAAAATACTTATTTTAACTAAAATAGTTATTTTGTTCTCAAAACATGTTCCAGAAAATATGTATGATTAATAATAATGTTATAAAATTCAAAATGTAATTAATAATATTAATAACGTCTAGTCTCTAATGAAATTATGACAATATATCGTAGTTTAGTGAAACCCGATATTGCGTACTACACACGCTATCGAGGAAGCTCGTGATTGCGTGTAAAGCAAGCCATGTCAGGGTGACGTGTAGTGCATGAATCCTTCATTGTTTCGTATAACAGAATCCAACCATATTTCATTTATACAGTGAATATATATATGTGTATATACACACTCAATGTTTCGTAGAATAACTACTATCAAAATTGTGTGTAACATGATTCAAGAATAGTTTTGCATATATTTCAATCTAGTACTATGTTTCATATAGCGTAAGATAATCATGGTGTAGCGTACAACACTAGACATCAATGAAATTCAAAAGAATAATTCTCATAAAATCTCGGGTTGTTACACTATAACATGTAGAACCTTTGAGATAGATCCTCGCGGGACATCGTTATTGTTGGAGTATCGACTAATAGATTATGGAGTGGATCCTCCCAGAGACGTGTGAGCTTAGTGCGGGAACCATGTAGCTAGATGAGGCTTGACCACTACTGACCTTTTTGACTCAGAGTGACTTGACAGGCCCACTGGGGAGAACCTATGTGTGACATAGCAGAACCACGGTGGGGAGCACCTCTGTGTGATGCGGTAGAGCAGTGGTAATCGACAAGAATGGTACCTTATTAGGCCATGGTGGGGAGCTCCTTTTTGTGACGCGACAGACCCACGATACTCGATAGGAGGTGTGTCTCAACAAGTCACAAGGGGGAGCACCTCTTTGTGACGTGGCAGACACATAATGGGGAGTGCCTCTGTATCACATGGCAGACCCATGGTACTCGATAGGAGCAGTACCTCAGCAGTCCAAGATTAGTGGGAAGCACCTCTGTGTGACGTGGCAGGCCCAATATACTCGATAGTGGAGGGGTTCTCTAGCAGCCGAGGTGTTCGACGATGTGACTAGAGATGTTACTTGTTATTTGTAACACCCCTAGATTTTAGGAAAAATATTCTTTTTAATTTCATTAATGTCTTGTGTTGTATGCTACACCAAAAGGATCTTGCACAACACGCATCCTTGACTTGCCTTACATTACACGCAATGACGACCTTCCTCGATAGCATTGTAGTACGCAATACTGAGTTTCTCTAAACAACGATATGCTATTAAAATATTATTAAAACTAGCCGTTATGAATAGTAATAACCACTTTTTGAAATTTTGAAATATTTATTTTTCAAAATGGACTTCATTTCTGGATTCAAAATATCGAAATTAGCATAGGGTGAAATTTTGGTACATTTCAGATAACTTTCATTTTCTGATGAATAGTGAAAATTACTAAATTTTAATTAAAAACATCCTTTTTAATCGAAATAATTAATAGTGATAAATTATTAATTTGAGTGTTTTTAAAGTATATTTAGAATATATTTTTACAATTTAATACAATTTTGGTTATTGGATGTAATTTCACATTTAAACCATACATAAACAAGTGTCAATCTTTTGGTAGTTATTATCTCCTAAAAACACGCAATTTGTTTTGACGACGGGAATTAATTTTTAAATTAATTAATGCAACTGATATGTTTTGAATTTGGTAAAATAGACATCATTTTTGAGTTCATATTATCAAATATAGCTTAGGCCTAATTTTTTGTATTTTTCTGGAAACCTTCATTTTTTGATGAATAGTGAAACCACTAAGTGGTAGTTAAAAAATGAATTTTTCATAAAACATAATTTTACCGCTTCTGTGAGTGGAATTTCAAAAATCTGAGAGACACGGTTGATGTCAGTAAAAAAAATGTGGTTCAATGAGATGAAAATAATTTTTGGTGGATAGTAACTTTTTACTTTTTTTCCACGGTTAAAAGTAAATAGGGTAATTAAGGGTAAAAATGATATTATTATTACCCTAAAAAATGTCCTAATTCTATTGTACAAGTGTAATTCGAACAAAAACAACCTTAGGAATAAGATATGACCATTTAGGGCCACTTGGATTAGATTAGGACATTTAATATTAATTTATTTAAAGAAGGGTTAAAATAGTTAAAATCAAAGTTTAATAACTAAATCATTTTTAATATGAGGTTATACATAAGATAAATTAGACTATAAATATTAATTAGAATGATGAAACAAATTCCAACATAATGGTATTTTATTTTTAATTTTTAGACATAAAATTATTTAATTTATTTATGACACAACGACGATGCAGTAATTATCTTATTAATGAAATATTGACATAATTGATGTTATAAATACCCAAATAAATGTAATTTGAGACTTTTTATGACTTAAACTAGTTTTCTAGGTTAATATGACATGTGATTGTGGATTTAAGTTACTTTTTTCTAACTTATCATTCTGTTATGAATTTCATAAAAATCTTGTAGCAAATAGTGTCAAAATTGACATAAATTAGTTTTTAAAACAAATATTATATTATTAATTGTTATTTTATTTCTAAAAATATAAGGTTCGGCCAAATGACGTAGATAAGGTTATATATATAAATAATAAACAACTTGGGGTTTTTTTGGCTTGATATATTATGTTATTAACCATATAGTGTAAGAAAACAAAAAGACACGGTAAAAGTTAAATTATTTAACTTAGAGTTAAATCTAATTGATAAGGTTAAAATAATAACCTAAACTTGTCTAAATCATATTGTATGAGGAGATTTCGACCCATCCCCACTTTATCTTTGAAATAAGACCCTTTGGAACCATTATAAACCTAATTTGACCTTAATATAAAATAATATTTTGAGATTTTCCTAAGGTGCCCCTCTGCTCCCTTATAAAAGGGCACCTACTCCCTCTCCTCCTCACATCAATTTGAGCATTCAAGATCGGACAACCCCTGCCAAAATCCCTTCTCCACTCCCCTAGTATCATCCTAGACGTCCTGGTCATCTTCAAAGACCATTCGTAGTTATTTAAGTGGAGGTTAAGAAAAGGCGCGTCAAAAAGAGGTAATATCCATTACCGATCTTTTTCAATTTATTTCTTCTTCAACTTATTTCTTCTTCAACTTATTCTTATTTAGTTGTTTCATGATAAAGTAATAACATCAGTATTTCTTATATAATTATATGTTATTATAAATATGAAACAACTCTAATTAACCTTCTATCCATCCTACGGAAAAAGGAAATCACCGTGCGTGCGTACGTACGGAATACCGTCTCCACGTCGTGGTGTAATCTATTTTCCGCCACCACCTTAATTCGATGGGTATAATGGTGTAATGAATAACTATATATGATTATTATAAATTGATATTGATACTTAAATAGTATAAATACACTTCAACACAATTTCATGATCATGAAAATGATATCATCGCTCGTGCGTACGTACAGACTACCGTCTCCACGGCGCGATGAGATTCATTCTCCACATTAACCATTCATGAATTATTATAATGTATATATAATGAATAATTATGAAATATATGAAATGTTAAATATACTGGATTTATGTATATATATATTTTTGTATGTCATCTACTTACTTCCATTCAAGACAATAAGGAAAGGAAAACAGCGTTCATGCGTACATACGGACTACCGTCTCCATGAACGTTGTGTTATATTTCATTTATCTATCTATTATATATATATATACTGAATATATATGATATATAAATCAAGTTTTATATTCTGGAAGTAAGTAAATCATGATATAAGTAATATTAATGTCAAGAACAACAAGTCCAGACACCTACGATAAATGAAACGATTTTACCCAAAACGCTTCTTTAACATGAAATTTACAAAAGAACGGGTAATATAAAGTCATAAGTGAACCATATATGATATCATAACAATGAATATGATTCTTTAATAAGTTAATGACATTATTTAAATCATTATACAGGAGGTTCGGATACATACAAAGCATATCAGACATAAGGTAATGCAAATATCACAATCTCAGTTTTATCAGAGATTGTTTATACTTTGGTATTTACTGGGGTGTATTTTATCATCCACATCCATGTTTCCTCAATATGTAATATTTATATACTTATACAATAGTTTATATCCAATTTTACCCTTCATTTAGTTTTTAGTAAAAGATAAGAAAGGAATCTTTTGCCGTTTTTCATACGAGGTACTTTTTGACTTTTCCGACAAAAGTATGAGAAGCATGTTTTTTTAACTTATACGACATGAATGGATTTTTAAAACATTATTTCCAAGAATCATCCTTTACAAGTTTTCATGTTTATATTTAACCATCTTCTTTTAGTTTAAAATTGTATGACATGAAAATGTTTTTGAAGTAGAAAGGATATTTTCCTCAAGAATGGAGTTCAAGTGTTTTATCAAAATTACTTTCCATCTAAGATAATATAGGGTTCTGTTTCTATCCCTATTATTACCTTTACTTGATTATGTTGTGATGGAAATATTTTTATGAATTCCTTTATCTTATATGAATTTTTTTATGATGTCATGATGTTTAAGATTCCCGTTTTTATTACATGGGTTATGCAATGATGTATGATTTGTGATTTAGTGGCACACATAAGAATGGTATCATTATGAGAAGGGTGGGACCTATATCTCCCTCCAATGCATTGGGTAAAGATTTTATATCTCATGAGATAGACATGGCTGGAACGGTAGGTTATACCGGTTCAGTGAAGCAGGACTGAAATGAGGGTAACTCGGTCCAGAAATGGACTTTTTCCACTAAGATAGTCTTGGAAATGAGTCTTGACTAATAAGATATGATTCTCTACGATTATGTGTGTATGCCACAAAGATTCATATTTTAAGTTATGATTATTGGGATTTCATTTCACTACTATGATTTATCCCATGTTATGAAATTATTCTCTCTTTTGCAGGTTAATATTTCCAAAATGTAATGTTCTTATGAATATGATGTGATTGATATTTCTTTTTCTTACCCTTACTGAGCATTTGAGCTCACCCTTTTATGTTTTATTTTCCCCAGATATAATGAAAGGTTTTAGGTAAAAAAAGGAAGATCTTTATGGGAGATTTTGAAGATCTTTCACCATGATTAGAAGATTGTATTTCGAGTTTCCAAAGAAACTAAACTATTACGATCCTTGTGTGTATGTTTTTTTTATGTACTAAGTATTCCGCAAAAGTAATGTAATGTCCATGTACGTCAGGCATCGGGTCTCTACATTATTACCCTTAGAATAAATCCCGATGTGATCCGAGTCAGTATCTCTATGTTTTCTACATGTTTGAGATGGATTACTTGATAACATAGGTATATGTATGTGAATATACATAAGTAGGGTTATCTGTTGATTTCAATATTTGTGGTTTATCCTTTGTGGATTTTGCGAGACCTAGAGGGTCTCGGGGTCCATAGTGAGTATCGTTATACTCACCCCAGTACAGGTTATGCTCGCACTTCATTGTGTTTGGTGTAGACGACATACATCACTGACTGAGGACGTGAGTACCCTAACTAGAAAGTGCCCGGAGGTGGACCATACGACATGTCGATACGCGGAGGAGACAAACAAATGTGGAGTGCTGAGGAGGCGATCTATACATACCCATCAGGTGGGATCCTCGTAGGATGACCCAGCAGCTCACTTTCCCTTTTCATTAGTTGTATTGTATAACAATTGTACTTGTACACTCCAGTTGGGCTTTTATTTTGGCCCCTTTTACTTATTGCACTTACTCTATTAACATTTCAGTGTACTTGTGTTCCTATCTTGTTGGGTTCTTGGTTACGTGTGCTTGCAGGTTATAAAGGGAATTTCTTCCTAGTTTTTGGGAATACGCCTTTGGTGCTAGTCGTCAGCCCCTGTCCTATGGAAGGCGGGCTTGGGGTAGTCACAACACTGGCCCTAGGGGACAAGTCATCACATTATATCCTAATGATATTAGTTGAGATATTATGTTTTTCAAGGTGTTGATGTGGAAGATCATCAATGATGGATCCACTATTTGAAGTGTGTATCATTTTATCTTCTGTAAAATCATGTTTTATAGTGACTTTTCCTCATATTGATTTATCATATTATCCAAAATTTCATGTGATGTGGTTTTATCTATAATTCTTGATATGAACCCATCTAGAAAATGAAAATGTATACTTGAAATATAATTCCTATCCATTTTATTTAATTTTTTATATATCTATATTTTCGATATTTTTCTAATCACTATTATGTGATTATCATTCCACAAAACATCTTGAATATTCATTTTTTACAATGGTGGAATTAATCAAATTGTATTTTTTTATCTTAAAATTTGGCCTCATCAATAGACACCATAAATATAGAACTATCTTTGAGTCATAATGATGTATTAAATAATAACAATAAAATTATAGCATGAATCATTAACCATATTTGAGAAAACATTAGTCTAATATGATTAATGATATATATTAATACCTAAGAAAGTGAATAACACCTATCAATAATCTCATTATGATACCACTTATTGGGATTGAAAATGATTAACACACTAGTGTAGTGATAATATTAACATAAAAATAAAGTGTAATAAATTCTGAAAAATGAACACAACATGTAATGTAAAAATCCACAAAATTAAAATTGGTTTAAAGCCCATGGAAAAATAGTTGGATATCACTATGTTAAAATATAGGTGCACACACAAAAACACACACACTCTCTCTCCCTCTCTCTCTCCACCTCTCTATTATTAAGAAGAAATCCTTATAGTTTATCTCTACTGAATACCAGGGAATGCACCAATTAAATACCACACCAAGATAAATATATGAGGGACATTAATGTTACTTATGTATAAGTAAATTAGGAGTAGTATTATGCCTTTTATAGGAATCCCAAAAACACTTTTGTATCCTCTTATAAAAGATTTAGTGGGGTTTGGTCACCCAAAACACTTTCCTTTCCCACTACCTTTGATAAATCAAAGTGTTGGCTATCCAAAATCATGATAACAGATCATATTGGGAATCATGCATATAAATATTTTCAATAATAGTTTATTATTCCATATTATATAAAATTGGGAGGATGTTTAGATGTGTTTTTATTATTTTTAGGTTATGTAAGTGACTCTCATATGACATCTGGTCACTTTTTGTCATTATATGATTGATTAACATTGAGGCTCTATCATGTTTGTTTAACCCATGTGGTTGATAGAGGACTGTTGATGAAAACCACACCATATATTCATAGTATTCCAAATGTGAAACTTAAAAAAAATATTAAATTAATATTAAACATAAAAACTAGAACCTAGAAGAGGGTAAATGATATTTTTATAGTTTTTATGGAAACCCCACATTATTTATGAAAAATACATTCTTATTTATACTATAAAAAAAGTATATATGAAAATATATACATATTATACATATTAAAAAAAATAAATAAAAAATATATACTACATGTGTATATATATATACACATAATATATAGGCAAAAATATATTTGAAAAATAATATAGTTATCTATTATTATTATTATAAATATATATTTATATATTAAACTATGAAAATGTATAAAATGTATATATGAAACAATAAAACAGAAAAACAAATATAAAAAATATAAAATATAAAATTTTTATTTCACTCTAAATACAAAATGTGTGTGTGTATTTGATAACAATAAAAAATAAAACAAAATAAAACAAAAAAATAAAAAGGGGCTTGGAAAGTTATTTTTAAATATTTTTTATGATATTTCAATGAATATACATCATTTTTAAATTCAATAAATGAAATGTGATAAATGAAAACAACAACAAAATTTATTATTTTCCAAAATATATATGTCTTAATTCATGATACAAGAGATGAAAAGTAGAAAAAACATGACAAAATATATTTAAACTAGGTGATGTTTCATATCATCCATGAATGTAGGGATAACTCTAATCTATTAAAGTAACCTATCATTTTATCTTTATGTATGATTAACCTATCTTAGTAACTGAGGATGTATATGTTGAACAATGGAATATAGAACAATTAAGATACCATCATCCATAGATAATTTAGAACAATTGTTAAAATCATGAAGTAATATCTTCATCATATTTATAAAATTTAGAACTCATTCATATAATCATTTTTAATAGAGTGGAATAATATATTTGGAGATACAACTTATTTAGAAGTAACCCACCTAACAGATAATTCACATTCAATGGCCAAATAAACTATTCCTGTAGAATCGATAACATGATCATTGTTTTTTCCAATAGTTTATTCTCCATAAATAACTAGACTAATAGAAGGAGGCTTTATCCTTCACTAGATATCAATATGATCTATCATGAATCCTTTTTCTAATATGAAAAATATGATAAATTAATATTCCATCCTTTCCAAGTGGAATACATATATCTGGATGATTATCATCCCCTTCATCATTAGGGTCAGAGTCCATATAGTAATATCCAAACTAAGAAGTTCCTATATATTTCTATCCCATATTATATTATATCCCATCTATAGTCATTAATTGGGACCCAATATTTAGGCTCATAGTTGAATCATTAGAGGATCTTAAAACTGTCCCAATAGAATATTCCACACATTTACTAGAATCATCATTATTAGAATTGGAATCCAATTTCTCATAATAATGAATAAGACAAATATTAGTAACTATAAAATCATACAAACTTAAATACCTTCCATAAGATAGAAGAGACATAAGAGATTCCATAGGCTTAAAATATACATTCTGATGTCCGGTTCTTCTCTAAAAAACATGAGGATAAATAATACTTTGGTCCTCATAATCCCTCAAGACATTATTAACTACACCAAAAACCAAATTATGTACACATTCAATGAAAATAATGTACTTTTCATCTAAATAGATATGCTCATCTTCATTACTATAGTAGTAATGTAGTGGTACTGTAGCAGCAGTGGTACTATTCAACGGCGGGTACTGTAGCGGGGGCGGGGCACTGTAGTGGCGACGGTACTATGTGGCACTCTAGCTGATGGGTTACTATTCACAGAATGTGAATTGGGCCAAAAATTTGGGCCTACGGGCTATGTAATGGGCTATAATCCCACTGGGCCTTCGGGATATATAATGGGTTTCCCTCTACCCAATTAAAAGAAGACTTTGCTTGATTTAATAATAAAAATGAGGCTTCGGCCCCTACCTTAAAAAAACTAATTCAGCCAAAAAATAATAATTATCAACGTCACCTAGTTTTAAACAATGATATTTATACATTTTGATCTCAGATGTATATTAATAGGATAAAAATTTCAAATATTTTCTCTCTATTTACAACCCATAAATTCTTATAAGGATTAAAATATATGTTTATCCTTATTTAAGTGTAATGAATTAGAAAAATACATCCAGATGAGGTATACATTTCCTTTCTCTTATGAATAATATCATCATAATCAAATAATGTAGATAATGTAAGGTCCCATGTTTTTTGATGAGGTACACATCCTTTTATTTTATAGTTAAAATCTTCTTTACATTATCTTTTTGTATTAGACCCGAAGTTGAGCCTGTGGTCTAGTTGGGATGTTTTTTGAAAGAAGGACCCATCGGGATGAAGTTCTAGATGAATTCCAAATACACGATGAGTATCAAAGACATGGAGTGTATTGGTTTGATTGGAAAATTTCACAAAATGTATTGTTTTTTCACAAGAGTGGAAAAACCCAATCATTACAAGTATTTTAATGCTTACACCGTGTAATATCGCTTGGTTTGTTTGTAAAATAAGAGGTAGGGCCTCTCGATTTGATAGAAGACCTCACCCTCTCCCTTCTCTCTCATGCATGATCACTAATGAAGCAAGTACTATGATTTGTGGTATCTTATCAATCCAAGAAATATTTCTTCCACAAGTACACATTTTGGATTCAACCGGTAAGATACGTCTTCTTATTACACATTTTTCATTTTATATTTACATTAAAGGAATTTTCTTAGTGAAGTCTCTTATCCCCTATTTTTAGGGTCTTCATACATTTCTCCATTTTTATTCGATTTAGGATGACTTAAGAGCTGATATTTGACATGTTTTCTATTTCATGTATTTTATAGGCAGTCTATAACATTCCTCGAATTTTAGTTTATTATATTAATAGTTTTTTTTGTCTTTATTGTGAAATTTCTAGAATTTCCCTTAAAAGTAATTTAATGTCTCGAATAAATTGTTTCGGATCTTATTAGGTTTCTCACTAGTGTTTTTGGGTTAATTGAAGGATGTTTGCAGCAAACTAGGCCACCCATGGGGTGTGTCTTTGTATATGACCAATTTTATACCACCATGTTGTGTGAGTTTGATATCAGTTCTTGTTTTGGGAGACCTCAAAAATTTAATTTGAATTGAATTAATGATTAGTAGAAGTTTTTTCCCCCTTCCCATACAATACTTAATGTTAATTTATTTAATTGTTTAAATGTAAAATCTGGAAATGGGTTAGATGGACTACTGGATTATAAATTATTATGAAATGATTAATTAATTGATTGGGGAATTGATAATGGTAAGAGATTCCTTGGATGAGTTCCTTGGATTCAATTCCATTAGATGAAATGGAAATTTCTACTCCATATATCTGGATTATGGTAGTGGGTTCCATGTACATTTTTACTCCGTGGATCCTGATTTCGTAGGATTCCATGGTCCATTCCACCCCTGGGATGTGTCCTTCTTGTACTTTCATTGGATATAATCTATTAAAAAGCTTCTTTGACTCCACCCAAGTCATTACATAGTTGTTATTGAGAAGATATATGGACTCAATGATGTTTGATTAGTCTTTTATACCTTAAATCTGGACCTTCATAGTCTGACACTTGAATACCTGGTATATGACAATTTGAATATTGACAAATTATTACAAGTTTTAACTATTGTCGATACTTTTTCTATTCGTTGTAGATATACCTGGTATGGGTACCCTGTTACAATTGTTAAACTAGATAGTTATCACACCTGTTTATTTATTAAATACAATTTCCCTTTTTTAGGAGATCGTGACTATAGTTTACAAGGGGCCATGTTCGGATTGACAGGATCAAACTTTACTTTCATTATAGTTTTACTTTTGATATATTACACACTGCTTTTGTATATATTTAATAGGGTGGACATGTTGTAGTCACCATTGGTGGTGGAATACTAAATGTTATATCGAAACCTTTTCAGACCATCGTTGGGTAACTAGATAGACCTCATGGATCAATGTATGGATTTGGGAATGTTACCATTGTATGATGCTAGAAATAATCAATTCATAATATCATGTTTTCACAAAACCATGTTAAGATCATGATGCTATTTTTAGATAATCCTTTTTAATGATTTTGATACTTGTAAAATATGGGTTTCCAATTTCCATATATTTCATACACTTTTTATAGAGACATTACATTGTCATCATATTGTTCATGAAATTGAAGTGGTATTTATTATTATTATATACTTTTAGATGTTTATCTTCACTGTTTGTTTTATATTATGCTTCTTCAAATTTAATTACTTGATATACTACTCTATTACTCTGATCATGAGGGTATATTATCCCCACAATACAACCTTATACCCTCAATTCTAGTCAGCATCCTTTGGCATATGGGGAGGTGCACATGAGGCCACATGACCCACCGGCTCAAGGAACAATTTAGTGGCTCTCGGGTCATGATGTTACAAATTAGTACCAGGGGATTTGACTTTTTTGGATTTATTATTTTTAGATAATATATTGGAGATTAATAAGGTATTGGAATTTGGTAATGATATTTTGATGGGAGTAGCTGACCCACATATAGAGAAAATCCAAATGGCCTACAATGGAACATGATTTTTTATATACTCCCTATTATAGTTGATTTGATTCAACTATTGGGTGACACACTTGAATTTTTATGTTCCTTATGATTATTAATTTTACTATTTTTTGATGAGATGAGCGTTTTCCATTACATTAATAATTTTAGGCACAATACATGATTTACACGCTATGCCACATAAGATGTATTTCTTGACTACCAGACATTATTATGCCCGACTTGAGTGATATACTTGTTTATTGATAAAATATTTGTGTAGGGAATTCAGAAACATAATTGTTACTTAGAGTTCCTATCGTAACATAAATTTTATTTTCGAGCATAGGCTATATCAGAAACCCTAAGAATCCAATTATGGAACATTGAGTTATGGACCATAGGTTTCCTAGACTTCAACATGTTATGGTTTTAAAAATATTGATTCCACTCTACGGTTCATGATTTGTATGGACCCTTATGTATTTAAAGTGGTGACCCATATGGTTTGACCTTCCAATGAAAACTGTAAAGTAAATATGAATTCAAAATAAAATTGAAATTATTAATTAGGGAAATTTACCCTGGCCTGAATTTAGAGTTGGAAGAAAGTAGTTTCGCTAGTGATTTTTATAGTTGTTCCTATTACACACTCCTAGATTTAGGAGTATTCTGAGGGGTGTGGCTTGTTTATATGAAGGCTTTGACATGTCATGTGTTTATATCTATGATTAGTTTTTTACTGAATTTATTTTCTAAGGCATATGTCTAGAAGTGTAGAGACATTCCACTCTGATGGATTCCAATTATTCATTAGGAGGGTGGTTATGACCATTCTCCAGAGGTGGAGGGACAAGGGATACCAGTAGATCTTAATATAATTCCAGTTGTGACACCAGCATTTATACCATATAAGGGTGATGATTCCTAATTATGAGAGTGTTTCATGTGTTTTTTATAGAATATTCAGGTATCCTCGCAACCTACCTCATATATGGATGAGAATATGCATGTGTTATAACAGAATCATCCTCCCATGTGTTTGTGGGATGTAATTCTATAATATTTTTAGTTGTGACTAGAGACTATATTTCTATTTTTGAGCATTTGGTGACACTATTTGGGAGGCGAGTGAAGATGGCATCATATATGATTCAGGGAGTAGCTAAGTGCTTGTGGGATGCATTGAACTAGGCTCATATGCTCTAAGATATCAGTTAGATTTATTTTTAATCAAATGTAACTGTTAAATCTTTTTGAGACCGTTAGAGCAGAAAGGGACGATGAGTTTATGCATAGGGAGCAGGATGGTATCATCTTTATAAAGTATTCAACATGCTTAAAATAGTTTCCACATATTTCATTGATTTATATTTTCGATGAAGCATTAGAGGAGAGATATTTTGAAGTAGGTATCAAAAATACCATTTGATCACATGTCATAATGTTTCAAATAGATAATATTATTGGGATAGAACATCTCGTGCTTATTACTCATCAAAACACAAGGGAAGATGGAGGCCCAAAGCATGGTAGTTTAGCCTCTCGAACTAATGGTTAGTCTTTCAGTAGTAGAAATAAGAATTTTCATGCTTCACATGAGGGGATAACAAGTCAGGCTGTTAGTTCTACAAGTGATGGTAGTGTTTTCTTCTGTCTCCAGTGTGGGAGGTGGAAACATTTGAGAAACCATTGTTTTCGAGACATGGTCGAGTGAAAAGCATTAGGTATAAAAACCCGCATTTATTATATACATAATTTTGAATTTATTCAAGAAAACACTTCCTTTTACATTGAGTATCTTTTCAATTTTAGATATTTAGAGAATTAAGACAAAACATTCATAACATTACACATTGTACATAGTGGATACAATAAAAATCACTTTCCATTTTCCTCAGAATATAAAACATTAAAACATAACACAAGACTCCTTGACAATTCTTCAACATTTAACATGTCTTCATTCCTTGTATTACTCATCCATTAACCAGTGAAAAATCATTTAAAAACTTGGGATGAGCACAAAAGCTCAGTAAGGTATGAAAAAGAAGGAAAAATCACATTAGTCTATGAATACGCATGACGTATGAAAACATTTTCAAAAGACTTGCTTTCCACCCATAAATACTTACTTTGTGTAACATGAGATTTACACAAGATCCACATAAACATAAATATAATCATAGAGGTATCCTGGAGAATTACTTACATAATCTTGTAACCATCTTGGATACCTTAAAATTTGTAACCCTCATGGCTACCATACTTTGTGTAACCATCGCAGTTACACGTGGAGTAACCATACGACCGACCTCCAACTTACTCATACCCAATGCATTGGAAGGAAATATAGGTCCCACCCTTCATCATAAACAATGACCAATATCCAAAAAATTATCATACAAAATAAATAATAGAATAAAAACATTGCTTTTGAATCTTGTAAAATAGAATTTTAAAAAGGGGATTTTAGAAGAAAAGTCCCTTATAAACATCATATACTTGAAGTGAGACTTAATAGAGTGGATGGAATATGTATATACTCTGTAAAAACACATAATGAAACATAATATAGAGATAACCCATCACACAAACAATTTAAATAGCACATAAATAATAAAGTATACGGTTAACCCAAAGAATTGAAATTGGGTTAAGAATTCCATTACCTTGGGCTTGTCTTACTTCAAAATTGTTTAAACCTCCTTTAGAATCCTCCTCTTGGGATCCTTTTTAAGGAAGCTATGCTTGGTCTTTTGATGAGACCAGCAGCTTTTGGACGTGGGGGACAAGCTAGGGAAGGTGTTTGGGCCGAATTTAGAGAAGTCTTGGAGCTTGAGAGGTGTGAGGAAAAGAGGGAGTGAAGGGTGGCTTTTATAGTGGCGGGGAGAGGGGTTTCCTTAATATAAAATTGATTAGTTTATTAATTTCACCAAATACGAGGAATAGTGAGTCTTGGATGACCAATAATAGTAATTTTATAATGTAATCCCGAACCTAGTGGGCTTACATCAGCAGAACATCAACAATGACTCAATTAATACATTATTTAGCTTTTATTGTGAATTATCGGATTCCACTATTCATCAAAAATTCACGTATCTCAGAAAATTCCCAAAAATTTACCCCAAACATTTTTCGATGTGTAGAATCCAGAAATGAAGTCCATTTTTCAAAAATAATTTTCTAAATATTATTAATTTAATATTTAATTAAAATCATAATTTACTTAAAAAAATAGTTTTTAAAATTAAAACTGATTTTGTAGTTCATTCAAAAATTACGTAGGGTCTTATAAAATTATCTAAAAACTATTAGAAATTGATTCAATAATTTATGAATACATTACAGGAAAATAAATATTCTTTTAAATAAATAAATTAATTATAATTATTTATTTATGACTTATAAAATACCAAAAACGTTTACTAAGGTCAAATTGTCACTAAGATGACTAAATTTCATTTTATTATTCATAGGTAATGTTACTCTTATTTACTATTCATAAGGGTCATATTACTAATCATAAGGGTAGGTTACTATTCATAAGGGTTGGTTACTATTCACTAAAAAAACAAGTTTGTTTCATCAGACTCTAAATAACATACTGTACACAATTGTAGATGACTGTTTCTTGAAATTCAAAACATAGGAGAAATAAAATTATGTTTAAAGGATACTTATAAATATATACATTAAACAAAATTTCATGCATTTTCAATTTTTTTTTAGAAAACTTTTGAATGTTACATTATCCGCACCTTCTTGAAATTGCGTCCTCGCAATTTTATTTACTTACTAAACAACTGAGGGTATTTTTCCCTCATAGCATTTTCAGAATCCCATGTTGCTTCTTCAACCATGTGGTTTCTCCACAAAACCTTTACCTGGTGGATTACCTTATTCCGCAATACCTGTTCTCTTCGATGAAGAATCTGAACTGGTTTTTCTTCATAAGAATGGTTCTCTTCCAGCTGAACTGCATCCGGCCTCAAGACATGTGATGAATCTTGAACATACTTTCTCAACATCGAAACATGAAATACATAGTGTACCTGAAATAAGCTTGGAGGAAAAGCTACGCGGTATGCAACTGTTCCAATTTTATCCAAGATTTCAAAAGGACTGTTAAACCGTGGACTTAGTTTCCCTTTCTTTAACGAAACACATCACACTTTTCCAAGGAGTTATTTTAAGGAAAACATGGTCACCTACCTCGAAAGAGAAGTCTTTCCTTCTGTTATCTGCATAACTTTTCTGCCTCCTCTGAGCTGTCCTCATGTGTTGCTGGATCATCCTCACTTTCTCAGCCAATTCTTCTACTAATTCTAGCCCCATCAACTTTATTTCATGGACTTCATCCCAAAACGCAGGAGTCCAACACCGCTTTCCATAAAAGGCCTCAAAAGGTGCCATCTGAATACTGGAATGGAAACTATTATTATAAGAAAACTCAACTAATGAAAGATGTTGATCCCAACTTCCCTGATAGTCCATTGAACAAGCTCGAAGAATATCCTCCAAAGTTTGAATCGTTCGTTCTGACTGCCCATCTGATTGAGGATGAAAAGATGTACTGAAATTCAACTCTGTGCCCACAGACTTTTGAAGTCCCTTCCAAAATTTGGAATTGAACCTGGGATCTTGGTCAGACACAATGGAAAGAGGAACTCCATCTAACCTGACAATATCCTTAAGGTACAATCTAGAAATCTGATCTAATGTCATTATATCTCGAATAGAAAGAAAATGAGCAGACTTTGTTAGCCGATCAACAATAACCCATATCGCATTGTTACCTCGTGAAGTCTTTGGTAGCCCCACCACAAAATCCATGCATATATTCTCCCATTTCAATTCTGGCACTGGCAAAGGCTGAAGCATCTCCTTCGGTAACTGTCGCTCTTCTTTAACTTACTGACACGTCAAATATTTCATTGTAAAATCAGCAACATCTCTTTTCATCCCATTCCACCAATTATACTCTCGAAGGTCTCTGTACATCTTATTACTTCCAAGATGAAAAGAAAATAGAGAACTATGAGCTTCACACAACAATTCTTTTTTCAGCTGGGAATCACAGGGCACACACAACCTTTTTCCAAACCATAAAACACAATCTTTATCAAGATTAAATTCTGGAAACTTACCCATTTTAATCAATTCTACCTTTTTCTGTAGCTCACGGTCTTCCCTCTGCGCTTTCATAATTCTGTCTGACAATGAAGACTGCACTGAAACCTGAAACAAAACAGATATATTCCCTACACCAACAACTTCTAAACCAAATTTCATCAAATCATTAATCAAGGGATCATGTTCCAAACGTAGCATGGTTAATGATGCATGATTTTTCTGACTTAAGGCATCCGCTACTTTGTTTGCTTTTCCAGGATGATAATTAATCGTGCAGCCATAATCCTTTATCAGATCTAGCCATCTTCTCTACCTCATGTTTAATTCCTTCTGAGTGAATATAAACTTAAGACTTTTATGGTTAGTATATATTGGGAATTTGATTCCGTATAGATGATGCCTCCATATTTTCAAAGAAAAAACCATAGCTGCCAATTCCAAATCATGTGTGGGATAATTTAGCTCATGAGGTTTAAGTTGTCTCAAAGCATAGGCAATTACCTGATCATTCTGCATCAAAACGCAACCAATTCCCTTCAAAGAAGCATCACTGTATATGACAAACTCACCATTCCGGGAAGGTAAGGCCAAAACTGGAGAATTCACCAATCTCTTCTTTAGTTCCTGAAAACAAACATCACATTCCTCTGTCCAAAAAAATTTAACCCATTTCTGTGTTAACTTAGTTATTGGGCTAGATAACCGTGCAATGTTCTTAACAAACCGTCGGTAATAACTTGCTAAACCCAGAAAACTACGAATCTCTGTAACATTTGTGGGTCTTGGCCATTCATCAACTACTTTTGTTTTGGTAGGATCAACTGTTATTCCATCCTTATTTACAATGTACCCAAGAAAAGAAATCTGTTGCAACCAAAAATCACACTTGCTGAATTTTCCATATAGTTTCTTTTCTTTTAAAGTTTGTAAAACAACCCTTAGATGTTTTTCATGCTCCTCTTTATTTTTAGAAAAAAACAGAATGTCATCAATAAATACAACCACAAACTTATCGAATAAATCATGAAATACTCTATTTATAAGATTCATGAATACAAAGGGAGCATTAGCTAACCCAAATGGCATAACAACAAATTCATAATGCCTATATCCAGTACAAAAGGTTGTTTTCAAGATGTCATCCTCTTTCACCTTCAGCTGATGGTATCCGGATCTCAAGTCAATCTTGGAAAAGTACTGAGCTCCCTGGAGATGATCAAACAAGTCATCAATATGAGGCAAACGATACATGTTTTTAACACTGATGTATTCAAAGCTCTATAATTAATGCAAAGTCTCATGGAACCATCTTTTTTTAACAAACAAAATAGGGGCTCCCCATGGTGAAGTTCTGGGACGAATGAATCCCTTGAAAAGCAAATCCTGCAACTAATTTTTCAATTCAATAAGTTCTATTGGAGCCATACGATATGGGGGTTTTGAAATTGGCTTAGAATCAGGAACTAAATCAATTGTGAATTCGACTTCTCATTCAGGTATGACAATGGGTAACTCCTCAGGAAAAACATCAAGGTATTCATTTACCACTGGCACATCATTAATTTGAATAGTTCCATTGTTTTCAACAATATGAGAAAGATAACTTTCACGTCCATCTTTTAGTAGTTTCTCAGCTTCTTGATATGTTATCAATTTTATGGGTTCATTCTTGTATACAAACTGAAAATATTTCTGAAAAACAACTTCTTTAGCTCTACAGTCAATCTTAGCATGACAATCAGAAAGCCAGTCCATCCCCAGAATAACATCAAACTCGACTAAGGGTAAAACAACAAGGTTTGCAGGTAAAGTCTTTCCACATACCACAGGAGAAATATTCTTATAATTCCTATTTGCTATAACATTTCCCCCTGGTGTTTTAACAACAAGTTCGGGTCTCATTTGTTGAGGTGATATTCCCAATTTACTAGAAAATTTCTCAGAGATGAAGGAATGTGTAGAACCCGTATCAAACAAAACATTAGCAAAATTTGAGTGACCAAACAATGTACCCGATACAACTTCACTGGATGGCCCAACACCTGCTGACGTAGTCGCAAAGGATCTCACTATACCTTTCTGCTTGTATTCTGGCTTCTTTGCATCATTTGGATCCCTCTTGGGACATGCATTTGCATAGTGACCCATCTCACCACATTTAAAACACTTTACAGTTTTTTTATCAGGATTAGTCTTTGGATCATTTTCATTGCAATCACGGGCTATATGTCCAAACATACCACATTTAAAACACTTCCCAGTTTTGATAAGACAATCCCCAGGGTGCTTCTTGCCACACTTTTCACAAACTCGAAACTGGATTTTCTTACCATCAGATATCTTTGGTTGATTCTTACCCATTTCTTGCCAACATGACCTCTTCTTCTCTTTTTTTCCAAAATGCATGTGATCGTCAGAAAAATCCATATCTACCATCTCATCACATCGGACAAGTTTCTCATAACTTTTGAATTCACAGGAGGCCAACGCCCTTCAATACCTTGGCTTTAATCCTGAGTAAAAGCGGTTGATTTTGCTATCGAGATCCAAAATAAGATTTGGATCATACCTTGCCAGTTGGGTGAAGTTCGCTTCATACACAGCCACTGAATCTTTCTCCTTTTCTTTCAATTTAAGGAATTTCTTCTCCATTCTATGTCTCATCACCTTAGGAAAATATTTTTCAAGAAAAATACTTTTAAATTCATCCCACACTAGGGCCTCAAAATCATCTCTACCCCTGATATTCCTTACCATTGACCACCACTGATCAGCTTCCCTTTCAAAACGATAAATGGCAAGACTTTCCTTTTGATTGTCCGAACATCCCATAACATCAAATATCTTTTCAAGGGCTTTAATCCATCCTTCTGCTGCCACTAGGTCAGAAGATCCATTGAATGCAGGAGGATGTCGTCTCATAAAATGTTCCACCACTGTCATGTTCCGTTGGGGTACGTCTATTGGTTCTCATTCATGGATTCCACCACCATTTATAGCCTGTTTTAGATGATCCATTACTGTCACAAACAGCTCGGTTCCAATCCCTACCATTTCAGGCTGTAGATCAGGGATGATGTCATTCTGTCGGTGCCTCCTCTCTTCAGCATCCATGTTCCTTCTGCAGACAACCATTCTGAAAAATCATTTCATAGATGAAGCAACATGGTAATCATTAAATGATATAACAAATTAACCATAGAGTGAAAATTATTTATGTTATTCTATTAGTATCACCTTAACCCCTAAAGTTATCTAAACCTCCCTCTAATACCAACTATAAAAACCTGCATATATTACATACATAATCTTTAATTTATTCAAGAAAACACTTCCTTTTACATTGAGGATATTTTCAAGTTTATAGCATTAGATAATTAAGACAAAACATTCATAACATTACACATTGTACATAGTGGATACCATAAAAATCAGTTTCCATTTTCCTCAGAATATAAAACATTAAAACTTAAAACAAGACTCTTTGACAATTCTTCAACATTTAACATGTCTTCCTTCCTTGTATTACTCATCCATTAACCTGTGAAAAATCATTTAAAAACTTGGGATGAGCAAAAAATCTCAGTAAGGTATGAAAAAGAAGGAAAAATCACATTAGTCCATGAATACGCATGACGTATGAAAACAGTTTCAAAAGACATTCTTTCCACCCATAAATACTTACTTTGTGTAACATGAGATTTACACAAGATCCACACAAACATAAATATAATCATAGAGGTATCTTGGAGCATTACTTACATAATATTGTAACCATCTTGGCTACCTTAAAATTTGTAACCCTCACGGCTACCATACTTTGTGTAACCATCGCAGTAACACATGGAGTAACCATACGACCGACCTCTAACTTACTCATACCCAATGCATTGGAGGGAAATATAGGTCCCACCCTTCATCATAAACAATGCCCAATAACCAAAACATTATCATACAACATAAATAATATCCTAAAAACATTGCTTTTGAATCTTGTAAAACAGAATTTTAAAAGGGGATTTTAGAAGAAAAGTCCCTTATAAACATCATATACTTGAAGTGAGACTTAATAGAGTGGATGGAATATGTATATACTCTGTACACACACATAATGAAACATAATATAGACATAACCCATCACAAAAACAATTTAAATAGCACATAAATAATAATGTATATGGTTAACCCAAAGAATGGAAATTGGGTTAAGAATTCCCTTACCTTAGGCTTGTCTTACTTCAAAATTGTTTAAACCTCCTTTAGAATCCTCCTCTTGAGATCCTTTTTAAGGAAGCTAGGTTTGGTCTTTTGATGAGACCAGCAGCTTTTGGGCATGGGGGATGAGCTAGGGAAGGTGTTTCTGCGGAATTTAGAAAAGTCATGGAGCTTGAGAGGTGTGAGGAAAAGAGGGAGTGAAGGTTAGCTTTTATAGTGGAGGGGAGAGGGGTTTCCTTAATATAAAATAGATTAGTTTATTAATTTCACCAAAGATAAGGAATAGTGAGTCTAGGATGACCAATAATAGTAATGTTATAATGTAATCCCGAAACAAGTGGGCTTACATTAGCAGAACATCATCAATGACTCAATTAATACATTATTTAGCTTTTATTGTGAATTATCAGATTCCACTATTCATCAAAAATTCACGTATTTTGGAAAATTCCCAAAAATTTACCCTAAAAATTTTTTGACGTGTAGAATCTAGAAATGAAGTCCATTTTTCAAAAATAATTTTCTAAATATTATTAATTTAATATTTAATTAAAATCATAATTTACTTAAAAACCCGTTTTTATAATTAAAACTGATTTTGTAGTTCTTTCAAAAATAATGTAGGGTCTTATAAAATTTTATAAAAACTATTATACATTGATTAAATAATTTATGAATACATTAAAGGAATATAAATATTCTTTTAAATTAATTAATTAATTATAATTAATTATTTATGTCTTCTAAAATACCAAAAACATTTACTAAGGTCAAATTGTCACCAAGATGTCTAAATTTAATTTTATTATTCATAGGCAATGTTACTCTTATTTACTATTCATAAGGGTCATATTACTAATCCTAAGGGTAGGTTACTATTCCTAAGGGTAGGTTACTATTCACTAAAAAACATGTTTGTTTCATCAGACTCTAAATAACATACTGAACACAATTGTAGATGAAAATTTCTTGAAATTCAAAACATAGGAGAAATAAAATTATGTTTAAAGGATACTTATAAATATATACCTTAAAAAAAATTTCAAGCATTTTCAATTTATTTTTAGAAAACCTTGGGATGTTACATTAGGCATGATGAACCATTTAGAAAGATTATATATGAACATCCTTCTAGTTGTTATTAGAAGGATATTGACTCTAACTCTTGGTTTAAGAGTGGAATTCATAGCTCCAAATCAGACTAGTAGCTCGAATAATGCATGTCGTTTCGGCCAAGGTAGTGGTTATGGATGAGATGGTCATGTACCATTTGTTCTATGATAAGAGAGTGGGTTATCTATTGGTATTGAGGTTTTTTTAAAAGGATTTAGTTCATTAAAAATATATACTATATAGCCTACCCCTATGGAACAGATCCTTAGTGGTTCTTTTTTGAGAGGTATTATTTTAATAGCATAAACATTAAATCTTCTCTTTTTTGATATATGTGCTTTACATAGATTCATATTTGTACATATTGTGGAGAGACATGGTATTGTTGTTCAATTTTATAATGTTATTATTTTACTTAATACTTTATTGGGAATAAAAAAATGGGTACACACTAGTGTGAAGAGTTCCTCCTTGAGATAGGTGGGTGTCACTTTAAATGAGATCATTTTCCCTTGAGATGGAATGGTTAAATATCATACATTGGATGGACTAGATAGATTTTTATTGAACCAATTTTTAATTATATCACTGAAGGTTGACCTCCACATTAACATAGATAATTTTTTTTTTCATTAGTGAGAAGGGTATGTCTAGGATGGTAGAGATAGACCTGAGAATCGTGGTATGGCTGGAATGATAGCCTGTATTGGTGGATTATATTTGAATGGTCAAGGAGTGCATTAGGATGAATTCCCTCTAATGGTTGATCATTTTAGTTATGTATTCCAAAATTACTTTTTTGGTTTACCTCTGAATAGATAGGTGTATTTATTCCATCATGATAGTGCTAGGATCTTCAGTGGTACCCCTTCCTCTTTACTATATGCCTACTATAGAGTTATATGATCTCAAGAAGATGCTAGAGGACTTGAAAAAAATGGGTTTATATGTTCCAATACTTTTATATAGAGTTAGATGGTATTTTTTGTGTGAAAAAAGGTATATGGAACCCTAGGGATATGTGGGGAATACTAAACATTGAACCCGTTGACAGTTAAGAACCAATATCCCTTTCCATAGACATATTACATCTTTGGCCAGCTCCAAGGAGCTTGGGGTTTCTAAAAGATATATTTGAGTTCAGGTTATCACTAGGTACATGTTGTACCTATAGAAATAAATTGTGCAACATTTCATAGTTTGTATGGTCTATATGATTATCTGGTTTTCCCATTTAGTCTCAATAATGTGCCAATAGTTTTTATGGAACTGATGAACCGAGGTTTCCATCATTATCTATATTCATTTGTTGTGGTATTTATAGATGATATATTTGTGTATTCTCATAATTGATACCACCAGGAAAAAAGTTTTGAGATTATTATGGATATAAAAATAGAGTATCAATTATATTAATAGATCATAAAGGGCCACTTTTGGATGGATAAGATTAACTTTTTATGTTATATTATCTCAGAGAGAAGATTTTTTGTTGACCCAAATAGGTGAGATATATAGTTTACATGGAGAATAGAAAGAGTGTATTCTATGTATGGAGTTTCATGATGATATATAGATATTATAGGAATTTAATTTAGTGATTATCACACTTAGAAGATCTTCTTACAAGCTTGAATAAGTAGGGTGCGAATTTCATATGGTCAGATACCTTTGATACAACCATTCAATAGATGAAAGGGAGATTGAATTTAGTTTCCGTCTTGATTCCAACAAATTTAAGAAGAAGCTACACCATGTAATGTGATGTATCATGTATCATGATTGGTTTAGTTATAATGAAATAAGGGTGATTCATGGAGTATAAGTCTCATTAGTCAAGGACATAAGAGAAGAACTAACCAACACACTATCTCGAGTTAGATTCTATTGTTCTTGCCTTGCACTTTTGGAGACATTATTTTCTAGGAGAGAGATTTTTGGTGTACAAAAACCACAAAATACGCAATTGTATAGTTACATAGTGTGATGTGAATTTGAGTCAATGAATTTAGGTTGAGTACCAACAGTATTTTGAGTTCAGTATTTCTTGTATGCCTCGTAAGGGTAATGTAGTTTATGGTGAAATGATAATAATGACTCATATACATGAATTTCATAAGGCTAGTAGATTTTTGAAGCTTATGATCCTATTTTATGAGATTCATATGGTGGTTTAGGATTTTCATATCCAAATGTAATTTATTTTGTTTCTTTGAGATCTATCATTTTGGACAGAGTGAGGATGTGAAAACTGTTAGATTCAGAGGGCCTAGTTTTTTGGAGGAGTGTGGTTGGTGAGGACCAACCTCTTAGTTAACCATAGGTGAAGATGAATTCTATGTATTCGGGGTCACTTTTGGGTTTTATAATACGCATTTGAGTAGCCAATGTGGGAGTTTAATTTATCAACATAGGATGAATATACCAACATTACAAGATGTACTAAGACATGATTCACTAGTATTGGTGACCAATGATGAAACATGAGGTATCTAGTTTTCTTATTATGTGTTAAACCATTCAAAATTTGAAGAACGAACACTAGTGACCAGAAATGAATTTATAGAAGCTATCCATTCATAAGTCATAACGGGAAGATGATGTGATGGTTTTCATGACTATGTTTCTAAGGTCATCTCATGGTAGTGATGAAGTGTGGGTTATTGTGGCTAGGATCATGAAGGTCACTCATTTCTTGCTAACCAAGGAAACATTATCAGTATATGAGATTGGGAGGCTTTATATCCATGAGATAGTGAAAACTCTTGGGGTTCCTTAGACCATGGTATCATATTGGGATACTGAGTTTACAACTCAATTCTGGAAAAGCTTATAGAAGTCATTGAGTACATTGGTCCTCCTTAGCATAGCTCATCACCCTCAGACTAAGGGCCAATTAGAGCACACTATACAGGTTTTGGTGGACATGATTAGAGAATGTGTACTCTATTTTTGGGGTTCCAAGGAGAGGTATATGCCCCCAGTTATGTTCTCCTACAATAATATCTATTAGGTGACTATAAATAAGGAACCTTATGGGGACTTCTATTGTAGGACATGTTGATAGCCTTTGTGTGGGTTATATGAAGTATATGTAGTGACTCATCAACCTCATCTCACTGATGAGACTTTAGATCATGTTTAGTTTGTCAAAAAGTAGGTTTCCAATGTATAGTATATAATCAAATCTTACACCGATCACCGTAAATGACTTTTAGGGTTCATGGTCAGAGATCATGTCATTTTACATATCTCAACTAGGTTGGGGCACATATATATTAGAAGATATGTTTAGATTTGATCATAACATGGCAATCCATTTGAGATTCTGGAGAGTCAGGATGGTAGCCTATTATTTGCATTTCCCTTTGAGATAACGAGTCATCCATGACATCTTCCATGTAGCTTAGTTGCACTGTTATCACTCTGAACCTTTTTATAATTCTTATCCAGATGATGTGGAGTTATAGGTAGATATGTCCTTGGAAGAGCATCATATATGTATTGTTGACATGAGAATAAGGGCTCTCTGATCGAGGTCTATTCCTCTTGTATGAGTGAGATAGAAGCAAGAATGCTTTCTAGAAGTGACTTGGGAGAAGGAGGTCAACGAACGTACTCAGTGGAAATGGTTATCTTTAGGTGATACGTTAACACCCTTGTAAGGGAATTTCAGGGATAAATTTACTTAGTGGGGAGTTTAAGATCCTATTTTTCTATGAGGATCCAATTATTTTATTTTCTTGTTAATATATAATTTATGATATCTATTTGGATTAGGCCCTAAGCCAGGACTACGGTCATGTTGGGTTATTTTTGAATAGAAGGAGGTATGGGGATGATGGTTTGACTCATGCCAAATACAAAGTTTGTAATTGGAATACATTACTTATATGAAATAGGTGATGTGTAATGGTATGCCCAGAATGTTTCATGATGTGTAATTATTTTTCCTTGGAGGGGAAAACTCAAAAATTACACAATTTAATAATATTACATGTCATGTAATCTTCATGGATTAGTTTTTAAAATAATTGCAATTGTCTCTATTTTCAACATACTTACCTCATTCTTCTCTTGAGCTGCAGCACTAAGGAACCCTAACATAGGATTTGTGGTATCTTCCATATACGGGATCTATTTCATCCTCCATCAGTTTCACTGGATTCGTGCTGGAAAAATCAATATTCATGATACAATTTTATAGATTTATATTATATTTTATGGGTTTATTTCGGTATAGGACCTTATGAAAAAAAAATTCATTCTCTTGTATCCCTATTTTCTTCCAATCTTGGTTATATTAGGAGAAGATATCTGATGAGTTTTCTATCATAGGTATAAGATATGTTTTTTATATGTTTTACTCAAGGTTTGGTTTATTATATGCATAGTTTCTACTATTACACATATTGGACTTTCTAGTGATTCCCCTAAATTAATTAAATACCTCTAATAAATTTTTTTATGCATGATTAGGTTTCCCAATAATACCTTTGTGATCCTTAATGGTTGTTATACCCAAACTAGGCCACCCATGGTGTGAATATTTGTATATGAACTATTTTATAGGACCCTTATATGTGAGTGTGATTTTTACACTTTATTTATAATATTTAAAAAATTGAATGGGAATTGAATGATTGTTTAGAGGGAGGTTATAGCCCCTTGACATGTGATGAATGTTGTTAATTTATTTAAATGTTTTAATAAAAAAGTGTTGAAATGGGTTAGATGGACTCAGGGGTTGGATGTTGTTATGAAATGATTAATGAATTTTTTGGTGAATTGATAATGGTAGGGTACTGCATGGTTGATTTCCTTATGTCCTGATTCCATTAGATTCTATGTACATTTTTACTCCATGTATCTTGATTGTGGTAGTGGATGCCTTGGAAATTTCCAATACATGGATCCTTATTCTATAGGATTCCAAGGGGATTTCTACCAATTGGATTCGGCTTTCTTGGACTCACATTGGACATGATATATTGGCATTCTCATTGGAATCCACCCGAAGTAATCACCAACTTTCAAATGATATATTCCATGGAATTGATGAGGATGTCATATTCTTTTATACTGTGGATCCATAACATCATGGTCGGACACTTAATTACTAAGAATTGGTGGATATGGACATTGGCACTTGATTACATGATATGGATATTGTAAATTTTTTATCAATGAATTATAGATATCCATGGTATCGGTATCCAGTTATAGTTAATATACTAGACCATTATTACATATTCTTATTCATGATTTATATTTTCCCTTATTTATGGGAGTCTGGCTGTTGTTTACAGCGATCCTTTTTTTTTGAATATGATTAAACTTTACTTTCATCACTATTATACCTATGATATATTTAACACTAATTTTTTATTTAAATTACAATGACTAGACATGTTATATACACCATTGGTGGGGGCCTACCGAATGTTATCTCATACACTGTTCAGGTTATCATTGGGTACCGAGACACTTTTCAACAATGCTGGTAGGGATTGGGGAAGTACCCACAATATTATACTAGATATGATCATTTATTAGAACCAATGGGTAGAAAGATCATGCTAGGCTCATGATTCTATTTGGTGATAGTCCTTTTGTTTTTTTACTTTTGATAACTATACTATATGGGTTTCTTATTTTCAAGTATTAAATTCTATTTTGTATAGTGAAATGACACAATAATTTTATTGTACGTGACAATGCTTTTGGATTTATTGTTATTATATATTTTGGACATATATCATCTATATTTGATTTATATTATGGTTTTTATTATTTATTAACATAATATACAACTGTGTTACTCTGATAATGAGGGTATAGTCTCTGCACAACCCTCACTTCTAGTCAGCAGCCTCTTGCTTACAGGGAGGCACACTTAAGGCAATGTGACCCACCAGACCAGGGAACTTATTAGTGGTTCCCAGGACAAGATGTTATAGATATAAACATATGGTAATGTATGGAGATAAATTTACATTCCAGATTACTCAAATCATATAAAATATTTATAACATGTATAGTAAGACTAAATGTTTTCTAATTCACTAAAATATATATGAAAATACACTTTTTTTTAGAAAAATACCATTTTACCCTTTCTTGGAATAGATAGGGTATTGTATTAACTTCAATTATTGATTACAATAACCATCATTTTCAACAACATATGAACTCATTAGTTGTGTTATATCTAGTAAGCTCTTAGAGAGATTTTTTCAATCTCAAATTTTGAATTCCTAATCAAGTTATATATTTTAAAGTATTTTTATTCTCCTTCATGAGGTACCTTTATCTATTTTTCCCATTGTTTTGAGGATAATAAAATTTCATCCCAATTTAAATAAGTTCACATATATTATTTATATTGACCCATCTCATACTCAACCCAAAAATATTATTTCCCTAACCATAGATATAATGGTTTTTCATTTCATATAAACTATTTACTCCATCCATTCTCCAGTATAACCCTCTATATTGGGGATCAAATAGACATCTATCACTCATAATCTAGAATCATTTTTGGAACCACATATTAAGATAAAAATTAATGGTTTAAAGGTTTAATGAAAGTTATCAAGAAAAATTTTTATCTTCTTATAAGTCACACCTAATCATGAGAAGAGAAAATAAAAGGACACATCATTATTACCTTTAAAATAGTGGAATAAAGGTAAGAAGAACATATTTGTTTCAAAGGAAGGAAAGAGGGAGTTGAAATGCACTAAGAAGATTTGACGTTTTTAAAGGGTAATATTAACATTTTAAATTCAATGGTTTTGAAATTATTTAGAGAAAATAAATAATTAGACTCATAGAAATGACCTAAAATAAAAAAAATTAAATTGTACATGGAAGATTTAAAGTTAATCAATGTTATCACTCACAAAAGAATGTCCATGAAAGAAAATTCCCACTGAAGTTAGTCTATAGAATGTAATGTAATCATATATTATCTTCCTTCAGAGATGTTGAGTTTCATGGTAGATTAAAACTTATGAATTCTTTTTAACCAGAATTAAGTATAATCCAAGTGTAGTATATTAATACTTTTATTTTTTTAATGTGTTTTTAATCATTTTTAAATATAATTCATTCATGTAAAGAAGAATAATAAATCATTATAAAATATTAAAATAGGAAAATAAGGGATCAAGAATAATTGATCATTCCAAATTCTTGTATGATATAAATTAATATCTCAATAATAAAATAATTAGTGAAAATATCATAAAGATGATGGCCTATTTTATTGAAATCAATAGTAATATAACTTTTTGGAAAACTATATCACAAAAACGTATGTAATATACCAAAATGATTTATTCGAAAATGAGATATAAGATTTATTGAAATATTAATAGCACATGAATTATAACATTTTATAATGACATGTTCGGTTTGATATCCATAATCTAGTAAAGAGAAATTCATAAATATAATATGTGCATTTAAAATTCCAGCATCTATATATTCACATTTAGTAGTAGATAGGGAAAAATAATTCTTTTTTATTACTAAACCATGATAATAGGTACTTTCCTAAAAGGTGGCATGTACCTGAGTTTATTTTTCAATATAATAAATTTCCAATATGATAAATATCATATTAACTAACTAAAAAAATTATTCTCTCTAGAGTAAAAAAATATGAAATTGGTTTTTCCATTGAGGAATTCATTAATAATTTTAACAACATTACAATGTCATTCTCTAGGTTTTCTTAATAATGATGACACATACATACATGAAAAAATTATATTTAGTTTGTAGTTAAATATAATTAACTCCCAATCATACCCTGACAAATATTTAAGTCAAACTATTTTGGAGTTTCACATAAATATATTTTGTAGGTGGTACTCATTAGAGTATCACTACCTTTAGTGAATTCCATGAGATAATGTTTTAAATGGTAATTATTATACTTACTTTGATTTACAATAATTCCCTCTTTATTTGGATATTTTTTAAAACCGTTAATGAATTTTAATTCACACAAAAAACTCTTTTCATATTAATTTTTAAAATGTTCTGGAAATTCAATACTTTAAAAATGATTTGAAAAGAAAAAAAAATTACATAATCAATATATACTTATGAAACTAGAACATCTTTTGAGTATATTCTAAAAAATACATTATGATCAACTAAACCTTTATAAAATAAATTTTTATTTAAATAGTATCTAAGACTATAAGTATACTCTATTTGAGAATTTTTTAAAACATAAAATGATTTTCAATGGTTAGAAACATGTTTTAAAAATGTGTATTTTAAAATCCCGGGGGTTTTCCAAAAAAAATTCTCTACTATATTACAATTTAAGAATGAACTCATAACAACCATTTTATAAATTTTAAAAATTAGATAAGATTTATAATTTATAAGTATTATGATGGATTCAAGGATAGATACTTGAAAAAATTATCTTCATAGTCAATACCTTCTTTTTTTCTATAACCTTCTATAAAAAATCAAAATTCATTTCTAACAACTAGTCTATATTCATCAATGTTATTTTTCTAAACCCATTTAGTGGTAATATTTATATAGTTTTCTTGTCTCTCGTCAACATCATAATGTTTATTCATTCAAAAATTTATTGAATTTATCTTGTATATCCATTAACCAATTTTCATCATTGATTCGATAATTATTATTTTTAGATTTAGACTAGGAAAATAAGAATTTATGTCCAACCCTATTTGTTAATGAAGCGCGAATTTGAGTCTCTTTTCCTTATTAACCATTACATCATCCATATGGTGATATTTATGGGTTATAGTGGTTCAAGCAACTGAACTACATGGTTATTTCATTCTTTATTCTCTGTAATGTTGGGAAATTTGTTCTATAATTGGTGATTTATCATGTAATCATTAGCATGGATAGATATATTATAAATATAATTGATATTAAAATTAGACATATCATCCTTCAAATTTTTTATTGAAACCTTGGGTTCATTTATATATATCTCAACCAAAGTGACATGAAAATATTCATCCACCACTTTAGTTAATTTATTGAAATATATATAGGCATTACTGGTGGTTGAATAACTAAGAATAATTCCTTCATCACACTTGTGATACTATTTTTCTAGATTCTCTTTTGTATTGAGAATGAAGACATTAAATAAAAAACCAAAGATTAATTCACCTGATTATTTCTTCATTTTCGTAATTATATATATTATTGTTTAAAAAATATATTATTAAGAAAATTTATTACATAAGAATATTTATTTATATATTCAATCCAAAAATTGGTGGTTTGGTCATATTCAATATGCATAGTTTCAAAATTTTCTTAATGGGTCCTATTTCTTCATTCAACAACTCCATTTTTTGATGAGTTGAAATATCAGATAGGTTATGATTATAGACATGTTATGAGCATAATGCCTCAAAATATTTATTTTCATACTCAAACCCATGATAACATATATCAATTTTAATTATAAGTCCATCTAGGTTGTCAACTGATTTTTCATATTTTGAAAAACATTTATAACAATCCATTTATGATCTGGTAAATATACCCATCTAAATCTTGAATAGTCACGCACAATCAGATTATAATTTTTTTTTAAATTTACTAGAATCTTTATATGGTCCAAATAAATCAATATGAATCAAATCTAGTGGTTGAAATGTAGAAAACTCTTATTTTGGTTTGAGGGAAACTTATGGCCAGTTCCCCTTTTGATAAAGATTTCACACTTTATATTCTGAGAATTATAGCTTTGATAGATCCTTGAATAAAACCTTTTTATCTAGATTCTTAAGTGTCGATAAATAATTTGTCCTATTCTCCTATGACCCAAAAAATATTCTTGATGAAACAAATATAAACAATAAACATATTTTAAAAATTAATAATTTTAATCAATTGCATAGTCATTTTTATTTCATAAAGTAGTAAATACTAAATTATATTTATACCCATATTTACTGTAAGTATTATTTTAAATTATAACATAAAAAATAAAAATAAATTTTAGAAATTATAAGAATATTATATTCTAAACCATTAAAAAATAAAATTTTAGAAATAAGAATAGTTTCTAAGTTATTTTTTTAACAAAGTCTACTTATTTTTACTTATAAATTATCACCAAATTTGAAATGAACACAACATAATTTCATTACATTCTGAAGCCTTGATAATTTTCCAGACATGGCTTGTGAATACCAAATATCCATATACCATAAGTAATTTCTTGATATTTTCATGTTGGATTTTTTAATTATCCATGAAAGAGTTGATTTCGGTACCCAAATCTTCAAGCGTCCAAAGAAGACATGGGATAATTTCTACAAAATATATAAATTTTTAACACAATCATTAATAGTTTTGTTAATATATTTTAAAGAATTAGAAAACTAGGCCTTTTTTAGGATGATATTGGATTTCCCTGTTCTTATAATTTCACACTGTGTTATATAAATGGGTTTGTTTATAAGATTAGAACATGGATACAAATATTTTTTTCATAGTTTTTCATGGTTAACAACAAAAAATAGTCATAATAGTTGGTACAACCTGAATACCAAGAATTCTATTGAACCTTTTAGTTCATTAAGCAATTCCTTAAATTTCCATTTTACATTGGTTGTTAATTATATTTAAATAATTATTTTCTTTAAACAGCACAAAATTATTTTATTTTTCAATACTATAAAAAACATTATAAAAATAGTTAAAGTGTTGATGTTTCTTCATATTCCTGTATATATCATTAATTTCATTAATGGTATACTAATTAATTTATAAATTCTCAAACTATTATTCATTATTCATATTATAATATCATGAAATTATACTTCAGATAAAGAAGAGGTACAAGATGTTACCTAATGCGAAGTTGCAATAAAATAGATATTAACTTTCTCACTAACATCATATTTTAAAGAGTTTGAGTAAACGGATATATCCACTAAATCATTATAGTTTTCTTCCATGTATTTCTTGTGTTTATTCAATTTTTAATCATATTTTAATTTTATTTTTTTCTTTAGATCATCTATTTATTCTATACTATTTTCCATTAAAAGTATAAATTTTAAATAAAGTATTATTACTATGAATCATTTTTAATTATTTTTCTAGTTTAGTCATATCCTCATCATTGTTAGTGTCACTATCACATCCACGAGTTCTATATTCTTTAACTACCTCCAAATTAAATATTTATTAACAAACAGAATTTTAAGGAAAAATGGTCAACCGTTGTTCATAAAGAAAAATCCACTATGTGATGAAAGAGCTCACAAAATGATTAAACACAAGGCTGATATTACTTGACTCAAAAACTCTATAAAAATCCTAGTGCAACATGCTAACTTGGGTTTCTAGGTCCTCTCTAATTATCACATCAAAATGAGTGATCATTCTTTCCATTGCCTGAATAAATTAATCTGTGTTGATTTTTCTCTAGTCGAATCCCCAGGCCAGTATGCGGTCTTGTTTGTCTATCCACACTTCTTTCTCCTCATTAGCATCAAATTGTAACCTATGATCATAAATTCATTGGATCCCCTATATTGAGACATTGGTAAGAAGACTAGTTTCAATAATTTTTTCCTTGGAGTGCAAGATATGTTTCAAGAACTCACCATATTCTTCTTCCATTTTTCATAAATATCTATTCGATTATTCACTTTCCCCTTTCTAAACATATTTTCCTTCCTTTTTTCTACCCTTCTTGTCTGAATGAGTCTCCATTGGTTTTGGCAAGTATGAGTAGTCTTTGAGTCCCTTTGGTTTTTTACCCTGATCCACAATGCATTTCCCCGAGATACCAATACCATTTTCCCCATCATGCTTCTATGTTTGTGGAGTCCATTCCCATGAATTAGGTCCAAGCTATCCACTGATGGGCGACTATGACTTTCATCATCAGAAGACTCCTCCTCATGAGATATCGGTGGATTATTGACCTAGAGACCATGAAAACGGTTCCCCTGCTCTGTAACCGCTCTGGCATTGTGGGCCATCTATATACATAGAGACATCGTACTGGATTTATTCGCCAAACCAGATCCCTTCCATCCATCCCCATCATTCCCAAGACCTAAGAGGTTGTTCCGATGATGTTTGGGTCTAAGGAACTCATGAAATTGTCACCATCCAGCCTTCCCTATCCACATTGAGGTCCAGTTGTAGCTGCAATGAAATATTTTCCCTGAATCAACTCCAGTCCTATGGGTTGCTCATTTCCTCTTCCCATAAACTATGGTTGTAGGTTTTTGTCATCCCAGCCCAAGCCCAGGGACATTGATCATCACTCACTAACAAGATCACAGCTACAGGATTATCCATGGTTGTCTCATGAATTCAAAAGTCATGATTTAGATGGGAAAACACATCCACAACCCACAGATCAGCCTCATTTGGATTCACCCATTCCAAAACCACTAGAGTGGCCAAGGAACACCATAACTAATCCACTTTAACACTGTCCTTTTCACCAAGGATATCGAGAGCCAGCACCTCTGGAGCATCCCCACACGCCTCCACATTCTCAAACATGCCATCAATATCCCTCACTATCTAGTTCATAATAAGGTCAATCTACACCACATTCCCCTCATGTTTATTGGTATCAACCTATCTATCCTTGTGCCTGAAACTACAAATAGTGACCAAATGTCCAAATCGGTGGCACCCCAGGTAGAAAGCAGGCCAAGATTCAAACACGACCCATTGTTTTAGAGGGACACTTCTCTAACTGAAAGCCACATTCAATCTATGGGATCCTTTGAAACATCCTCCTCAGCACATATTCTAGCGGAGATATGATGACAAACTGCCTACATCAGGATATCTGAACATAGGAATCTACCATCAAAATTTCCTAGTATTTGAATAATTGATTGATTCTGGAAAGGGAGAGGTAGGTATGGAAAGCTTACCCAAATCGCAGACGAGGGAGCGTCACGATTCCAATTGAGATCAAAGGACCATCATAGTAAAAAGAAGCCACATACGTTCATTGAATGAGGGGTCTGAGACTATGTGGTTTTCAGATCTTCCTCTGAGGAGAAACATATCATCAGTTGATGACGATCAAAGATACCCACCACCACATAATCTTGTAGATCCCATGAATCAAATACTAATCTATCAAAATCATCAATAGAGGGAAGGAGACTCCTGAATTAGGATATCAACATCATCCAGAGAAGATCTGAGTCCTTGTTGTAATACTTTAAAGAAAACGCAAGAGGAGGTGCACCGAGGTGATGATCAGGGACCTTTGGGTAAATATGGATCAATGGGAAGGGTGAAGAAAATATGTATTAATGAATGGGATGAAGGGTTGAGTCGTCAAGGGGTATCGGGGGTCATGCCTCCCTCCCCCAGCCAGGGAGGAGGGGGCCAGAGCCATGGGCATCGCACTAGGTCATCAACATTGGGGTCGTGGGAATCACACTCCATGTCTCTTCCCCCATTATTATTCTTCATTAACTACCTATTTAGATTTTAAATGACATTATTTAAAAGAAATATGTCAAATGGGTTAAATATCCTCATCAATAACCTTGATTTACTCCTCATACATTATCAATTAACTGATTAGTTCATTCACATACAACTTACTAACATCACATGAATATTGAATGGGGATAACATTAACTATTCTTCACCTAAGTAGACATCTCATGATCCTAATAACTTTCTCTTTATATTCCATTGTAATTTTATGTTCTTGCATACTATTTGTCAAGAAGGTTCAAGATATGAGAATTCTCAGTCATACAATTTATTAAAGAAAATATAAATTTAGAATAACAGCGACATAAAACATGTGGCCCCGAGAGCACCACCATACATTAAAGTTGTAAATAATGGTACCTAAAAGACTACTAGAGAAAAATAACAACTCAAGAAATTAAAATTGGGCCCCAAAGACCCTCATAAATGAATTTTATTGTAGACCCCCTCTATGATGGAATGAATTAAAATATATTGTATACACTATAGGGCCATTTGATGCAATCATTGATACCTTGATTAGCGCATACCATATAACCCAGTTTATTAACCATTTAGAATCCCATATCTCTAGCCACTATATTACATGTTCAAATCGATGTGAGGGACATTTGGTGGTGAACCACATCTACCAAAAGATTCCAATATGATACCAATGGATCAGACTACCTCCTGATACTATCACTCTACATCATGAGGTTTTCACCAATCTTTTAATGATTTATTCCTTTAATCCTAATGATGAGGTCTTAAAACTCTAAGGATTTCATTAGCATGTTCTCAAAAACCATATCCAGTTGATCAGAAACTCCCTACCCTTAATTAGGTGGTCCATGTCAATCTCTCTCCACTTTTCATCCTTGAAAAAATACAACTAATGATATGTGCTTCGTACCCACACATCACATTATCGCATGTGGTATCTTAATATTGCAGAACCACATCACCAATATGGTCCCCAATAATAACCACCAAAGTCACAAACCACAAAACCAACTCCCCTCACCCTAATCCCATCAGCGGTCTTCTATTTATCACCATCATAGGGAATTGTCCTTTGAACACCATATAAAAATGTTTTCTCAAATTGAATTAAATTATTTTGTTGTGTACATTCCTTCCTAATAGAAATCATGTGTCCCATGACTCCCAAGGACACTAATCCTCCTCCAGGTCATTGACAGCATCTTGGGGTCACCTTATTCGAGGTCATCACATGAAAAGGACATGACAACTAGGATCCTAAATTCCTTCACCTACTAAACCTGAAAAAAGTATTTTCTGGATTCCCTAGGTCTCAAGGGTAGTCTGGATCTGATCTCTATCCTCGCCAGTTGGTGAGGCTACCAAAAATCAAGTCACAATGCACTAGTTCAATCACTACTATTTTTTCACCCATGTATATAAATGAATCATCCTAGAAAAGTTTGTATTAATAGTGATCCACATAACAATATTTATTACTATCCATTTCCAATTAATCAATTACTATGTTAATCATATTTCGTGCTCTATGAAGGGAAAATAGTTCCTTATGCCCAAAAATATCCAACATAGTTTGATCATCCTCAGAGATAATTGAATATGTGAAACAACCAAAATGATCACCATTATACGAGAGAGAGATAATCTTTCTATATGAGATAAATCCCATATTTTACCTTGATTAATATTAATGCATAATATTTATGATTTCATTATACCCAAGATATATTTTTAGAATATATTCTCCATGAATCATCTTAAATGTATCATATTTCATATTATATGTAATTAATCAAATTTTTTTAAAATTTAATACTCCATCTTGATAAGAGGTAAGAGTATCCCAAATTTGATACGTAGTATCCTAAGATAAAATTAAATTAAATTACTCTTCTCAAAATGGTTATATATATAATTCAGAGATTTATAGTTACAATAATACATAACCTTATTATAATCACTCCAATATTTTCTATTTTTTCATATTTATCTTCTATAGTACATTAGATATCAAACCCCATGCTCTCAATATTTTTTTCATATAAATATTCAATTGGTCATATTTATGACCATTAAATTAGGAATATATTAGTAATAGATAAATACAGATTTAAAAGTGTCTATAAAAATAAAAAAAATAAAAAAATGGAGATATGATTCATAAGACTTGATCATTGTCAAGTATAAGTAAGTATAAATAGAGAATAAATATATTTCTCTCATGCCAAATATTGGTCCCGATATCGTGTTCAAGAGGACGTGTGGAGGTGAATTAATAGTCCAATTAAATTTGTATTTAAAATAAATTTTGAGACAAAATCACCAAATTTAAAATAACCAAATTAACTTTTATAGTGTGTAGACTTAATTTGGTATTTTATATATTCTATCGAGGGGATGACAAAAACACATTTGAAACAATTTGAAATCACTATATATTTTGAAACAATTGTAATCACACAAAACAGATTATAAATAACACTAATAAGTTTTAACTATCAGAGTATAATTTTATAGAAATTTTTTTAGATCCTTCTTGAAGTGTATAATTTTAGAATATATTATTAAATGAAAAGTGTTTTTAGGTTGTGTAAGTAATAAAATAACAGAAAATAAATAATACATATAAAAATTTGAAAAAAAAGAGATTAATTTCCAAGATGGAGCCTAGTTATCTCAAATTTACTGTAACCCACCACCGAGCATCATTATTATAATAAATAATCTTACTCACAACCTGGATCAAGTTTTACCTATACAAATTTCACAAAATATAGTCCATGATAAAACAAAATCCTCTTCCACAGTTTTATATAGGATGAAAATAGTGGAAGAGGAAAATAAAAGAGTATTAGAGTACTATTTAATTCTGTACATGAGTGTGTTAATAAATATTAAAAAAAATTATAAACACAAATCAAAAGGTATAGACTAAAAAGAGATAGAGAAAATGTAATGTAGTTTGATTATTCTTTTTCACAAATTGATTACAATTAATCTCTATGGTTCTATTCTCTTTGTTATTGTCCTTCAGATGCATCGAGAGAAGATGTTAGGATTTTTTGATTCTCTTTCTTAAATATTGGGTATAAATCATAGAAAAACAATGTTGTGAAGGGAAGAATGATAAAATGATTCTAACTAGTTATGTTCGTAGTTATACTACTCATTTAAGGATTCTCAAAAAAATTTAAAGCTCATAGACATTGGGAATAATCATATTTAAGTATTTAAATTGAATCTATAGAAATATTAAATGTCCAAACAATCATTAAATTCTTGAAATTAGTTTGAAGAATAAAATAACAATTTATTTTTAGATAGACATGGATTGACAAGGTCGCCACTTATACATGAAATAATTAATCTCATAGAAGCACAAAAGAATGTCCCCAATGATTCATGGAAGGTATGTCATAGAATATCGATAAAACAAGGTACATATGGAGACCATGGACTAGAATACATGGATATTACATCATTTTATATTAATATTTAGTACATTAAAAAAATAAATTCCCATGGACAGTAATATTTTAGTGTCTCTGGAAACATAGAAACAAAATCTTATATCATAGTGAAAGATATTAAAATACTATCATTAAGATATCCACCTTCTGTATTTCTACTTAGAACCTTTCTTCATAACATAGATAAAGGAATAATATGAATGGGGTGTGATCATATGATCTAAAAGGGTAATTAAAGGAAATGTGTTATAATAACATTAACAGAAGGGTATGTAACTTAAGAATAATATTTGATGATCATACCCTACATATTAGAGATCATAATAGTGTTTGGAAGTTCATAACACATGGATCATAAGATAATTAAGAGCACAATTCATGAAATCATAATATAGGAATAAGATATGGAATTTGTGGCCAGAATTATTTTTTAATGTTGTTGACGTGTATACGTAGAAATAGGATGACTTATTAAGTTAAGGACTTGAAATTTGGCCCCACATCAATTTATGGACATGAAATCTAGTCCATGCAAACCATTCTGAATGTGTAACCAGGTTCATTCATAACCTTATGTACATGAAATAATGTCCATGCATAACATTGTGAACTTGTAATCTGGATCACACATAACATTTTGAACATGTAATCATGTTCACACATAAAAACAATGAAATGAGACCATGACAATAAATAATATTGTGAACACCCAATAAGGTTCAGTCATAACATTCTTAACATACAATCAGGTTCATGGGTATACTTAAAGATAGTCAACCAGATCAATGCATAACATTGGGAACATTTAATAAGGTTCATGAAAAACATTGTGAACATGAAATTATCTCCACAGATAACACATATACTCATGTTTCCCCCATAATTAACCAATGCATTATATGGATATATAATTCACATACATATTCTAACAACATCATTCATACATGTTCCACAAAATAAAAATTTATTCATATCATAACCGATAAAAAGACATAGGTTTTATAAACCTCAAATAACAAACCATGATGCGAAATGGGAATCATGATAATTTTATAAAACCATTAACTATGAAGAGAGGTAGGTTTTGTAATCACGTCATGAAAGCATAACCCATGAAAAGATACTGGGTTCTAATGTACATAACTAGTAGAAGAGAAACAAGTTTCATAAAAATCGTGACATCGATGAATAAATCACTCATTGAAATTATATTAATGGAACATCTAGGTAATTTCCTAGAAAAGAATTAGTAACATCAAAAAATGTTATCTTACATGGGAAATAATTTTAAAATATCTTTTAAAAATAAAATCAGTAAAATATATTTTCTTATTGAAAAATAATTTTTCATAAAATAAAACCTATTAAAAACCATTTACATGAAAATAAAAATGAAACCATATAAATTAATCTAATAAATGATTTTGGAAACCTTTCATTGAATAATTGTAAATAATTCTTAAAAACGATTAAAATATTTCTTAAACTTAAAAATTTTTTGAAAAAAAATTTCTTTTTTAATCGCTTTGACATATTTCAAAAGAAGAATTTAAAATAATAAAACATATTTTAAATTATTTATTCTTTTAAAATGGTCTTCAAGGATCATTTGGAAACATTTTTTAAAACATTATTTTTTAAATATAATAGATTTTCTACCGAATAGAGAATTATAGTTAAATTTTCTTAAAAATATTTTCATAATTATATTATATACCAAAGAGAAAATAAATATAATAATACATTGATATATCATGAATAAAAAAAAGATAAAGAAACACATGAGTTTTCTTGAGATATGGATCATAATATTTAATCTAATAAGCATAATCATTAAAAATCTTGAAAACTGATGAGATTGATTCGATAAAATCTTATCACTTTGTAACATGGGATTATACAATACATGTAAAAAAATAAAATTATATGAAAATTATGAGATTCATTATATAATATATAAAATGTAATTATATGTACCCTGAAAAATATTTGAGGCGTGTAACAAAACATGAGTCTCAAAGAAGGCACCTTGAGACAAAACCAAGTTACCAATTGGTAACTTTTGGAACATAAACCCTGTGAAATATAGGGAATATAATGGATATTTAAATACTCATAAATGTAATTATAATTATCATAGAAAACATCCGTGTTTAGTATGCACATCACCCAAAAGGAATAGTTGGTGAATAAAGCATGTATCTCATAGAAATAAAATGTGATATGAAATACCATTACCTTGTGTCTTTATTTTCATCGTACTCATACAATATTCATGTATAATGAATATAAGTTTATTATACATATTATAATGAATAATATTGTTATATATAATAACATATGTGGGTTTTTAATACATAATATTATACAATTGATAACAATCATATGTTATGGTTTCCCTTCATGAAATATTTGTTTTTCTCTTCGTAGGTGTCCAAATTTTGTATATCGTTGGTAATTAAACATATATCATGATTTCCAGAATTTAAACCATGGTATAAATATCATGTATATAAATTATATTTTTATTAAAATAATCTATATAATATATATTTATGAAATGGAATACACAGATCATAGAGACAGTAAGACTACGTACACATGAATGTTTATTCTTTTTTTATTTTCATATTGATAGAAAGAAATAAAAGAACATATGAGTGTATATATATATACATATAATCATTATAGATGATTATTATATCTTATATATCAAAAAAGTTCTCTAAATTCATTGTTAAAACAATCCATGTAGTCTGTGAACAAATCAAATCGCTTTGAGGGGGGTTGTCCACACATCCTCAAATGAAATTATCGTATTTACACCTAATGGAAAGTAAAATGGCATGTGTTGTAAAATAAATAAATAAGGTTAATGAAATAAAAAATATAATATATTAAATTTATAAACATAGATTATATCATAATTTCTACCTTGACAGGCGATAATGAAAAAATGAACAATCAACATTAAGTGAGGCAGTAGTGTGTTGAACACATAAATAGTATGTTTCTTACCCATTAGATGGATGTGTGTGTTTGTGTAGGTACACAAAATTGATTAAAAATATCCTAGTATATTTAATATAATATGTTTTTATAAAATCATGTAATAAATATAGTGGAGGGTTGGGAAACAAATAAAATAAAGTTTCTTGAGAGAATCTGTTACCTCTTAATTTGGTATCTCCTTTTGGTTTGTGCCAAAAGGTTTCCATGAATTTCATTATAAATAAGAAGAGGCATTAATGAAAGAATGTATAACTGTAGGTAAATGTAAAGGTTAGATATTCTATGAACCTAAGTGGTTTTATTGGTTTAATAAATATTGAGAGTTGGTGTCCTTTTATAGGGAAGGGAAAGGACACACTTTGAATATTTGAAAACAAGTAAAGATTACCAAATTTTTTACCAAAAAAAGTCCAAAAAACAAACCAAAATCAGTAATAGAAAGCTTGTGACTGATTAATTCCATGTAATGAGGTTTGGAAAATTTTCTAGTTCATTTTGAGTCTTATAATTATGTTTTAGTATTTTATTAACCTAATATTTCTCTTAACAATTGTCATTAATTTTAATCACTTCATCAAGTATTAAAAAAAAATAAAGATGAAATTATTATAAATTATAAATTATGATTATAAAAAAATGGAATATATTTTTCAAAATATTAATCACATAAATGGAAGAAATTAATTTATAATTAGTCTTGCTGATGGGATGATATTGTGGGGTTTTAAAGTAAAAACATCCAAAAGTTTTCTACGTTGTTATACACAATTTCAAAGTAATATTGATAAAAATAACCTAAACTGAATTAATGGATTTTAATATAATATAATTAAAATTTTAAAACTAATTATTATATAATTTATCATTATAAATAAATTATATGAATAGATTGTTTTGAATTAAAATCTGGTATTTTTCAATATTCACATAAAAATGATGTTTCTTACAAATTTTTTAAAAAAAATTCCAATTTCTTTTCTATTTTATAAATTCAACAATTTATATAATTTTATCATATTCTATTTTTAAATGATTCTAAAATTTGTTTTATTATTTTTTACAAAAGTATATTAAAAAGAGTTCATTAGAGAAAATAGTATTTTTAAACATATAAAGAATTTACCAAAACTATTATACTTCATTATAAATAGATTTGATTTATATAAAACTATTATAAAAAACTTATGAAACGTATTTATTAATATTTATATCATATTTTTAACATCTAGGTGATAATTATCTCATTTAAATAACTATAATAATAAAATAACGTTTTATTGAAACTGGGTGTTGCATGTAACTCACATCAAGTTAGTGTTTGGTGTAATTTATTATAAATTAGTGTTGCATGTAATGTAAACCATGTAAAAACCATGTTAATGTAAATTTTGAATTAGTGATTTAATATAAAAAAACATTTTTCAGTGTTGCGTGAAATGGAAAATATCAAAAGATTAAAATAATTCAAAAATATATATTTCAAAAAGTCTCTGGGAGTTACATTATACTCCCATTAAAGTGAACGTAACCATTAAAATACATATATGTTATTAAAGTATTAGTAAATGAATGTTTCCTTCATAGAAATCCACATTGTAATAATGAGTATTACATATTCCCTTAAAAAGGGATTGTTGGAACCATAATGGTTACCAAAAGTAACATTTAACGGGGTTTCCACATAGTATAAAATTGGTTGAGAGCAGAGATTTAAAATGGTATAGAAATATAACTATCATGTTATAGAGGATAGTGATATAGAACATAGTAAGGATAATGTTATCAATCACAAAGCCATAATTCTGAGTTGATCTAAGGGACCATTTGATTCATTAGAAAAAAAATAATTGGAATAGCCATTTTGGATACATGGTTATTTCCATATATTGGCACACTTATGCATGTACATGATATAATTATGATGGGTGCACCCAAATAGCACTCCAATTCATGGAATAAACCTATTTTAATTGTTCATATATTCTAAAGACGTATTGGAGGTGTCCTAGTTGGTTTTATACCCACACCCTTCTTATAAATCATGATAAAATTTTAGACTTCATGAATTGGGATATAGGAATGGGGAAGAGACCAATGAAAAATAACTGGCTCTAGAGATGGGATCTACATGTACTACCAAGATAGGATTTGGAGGTTTTTTTGTTGTTTCTATTTTTTTTATTCCCATTATTATATAATTTTGTTTCAATTTCCACATTGGGAGCCTATTTATTTATATATATGACAAGGATGAAATTTATTTTTTCGAAATTATGTTTATTTATCTTTCATCATGTTACACTGGATATTTATATTTTTTTATGTATATAGTGTATTCATATAGTTAATGAGGGTATAGTCTCAACATTTTTTTCTTAGGCCCTCACTGATAGTCGAAAACCACTTGAATATGGGAAGATGTGCACAATTTCTGGGGTCATCTCCACTCAAGTACTATTCCAAAAAACACAGATTGGGTAATTTGAAAACTGTACAATATATAATCTTCTATTTCTTTTTACCTGGTTATTCATGGACATCATAAAAAGAAATAAGATGTGTGGAACATGTGTAAGGGATTTTCCACGTGTATGGCCATCTGATTCTTATTATTATTCCAAGTTAGCAGTGATGGGATTTCTATTACTATTTTATTTTATTTATGTGCGTTCATGAATCAAGTGTTGGAACATTGAATCACATGTCTTATATGTACCTATTTGTTGATGTATAATAGGTGTTTAATTTAATTCCTTTATTTGTGTTTCATATTCAAGATAAATCTTCATTATCTTTTTAGTGGTATATCAATGTTCCTCCTATTGTGATATATCACTATTGGCCTTATTTAGTTTAACATGATCATGCTATTTTTCATTGTATATAAATGATTATGAATAATGTATATGTACAATAGACTAGGAATGAGGTTTGGGTAGAAATAGGATGGTTATTCCTTCTATAAGAGAATATCTTAGGATATGTCTTCTCAAATAAATCCATTAAGGGTGCCTTATAACTCCTTATGTTTCTCCTATAACATTGTTGTTCTGGATTCACTAAATATTCCATTGATATTTCAGAAAAAAATCATCATTAGCGATGCCTGAATTATCCAACCAGGGAGGACACGTCATATCTAACACAGGATATGTAAGATTATTCACCAAATATTTATCACATTCTTTCACCAATGGGTCAATAATTGGAGCCACCCTAGCTCAATGTCTTTTGAATTGTACATACAAATATAGGATAATTAAAAAAAATCCATGGTTGACTCTGACTATGAATTGCAACCATAACAACTTCAATCCTTTTAGGGATCTTTAGGACCATAGTATTTCACTGACAAAATATAAATCGTTGAGGTAATATTCTACTTGGGTGATATATATAAGGACCAGTGGGTCAATATAATGGTGTTTATTCTTTAAGGACCCACCGGGATATTGTGGGGTGTTATAGGACAAGTCGTTCGACACGATGGTCTTTCATTGGAGTCCTTCAAGAAATTTTTATCCATGGAATTATTTCATGAAATTCTAAAGATATATCATGCTATGTAATTTATGGTGTATCAATAGTGATCTATGGTGATATAATAATACTACGTTCATTTCACTGAACCACTTTTTTCTCCCATGTTGGATGGTTGTGAGGTTCAAAATGCTAGTAATTTCAAGATCTGTCTTCATCTTCATATTATATGACAGAATAAGAGCTTTAACCTATCAATATACCCATAGGTTCTGCATAAGGCATGGAATGTTGAGAAGGGATTAGAGGAGGATCAACTATATGTCCTTATTCCATCCCTGAGTTCTTAGGTAGGAGGACCTTCTACTACCGTAGTAAGTGTCTATTATGGTATCAAGAATAGAATGAAATAATATTTAAAATGTGGTAATGGTATGTAGGTTGAGAGGATTATGGATTATTTATCTCCCTTAGGAGGAGTTCCACAATGATTTAACTATGGGAATTTCATAAATTACTAAAGGTTATACCCACTACCATAAAACAATTGATAGAAGTGTGGATTGATGAGGCATGTCCAACAGTTATACACTAGATCTTTGAGGTTTGGTTTCCATAGGGGTTGAAGAAAGTCATGATCTATGACCTAGGGATCTAACTGGGGTCCTCCGTAGCATGTTGAAATGCCTCAAATGAAAATGAATCATTTGATTCATTCACCCTATGTTCAAGGCCTTGGAGATGAACAAAAATTATTATATGTGATGGACTATATTATGGATAAATGTATAGAGGGACCATCAACTGTTAGAGTTATGATCTTGGTCATCGCATTTATTTCAACAAATCTTCTTGATAAAAATATTTTCCATTAATTTATTACTGATCATGTTGTTACTGGAAATCACTAACATATTATTTTATCTTATGAGTTTGTTTCTATCACCACACCCTTATATAACAGATTTGATCATCTCTAGTTATATATAGAGTGTATTATTTTTTTTCTATCTTTATACATTTGTGATAATAAATGAGCCTTGAGATAAATATCTTTGATGTGATCCTTTAAAAGGGATGGGCGATCATATTTCATTCTCAAATTTACTATTAGTAGAGGTTGGTATCAATTATATGTCATAATGGAGATAATTTGGTGATAACCGGTAAATGGTACATCAATGTTAGTAGATTAGAATAGATTTTTTCCTGCTTAGAACCACCACAACACATGTCGTTCTCTTAACTATTGTATTAGAACTGGAAGTTGGGACCTCTTCTTCTCCTCTAATGCAAGATATCTATCAGGATATCTTTTATAATGACTTCATTAATGTTCCACCCAATAAAGGATTTATTTTGGTATATACATTTTGGATAGGAATACATACTTTATCAATTCCACCCATATCAATTGATGTCATCTATGTTGAGGGAAATCACGTTATAGTTTAATGAACTAGAGATGAGAGGCTTCATCAAACTAACAACACCTCCATGAGGTTATCCAAATTTTCCTCCCAAAATGTGGAAGGTTATCTTAGAATATTTTTTTAAATTATAATTAAAAACTAGGTAATATTAAATAACATGTATATATTTCACAGGATTTACAATCTCTTTGATTGGTTACAAATATCCATATGGTTCTCCAAGATGGTTATTTTTCAGGAAACCATCAGTTGTGTGTTATAGAAGATAACATTCCTATGATAATGTCCAGAAGTAGATATGCCATGTATAACAACCACATCATGCCTTTCAGATTGATAAATACAAAAGCAGTGTTCATGGATCTTAGAAAAAATGAATGTCACCCAGATCTCAACTCATTTTTCATGGTCTTTATTAATTATATCCTTAAATATTAATTGACCTATGAGCTAAAATCCATACATATTGATATTATATTGAGTAATATTTTAGAACAACATCTTTATTCCAAGAATTGTATGTTTAAATTTTAGATTCGATAGTTCTATTTTCTTGGTTATGTGATCTATGAGTTATGAATTTTGGTGGAACAAGAGAAGGTGGATGTGATGATGTCATGAGGGTTCCATTATGATGTTGTTGAGATTAGGATATTCTTTGGTTTGACTGGATACTAGCAATAGTTCATTTAACATTTCACTTTTTTAGTAGTATTGATGTCATTGATTACTAAGAAGGGGGTGTGGGTTGAATTTTGGATAGTGAGATAGTGAATTTAAATTGTTTAAGTTGATGTATTTTATAGAGTAAATTTAGAAATTCTATGTTGATATGGCCTATTCTCTAGGAGAAGGTAATGTTGTTGCAGTTTCTCGTAGTAGACAAATGCCAAATATTTAAGTGATTATTGAGAATCCCTCATAGGAAGAATGAAGAATGATTAGTTTTATAATGGAATGGGTTTTCGATCCATCTAAGGGTCATGGAAGCATGAAATGATTGCCTTCATTAATAATATTTTCTTTATTGTATTTGTATATAGACCAGCCCGACTTCATATCATTAGTGTATGGTGAAGTGAGAATTATTTCTAGGTCGTGATCTACCCAAGGGTAGTTAGTGGATGATGATGACCTGATCAGGGTATATGGGCATACTTTCATGGTATCCTACTTGAGAGAGGAATGTATGAGAGACACTCATTATTCATAATGTATAGTTTATCTAGGATTGAAAATGACATACCATGATATTCAATATTTGTTTTGATGTCCTGGTAGAAAATTGGACATTTCTGATTTTGTTTCACAATTTCATACCTTATAAAGGATAAAAGAAGAGCATTAGTTTCCCAATGATTTAATTCAGACACTTTCATTGTCAGTGTAGTGGTGGTAAGATGTGATGGTAGACTTAATGATGAGTTTTCCTCAGACCTGAGGATTCATGATACTGTTTAGGTGATTACTGATCCGAAAAAAATGATTCTCATTTGTAATGATTTGTGACACTCATTCTATGAATTATTTGGGAAATATTTATGTATGAGATATCATATGATTACATGGAGTTTCTTCATGATTTTAATCTAATTGAGGCTCATATAATGCATTTTGGTTTTGAAAGAACTTCAGAAGGCTTTGGGTACTCAGCTGAAACTAATTACCATGTATCATCCATAAACATATGGTTAATAAAAGTGGATGTTATAGATATTAGCAGATTTATTGTGGGAATATGTATTTCATTTTGATGTTTCATGGGATAAATATCAATAATTGGTTGAAATCACGTACAAAAATAGTTTCTATGGTTCTATTAAGCTTGAACCTATTGAGGATCTTTATGGATTATCATAATATTCATTTCTTTGTTAGTAAGAAGTTGTTGAGGTAGCTATGATGTGGATGATCATGATATATGAGACAAATAATAGAGTTACTCTGATCTGGAAGAAGCTTAACACCACTCAGATTAGGTAGATATCATATGCTGACCAGACGAGATGACCATTAGAGTTCACTGTTCATGAAAAAGTTTTCATGTCGGTGAATCCTTGACTTGGAAATCAATGTTTTCATAAATAAGGAAATACATATGACAGATTAATTAAATTATTTGAGATTTCATAGATTACAGATAATGTGGCTTACTATATGATCCTTAATCCTCATTATTGAAGAATGAACTAGGTGATTTTTGTGTCTCTACATCAGAGATACCTGCCTGATCATATGCATGTCATCAACTATAAATGATATTGTGTTAAATCACGACACATTGTATATAGAATGAATAGTTTGGATTTTAGAACAGATTGGGAAGGTTTTTCGGGGGAAGAAAGCTCCATTTTCTAGATCCCATGGTTGTATGGATGGATCCATGTGGAATCTCTGGGAGCAATAGTTCGATATTCTAGCTTAGTAACCTGAGTTATTCGAGAATGATTAATAGAGACACTTCTAACAGATTAGAAGTATTTAAAGGGGTAAATTGTAATGGTATCTAATATTCAGGATTTAATGAGTTTATATTTGTATTATTTTATTTATATTTGAATGAATAATTTATTAGGCTGAATAAAAAAAGTTTTATGTTGGTATCAGAGTGTTTTAGAGGCCCTTTAGGAGGGGAATTTTTTTAACATAGTGTACCCAAATCGTGACAATTCTCTAGGAAACCATTGAGATTGTGGAAGAATCACTTGGGGTGGGGAACGAGGAAGGCACAATGTTTATGAAACCATTTGACCACATCAGAAAAATATTGAAATACTATCTAGTGGTAAGAATTTTAGTTGGTGCTTGATTTCAAATACTATGTGACCAAAACGTACATGATCCCATGATATGAAGAAAACCTCACATGGTTGGTAGATGGGTTTTCAAACCATGAAACAAAATCAAGAGTGTGTGATTATGTGATCTGAAAATCCAATTTAATATTCATTATTACACATTTTGACTAATTCTTCTTCCTATTTATATACCTCTTTAAATAAAGGACTCCACAACACTTCATCAATGAATTCCTCTCATTCAAAGACAAATTTATATGGATAAAACGGTTTTGATGACCATGAGTTAATTTAAGTGATCCACACCCCATCATTCTTTGCAATTTTTTATATATCTACACTTATTCTATTGATAAAAATCAAAGATATGTTATTTTGTGTCCCAATCATTAGATTCTGATTCCATATAATGATGCATTCTAGGATTGTTACCCGAATAGGGGTAGATAATTTTTTGTGTCATTACATTGATCAATCACATATCAGATGATATTAATAGATCGCATGATATACATTAGTGTTGATATAATTTTGTGGATTTATAATCAACTTGAATGTCATTCTAAAAAATTTATGTGTTTATATTATTATTAGTTATAGGTGTTCTTGGAGTGCTGGATTAATCCGGTTAGAGCTGAAGTGTGACACAACTATTGTCTCTTGACGAGTTTTGTTGTTTTGAAAGAAGATTTATGTAAGTAGTTAATTACCAATTGGTTCCCTTTTATATTTTTATTTACTCTATATGATACATTCATTTATTTAGCGTGTTTGACCATAATTTATAGTGATCACAAGTGTGTGCATGTGTGTAGCCCGTGAGACTTGAATATCATGATTGATTCCATGAGTATGTTTATGTATCTTGTGAGAACATGATTGATACTATTTTTATATACTTGGATGTTTCTATTGATTTTCTTGATCACAGCGTATGTTATTCCTCTATAAGATCATCCATATTGTGTGCATTTAACATTCCATTGGAGGTTTATATTTTTTATAGAAAATAGGTAGAGCATCATGATATGGTTATACTTTAGAGGGGGGGTGATAAGTACATACAACAATGATGGTGATGGACCTAAACATATGGTAGGGTAATGATGATCTTGAGGACCAACCCATGGAAGTGGAATATTTGGTATGATTTAAATGTGGCTCAACCCTAGCCATAGGTAACATAAAATGACATATAGGACTCACCTATGTCATTGATGAGTTTTTATAGTCTTGAGGACTGACCTATGACAGGGATAAGTTTTGATAGTCTTGAGGTATTACCCATGATGGGGGTGGGATGTGACTACCATGTGGTTTTATCTTACTTGATTCATTATAACAATCAAGACACATGTTCACCAGGATTGTGGATAACCCTTGATCCGTTCAAACATCCTTTCCAATTATCATTCTTTAATGGAGTTGATGAAGGTATGGATGCAGCTCATGGTATCATTGTTTCCACAGAAAAATTTGAAATATTATTTTTTTTATAATTATTTTCACAATTATTGTTATATTGGAATACACTAGTCATACTTTTAGAGACATTGTGGTGTCTTACTAGGTTTTATACTCACACCCTATATGGGAATCTCGATTCACATTTATAACTCAATATTAAAGACCCTTGAAAGGGTAAGGTACCCATGATAGATAGTTTAGCTATGGATTTGGGAGGTGGTAGCAATACAAATAAAAACTCCAATGGTTCTATAGTGACTATTTATTTGTTTTACTACACCAATATACTTTTGATTGAATTTTCACATTCATATATTATTTTTTATATGTATGATATGGGTTGAATTTGTTATTATTTTATGTTTATTTATCTTCCTTCATGATAATATGGGTTGTTATATTTGATTTATGTTTATGTTGTATGGCTATGTTTATCAAGGATATGGTTTCTATTTTTTTTCTACGACCCTCGTGGATAGTTCATAGAATGTTTCATATGTGGAGGTGTCCATGAGGACATTTGGAATCTTCACTCAAGTTTTTCTTTGGAAAACACATGTTTAGACTTTACAAAATGGAAAATAATGATTATTATTTGAATACAATGATAATTATACCATATGATTTTCCCATATCAATTTATTATGATATAAACACATCATACACTATGTTATTCCAATTTCAGTGGTGATAGTGATTCAATAACAATATCTGATTAATCCGACCTGAATACCCTCTCAAACTGGTACCTTATCCAAATTTACACATACCCAAATGGCATTTTCGATCACTAGAGGCTGACATCTAGCACCTGAGCATCAATGAAAAACAAAGGGAATGATTTCACCAAACCTGAAGCAGGAACCATTAAATATATAAACATTCACATAAAGAAATAGTTTAAGAAAACATAAATATATATATGTCATAATAGAAAGAGAAACCCCAATGTGATACAAAAGAAAAGGCAAAAGAACAATCTATAAGTGACATGTTCAAAAAAAAGAGTGAAAAAATAAAAATAGATACTCCAACAATCTCCAGGTGATAACTTGTAGAAACATGCACCATATCAACATCCTCCTACCCAATCACAGCTATCAGAAAACCTCGCCACCTCCATATGGTGGCTTGTCTTTCCCTACACCAAAGTACATATCCAATCCTATGAACCGCCGAAGGGGTATACAATATGTGATCTAATTGGTTTAGTACGGTCTCACATAGGTGTTCCATATCATACCTCATAACAATAATCCATGCATTCCAATCATTAAAGAAAAATCTCACCTAAACATAAAAAATAGTGTCCACATCAAGACTCTAGACATATGCATTGAGTATTGAAATCCTAGGAACACCCCAGAAAGTGAACCCCATAATTGGTCTAACAAGTACCCCCAATAGTGGTTGAGGACTATAACTACACCTTACACATAAATACCCAAAGCATCCCATGTTCCCTATTTTCAAAACAATTTCATCAATCCATGTAATTTAAACCATGATTTAAAGACCATTTTTTAAAATCTACATCAAAATGCATTGAAAAATACCTTTTAATTTACCAAACCCATGGGATGAACATATTTTATAAAGAAACATATCATTACACACATAATTAAAATTATTCTTATCATGAAAATTAATTAATAAAAAATTGATCAAAAATATATGCAACACAATTCACTAACACAAGTAAGATATGGAACAACATACCTCAAAACATAGGTTACACCAACCCGTAATGGGATCCCTTAATATTATGAATAAAATAACAACTATAGGGTTCCCATAATCAATCTACACATATTATAATTGATAGAATTTACAAAAGGGTTGGTGAAGAGGAAAGATTACTATATATCTCAAGAACACACACCCGCCGCCCCAAAACCAACAATGGATTTGACCCTAAAACAATATTTTACACCTACTCCAATGGCCCGAAGGGATTTAGTTTTTATTTTTTTTGATAATACACTTTTCATGGGGTGAGGTGTATCCCTTACATGGACTGTAGGAATAATTATTACATGACCCTTAGGCCCTAGATGAATCCATTTCCTGAGAGGTACTGTATAAAAAACTAATGATAAGACATTGAAGGAATAAATCTATAAGGGTTAGAGGTTCCCAAAATCACTAGAGAGGAGATATAGGCTTATAGAAAAGAGTATTAACATTTAATGAATAAATAGATCACTCATACAGAGCACTAAAACCCTTATTGTGACATCCACATGATATATAATCCCATTACATGTTGTGTAACCTATGGGTTCCATATTTTTCAAAAAAACCTAAATCCTTTTTATTAAAAACCAATATTTTAACATTACATGTTGTTTAATCCTTATATGGAGTGTAATCATTCATTTTTTGTGCTCAGATCATGAGTTGAGGCTGGTAAACATTATTCATTATGTACTCCCATTAGATAGCGTGTAAAGTTCTTAGAGATAGAGAAAACTATAGATTCTTACATGAAAAATAAAACAACATTAGGCATTATATACACTAGGGAAGAACCTTGACAATCCATTAACACTTTTATACCAGGACTCAATTAATTTGAAAAAATATACATCCCATTTTTTTTAAATTTTCTCAAAAATGTTTTATATTTTTAGAATTCCAAAGATGCAGCCAATTAATGAGAAAAACATGAAACATTAATGGAATTACCTAAAAACAACTAATAAGATGTTATAAACACCCCACCATAAGATTTTTTGTCCCCAAGAAGTCATGGGAAAAAATGATGTTCTATAAAGAGGTAATGCCACAAATTCATAATCAATGACTCATGCTCCTAGGTCTTGTGATAATTAGATATGATTAACCATATAACAATAACCATTGAAATCTATTCATACAAAAAAATTTCACTTCAGTGTTGGCTATATCTTCTAGATGCTCCAAAATAAAAACATTTTTCTCCAACTCAATCTCGTCATATCATAGAATGAGAGAAGTAATTGGATGTTATTTCTTAAGGTGTGATATGTGGAAAATATCATGAATTTATATCAACTAAACCTGAAATTCCATCAAATAAGAAATCATACAAATTCAATCAATTACCTCAAATAGTCCAACAAATAATAGAGTTATCTTTCACGATTTTCCAAGCTGATGGTGATCGAGCTGTGGAGAAACATTCATTAAAACCTTATTACCTATGGAAAACTCCAAAGGATGTGTCTATTAAAACATATAAAACTTTTCTCAACTCTATGATGTAACTAGCCACCAATGTATATCCTGAATAATAGTAGCCATCTCATGAACCAAACTCGTTCCCATCAAATATTTTCCATCCACCTCTACCCAACAAAGTGGTGAAATGAATAACAAAACATAAAAATAATCAAAATGATCCATTATAAAAAAATTATATAACTATAATTATAAGAAAACTCAAAAAATCCCATATGACTATCCCTCAATCCTCCAAAATCCATGACACATGCATGAAGAATATCCTCTTTGATCTGAATAGTGCACTCCATCTAACCATATTTATGTGGTTGAAAAGTTGTACTCAACATAGATTATGTCCCCATATCCTCTTGGGGAGTTTGTGGTAATCTCACTAAAATTTCCATTCAATACTTATTCAATTACCAAACCACGACCTGAAGAGGTAGGAGAAAACCATAGGTTTTCAGATGCTATGCCTTTATCTGTTGGTAGGTGTAACAATGGAACACAAAATCAGCAATGTCACCAATCATACCCATCCACGAGAACCACCATATAATATCATAATACATATTCATGGTTCCCGGATTAATATACCTTGATAAATATTATATTCAAATAATAAAAAGCTCCCAACGTGTGTTTGTAGGACAAAATGATCCCCAAAACTGAGAAACTCGTCTTAAGGGAGAGACTATCCAGAACTAGTCTCCCCACCATATAGGGTTTCCAAAATTCCTATGAACTCATTATATTACCATTGAATCATTATAATTGACTCAATTAGAGATGATGATAACTATACACAAGTCAAAACCAAGCTTATAATAACCTATTGAGAATCCAAATACAATTCAGAAAAAACCCCATAAGGTTCCTATAACATCCTGTCTTTTTAGAACATAATCATTCATTATATTATACAAAACTGAGGATCTTTATGGTTTAGTGTCTTGGAAACCGAGAACATAATACCTGAAAACAACATAAAGCATTCTTCTTAAAAACTTGAAAGGATTTTCCTTAAGATCATCCTAGGTTCATTACTGCATCTCATAACCTGGGGACATACATCAAAGAAAGGGTGAGCAGAATGCCCAGTAAGGAAAACAAGAGAAACATTTTACATGTGAACTTAAGATACTTCAACAAGGTCATGAAAAGAACTTTATGTCATGAGACAGAAATCATGAGATATATCACAATAAAAATAAAATTTATCATAACTTGATGATGTGGCTACATCATTTAACATAGAAAATCATGAACATGTCACCAAGGTCCATCCCCATGGTGTCATTTGAAAATTACCAAGCTTATTCACCAAGGTATCGTGAAAATTGTAATCTCTAGTGGATACATCATTACCCAATGCATTGGAGCGCTATTAGGGTGCACCCATAAATTTGCCTTCATTATCATGTGAGCCACATATATCATCATCAAACATTTCATAAATAACCCATATAGAATAAAATAAATGGGTTTCATTTCATAATCATAACGTTTTAAAAACTGATTTAAAGACATGATCTCTAGGTCACTTTAAACCCACTTAAGGGGAGAGAGGGATTCATGTATGTAAATCCCAGAATTTAAAATAGAACATTTTGGTATATATGTGAATGAACCTGTAGAAATAATAGCTTTGATTTTTCACTTTATAACATAAAATAATTTTGAGAAAAGAGAGAGACATTTTGAGATGAAAATTCTGCAGCATAACGACTATGTTTCGTGGTTTTTAGAGAACATTGAAAAGAGAGGGGACATGGTTCAAACATTCATAAATGACCCATAAAACAGTAGAAAGACAGAATAATAAGGATATATGAACATGTTAATGAAATTTTAAGGACATGCCATTTGAAATGAAAAACATGGAAGGAAGACAATAATTAGATTTCTCTTATGAAAATTCGGCAGCCTAACGGCGTCACTTAAACTTCAACAAAAATGAATTCAAAAGATCAAATAGGGTCCCTAATCATATGAACATAAGAGTTCAGTATGATAGAAATAGAGATCATACCACAACATAATTAAAAAGTAACTTGAAAGACATGACATGAAAGTAGAACTTTGAAAAGAATGAGAAGGGTGAAAGAATCCCCTTAACATTTCGGCAGCCTAACGACGCCACTTAAACATTCTTAAAACGAATTGATGAGAAAGAGATGGGGTCTTTCACCATATGAACATGAAATGGGAAGTAATATTAATATTGAAGAACATCCCCTAACATAAGAACATGGAGTATAAAAGAAATGACATAAAAGAGATTACTTGAAGAGAAGAGAGAGTTCGGATCCCTTACCTTAAAACGTAACTCTTAAATCTCAATGGTTCGGACCTTGAGGGATTGAGGGAACCTTGGGGGGACTCCTTGGGAGTTAAAGACACCAGAAATTCGTTGAGGATGATTTTTGAGTCCAAAGGATGAGAGGAGGGCTTGATATTTATAGGGAAAATGAGGGGACAAGGCATTAATGGCCAAGGGACACCTCACAAGTGCTTTACTCAAAACCATGTGCTCTCTCATGATATTTCCCATAAAGTTAATCCACATGGGGCCCCCAAAACAATAATTCATCACCTAAGGTAGGAAAACCCTTAAAATATCTCATGACATCACCATGACACAGGTATGATGTCATTAAACATACCGAAACCCTAAAACTGCTTTTTTAACTATTCACTGAAAATTCATCTTTCTCATAAAAATCCCAAAATTTCACCTTAACCAAATATCGAAGCTATGATTAAAAAAATGAACTCCATTTTATAAAAATAATTTTTTAAATATTTTTAATTTAATTTTTAAATAAAAACACTATTCACCGAAAATTCATTTTTTTAGAAAAAACCCCAAAATTACCATAACATAATATCGGTGCTCTGAGTTCAAAAATAAAGTCCATTTTATAAAAATATTTTTCTAAATATTTTTAATTTAATTTTTAATTAAAAAACACTATTCACCCCCAAAAAACTAATACTTGGCTAATAATTTATAAAACCGTTGTTTTCCCATTTTATTGAATCACATTACTTAATCTAGGTGTCTAAATTATATTAAAACTTTCTTGGAGTAAAATTACAAATCCATTTGGTCACATTACTAATCCTAAGTGTAAAATCACTATTCATAATTTACTATTCATAAAAAATTATGTTGATTTTATTAGACTCCAAATTCCTTACTGAACACTTTTGCAGAAGACCATTTTTTGAAAATCATTACACATCATTAATTATTTAGGGTTTACATAAATATTCTAAAATATCCCTTTTTCAAAATTCATCAATAAAATATATCCTAAAATTATCCGAACAATTGAAATTTCACAAACATCACTAAAGGAAGAAATCTCAATTTATTCATCCCAAAGGATCACACAAGGAAGCTAGGGTCTCGTCACATAGCCCCTTATAACACCGGAATATGACCTAAGTGTAAGGTGTGCTACGGTGAGATAATCTGAGGGAGGCTCAGATAACATTGCCCTAGTAGTAATCTCTACTAACTTGAACTTCTCCCGTAGGCGTTTCCGTTCAACCATGACACATTGGAGTTCGGCTTGGCCTTGGTCCAAAGCGAAGCCCAAAGATGCCACCTCCTTCACAAGATCTGATAAGTGGGCTTCATAATGTTCGAGTCTACTGGATGAAGCCATCGACTCCTCTTTCTGCATTAACCAAAAACATCTATATTAAATCATTAAGAGTAAGTTGACATACTACTCAAAAAGATTGGTTCGTTACATAGTAGTAATCTCTACTAACTTGAACTTCTCCCGTAGGCGTTTCCATTCAAGCTTGACACACTGGAGTTCGGCTTGGGCTTGGTCCAAAGCGAAGCCCAAAGATGCCACCTCCTTCCCAAGCTCTGATAAGTGGGCTTCATTAGGTTCGAGCCTACTAGATGAAGCCATCGAATCCTCTATCTGCATTAACCGAAAACATATATATTAAATCATTAAGAGTAAGTTAACATACTACTAAAAAATATTGGGTCGTTACATTCTTCCCCCCTTAAGAAATTTCATCCCCGAAATTTATTGTTGAGGCCTAGTCAAAAAGGTGAGGGTACTTTTGCTTCATCGTTTCCTCAGGCTCCCAAGTCATTTCTTCATATTTATGATTCCTCCACAACACTTTCACAAGGTGGGTAGTCTTGTTTCATAGAACCCTGTCTCTACGGTCTAATATCTCCACTGGCCGCTCCTCATAAGAGATGTCATGTTCCAGTTGTACCACCTCTGGGTTTAGTACATGCGAAGGGTCGGGTATGTACTTTCTCAAGAGAGATACATGGAAGATATTGTGAACTTGAGATAGGTTCGGTGGAAGTCCTAGACGATAGGACACTGCTCCTATGCGATCAAGGATTTCATAGAGGCCAATTTACCTAGGGATGAGCTTCCCTTTCTTCCCAAACCACATGACTCTCTTCCATGGTGAAATTCGAAGGAAGACTTTGTCGCCAACACCAAACTCCATGTCCCTTCGACTTTTGTCAGCATAGCTCTTCTACCGACTCTGAGCAGCCTTTATGTTTTGTTGGATGGCATTGACATGTTCTGTTATCTCTTGCACAAGATCAGGACCAAGAAGCTTTCTCTCACCAGTTTCATCCAATCAAGTAGGAGTTCTACATCGCTTTCCATACAGAGCTTCATAGGGTGCCATCTGAATACTCGAATGGAAGCTGTTGTTATAAGAGAACTCCAATAATGGGAGGTGTTGATCCCATCCACCTTTAAATTCCATTGAGCATAATATCAGCATGTCATTGAGTGTCTGAATAGTCATTTCAGATTGGCCATCGGTTTGAGGATGATAGGCCGTACTAAAATTAAATTCAGTATTCAGAGCATGCTGAAGACTTCTCCAGAATTTTGATGTGAATCTTGGATCACGATCAGACACGGTGGATAGTGGAACCCCATGTAGCCTTACCACTTCCTTTACGTATATCATGGCAAGTTGATCCAGAGAGAAATCTTACCGACTAGAGATAAAATGGGCGGTCTTGGTGATACGGTCCACAATAACCCATATCGCATTGTTTCCTTTGGACGTTTTTGGGAGACCAGTTACAAAGTCCATAGTGATATTATCCCACTTCCATACTGGTATGGGTAGCGGTTGTAATACCCCATTTGGAAGGTGTCATTCTTCCTTTACTTGCTGACACACCAAGCACCTTGTAGTGTAATCAACAATCTCCCTCTTCATGTTATCCCACCAATAATGATCACGAAGGTCTCTATACATTTTTTGCTTCCCAGATGTATATAGAAAGTAGAGCTATGAGCTTCATCCCTCAGTTCTTTATTTATCTCCGGAAAAGATAGAACACATAGTCTTGTACGAAATTTCAATACACCTTCTTGATCAATATTGAAATCAGGGAACTTCCCATCTTTTACAGCCTCCAACTTCTCCTGTAGCAAAGGATATTCTTTTTGAGCCTTCTTTATCTTCTCTAGTAATAAAGGTTGAGAAATCATTTGGGATAGGGTTGATGATGTCCCTTTCCTTATAATTCCCATGTCCAGTTTTACTATATCTTTAATCAAGGGATCTCCTAGGATCCTTATTGTTCCCAGAACAACAGGGTCTTTCCTGCTTAACGCATCTGCGACTTTGTTTTCTCTTCCAGGGTAATAATGAATTGAACAATCATAGTCTTTAATAAGCTCCAACCATCTCCTTTGTCTCATGTTCAATTATTTCAGTGTGAAAATATACTTTATACTTTGGTGGTCAGTGTATATATCACATTTCTCCCCAAAAAGATAGTGCCTCCATATCTTTAGAGAACAAACAACTGCCGCTAGCTCTAGATCATGCGTAGGATAATTTTTCTCATGAATCTTCAACTGTCGAGATGCATAAGCAATTACCCTATCATTTTACATGAGGATTCACCCAAGCCCTTTCAGAGATGCATCACTAAAAATAACGAATCCTTCTCCGATAGAGGGTCGTGTTAACACAGGTGCAGTAACCAATCTCTTCTTCAGCTCTTGGAAACTTTCCTCGCACTCCTTTATCCAGATGAACTTAACCCCTTTTCGAGTCAACTTCGTTAGTGAATTAGAAATCCGTGAAATGTTTTTCACAAACATCCTATAATATCCCGCTAAACCAAGGAAACTACGAATCTCAGTTACTGTTGTGGGTTGAGGACACTTCTCCATAACCATTGCCTTTGTAGGGTCTACCGAGATTCCATCATTGGTTACAATGTGCCCCAAAAAAGCCACTTGTTGTAACCAAAACCCACACTTTCTGAACATTCCAAAGAGCCTCTCCTTCCGCAGAGTTGTCAAAATAACCCATAGATGATCTTCATTCTCCTCACGACTTTTTGAATATATCAGAATATCATCAATAAAAAATACCACAATGTTATCAAGGTAGTCATTAAAGACTCTATTCATCAAATACATGAAAATAGCAGGGGCATTAGTCAAGACGAAGGTCATAACAGTAAACTCATAATGACCATATCTTGATCGGAAGGAAGTCTTTGGAATATCTTCCTTCTTCACCCTCAGTTGATGATAACCAGATCGAAGGTCAATCTTAGAGAAGAATTGATCCCCACGAAGTAAGTCAAATAAATCATCAATTCTTGGAAGAGGGTATATGTTCTTCACTGTGATCCCATTCTGTTCTCTATAATCAATTCATACCCGCATTGATCCATCCTTATTCTTCACAAAGAGAACTGGTGCTCCCCAAGGAGACACACTCGGTCGGATATACCCCTTCTCCAACAAGTCTTGGAGTTGTTTCTTTAAATCTTTTAGATCCACATTTTATTATATACGGGGTATTTGATATCAGTTGTGATCCAGGTATGAGTTCAATGGAAAACTCTACCTCTCTTTCTGGGGGAGGTCCAGGTAACTCCTCAGGAAATACATCCATGTATTCCTGATCAATCGGAACATCTTCTATTTGTATGCTCCCTTTTCCTTCTTAATCATCACTGAATAACTCCATAAAGAAATCTATAGAAGGTGCTTCTAGATAGGGATCAGTTCGGGATATCTCTCCTTGGAAGATAACTGTAGGTCGTTCATTCAAGACTAATGAGATTTCCTTACTTCTGCATTTGATCTTAGCATTATACTTTCAGAGACAGTCCCTCCCTAGTATAATGTCGAATTCCATCATGGGAATGACAATTATATTTCTGATAAGATTGTTCTCACCAAAGTAAACACTAGAGCCTCTAAATACTGTTGATGCAAGGATAATCCCACTTGGAGTATTGACTGACAACTCTACCTCTAGAAGTTCGGGGATTGATTCTATATTCCATGCAAACTTGGAGGAAATAATGGAATGCGTAGAACTAGAATCAAATAAATTACTTTCTAGTTTTAATAGGACAACAAGAGTACCTACTACCACATCGTTCGGAACTTCAACTTCAGTTGTTGTGATATCGAAAGCACGACCTTTCTCCCTTAGCCTCTACTGAGGTTGATGGTGATTCCCATCCACCGCTCTCGGATTTGGACATTGATTAGAAAGGTTCCCAAGCTGTCCACACTTGAAGCATGTGACTTCGGGTCAGGCCAGAACCATCATTCCTCTATCGTTAGTGTTGGGAAGTTGAGGTTTCACATCACTACGACAATTCTGAGAAATATGGGCTTCTCTTCCACACCTGTAGCACTTACCACTTCCGATCAAGCAGTTCCTCAAATGCTTCTTCCCACATTTATTTCATGTGGCATGTCGCATATTCTTTCCACATCTTCCCTGATCAAATGACTTACCTAAACTGGGATCCAATGATCTCTTCTTTTCATTTGATTTATGAGACCACTGTGTCTCACCAAACTCTAGCTCGACTTTCATAGCACTTTGAACTATTTCTTCATATCTATCATAGTCCCTGTTGGCTACATTCATCTGCAGATGAGGCCGTAGTCCACCCAAGAATCTATGAACCATCCCATTAGGGTCCATGACAATGCTTGAGGTATAACGGGAAAGCCTTGTGAAGTTCATCTCGTAGGTTCCAACTGATTCATTCTCCTTCTACTTTAGCTTGAGAGATCATTTCTCCATTCTTGTTCTCATCGAACGAGGGATATACTTATTAAAGAATATTCCCCAGAACTCTTCCCACTCCATAGCTTTCATCTCTCCTCGTGGCATCGTATTTTTGATCAGTGACCACCACTGATCAGCTTCTCCCTCTAGGTGGTAAACAGCATGGGTGACTTTTTCTTGTTCCGAACAATGAAGTACAGAAAAGATATTTTCAATGGAGCTTATCCATTGTTCCGAAACCAAAGGGTCAATAGATCCACTGAATGTTGGTGGTCGTTGACGCATAAAGGACTCAACAGAATGTTGTTCACTTTGTGGTGAGATCGGCCTCTCAGCTTGATTCAAGTTATTACTCATAACTTGAGTCTGTTGGTTCATCATTCAAATTAATGTTTCCATTCTGACTTCCTTCGGAGGGCCGTCAGCACATGGTGCATTGCGGTCACCATCTGCACGGTTCCTCCTATTGCCCGCCATTTTCTAAAAGAGTATAACTTTAATGAGAAACTTATTTCATTTATTAATCTTTTAACTATGACTTCATTATTAGACAAATACACTTCTCTATAATTCCTTCATAATGATTCATAAAAATCTTGTGATTAACCAAACATATCCCCCGGGAGTGTCATAACCCAAAGTGCAGCAAGGCCCGTTATCGTGAACCAGTTCCCGTTCGAGTCAAGATCAAAACGGTGCTTTCATGTTTTACCCCTATGTACATCTGTGCCAGAGCTGCCTCTAACTACTCGTATCCAGACATGGATGTATTTGTTTGATAAACCACTTACTCAATTCTTACCAAAATACCAGGATGTTTTTGTATATTTAAACTTTTCTATAGGGTTCTTCCTAATGTTTTTATATCCTAATTTCCACAAATAACTAAACCATCCTCTGATACCAACTATAGAATCCCGTCTTTTTATAACATAAACTTTCATTACATTACACAAAACTGAGGATCTTTAAGGTTTAGTGTCTTGGAAACCAGAAAGATAATACATGAAAACAACATAAAGCATTTTTCTTAAAAACATTAAAGGATTCTCCTTAAGTTCATCCTAGGTTCATTACTGCATCTCATAACCTGGGGACATACATCAAAGAAAGGGTGAGCATAAGGGCCAGTAAGGAAAACAAGAGAAACATTTTACATGTGAACTTGAGATACTTCAACAACGTCATGAAAAAAACTTTATGGAATGAGACAGAAATCAAGAGATATATCATAATAAAAATAACATTTTTCATAACTTGAAGATGTGGCTATATCATTTAACATAGAAAATCATGAACATATCACCAAGGTCCATCCCCAAGGTGTCATTTGAAAATTACCAAGGTTATTCACCAAGGTATCGTGAAAATTTTAATCTCTAGTGGTTACATCATTACCCAATGCATTGGAGCGCTATCAGGGTGCACCCTTAAATTTTCCTTCATTATCATGTGAGACAAATACATCATCATAAAAAATTTCACAAATAACCCATATAGCATAAAATAAATGGGTTTCATTTCATAATCATAACGTTTTAAAAACTCCTTTAAAGATATGATCTTTACGTCACTTTAAACCCACGGAAGGGGAGAGAGGGTTTCATGTTTGTAAATCCCAGAATATAAAATAGAACATTTTAGTATATATGTGAATGACCCTGTAGAAAGAATAGATATGAGTAATCACTTTATGACATAAAATAATTTTGAGAAAAGAGATAGACATTTTGAGATGAAAATTCTGCAGCATAACAGCTATGTTTCGTGGTTTTTAGAGAACATTGAAAAGAGAGGGGACATGGGTCAAAAATTCATTAATGACCCATAAAACAGTAGAGGGACATAATAATAAGGATATATGAACATGGTAATGAAATTTTAAGGAAATAACATTTGAAATGAAAAACATGGAAGGAAGAAAAAAATTAGATTTCTCTTATGAAAATTCGGCAGCCGAACGACGTCACTTAAACTTCAACAAAAATGAATTGAAAAGATCAAATAGGGTCCCTTATCATATGAAAATAAGAGTTCAGTATGATAGATATAGAGATCATACCCCAAAAAAAATTAAAAATGAACCTGAATGACTTGACATGAAAGTAGAACATTGAAAAGAATGAGAAGGGTGAAAGAATCCCCTTAAAATTTCGGCACCCTAACGACGCCACATAAACATTATTAAAACAAATTGATGATAGAAAGATGGGGTCTCTCATAATATGAACATGAAAAGGGATGCAATATTAATATAGAAGAACATCCTCCAACATAAGAACATGGAGTATAAAAGAAATGACATAAAAGAGATTACTTGAAAAGAAGAGAGAGGTCGGATCCCTTCCCTTAAAACGTAACTCTTAAAACTCAATGGTTTGGACCTTGAGGTCTTGAGGGATCCTTGGGAGGACTCCTTGGGAGGTAAGGAGACCAGAACTTCGTTGAAGATGGTTTTTGAGTCCAAAGGATGAGAAGAGGGCTTGGTATTTATAGGGAAAGTGAGGGGACAAGGCATTAATGGCCAAGGGACACCTCACAAGTGCTTTACTCAAAACCATGTGCTCTCTCATGATATTTCCCATGGATTTAGGCCACATGGGGTCCCCAGAACAATAATTCATCACCTAAGGTCGGCCAACCCTTAAAATATCTCATGACATCACCATGACACAACTATGATGTCATTAAACATACCGAAACCCTAAAACTGCTTGTTTTACTATTCACTGAAAATTCATCTTTCTCAGAAAAATCCCAAAATTTCACCTTAAACAAATATCGACGTTCTGATTACAAATATGAACTCTATTTTATAAAAATAATTTTCTAAATATTTTTAATTTAATTTTTAATTAAAAACACTATTCACCGAAAATTCAATTTTTTAGAAAAAACCCCCAAAATTACCATAACATAATATCGGTGCTCTGAGTTCAAAAAAAGTCCATTTTATAAAAATACTTTTCAAAATATTTTTAATTTAATTTTTAATTAAAAAACACTATTCACTCCAAAAAACTAATACATGACTAATAATTTATGAAACCGTTGTTTACCCATTTTATAGAATCACATTACTTAATCTAGGTGTCTAAATTATATTAAAACATTCTTTGAGTGAAATTACTAATCCATTTGGTCACATTACTAATCCTAAGCGTAAAATCACTATTCATAATTTAATATTCATCAAAAATTAAGTTGATTTTATTAGACTCCAAATTCCTTACTGAACACTTTTGCAGAAGACCATTTTTTGAAAATCATAACACATCATTAATTATTTAGGGTTTACATAAATATTTTAAAATATCCCTTTTTCAAAATTCATTAATAAAATATATCCTAAACTTATCCAAATAATTGAAATTTAACAAACATCACTAAAGGAAGAAATATCGATTTATTCATCCCAAAGGATCACACAAGGAAGCTAGGGTCTCGTCACATAGCCCCTTATAACACCGGCATATGACCTAAGTGTAAGGTGTTCTATGGTGAGAGAATCTGAGGGAGGCTTAGATAACATTACCCTAGTAGTAATCTCTACTAACTTGAACTTCTCCCGTAGGCGTTTCCGTTCAAGCTTGACACACTGGAGTTCGGCTTGGGAATGGTCCAAAGTGAAGCCCAAAGGAGCCACCTCCTTCCCAAGCTCTGATAAGTGGGCTTCATAAGGTTCGAGTCTACTGGATGAAGCCATCAACTCCTCTTTTTTCATTAACCAAAAACATCTCTATTAAATCATTTAGAGTAAGTTAACATACTACTCAAAAAGATTGGGTCGTTACAGTTCCACTCTTTTATTAATTCCTCAATGACCTACATTGGAAATTTCCTACTATGAGAATATAAAATGAAATTACCCTTCCCCAGGGTATATGAGATATTAAAGTCAAATATTTTATGTTTTTCAATCCAAAACCTCTATTTTATATTCAATTATTTATGATAAGATATATACCTAAAACTATTATGGTCAGAAAAGATAGTGAAAATTTACCCAGAAGATTAGAGTCAATATCACATAATCATATTCATTACGGTAGAAGGAACTAAATAATGAGAGGGTAATTTTTATCATGTGGTTGATGTTGTAAGGATCCATGGGAAACCACATGATCATACTACATAATATCACAACCCAAACCAGTTCCAGAAGCATCATTGATAATCATATACCCCTTATTGGGCTCATGCATTATCAAAATTTGGGCCAATTTCAAAATTCATTTCAACTCATTGAAAGAAGATTGACACTTTCAATCCCATATTAATTTTACCCTTTTCATGGTAAGAACAGTAATAACAGACTTTAAATGTGATAAATCCTTAACAAACCGTTGATAATATACAACAAGACCAAGGAATCTAGGAATCTCAAATACATTCCACAGATCATACCATGACAAGACAACCTCCACATTCTCAGGATCAACTGATACACCGTGATAGGAAATCATGTTCCCCAAGAACATTAATTCATGAATCCATAAATATATATTCTGAATCTTTCTATAAAATGTCATCTCTTTAGGATTTCTCCAACAAAACCCAAATATTGGTCGTGCTTGAACTTTGATCTTGAATAAACAAAAATATCATTCATGAACACTTCCAAAAAAGTGTATAGATACTGATGGAATATTCAATTAATTAAATCCTTAAAAATAATAGGAGAATTAATCAAACTAAATGAAATAAAAATATATTTTTAATGTTCATACATTATTCTAAAATCCATCTTCGGCATATCACACTACTAGTCTCTAAGCTTATGATTAATTGACTAAAGATCAACCTTCAAAAACTATTTTTCCCTTCTTAACTAATCAAACAAGTCATACACCTGATGAAAAGGGTACTTATTCTAACACAACGCATAATGAAAAATATTATCATTCACACAAAATTAGAGTGGGATATTTGCCTTTACAGAAATGAAAAATAAGTCTACTTAACGTGAAACACTACAGAAAAACACCATTTCCATTAGGTATTACAATTGAATCATGATATATTTTAGATATACTAGTTTCATATGATATGATGGTACCAAAATAAGGTTTTTATTTAGAACAATGATAATAATAAGCTCATCCTCTCTCTCAAGAAGAATCATAGAGAAACCATCTTGGAAAGAAATAGGAGAATCTCAAACTATTGCGGTAAGTTCAATAGTAGAAGAAATGTCAGTGGGATTAACTATAACTTTAAGGAAAACCAAAAGTTACTTGGATGGGAAGGACCTAAATGAAAAGGCCTAGGATCAAACTCTTCCCAAAATACCCATGAAATCCCATTATCATTAATAACTTTGACACACCGATGATTACAATCAACCTCAACATGTTTAGCATCAAGAAAATCTATCCTGATGATAATTTCAAATAACTCTATATTAATAATGAGAAAATCCTAACTAACTCTATATCAGTTGTCAATAACTCAAAATAAGTACACTAAAACCCTAACCTTTCCTATTTCTATGTGGTTCACTTGCACCATAGGAAAGTTAAATAGCTTCATTGGATGGTTATAAATATCAACAAAATGACCAGATAAAAAAATATTAAGGACTTTTATCATTTAAAAAATTGATACAAAAGATGCAATAAATATAGTACCTATCACTATCTATGGAAACCCATCTACATCCATCGAAAATTCATCTACTATGTGAACGTGGTTCTCTCTAGTTACCAATGGAAGGATCCATATACACATAGAAGCATTTGAATGAATAGTAGTTTACTTTGGATCCGATTATTCCAAACCATATTGAGTAGTAGGCATATCCAAAAAGAAATTCTATAAATGACCCAAAATCATAAACATTATGCACATATTTTCAATTATAGAACATGAAAAGTTTTTATATCCATCCATTCCATAATGATATACACTCTTAGCCACACCACATTCTGCAACTAGAGTTGCTGAAGAGGCCTTCTCACAAGAACGACCTCCACCACTACTGCGAGGATCCTTCCATGTTCTACTTCTGCCTAGTGAGCCACTGAAGCTACCTTTTTGGTGGAGGATAAGTGAAAAAATATTCATCCATTACTATCATACTAATTTATACTATTATATCACTATTTACTATCAACATATAGGTCAAAAGCTTCAGCATAAACACCTGTAATTAGATATCACATCGTAAACCCTATTGTTACTTTTGACCATTCATCTGGTTATTTTTTACAACCCCTAGTGAAAAAAACCTGCTCCACAAACTGATTGTTGTATACCAGCACCAATAGATATCCATTCTTCAAATATAGGAACTATAGAGACTTTACCATCATCGACGAATCTAGAAACAATTGGTGAATGAAGAGAGTCCTAAAAATCTTCCAGTCCCATCCCACATGCATGTCATTACCCAAACCAACTAGGCTTTAGTTGAAATTACCATAGGCCTACCTCTATAGTCTAGGGGATGGATACAGGAACTGAATGAAATAACTAAAATTAGATTCTTTTTCCAAGTGTACCTATACACACACACACCCAACCATTTACATTAAAAATGAAGAGGAATACTAATAAAATATGAAACGTCTAGAGAATAATCAATTCATGTAAAACCTATAGGTAACAAAAGAGTATGAAAATATAAACCAAAAATGAAAAGGTGATAAATATGTTCCCAACCAGAAAGATTTTCTAACCTGTAATTACTAAAAAGTAAATGTTGAGAGATAGACTAAATCTAAATCTCCATGGTCTAACCACTTTATGATATCAGATTCTCCAAGGTATCCCTATGATCCTCTATAATAACTAACTACATATCCCACATCTGTATAATACATGATACATTGAAACCCTAGTCTTTTACACATATAATCACATTATCTTAAGCATAATTTTACATCAAATTACCAGACAAGGATCATAAAGTCTAGTGCCTTTGAGAATAGGTACAGAATTGAACATCATGATTCCAAAATAAAAACACCTTTTATTTAATCCTTATAAATATATCCTAACATACCTTTATACCTTAAATATTCATAGGATAACTTGGGGATAACAGGAAAAATGGGATGATCTAAAAATCCCATCAAGAGAATAAACATTAAAATAAAAATTGACACATTTGTTAGAAGGAATAACATAAGGATATAAAAAGGCACGAAACATGATTAACCATATGGAATCATAATATGAGATCATATAATCATGGATCACAGTCATATGGAAGATACAAAAAACATGAAATTAGCATGAGTCAATGCTCATTGCACATATAGGAGCATGAGTCAATGCTCATTGCACATAGGGGAGTACGAGTCAAGGATAACCACTAAGACCATTCCATATAAAGTATCATGAGACTAAAATTTAACGGATTAATTGGAGTAATATATGGTAACAAAAATCACAACATATTTATGATTATTATTTCCACATTAGGAACCATACATATGTAATCAAACATAAGATAAGGGTTATAGATGGAAAGAATTGTGTATCATAATCATGTCCAAAGAATATTAATTGGGTGTTTAGAAGATGTTACCTTAAAAGAAATAAATTAAATCATACATGTACATTTATAAAAGAATATAGTAATATATCATGATAAGTTATGTCAAACTAATGTCAAAGGAGTCTTTATGAAATATTAGATATAAAACATTTTAGTAGGATTTAAGGATAAAATTTCAAGATTATTTAAAGTGGAAAAAGAATAATTGTTTGTATAAAATAAGAATTTAACAAAAATTCATTTTAAATATAAAATTAGTGATTTTATATAAATAAATGTCGAATAAAAATTATTATGGAGAACATCTGAAAATGGGTATGAATTATAGAAATTCCCATAAACCGGGATTGCTTATCAAGAAGAATTCAGTAGGGATCCTTTTAAAACATGTATATCCCTGAAAATATGGTTGAATAGATCTTCATACATGAGTTTGTAACATATAAACATCATTTTTATTATATAAATACAAATAAATGATAACATTATTTGGGTAAAAAATTGATAATGACTAACCTAAAGGATTAATGGACGTTTGAGTATAATCCCTTATATTATGTCCAAAATGATTATTCAATCGATCTAAATTTACTCAATGATAAAATTATATTCATTAATTAATAATTATAGAACCATTTATAAATTTATTTTAATTGGTAAAATTTTATTATGTTTATTTATGTCCCTTTTAGTGGGATATGTAATTCATTTTCATTTTTGGAGTGTTGATTTCCTTTGTTTCCATTATCAGTTTACATGTATATGAGTATGGAAAATTACATTGAATGAGGAAAATTTTCCAGAACAGAATTTATATGTCATTAATGTTCCTATATAATATTAAAATATAATTTTTTACTATAAGCGGGGATGATTCATTAGATAAATCATTAAAGATAAATAGTTGGATTATTTTGAGCAGATTTTCTCATAATTAACTTGTTTTGTTTTATAAATTAATATCATTTCTAAATAATGATTATAGAATTTTAAATAGAATATATTACATACATAATAATCTTGTTCAACAATAAAAATTTGTTTCATGACCAGGATTGAATATGGTAATAGAAATTGAAAACCCATCATCCTTGCATGTGATAAATTAACACATCTCGGATGGTGTTTTCATTCCATGTATAAAAGGAGGAGTGTAAAACCTGAGACTTCTATGTAATATAAATCATCAAAGGAATCTTTTACTACACACAACACTTTCTCGGCTTGCTTTACACGCAATCGCGACCTTCCTCGATAGCTTGCATCATACGCAATACCGAGTTTCACTAAACAATGATATGCTATTAAAATATTATTAAAACTAGCCGTTATGAATAGTAATAACCACTTTTTGAAATTTTTTAAATTTTATTTTTCAAAATTGACTTCATTTTTGGATTCGGAATATCGAAATTAGCCTAGGATGAAATTTTGGTATTTTTCTGAAAACTTTCAATTTTTGATGAATAGTGAAACCACTAAGTGGTAGTTTAAAAACTGAATTTTTCATAAAACATAATTTTACAGCTTCTGTGAGTGGAATTTCAAAAATTTGAGAGACACGGTTGATGTTAGTACATAAAATTTGGTTCAATGAGATGAAAATAATTTTTGGTAAATAGTAACTTTTTACTTCTATTTACCAAGGTTAAAAGTAAATAGGGTAATTAAGGGTAGAAATGATATTATTATTACCCTAAAACATGTCCTAATACTATTGGATAAGTTTCATTCGACCAAAAACAACCATAGGAATAAAATATGACCATTTAGGCCCACTTGGATTAGATTTGGACATTTATTATTAATTTATTTAAAGAAGGGTTAAAATAGTTAAAATCAATGTTTAATAAGTATATCATTTTTTATATAGGGTCATACATAAGATAAATTCGGACATAAATATTAATTATAAAGTTAAAAGAATTTAATACATAATGGTATTTTATTTGTAATTTTTATAAATTAAATAATTTAATTTATTTATGACACAAAGATGATGCAGTAATTATCTTATTAATGAAATATTGACATAATTGATGTTATAAATACGAAAATAAATTTAATTTGAGACTTTTTATGAATTCAACTAATATTATAGGTTAATATGATATGTTATTATTGATTTAACTAACTTTTTTCGAACTAATCATTCTGTTATGATTTTTACAAAAATCCATTACTAAATAGTGTCAAAATTGACATAATGTAGTTTTTAAAACAAATATTATATTATTAATTGATATTTTATTCCTTAAAATATAAGGTTCAGAAAAATGACTTAGATAAGGTTATATATATTAATAATAAACAACTTGGGGTTCGTTTGGCTACTTATAGTAAGTTTATTAACCTTATTTTATAAGAACACAAGAGGACACAGTAAAAGTAAAATTATTTAACTTAATGTTAAATCTAAATGATAAGGTTAAAATAGGAACCTAAACCTATCTAAATTCTATTGTATGATATTATTTCGACCCATCCACACCTTTTCTTCTAATTAAATCAATTTGGAGCTATTTAAAACCGAATTTGGCATTATAAAAAAATAATTTTTTTAGTTTTTCCAAAGGATCCCCACTCCTCCCTTATAAAAGGGAACCTCCTCCATCTCTTCCTCACACCCCATTGAGCCTTCAAGCTCGTCCAACCCCTGCCAAATTCTCTTATCCACTTCTCTAGAAACATACTAGAGGTCCTGGTCTTCTTCAAAGTCCAATTTTAGTGCCCTAAAAGGAGGACTCACAGAAGCGCTTCAAAGAAGATGTAATGTCTGTTACCGATTCTTTTAACTATATTTCTTCTTCCACTTCTTCTTCATAGGTTGTTTAATTATGAAGAAATAACATTAGTATCACTCATATACTGATATGTTTTTATAATTATGAAACAACCCTATTTCACAATATATCCAACCTACGGAAAATGAAATCACCGCGCGTGGATACGTACGGAATACCGTCTCCACGCCGTGGTGTAATCTATTTTCCCCCAAAACTTACTTGGATGGGTATAATGGTGTACATAATAACTATATATGATTATTGTAATTTGATATTGATTCTAAAATAGTATACATACACTCCAATACAATTCCACGATCATGAGAACGATATCATCGCTCGTGCGTACGTACGGACTACCGTCTCCACGACACGATGAGATTCATTCTCCACGTTAACCATTCGTGAATGATTATAAAGTATATATAATAAGTAATAATGAAATACATGACATAATAATGATATTGTATTTATGTGTATATATATGTATGTCATCTACTTAATTCCATTTAAATCAATAAGGAAACGAAAACAACGTTCATGCGTACGTACGACCTACCGTCTCCATGAACGGTGTATTTCTTTCCATTTAACGATGTATTATATATATGTATATTCTGAATATATTTTATATATAAATGATGTTTTATATTCTGGAATTATGTAATCATGATATATGTAATCATATGAATAATTACAAGTCAAAACACGGATGAAAAATGAAATGATTTTACCCAAAACGCTCTTTAACAGGGAATTTACAAAAGAATGGGTAAAATAAAGTCATAAGTGAACCATATATGATATAATAAAAATAAGTATGATTCTGGAATAAGTCAATAACATTATTTAAATCATTATACAGGAGGTTTGAACACTTACGAAGCAAATCAAACCTAAGGTAAGGGAAAATATCACAATCTCATTTTTATCTGAGATTGTTTATACTTTGGTATTTACTGGGGTTTATTTTATCATCCACATCCATGTTTCATTAATATTTAATATTATTTGCATCCACCTAAAATTTTTTAAATCCAATTTTACCCTTCGATGAGTTTTAGTGAAAGATATGAAAGGAATCTTTTGTCGTTTTTCGTACGAGGTACTTTTTGACTTTTCCAACAAAAGTACGAGAAGAATGTTTTTTTAACTTATATGGAATGAATGGATTTTTAAAGAATTATTTTCAAGAATATTCCCTTAAAAGTTTTCAAGTTTATTTTTAATCAACTTCTTTTAGTTCAAAATTGTATGACATGTTAAGAATGGAAAAATGTTTTTAATGTATAAAGGATATTTTCCTCAAGAATAGAGTACAAGAGTTTTATCAAAATTAATTTCCATCTAAGATAATAAAGTGTTCTGTTTATATACCAATTATTACATTGATTTTATTAGGTTGTGATGGAATTATTTTTATGAATTCGTTTATCTTATATGAATTTTTTTATGATGTCTCAATGTTTAAGATTTCCATTTGTATTACATGGGTTACGCTATGATTTATGATTTTGTGGCACACATAAGAATGGTATCATTATGAGATGGGTGGTACCTAAATCTACCTCCAATGCATTGGGTAATGATTTTATATCTCATGAGATAGACATGGCTGGAACGGCATGTTAAACCGGTTTAGTAAAACAGGACTGAAACGAGGAATGAACTCAGTTTAGAAATGGACTTTGTCCACTAAGATAGTATTGGAAATGAGTCTTGACTAATAATAAATGATTCTCTATGATTATGTGTGTATTCCACAAAGTTTCATATTTTAAGTTATGATTATTGGGATTACATTTCACTACTATGATTTATCCCATGTTATGAAATTATGATTTCTTTTGCAGGTTAAGATTTTTCCAAAAGTTATTTTTTATGTATATGATGTGATTGATATTTCTTTTGTTTACCCTTACTGAGCATTTGATCTCACCCTTTTCTATGTTTTATTTCCCCAGGTCAGGAAGTAGGTTATTAAGTAGAATATGCCAAAAATATACTCTAGATATGATGAAATAAATGGGAGGCAAAGTAGATGCTTTATGAACTAGTTGTTTATGTTTCCCAGTTTCTAAAGACACTATACCTATACGGTCCTTTCCTGGTTTTCTTATATGTTGTAATAAGTGTGCTTCAATTCTGAAGTAATAACAATGTATGTAAAGTATGGGTCGTTATTGTTGGTATCAAAGGAAATGTATAGTCAACCTTTGGAAGCTAGGATGTGAAAGCCTTAGTAAGAATCCTAAGGATAGGTCTAAGCATAGAACACAATCATAGTGTTTTAGAAATAGCCATGAATAACCTAGGATAAGACCTTATGTGTGAAATTTTATTCTTGATTATGTGGTTTTCCTATTATAATTAGTGTTCCTCACACTATTCTTCTTGGTTTTAGTCAATGGATGGAACCCTAAGGAACCGTGTCAATGCGGAATGCGACGGGCAATGCAATGATTGTCCCCCTGAGAAACCAAACGTTATGGGAGATGGAATGAAAAATCTTGTATCCATGCTCAAACAACATTATCAAGCTATGAATCATGCAGGACTTCCAAATGAGCAAATGAAGGAGCAACATTCTGTTGAATCCATCATAAGGTAGCTTCCACCTTCATTCAGCGGGTCTACTGATCCATTAGTTGATGAAAAATGGATTAGTACTACTGAAAAGATGTTTTTAGTTCTTCAATGTTCTGAACATGATAAAGTCATCTTAGGAGTGTATCATTTGGAAGGTGATGCTGATCAATGGTGTAATATTATCAAGAATATGAGGCAAAGAGATGAAACTGAGTCCATGGAATGGGATGAGTTCAAGAAATTATTTTTCAATAAGTACTTCTCTCGTATTCTACAGAAAAAGATGGAGAAGGAGTTCCTTAAACTAAAGTAAAAGGATGATGAATCTGTTGGTACCTATAAAGCAAATTTTACGAGACATGCAAGGTACGCTTATGGTATTATTATCCAACCTGAGAGTATGATCAATCGATTCTTTAGTGGCTTAAAACCAAGTTTTTGAAGGGAGTTATCCATAAGGGACTTCAATAGCTATGAGGAAATCGATCGATGTGCTCTCAAAGTCGAGATAGAGATTGGAGTAACCCATTAGTCATATGGGTTTGATAAGAAGAGGAAAATGGAATTCAAAGGAAAATATAAATAGCACACTGAAAAGAAGATGAGCTTTCCCTTGTACTCAATGTGTGGAAAGAAACATGAAGGGAGTTGTCTTAAAGGGACAGGTAAATGTTTCAAATGTGGAAAGGAAGGTAATCGGGCATTTTAATGCCACAATGATGGAAAGAAGATGTCTAATGATGCAAAAAAAGGAAGGGATACACAGAATGAACCTTCTACACTTCAATGTTTCAAGTGGAAGGAGATGGGGCATTATTCCAATCAATCCCAAAATCCAAGGGTTGATGATGATGATCGACGTCAAAAATCTCTTAAGGCTAAAGAAAAAAGAAAGTCACATGCAATTTATATCAGCGATGCGGAGTAAGATAACGATGTGGTGAAAGGTACACTTACCATCCACTCTAAAGTAGCAAATGTTTTATTTGATTCTGGATCCACCCACTCCGTTATTTCTAATGAATTTTCTAAGGATATCACCATATTACCTCAACAATTAGATGTTGAGTTAGCTGTGACAACCCCTAATGGCACAACAGTCACATCAAATGTTTATAATACTTCTATGATTGAAGTTTGTGGGAAAGTGCTTCCTGAAAATCTTGTGATCCTTCCTATAGTGGAATTTGATGTAATTCTTGGCATGGATTGTATTTCTCTACATGGAGCTCATATCAATTTCCAATGAAGGGAAGTCACATTTCATATTCCAGAACAATCTATGATCGTCTATCGATGCAAGGATGAACATAACCTTCCAGTGGAAATTTCTTCCATCTTATGGGTCTTGATTCCACTAAATGAAGGTTATTTATCTCAAATGGTTGGTGAGAAACTCACGATTAAGAATATGCCCATTGTACGGGAGTTGGACGATGACTTTCCGGAAGAATTGCTGGGTCTTCCACCAAATCGTGAAGTTGAGTTTTCAATAGAACTCGTACCGGGTGCCTTACCTATTTCAAAGACACCTTATAGAATGGCCCCAATTGAGTTTCGGTAATTGAAGAAGCAACTCCAAGAAAACCTTGATAAGGGATTCATACGCCCTAGTGCATCACCTTGGGGAGAACCTGTTCTGTTTTTTAAGAAGAAATATGGATCAATGAGACTCTGCATTGATTATTGAGATCATAACAAGATCACTATCCAGAACAAATATCCTCTCCCACGCATTGATGACTTATTTGACCAACTACACAGATCTCAATACTTTTCCAAGATTGATATTCGTTTAGGGTATCATCAATTAAGGGTCAAAAGGGAGGATATACCAAAGATGGCTTTCCGTACAAGGTATGGACACTATGAATTTATAGTGATGCCATTTGGTCTTACTAATGCCCCTGTTATCTTCATGGATCTGATGAATAGATTCTTTAGAGACTATCTTGATCAGTTTGTGGTAGTCTTTATAGACGATATTCTGGAATATTCAAAGAGCAAGGAAGACCATGAAGAACACTTGAGAATTATATTTAAGACCCTAAGAAAGGATAAGCTTTATGACAAATTTACCAAGTGTGAATTTTGGCTTAAAAGAGTTTCATTTTTGGGTCACATAATCTCAAAATAGGGGATATCTGTGGATCCAGCAAAAATAGAGGTTATCGAAAGATGGTCGAGACCAACAACAATAACTGAGATCCGAAGTTTTTTTGGTTTGGCTGGATATTATCGACGTTTTGTGAAATATTTCTCATCATTATCTAATCCACTCACCAAGTTGAATCGAAAAGGAGTTAAGTTTGTGTGGATGAAGGAATATGAAGAGAATTTCAAGGAGTTGAAAACAAGGTTATCCAGTGCACCTGTACTCACACTTCCTTGTAGTGGAGAAGGTTTGTGATATACAGTGATGCATCCAAGAAGTGATTGGGGTGTGTTCTTATGCAAAATCATATGGTGATAGCTTATTCCTCACGACAGTTGAAAATACATGAGCAAAATTACCCAACTCATGATTTGAAGTTAGCTGCAGTAATATTTGCATTAAAGATTTGGAGGCATTATATTTATGGAGAAAGGTGTGACATTTATACTGATCATAAAAGTTTAAAGTATATTTTCACAAAAAAGGTGCTGAATATGCGCCAAAGAAGATGGTTGGAGCTGATTAAGGATTACGACTGCTCAATTAATTACCACCCTGGGAAAGAAAACAAGGTGGAAGATGCATTAAGTCGACAAGACCATGCCAGTTTATCAATAATGAGGATCACAAAAGATCCAATATTTATGGATTTACAAAGGATGGATCTTGGAATTATAATGAAAGGGGAAAATCGTCTCTTTCTCAAATGAATGTTCAACCTTCTATACATGTGAAGATTAAAGAGGCACAGAAAGAAGATGTAGAGTTACAAAAGAAGGTGAGAAATGTTCCAGAATTCAACCTTGATTGTGATGGGATTAAAAATTTCAGGAATCGGGTTTGTCTTCCTCCCATCCCCGAATTAAAGAAGGAGATTCTTGATGAGGCATATCGTTCTTCATTCTCTATTCATCCTGGAAGCACGAAGATGTATAGGGACCTGAAAGAGTACTTCTTGTGGGATGGAATAAAAAGAGATGTTGTTGAATATGTCTCTCGATGCTTGGTATGTCAGCAAGTCAAATCTGAGAGAAAGAAGTCTAAGGGGATGTTACAACCATTACCCATACCTGCAAGGAAATGGGAAAACATCACTATGGACTTTTTCACCGGACTTCCTAAAACATCCAATGGAAATAAAGTTATCTGGGTCATAGTTGATCGCCTTACAAAGTCTACACACTTCATCGCTATTAGAGAGGATTTCTCTCTGGATCATCTTTCCAGGATATATTTGAAGGAAGTGGTAAGATTACATGGAGTACCACTTTCTATTATATCTGGTCGGGATCCGAGGTTTACCTCAAAGCACTGGAGAAGTCTTTAGCATACTCTGGATACAGAGATGAGTTTCAGCACTGCTTTTCATCCTCAGACAGACAGTCAGTCTGAGAGGACAATTCAAACTCTAGAAGATATGTTGAGAGCTTCCTCAATGGATTTCAAAGGTGGTTGGGATCAACACCTACCTTTGGATGAATTTTTATATAATAAAAACTTTCACAATAGTATTCAGATGGCTCCTTATGAAGCTCTCTATGGAAAGAAATGCAGGAATCTAACTTGCTGGGATGAAGTTGGGGAAAGAATGATATTAGGACCTGATCTTGTTGATGAGATGGAAGAAAAGGTCAGATCTATTAAACAACAGAAAAGAGCATCTCAGAGTCGACAAAAAAGTTATGCCGACAAATGAAGAAAAGACGTAGAGTTTGAAGTGGGTGATAAAGTGTTCTTACGAATATCTCCCTGGAAGAGGGTCATGAGATTTGGAAAGAAGGGAAAGCTGAGCCCTAGGTCTATCGGTCCTTTAGAAATATTGGATCATGTTGGGAAGGTTGCTTACTGATTTGAACTTCCACCGAATCTCTCTCAATTTCACGATGTGTTCCATGTATCTCTCCTGAGATAGTACATACCTGATCCTTCACATGTACTCGGCTCAGAAGTTGTACCACTAGAACAAGATCTTTCTTGTGAAGAACAACTGATAGAGATTCTGTATCATAGCGAAAAAAGTCCTATGAAACAAGATCACTCTATTGGTGAAAGTTTTATGGAAGAACCACCAATTATAAGAAGCTACATGGGAGCTTGAGGATATGACGCGGGAGAGGTATCCTCATCTGTTTGTTACAAAGTGACGAATTTCGAGGGTGAAATAAATTTTAAGGGGGGTAGAATGTAACACCTGAGACTTTTTTTTATATAAATCATCCAAGAAATATTTTACTACACAAAACACTTGCTCATCTTGCTTTACACGCAATCGCGACCTTCCTTGATAGCTTGCATCGTACTCAATAACGAGTTTCACTAAATAATGATATGCTATTAAAACATTATTAAAACTAGCAGTTATGAATAGTAATAACCACTTTTTGAAATTTGGTAAATTTTATTTTTCAAAATTGACTTCATTTTTGGATTCGTATTATCAAAATTATCCTATGGTGAAATTTTGGTATTTTTCTGAAAACTTTCAATTTTTGATTAATAGTGAATCCACTAAGTGGTAGTTAAACAACTAAATTTTTGATAAAACTTAAATTTACCGCTTCTGTGAGTGGAATTTCAAAAATCCGAGAGACACGGTTGATTTCAGTAAGTAAAATGTGGTTTAATGAGATGAAAATAATTTTTGGTGAATAGTAACTTTTTACTTTTATTTACCACGGTTAAAAGTAAATAGGGTAATTAAGGGTAAAAATGATATTATTATTACCCTAACACATGTCCTAATTCTATTGGATAAGTTTAATTCGACCAAAAACAACCTTATGAATAAAATATGACCATTTAGGCCCACTTGGATTAGATTAAGACATTTATTATGAATTTATTTAAAGAAGGGTTAAAATAGTTAAAATCATAGTTTAATAAGTATATCATTTTTGATATGGGGTTATACATATGATAAATTCGACTATAAATATTAATTAGAAATATAAAAGGATTTCCTACATAATGGTATTTTATTTGTAATTTTTAGACATTAAATAATTTAGTTTATTTATGACACAAAGATGCAGTAATTATCTTATTAATGAAATATTGACAGAATTGATGTTATAAATTCCAAAATAAATGTAATTTTAGACTTTTTATGAATTCCACTAATTTTCTAGGTTAATATGACATGTTAGTATTGATTTAATTAACTTTTTCTAGCTAATCATTCTATTATTATTTTTACACAAATTAATTACAAAATAGTGTCAAAATTGACATAAAATATTTTTTAAAACAAATATTACATTATTAATTGTTATTTTATTCTTAAAAATATAAGGATCGACCAAATGGCTTATATCAGGTTATATATATTAATAATAAACAACTTGGGGTTCTTTTGGCTGCTTATAGTGAGTTTATTAACCTTATTGTATAAGAACACAAGAAGACACGGTAAAAGAAAATTATTTAACTTAATGTTAAATCTAAATGATAAGGTTAAAATAGGAACCTAAACTTGTCTAAATTATATTGGATGAGAGTATTTAGACCCATTCCCACCTTATCTTGTAATTAAACCAATTTGGATCTATTTAAAACCGAATTTGGCTTCATAATAAAATAATATTTTTAGTTTTTCCAAAGGAGCCCCTCTCATCCCTTATAAAAGGGCACCTACTCCCTCTCTTCCTCACACCACTTTGATCCTTCACGCTCGGACAAACCCAGAAAAATTATCTTCTCCACTTCCCTAGAAACATGCTAGAGATCCTGGTCTTCTTCAATGACCAATTGTAATAACCTAAGAGGAGGACTCAAAGAGGCGCTTCAAAAAAGAGGTAATGTCTGTTACCGATTCCTTTAACTTTATTTCTTCTTCCACTTATTCTTCTTAGGTTGTTTCATTATGAAGTAAAAACATCTGTATCACTAATATACTAATATGTTATTATAAGTATGAAACAACCCTATTTCAACATCTATCCATCCTACGGAAAACGAAATCACCGCACGTGCGTACGTACGGAATACCGTCTCCACGCCGTGGTGTAATCTATTTTCCACCACCACCTTACTTGGATGGGTATAATGGTGTCCATAGGAACTGTATATGATTATTGTAAATTGATATTGATTCTGAAATAGTATACATACAATCCAATACAATTCCATGATCATGAGAATGATATCATCGCTCATGCATACGTACTGACTACAATCTCCACGACATGATGAGATTCATTCTCCACGTTAACAATTCTTGAATGATTATAAAGTATATATATTAAGTTATCATGAAATATATTACATAATAATGATACTGGATTTATGTCTATATATATGTATGTCATCTAATTAATTCTATTCAACTCAATAAGGAAACGAAAACAGTGTTCATGCGTACGTACGACCTACCGTCTCCATGAATGGTGTATTTCGTTCCATTTACTAATCTATTATATATATGTATATTATGAATATATATTATATATAAATCATGTTTTATATTCTATAATTAAGTAATCATGATCTAAGTAATCATATGAATAATTACAAGTCAAAACACGGACGATAAATGAAACACTTTTACCAAAAACGCTCTTTAACATGTAATTTACAAAAGAATGGGTAAAATAAAGTCATATGTGAACCATATATGATATAATAAAAATAATTATGATTTTGGAATAATTCAAAAACATTATTTAAATCATTATACATGAGGTTTGGACACTTACGATGAAAATTAGACCTAAGGTAAGGGAAAATATCACAATCTCATTTTTATCCGAGGTTGTTTATACTTTGGTATTTACTAGGGTGTATTTTATCATCCACATCCATGTTTCCACAATATGTAATATTATTTCCATCCACCTACAATTGATTTAATCCAATTTTACCCTTATATTAGTTTTAGTAAAAGATATGAAAGGAATATTTTGTCGTTTTTCGTACGATGTAATTTTTAACTTTTCCAACAAAAGTACGAGAAGAATGTTTTTTTACCTTATACAGCATGAATGGATTTTTAAAACATTATTTCCAAGAAGCTTCCCTTACAAGTTTTCAAGATTATTTTTAATCAACCTGTTTTAGTTTAAAATTGTATGACATGTTAATAAAGGAAAAATGTTTTTGAAGTAGAAAGGATATTTTCCTCAAGAATGGAGTTCAAGAGTTTTATCAAAATTATTTTCCATCTAAGATAATAAAGGGTTCTGTTTCTATCCCTATTATTGAATTGATTTTATTATGTTGTGATGGGATTATTTTTATGAATTCGTTTATCTTATATTAATTTCATTATGATGTCACGATGTTTAAGATTCCAATTTTTATTACATGGGTTATGAGATGATTTATGATTTTGTGGCACACATAAAAATGGTATCATTATGAGATGGGTGGGACCTATATCTCCCTCCAATGCATTGGGTAAAAATTTTATAACTCATGAGATAGACATGGCTGGAATGGCAGCTTAAACCGGTTCAGTGAAACCGGACTGAAACAAGGAATGAACTCGGTTCAGAAATGGACTTTTTCCACTAAGATAGTCTGGGAAATGAGTCTTGACTAATAACAAATGATTCTTTTTGGTTATGTTTGTATGACACAAAGTTACATGTTTTAAGTTATGATTATTGGGATTACATTTCACTACTATGATTTATCCCATTTTATGAAATTATGATTTCTTTTGCAGGTTATGATTTCCAAAAGTTATGTTCTTATGCATATGATGTGATTGATATTTCTTTTGTTTACCGTTACTCAGCATTTGAGCTCACCCTTTTGTATGTTTTATTTCCCCGGGTCAGGAAGAAGGTTATTAAGTAGGATTTTCCAAAAAAGGACTCTAGATATGATGAAATAAATGGGAGGAAAATTAGATGCATTATTAACCAGGTGTTTATGTTTACCAATTTATAAAGACACTATACCTATACTGTCCTTTCCTGGTTTTGTTATATGTTGTAATAAGTGTGCTTCAATTATGAAGTAATAACAATGTATGTAAAGTATGGGTCGTTATAAGGAGAAAGAGAGATTATGATGAATTATTAAATTAGAATAAATATATGAAATATATGAAAGGTACTATAGTTTTCATACATTTTGAATGAGTAGAGGTAGGGATAGAAAGTAATGTAAATGAACTTGAAAAGGAATTGAATGAAAACAGAAGAGGGTTTTACCTTTTAATTTGTTCTTCTTGAGAGCCTCCATAATAGATTGGTTTTTGGTATTTTGTTGAGGAACATTGATCATGTACATGTGGGAGAGATTTGGAAATATTATTGGGAATAAAATATACAAGGCTCAAGGCTTGGGAGGTGTGCATTGAAGTTGCGGTGAGATGTGGAATTCATAGTGGAGGAGGGGAATGTTTTCTCATTATTTAATTGAATATTTTATTATTTTTCACAAAAAAAAAAGAAATATTTCAGATTATTGACACTAAATATAGTAATATGTAAATCATAATTAGAAATAATGGTCAATTAAATCATCCATGACTCAAACATGACTCAAAAATTCATTTATTTACATATATTTTAAATTATTGTATTTCATTGTTAACCAAATATTCAACTATTTTTTAAAAATACAAAAAAATAACCCTAACCATTTTTAGCTTTTAAAATTCAAAAATGAAATCCTTTTTAAAAAAATAATTTTCTAAATATGAGAAATTTAATTTTTATGAAAAAATGTAATTTGCATGAAAATACATATTTCAATGTTAAAAACACTTTTCAAAAACATTGAAAAATTAGTTAAGGTCACATATATTTATCTTATAACAATTTGAAATAAAAAATTTATTTTCTAATTTTTTTTAATGTTTTAAATTAATCATAAACTTTTTAATAAATATATATGAATTACAAAAATACCAACACTAAATTTATAAATCTAAAAATATTTATTTATTTATACTATGATATAATTATATCATATTGACACTTAAAACATGAAAAACTATTATTTATAGCTTCATTGGGGAGATTACTATTACATTGGCAAGTTTACTATTCATAAGGGTCACATTACTATTCAAAATGATAAGTTACTACTTCATCAGTATGTATTCATTAACATATAGAGATACCTTTTATTTTACTTATTCACCATTTATAAAGTTTTTATTGTTTTATATATGTAATAATATGTGATTATAATATAACATGTAATTATAATAATCAGAATCCATTGATAAAACATCGGGTCGTTACATTCATCACCACTTATGAAATTTTTCCCTCAAAATATCGTTTTACATTCTATGATGAAAAGTGGGTTGGTACTTCTCTTAAATTTCTTCCCCTAGTTCCAATGTTTCATCTTTATACTTATGGATCCTCCATCATACTTTAACAATGTGAATAGTCATGTTGTGTAGAACTTTATCACTACGATCCAAGATCTTCACTGGCTTCTCCTTATAAGAGTGGTCATTCTACAAATGTACCTCACCTAATGTTAGTAAATGTGATGGATCTGGAAAGTAATTACATAATAAGGATATGCATAACACATCGTGTAATTTAGAAAAGGTAGGTGTAAGTGCCAGTCGATAGGCCATAACTCCAAAACAGTCATGAATATTGAAGTGGCCGATTTAACTAGGACATATCTTCTTTTCTCATAGAATATCACGATCCTCTTCCATGGAGATATGTAGTGGAATACCTTGTCTCCAACCATAAACTAGAGGTTCTATTAATGATTGTATGCATAACTCTTCTGTCAAGTTTGTGATACCTTGATGTGTTGTTTAATGGTTTTCACGTCCTCCACCATTTCTAAAACCATTTTAGGTTTTAGTAGCTTACTCTCACTAACTTCATACCGGCATGCTGGTGCTCTACATTTTTTCCCATAAAGGGATTCATATGGTTCCATTCAGATTCTAGATTGGAAACTATTATTGTTAGAGAACTCAAACAGATGCAGATGTTGGTCCCATCATCCGTTGATGTCCACAGAAAACACTCTCAATATTTCTTCTAGTGTTTGAATACTTCCTTTATATTAACCATCAGTTTGCGAATGATATGCCGTATTGAAGTTCAACATAGTTTATAGAGAATGTTGGAGTGTTTTATTAAACATCAAGTATAATCACAAATATCGATCAGATACAATTTCTAATCTTACCTCATGCATCCATAACACTTCATTGATGTATATCCATAAATGATGATCCAAAGATAAGTCCTCTCAATTTGTGATAAAGTGTTATGTCGTTTTACAATGAACCATATTGACTAATACAAAAATTTTACTCTTTATTTCTTTGGAAGTCAATTGGAAATGTCCACGGTAGTGTTCTCACACATCCATGGTGGTTTGGGTTGTGGTTGCATCATCCCCTTAGACTTCTGTCATTTATCCTCAGCCTGTTGAGATACCAGACACATTGATTTACATTCACTAATATCCTTATTTATATTTTCCCACCAATAGGTCTCCTAGAGATCGTGATACAAATTTGTGCTCCCTGCGTTAATAGAGAATGTTGGGCTATATGCATCATTACAATGTTCCTTCTTTGTCTCTGGATTAGATGATTTACATAATTGTGACCCAAATCGTACAAATCCATCCCCGTGAACATTTAACTCAAAGGATTTATCATTTCTAATAGCTTCCACCCTTTTCAAAATTTCAACAATTTTTCTTTGATCATCCATTATTTTCTCTAAAAGGGATTGTTGAACAATTATTTGAAAAAGTATTTATGATGTGTTGTACATAATGATTCCTATTTAAATACATTATAATTATATGAAGATTAGATCCTTCTTTATTTTCATCATTGACAAAGGTACATGATACTACCTACATAGAGCATCCACCACCTTATTTTCCATACCAGGATGGTAGTGGTTAAGGATTCATAATCTGTGATGAACTCCAACCATCTTCACAAGCACATAATATTCTCCTTATATGTGAATATATATTTAAGACTCTTGTGATCATTATATATCTCACACATCACCCCATAGAGAAAATGTCCCCTTATTTTCAATGCAAAGATCGTAGCTACCAACTACAAATCTTGTGTTGGACAGTTTTGATCATTAATTTTCAACTACCTTGAGACATAGGCTTTCACATTATAATTTATCATCAACAATCATCATAAGACATTCATTTAACCATCACTATACACCATAAAGTGTTCTACATGTTTCTGGAGTGTGAGTACCCTTGTAGTGATAATCCTATTTTTGAGCTTCTTAAAGCATTACAGAAATTCTTGGGTATATAAAAACATCACTTCCTTCCAAGTCAGCTTGGTTGTTGGGTTTGAAAATCATGATAATGGTTTCAGAAATCTTTGTTAATACCCATATAGACCATGAAAACTATGATTCTTCATTAAAATGATGGTATGGGCCATTTTTCAATTTCAATTTTCTTGGAAGGGTTCAAAAATATACATTTTATAGTGATAACATGTTCAATAATGATACGTCCTCCATCCACAACTCACATTCACTATAATTTTCATATAGTTATTCCCCTCGTAAATTTTTTAACATACTATTCAAATGCTCGTCTTGATCCTCCTTGATAATGGAGTATATTAGAATGTCATCAATAAATACTACCTCAAATTTTTTGAGCTAATATATAACAACTCTATTAATTAATGTTTATGAATACTTCAGATGAATTAGTGAGTCTAAAGAGAATAAGTATGAACTTATAGTGTCCATGCCTTGTATATCTTGGGAAAGGCTATCTTGGGAATACATACCTTCCCTACCTTTAGAGATATAAATGTCCCAACATAGTAGATCGAACAAGTCATCTATCCAGGGAATGTGATAATTTCTCTTTGTCATGATTTTATTTATCTCACAATAATCAATACACATCTTCATTGATTCGTCATTCTTCTTAACGAAGAAGACTAGTGAACCCCATGGTGAATCACTTGGGTGTATAAACCCATTGTCCAGATTCTCCTATAAATTCTTATTCACATCTTCGAGCTCTACAATGGATATCATATAAGGTTTCATTAGTAATGGAGTAGATCTAAGAATGTGTTCAATTGAGAACATCTATGTTATGTGGAAGACTAAAAAATTCTGTATGGAATACATAAGTGCAATCTCTCATGATAGGCATATCATTGAGCACGATTATCTACTCTGTCTCAATCATTTGAGCTAGATATTACTTCTCAAAGGTAAATAATACCCACACATAAGACAGTGACTATAATGAAGATTCATATTCCTCCTTACACATGTATATAATTGTAGGATGCTTCTGGATGTGAATAATGATCTCCCTTTCTTGAAATTGGATGTTGGATTTCTATAAATTTAGACAATCTATTCCCAATATCACATCAAACTCCACCAAAGTGATTATGAAAATATTTTTTGGGAGGTTCATCCCAAAAACATTAACCAGGGATGAGTTATGTACTTTGGATGTAGTAATATTCCCATATTTTATTATTATAGATAACTCAATATACATATTTTAAGGTGGTGATTGAATAGTTCTATAGAACATTAAAGTTATTAAAAAATGTGTAGAACCATAATCAAATAGTAAATTCTCTACCATTGAATGAATAACCAGAGTACCCTTAGACACATCATTTTATAGCTCCAAATCCATAGTAGTTGTAGCATCATACAATCCTTGTTTCCTTAGAGGTTGTTGTTTATTGCCTATGAAAACCCTAGGGTTAAGGCCTTAGTTTGAAAAATTCACATTTTCCTTACAGATGAAACATTGCACTACCAGCTGAGCATTGGTATGAACCTTCCTTTCTTCTTCTAATCTATTGGGATTTTTCATATGTCTTTTGAATTTCTTATCTAGATGACCAATTATTCCATATTTGAAGAATTTACTAGTTCCTTTCAGAAAGTCCCCAAGATTCTTCGTCCCGAAATATTGACACATAGGATATTCGGGCTTTATTCCATCATGATATTTATTTGATAATCCATCAATATTAGACTCTATTTTCCTTCTTTTTTTCATGAGGCCCATGAGACCACTGAGAGTGTCTAATCACCATTTCAACCTTAAGGGCACATCAACAAATCTATTCAAAACTATCAAAGTCTTAAATCACCAACACTTTTTAGAGACTCATCAATTGTATACTAATTACTCTATTAAAATTGATTTTATTGTTAATGAAAAATATAAAGGTATATCTTAAAATCTATGTAAATAATTTTTCATATGCCCTGATAGACTGATCATCCTTCTAATTAAGTATGAGGAACTCTCTTTACATCTTGAGATTGAGGGTTCAGGAAAATATTTTCTAAAAACATTTTATTGAATTCATCCCAATTCATGGAATCAAATTTTTCCTTGTAATTCGTATTTTATAATTCCAACACTGACCATATTCCCCAATAAAACGATAGACCTCCAACATTAAATTCTCTTATTCTGAGCACTGGAGGAAAGAGAATATCTTTTTAAATGGTATTCATTCATTGTTTCGTGTCGAGGGGATCAGAACACCCCCTGAAAAAGGGAGGTCGTTGCTGCATGAAGGATTAAATGACATCTTGATCCTTCTTTAGATAATGAGGTAAGTCCACGTGATTAATGTAATTATTAATAAAATGAGCTTCTTAAGTGAGTACTTTCATAATGTTTTGAGTAGCCATTCCAATAATATTTCTAATTTCATTAGGGAAGTCATTGAATTTCTTATAACATTGATTGTTTGCATGTGTTCTTCTATTTCCCACCATTACATAAGAAAAAAGAATGTGAAAGTTTGGGGCATGAATACTTAGATAATAAGTATAAAATGAAAAATTAAACATAAAAGGATATAATCATAATGGAAAATTATATTCTATGTTGTGATTCACATGGTTTCAATCTAGGTTATCCATGAATTGTTTCCTATCATATATTCTAATATAAATTTTCTTTACTCTATTTATAATGGTCTGTAATGAGATTATGAGTTGGCCAAAGCATATCTCCCAGGAGTGTCAAACCACGTTCACACTAAGGACCATTTTCATGTACTTAGTTACCCTATGTTAGGCTTCAAACACCTTTTCAGTTTTTACACTCCTAGGTATATCTGTGCAAGAAATATTTCCACATGTAATATCAAGATAGATATGTATTGTTTTTGATAACCCACTTACTCTATACATACAAAAATTTGTGGATTTTTACTCATACTTACTCTAATCTATAGAGTTCTTCTTAAAGGTCTCTATTCCTAATATCCAAAATTAACTAAACCTTTTCTCAAATAATAAATATTGACACCCTAGTATTTTACACATATCATTACATGATATTAAACGTATTATACAACAAATTACAAGACATGGATCGTATGGTCTAGTATAATGGAGATTATGTATGTAACTAAACATCATGATCAAAAAAAACTTATTTTATTTAATTTTTATAAATAGATCCTAATATACCATTAGCCTTTAAATATTCATATTATTACATGGGGAAAAAGAAAGAAGGGATAAGCTAAAAATCCTAGTAAGGGAATCAACATTAAAATAAATCTTAACAAATTGGTTGGAAGGTATAACATAATGTCATAAAAAGTAATAGACTGTGATTAAAAATAAGGAATCATAACATGGGGTAATATAATCAAAGGTTTATAGTAATTTATAGAAACATAAAATATGACTTTACCACGATTTAAATCTCATTTCACATAGAGGACCACTAGTCAAGGCTCATTGCACACTGATGAGAATGTGTCAAGGATAACCACCAATACCATTTCACATATGTTCTCTTGAGATTGAACATTACCCAGTGGATTGGATAACTCTCTATGAAATACTATCATAATATTTTCAGGAATATTATTCCCACATTAATAATAATACATAAGTAATCAAACATTACATAAGGGTTACCCATGGAAATAATTCGGAATCATAATCATATAAAAAGGATAATAAATGGGTGTATCATAAAAGTGTCAGGGAAATAAATGAATTAAATAATAGAATAACATTAATAAATCAATATAAGAATATATCATGATAATTGATATCAAATTGAAATGAAAGGAGTGTTTAATAATATTTAGAGATAAAAAAATTTAATACAGTTTAAGGGAAATCATTCAAGATTCTTTAAAATGGAAAAAAGAAGAATTTTTTTAATAAATAATTAATTAAACCGAGATATATTTTCATGATAAAATTAGTGACTTTATAAAAAAATTGGCATAAAATAGAATATTTATTAAACTGTAAAATTTGTAAGAATTTTGGATGTCCACTTAAATCAGGCTTTCTTATCCTGAAAAATTGAGTAGGGAGCCTTTTAAAATTATGTATATCCCCAAAAATACGTATGAATGGATAATGATTAATGATTTTGGGAAATATAAATATAATTTTAAATATTTAAATAAAAATTTAAATTAATTTCATTTGTGTAAAAAGAGGGAACAAATAACCCTAATGAATAATGGAGGTTCAGGTAGAATCTCTTACCTTGTGTCGTAAACGATTTTACACTCGATCTTAATGTCATGAATAATAAAATTAGATTATTTAATTAAAAATTCCAGATTAATTTATACATATATTTATTTTTTTATAATTCTATTACGTTCATTTATGACCCTTTTGGTGGGATATGAAATTCAATTTCATTGTTAGAGAGCATTCATTTCCTGGGATTTCATTATCAGTTTACTTGTATATAATATGGAAAATTATGGTCAATTATTATAGTTATACATAAATTAAAATATATGTTATTAGTGGACTTGTATAATATTAAAATAAAATTAAATTCCTAGAAGCGGGGATGATTAATTAGATAAATCATTAATGACAAACACTTGAATTATTATGAGTGGTTTTTCTCACAATGAACTTGTTTTCTTATATAAATTAATAAAATTCCAAAATAATGTGTATATAACATTAAGTAGAATATATAACATATATAATAATCTATTTATACCATAAAATGGTTTCATGATGAGATTTTAACATGGTAATATAAACTGAAAACCATCGTCTTTGAATGTAATAAAATAACACATCTCAGAAGGTGTATTCAATCCCATTATAAATTGAGGGTAAAGGAGAGATGATTTTATTTATTCAATTATCAAAGTATGATTCCCGTATATGTATAGTAATTGAGTTTTATTACCTTTTTTATTAGGATAGGTTACATATAAAATAATGTAATGGAATGTCAAAAGAAATTGAATGAAAAAAGAAGAGGGTTTTACCTCTTGATTCCTTCCTCTCCAGAGCCTCCTTAAAGGATTGGTTTTTTGTATTTTGATAATATAAAAATCTCTTATATGGGGGGAGGTTTTTTTTAAATTTTATTGGGAATAATATATACAAGTATAAAGGAAATATATGTGTGAGGAGAAGAGGTGGTGAGGGGTGGTATTTAGAGTGGATGATGTGAGTTTTTATCGATATTTTATTCAATATTTTATTATATTTCTCAAGACAAGAAATAGTATTGATTTTTTAGTCTAAATTAGGTATCATGTGAATGTGAATTTGGAAAAATTTCTGCTTACATCATCCATTACTCAATAATGACTAAAATATTCATTTATTTAGAAATACTGTAAATTATAGTATTTCACTATTCACAAAATTCAAGTATTTTAGAAAAATAAAAAAAACTCATTTTATCCATTTTTTATCGTATAGAATTTAAAATGAAATCCATTTTTTAAAAAATAATTTTATAAACATGAGAAATTTAATATTTAATTAAAATCACAATTTACTTTAAAAAAAAATTTCGAAATTAAAACTTCTTTTCAAACACTATAAAAAATTAGTTACGGTATCATAATATTATATTATAATCATTAGAAATAAAAAAATTATTGTATTAAACTATGTTATTCTATAAATTTAATAAATTATTCAAAAAAATTTATTAAATATACATTACTTACCAAAATACCAGTGCTTAATTAATAACCTTTTAAAATATTTATTTACAAATACTATGATATAATTATATCATATTGACACTTATAATATGGGAAAATAATATTTATTACTTCATTGGGTAGGTTAATATTTCATTGGCTGATTTAATATTCATTAGGGTCACATAACTATTCCAAAGGTTAAGTAACTAATTCATCGGTATGTGTCCCTTGACTTATAATGATACCATTTTTTAACTTATTATTCATTTATAATGTTTTTATTGCGTTATATATATTATCTAATGGGATTGTAATATAATACATAATTATATGAATATAATTACATTGATAAAACATCAGGTCACTACATGAGATGTGCAGGAAAATCCCTTTCAGGGGTGTGTATATTCATACCCATTAGGACACCCTAAAAACATAAGGGGGAGGAGTAAAAGACACGATTGGAATAGACAGCCCAACCAATATTTTGAGAGTAATAGAATCCAATAAAATGAATATATATATATTATCAATAAAGAAATAAAAAATAGAAAAATTGATATCCATTACACAGCCTAGGCTAGGAAAAGTGTTTGCCATCGTCTCCAAAGGACCATCAATAATGACCAGAATCTCCCTTGTCTGTTCGATGAATCCTCTCTGTCAAGACCCCACTCTCCACCGTGCTACAAAGTTAGTGGAAACACATATATGTGTGGGACCCATTCCTAATTTCAATATGAGGGTGAAATCGAGGTGGTTAATAGGGGACCCATTCTCTATCGTAGAAGGAGTGTGCCACTCTAATGTTTAGAACCCATGCCCTTTCCAGTAAGAGGGTGCCACTTTGATAGTCTATAGATGACCCATGACCTACCCTACAGTAGGGATACTCTCTAATAGTGGATAATGGAACCATTACCTGGCTATAAAGAGGGTTCCACTCTAATGGTTGAGGACCCATGACCTACTCAGTTGGAGGGTTCCCCTTTGATAGTTGATAGAGGACCCATACCCTTCCTATGACACCTAGAGTTTTTATCGACCTTTTTTGTGAATAAATTAAATATTTATTTTTCTATTAAAATGAATTATTTCAAAAATTCATCTCAGAAGACAAAAAATAATTATTTGTTACATGAAACTGTGATTGTGAAAATAATACACACAACACCTAATTAGCATACGATACCCGCAACACCGACACACAGAACAAAGAGTTTCTACGAGAGTACATTTAAAGGATATAATTTTTTAAATGAGATAGTTTTATCCAATCCATTAAAAATAGTAGTATGAATAGTAATAAATACTTTCCAAATATTTTTTGTAATATATTATTATTGAAATAAAACACATTGATAATGAATGATATGATTTTTAGTAATTTCCTTTTATGTTTTTAAATACTATTTTCTCAAATGAAATAATTATAATAATATAAATAATTTTCGTCACATTTATAAATTTGATTTGATAAAATAAAATTTATTTTTGATCTCATAATGTTGAAAATATCCTAGGGTGATTTTTTGAGATTTTTCTGAGAAACCTTATTTGATGATGAACAGTGAAAAATACTGATTTTTAGTAAGAAACTGCCATTTAGTTTAATTAATTATTAATCAAAAATGATATAATAAATTTTTAATTAAGGTAAAATTAGATAAATATTTAATAAAATGATAAAATTTAATTCACTAGACTCAATTTCAATTTAATATTGAATATAAAATCTTAACAAATGTTTGAACATTTCTCTATATTAAAACCATATACTTTGTCTCATCAGCAGGATTGGTATTAATCTTAATTTTTATTCCTATATGATTTGAATATCAAAAAAACAAAAACAACTGTAGTATTCAGAATAATACTATTATTATAATAATAATAAGTTATTTTGGACCAAAATTATTAGTAAAAATTATTAAATGCAATCAAAATGATTATGGCCAAATTAGGCTAAATTAGGGACATAACCATAATTTTAAGTGATCAAATGACCTATTAACATTTCTAAATCCCATTTTATGTGTATATTTAGTTTATTAACCTTATTATCTTATGTTTTTCTTGGTTTTTAATTACATTTTTTTTTCAAGAACATGTGTACACCTACCTTGTTTCTAAAAATTCCAAGTGTGTCATTTTCCTTATAAAAATCCACCAACTATACCACCTATTCGAACCTCTCAAACCTCAAAATTTTTTCCAATTACTACCCAATACACTTCCCAAAACCCATATCATCATCCTATAATCCTTCCATTGGGGATAAAGCAATCAAAGTGATCCTTTTGGGAAAAATCAGAAGTACTTACCCGATCAAGAGGCAACATCTTATCTCATGTCATTTGTTTTCTTTTCTTTCTCAACCCCTTCACTTTATTTTTTACGTGATTTCATAAAAAAAAATATAGTAATTATTTTTGGTTGTTTTTATTATTTATTTTCAACCTACATTTACACACACCACCAACTAATGGATAATTATCATATTGTTTATGTGCATGATGAACTACCACCTCAGTAAATGAAGGTTGTTCAATTTTCATTTCCATCTATCATGGTAGCCATCATGATGGATACTATGTTAATATATGATATATATTTTATTTATAATGTCTTTAATATTCTATGATTCTTATTTATAGCATAAAATTATGCTTTCCTTCTTATGTAAATGCGATAATTTCATTTGAGGAACTGTGGACTACCACCTCCTCAAAGTGATATGATTCATTCATACACTACATGGATTGTATTAAATATGGTTTTATTGAAATATATCATATATATGATATAATTAAAATACTGATATAATTATATATATATATATATATTATTTTCTTTCTCTCAACACGACAATTAAACGGAAATAGTGTTCATGCGTACGCATCGCCAACCTTCTCCATGAGTGTTCTTTTATGTTTCATTACTATATATTCAATATATTATTATAAAAAATATATAATAATTATACATGATATTTATATCATGGTTCCAATTATAGGATCACTATATAATCCTAAGGACCAACAATATAACAAATTTTGACACATGTAATAAACAAAGCAAACATTACCGAAGGTAAAATGTTATAATAAGATCGTTAACAAGTGGGTAATAAAATGTTATAATAAAAGAAATATATGGTATTGAAATATAATTATATTGATCATTATAAATTTTATAATACATTTATATTAATTATATGGTGGTTTTAGAGAGTACGATGAGAGTCAAGGAACAAGGTAAGGGGATTCATTTATCTTTTTATTCATATGAGATACATGCTATGTTTTCCACTATTTATTTTTGTGCGGTGTATTTACTAATCATGATTGTATTATATTCATCTTCTTATATAATTTATGGGTATTTACATATCATTTTTATGAACAGTCATTCATGGGGTTTATGTTTCAAAAGATAACAAATCGCTAAAAATGTTCTGTCTCAAATTGCCTTCTTTGAGACTCATGTATAATTTGGCACCTAAAAGAATTTTTCAGGTATATATACTAACATGTTATTTCATTAATCATATTCTTTCCAGAACATTTTTTACTTCATGTAATTCATTTTTCTACACTAATAGTCTTTCCCATGGATCAAAGAGGTAGGAGTTTATTGAAATAATCTCATCTCTTTTCGAGATTGTTAACGATTATTAGTCTTTGCAGAAATATTATAATCCACATCTCATGAAAACTCATGAGTCTCTTTACAATTTTTTATTCCAGATATCCTCAAGGGTTAGTACCATTTTTTCCATTCATTGGTACATAAGATAACATTTTTATGTAAAATATTATTGTCTTTCTCTTCCACCAAAACTCTATTGTAGTAAAAAATACTTTTTTCAGAAATGTTTTAAGAAATGTTTTAAAAAAGACCTTGATGATCATTTTCAAAGAAGAATGATTTAAAAAAAATTCATTTATTCAAATAATCATTTATAATTTTTCTAAGGAATCATCCAATAAAAATGTGTTCAAAAGGTTTTACGTTAAAAAAATAATTCTTTCAAAGAATAAACGATATTGTACTCATGAAATGATTTAATAAGTTCATTAATTTTTTTTATGTTAGATAACATCCATTATTGTTAATCACAACATTATAAAAAATTTATTCAATTTTTTCAACCATATTCACTCTCTAAATGGATTATTTTTTGATGGAATTATGTCAATGTAAGTTGTTTCACATTCATGAGTTATATTTTTTTTAAACCAACTAATTTCCACAGGTTATGTTTATGATGAAATTATTTTTTCTCATTCCACAAGTTTTGGTATGATTACGTGTTTCTAATTCCCATTTCATTTCATGGGTTACGATATGTCTCTTTCCATATTATATTATTATGTGTCTTCCAGAATTCCATGTTTCATTCCTATGTTATTCTTTCATAGATCATGTTCTATATTTCCTTATTTTTTATTTCTTATGAACATAAAAGATTTATGCTAGTATTTATTTATAAGATCACTGGTATAGGGGGTATTATCTTTTCTTTCATTTGTCATGTTCACATACCGTTATGCTAATGATTATGATTACATGTATCCCCTCTTTACACTTACTGAGCATTTTATCTTACCCCTTTTTATGTTTCCTTCCCTAGGTTATGAAGATACATATTATGTTTGATATGTCTATGAGGGGTTCTAGTCAATAAGAAACTAGTGGTGTATAATTTATCTTATTTTTGTAAATGTCTCTATGTTTCAATGTCTCCAAAGGCACTAGACTAGTACGGTCATAATGCGACTATTTGTGTAATATATTATATATTCCAGAAAAGTTATTTAATGTTAATGTATGTCATGATTGGGTCATTATTGTTGGTATCTGAGGAAAATTTTATTTATCCTTTGCAAACTAGGATGAGAATGCCTTAGTGAGAACCCTAATGAAATGTTTAAGGATAAATATAAGGATAAGTCAACATTTAAGAGAATCATCTAAAATTTTGGTAAAGGATATAGTTATTGGTTTACAAGAAATATATCCTTGACTGGATACTACAATTGGATATGGATCTGCAAGAGATGTACCAAGGGGTGAAAACTCTTATAAGACGTTCTCAACCTAAATCAGGGTAATATTTTTCATAAAAATTGTCCATGTTGAAAACCAAATTTTACACTCTTGGGGGATATTATTTGAAAATTAAAAATCTATTTAAAAATTATTAGGAATGATTTAAATATATGTTTTCTAAGAATAAACTAGGATAAACATAAGGTATCATTATTAAGATATCCTATAAGTGACTTTTCATGATTATTTTGTTCCTTAATTTGATAAATGTCTCTTACTATGTGATTTTGATTTTAGTCATTATATGGATCAGGAATGAACCGTGTTAGTTGTGATTGAAATAGACTATTACACAATTGAACTACTAAGAAATTGAAATCTATGGGAGCTATAATGAAAAACCTTGTTTCTATTCTGACAAAACATTCTCAAGATATGAATAATAGGGGACTTACAAATTAGAAAAGGAGAGGAAAAAGTATATTTAGTCATTCATAAGGAAACATCCACCCTCTTTCATGGGGTCCTCTGATCTACTTGTTTCTGAACAATGGATAAATACTATTGAAAATATCTTCTCTATTATATAGTGATTGGAACATGAGAAATTGTTTTGGATGTCTATTTGTTTGAAGGAGATGGATACTAGTGGTGGACTCTAATCCAGAATACGATGTATCGGGATGATATTGAATCCATGGAATGGGATGTGTTGATGAAATTATTTTTCAATTAATAATTTCCTCAAATTCATTTTACCAAGATGGAGAAAGTGTTCCATGAGTTGATTAAAAGGGGTAGTGAATCTATCAGTATCTGCAAGGATAAATTCCCAAGATTTGTCAGATATACTACCAAAACTATCATCCAACACAAATTTAATGTTAATAGGTTATTCTATGTCTAGAATTTAAGTCTCAGAAGGGCATTTTCCATAAGAGAATTTTGTAGTTGTTAAGATATTGTGAGTTATGAAATCAAGGTTTAAATGGAGGTCGGAGTCATGTGTAAATATCATAGTTTTGACAATAAGGAGTAGATAAATTTTAAAGGAAAATCATAAAACCATGAATAATAGAAGTTGATATTTCCTTTATGCTCTATGTGTGGGAAGAAGCATGGGTAAAATTTCCTTAAGGGGTCCAATTAATTTTTTATGTGTTGAAGGGATGTCCATCAAGAATTATATTATTGATTTGACAAGAAGAAGGTCACTAACATTGTTAATTGGGAAAAAAGGAAAATAAGGAACCTCCCACGATTCTATGCTACAACTGTAAGGAGAATGGGGATTATTCTAACCAGTAACCAAACACAAGGGATAGTGTTGATGATCGACATCAGTAACCTCTTAAGCTGAGGTAAAAGGTAAAATCCAATGCAATCACTATTTTTGATGAGGGTGAAATAATTAAAGAACTGATAGTAAACATACCATCAACTATAGAACTGATAATGTCCTATTTAATTCTTGATATAACCACTCTTTCATATCAATTGAATTATAAAGGGTTTTTCAGATTCCTCCAAAACAATTTGATGTGGAATTAGTAGTGCAAACCCATAATGATACGATGATTTCCTCTCAAGTATATGATTCATCTCTTGTTGATGTTTTTGGGATTTTGATTCCAAAAAATCTTATCATTATTCTATTGGATGTAGTTTATGTCATCATAGGCATGGACTAACATTTCCATTCATAAATCCCACATTAATAGATGAGTAATGGAATTTAGGTTTGATATTTCAAACCCTCATATGATTATCCATCCATGTGACAATAAGTATGAACTTAATATGAATATTACATATAGTTTATGGGTCTTAATTACTATTCAAAAGGGTTGTTTATCTCAAATGGATGGGGATAAAATTTAAATAGATGACATACCTATTTTTCAGGATTTTGGGGATGTATTTTCAAAATAGATTCATAGTTTTCCACCAAAACATGAAGATGAGTTCTCAATATAACTCATAGATGGTTACAAAACAATTTCAAAGACTAAATTTAGAGTGTCCCTGATTGAGTTTCATGAATTGAAGAAGAAACTCCATGATAATCCTGATAAAGAATTTATTCGGCCAAGTGTGTCACCATGGGGTGCACCGATTCATTTTGTGAAAAAAAAATTGGATTAATTAGAAGATTAAATGATTATTAGGAGTTGAATGAGATGTAAATCAAGAACAAGTTTCCTCTTTACTATATTGGTAACTTATTTGATCTACTGCACGGAGCTCTTTACTTTTCCAAGATTGACCTTCATTCTGGAAATCATCACTTGATGGTGATGAGAGAGGATATTACTAAGACAACATTCCGTACCTAGTATGGAAACTACAAATATGTAGTAATTACATTAATTCTTACTAATTAGCTTTATATATTCATGGATTTAGTGGATAACATTTTTTGCGATTACCTTGATATATGTGTGGTAGTATTTATATATGATATTATTATCAGTTCACTGAGAAAGATAAATCATGAATACCACTTCAAAATTAAACTAAATACCACTAGGAAGAAGAATATATATAAAAAATTTATATCTTTGGAATTTTGGTTACAAAATGATTAATTTTTAGGTCATATAATCTCAAGATATGGTATAATAATAGATCCTTTAAAGAATAAGGATACTAAATGTTGACCTAGACCAACCACGGTGAGTATGATCCATATATTTCTTGGTCTATCTAGATGGTATCGATGGTTTTTAGATAATTTATAATGACTATCTAATCCTATAACATAGTTAATTGGGAAGGGTTTCATGTTCCTCTAGAGAGATGAATGTGAGGAAAATTTCATGGAACTGAAGAGAAGGTTGGTCAGTTCACCTGTCCTTACATTTCCCTGTTGTGGAGAATGGTTTTTAATATATATAAATTCATTCAATAAGGGTTTGTGATGTGTTCTTATGAAATATAACATTTTTATATCCCATTATCCATGATATTTTAATATTCAAGATAATAAATACCCACCTTATGATTTGGATTTAGTAGTGTTAATTATTGCATTAATGATATGGAGGAATTATCTTTATAGAGAAAAGCATGATATATATAGTAATCATAAAATTATAATATATATATTCACATATAAGGAGTATAACATGTTCTATAGAAGATGGTTAGATTTGATAATGTATTATTACTCCTAAATACATTACCACCTTGAGAAAGTGAACAAGGTGGCTGATGCATTGAGTCAGAATGATCATGATAGCTTATCTATGTTGAGGATCACAAATGATACAATATTTATGGTTTTATACAAGATGGATCTATATATATTCAATTATTGGGGAAATATTATCTTTCCGAAATTAATTTTCAACCCTCTATCCATGTAAAGATAAAGGTGGAATAGAAGGAAGATGAAGAGTAGCAAAAGAATGTCAGGGATGCTACAATGTTTATCCTTGATCAGGATGGAATGATGAGGTTAAAAAAATGTGTATGTGTTCCCTCTATAATATATTTAAATAATTAGATGATAGAGAATGCGCAAAGGTATTCATTCTCTATTCATCCTAGAAGTACAAATATGTTTACGTACTTGAAAGAATATTTATGGTGGGATGGCATAAATAGATATATAACAAATTTTGTATCTATGTTCTGGGTATACCTACTAGTTTATGCTGAATGAAAAAAGTTTAAGGGGAGGATTCATCTATTACCCATTAGATAACAGAAATAGGAGAACATCACTATGGATTTTTGGACTACCCGAAACATCAAAGGTGTGTAATGCTATATGGGTGGTTATCTATCACCTTAATAATAACATACACTTCATCACTATCAAATAAGTATTCTCTCTAGATTAAATTTCTATGATATAAATTATATAAGTTGTAAGGTCTCATGGAGTACCACATTCCATTGTATTAGATCGAGATCTGAGGGTTACCTCAATGATCTAGTGAAGTCTTCAAGAAGCACTTGAGACAGAATTGAGTTTCAGCACTACTTATCATCCTTAGACAGATTATCAGACTGAAAGAACGATTAAAACCCTAGAGGATATGTTGAGATCATTTTCTCTATATATAAATGGTGGTTGGGATAAACACCTTCCTCTAGTTGAGTTTTCATAGAAATATAACTTTCAGTCATGCATTAATATGTTACATTATGAATCCCACTATGGGAAGAAGTGTAAATATCCAGCATACTTGGATGAAGTTAGAGAAATAAATCTATTATGACATGAGATCATTGAATAAATTTTAAATAAGGATAAAACTATTCGGTATCCTATTAAAGATGCTCAATGTTAGTGGAAAAGATATACTGATAAATGTTGGTGTGATATACAATTTATAGTTGGTGAAAATGTGTTTCTAAGAATATCACCCTAGAATAATTTTAAGAGATTATGGAAGAAAGGTAAATGATTCCCTATGTATATTATTCCCATTGAGATTATTGATCGTATTGAGGTTGTATCATTTCTCTTGGAACTTCCTAAAAATCCATCTCAAGTCCATGATGTGTTCCATGTGTCTCTCTTGAGGAAGTACATACCAAAAACTTCACATGTTCTAAACTCACAGGGAATATCTCTAGAGTAAGATCAATCTTAAAAAGAACAAACTATTAAAATTCTAGGCTGATCATAGAAACATATATGAAACAAGGCCACTAACCTGGTCAATTTTTTTTTGGATAAATCACTACTTGGATGTAGCTATATGGGATATTGAAGATATGAAGAAGATGATGTATCGTAAATTTTTTTAACTGAGTGACGAATTTTGAGGGTGAAATTAATTTTATGTGGGGAATAATATAGCACTCTTAATTTTTATGGGCCTTTTTTTGAATAAATTAAATAGTTATTTGTTTCCTAAAATGCATTAAGGAAAATGTTCTTTTCACATAGAACCAAATCAGCAAATGTTACTCGAAATACAAACATGGAAAATGTTACATGCATCACCGGCGTGGCATATGATACACACCACACTGACATAGTATACATCACAAAAAAATATAGATTTTCAATGAAATATACTGCTTTATATAAATAAAATATATTGATAACGAAAGATATGATTTTTTGGAAAAGTCCTTTTATGTTTTACAATACCATTTTCTCAAATAAACCAATTTTAATAATAAAAATAATTTTAAACAAATTTAGAAATTTAATTTGATAAAATATATTACAATTTTTAATTCATAATGTTGAAATTATCCAAAGGTGAATTTCTTGGATTTTTATGAGAAACTTCATTTTTTATGAATAGTGAAAAATAATGTTTTTTTGTTTAAAACAACCATTTTGTTTAATGAATTGTTAATGTTAAATGTTATTATAAATTTTGATTTAAGGTACCATTATAAAATTATTACATCTATTAATACAATATAATTCACTACAATGAATTTCACATGGAAATTGAATATAAAATCATTACCAATGTTTAAACATTTTTTTCATTAAAACCAATTATTTTGTCCCATTTGCGAGATTAGCATTAATCTTAATTTTTACTCTTCAATGATCTGAATTTAAAAACATGAATAAACCATTTTAATTATTATAATTTTTAGAGTCTAATAATACATGTTATTTTTTGACGAATATGAATAGTGAAATTGAATAAAATTAACAAGAGTGAGAAAATCCAAATTTAGCTTAATTAGAGATTAAAACATAATATAAAGGGCACAAATGATCTATAAACATTTATAACAACCATTTTATGTCCACATTTATCCCAAAAATACATCCATTATTATATTTTTGGGTTTGTTATATATTTTTTAGATAATAACATGTGTACACCTAACTTGTGTCTAAACATTCCTAGTGAGTCATTTTCCTTCCCTATAAAAATACACAACCTACCCCACATCCTTGCAACTATAAAACCCCTTAATTTTTGAAATAAACTAAAACATAACTTCCCAAAATCCCGATATTCTTTTTATAAGCCTTTTCTTGGGAAGAAGACATTCCAAGGATGCATTTTTTCACAAACAAAAAGGAGTTACCCAATAAAGAGGTAACATCTTCTCTCAAGTCCATTATATTATTTAATTCATCCAAAACACAACATTATTTTTAATTGAATTTATAAAAACTCCATTATCCTCAATATAATAGGTTTTTTTAATTCTAATTATTCAAACCACACTTATACACACCTTCATCTAATGTATAACAAACATAATGTTTATGTGTACGATGAACTACTGCCTCACAAAACAGTGATTGTTCAATTTTCATTAAAACATATACTGGTGGAAATTATGATGATTGTTTATATATTATATATGTTATATGTATAATTTTTTTTCTGTAACTATTAATTTTATTTAGAACGAACCTTTATTCATTCCATCTTATGTAAATACGATGATTTGATTTGAAGAAGTGTGGACTGCAGCCCCCTAAAAGCGATATTATTCATTCATACACTACATGACATGAATTAAGGATAGTTTTAGTGAATATATATGATATATATGATATCTATAATATAATTTAATAATTAAATATTTATATATGTATATGTATTTATTTTACTTTTTGTTCTCTCAAATCAATAATTAAATAAAAATAGTGTTGATGCATACATATAGCCTACTGTATCCATTAACAATGTCTCCCATTTCATTATTATATATTATATAGATTATTATAATACACATATAATATATATACATGGTAATTATATTTCATGGTTCACATTTTTTAATCCTCATATATGTTTAAGGACCAACAATATAACAAATTAATGAACATGCGAAGAACAATGTGAATGTTACCCAAAGAGAAACCTTAACATAAGATCGCTAACAATAAATTAATATATGATATGGTTCTGTAAATTATTTATAATAAATTTATATTTATTATAGAAGTTTTTTGAGTGTGTATGACGTGATTCATGACATAATGCGAGGGGATTTAATCTCACCTTTTATTCCTCTAAGATACATGCTATGTTTTCTAGTCATTTATTTTGTGTGATGTATATACAACCCATGATTGTATTAAATATATATTATTCCTGAATTTATGTGTATTAACATATCAATTTTATTAACAGTCATTCATGGTGTTTATGTTTAAAAATTTACTAAATGACTAAAAAATGATTTTTCTCAAATTGCCTTTTTTGAGAATATTGTACTGGTTTACACCTAAAATATTTTCAAGGTGTATATACATCCATGTTATGTAATGAATCTCTTTATTTTCATAATATTTTATGCTTCATGTAATTTTATATTACCACATTAATAGTATTTTCAAATAAACCACGTAGTAATATTTTATTGAAACAATCTCTTAACTTTTTTGATTGTAAAAGTCTATGCGTATTTGATGAATCATTAAAATTCATATCTCAAGAACACTCATGAGATTCCTTCTCATATTTTTATTTTAGATATCCTCATGTGTTATTACAATTTTTTCATTCATTTGTGTAGTATATAATATTTTTATGTAAAATATGAGCATCTCTCTCTTCGGTCGTAGATCTATTGTACTCAAAAAGCATGCTTTTGAATTTGTTTTCAAAAGATACTTGAATATAATTTTCATTGGAAAAGGATTAAATAAAAGTTTTTTTCAAATATTCCTTTATATGTTTTCAAATAAAATTTCAGATAAAAATATTTTCTAAAAGTTTTAAGTTATAAAAATCATTATTTCAAAGAAAAAAGGATATTTTCATCAAGAAATGTTTTTAAAATATCTTTCAAAACTATTTCCCATCTATGATAACATCAATTGGTGTTAATCATGACATTATGGGTAATTTATTCAATTTATCCATTAAAATTAATTCTCTTAATTTATTATTTTTGGATGGTGTGATGTTTATAGAACCAATTTCACATTCACATATAAGATTTTAAAACCTTCTTATTTCAACGATATAGGTTTACGATTAAATGATTATGAAACTTATCTCCTTCCACAGGTTATGCAATGATTACATGTTTATAATACCCATGTCATTTCATGGGTTAGGATATGATTATTTATGATCTCATGGAATATGTATGTATGATTTCATTATGAAATGTGTGGAACATATATCCTCTCAATCTATTGGGTAATTATTTATATCTCATGAGATATACAGTGATGGTCTTTGAATGAACATTGAATAATAAGATGGAATTGTGAGTAAACCATAACTACCAAGATGGTATGAGGAGTGAAATCATGCTACAATGATGAACATGGGAGTGATCCATGACTACCAAAATGGTATGGGGATAGAAAATATACTACCAATATAGTATTGGATGTGATGCCTTGGCTATTATGGAAATCATATTATATGCTTATGTGTCTGTCCGAATTCCATGTTTCATTACTAAGTTATTCCTTCATGAATTTTATTCTATATTTCATTATTATTCATCTATTGTGAACTCCCATTCTTTATTACATGATCCAAGTTTATTATTTTTGATATGTAGGGTATGATATTCTCTTTTAATGATCTGGTTCTCATACAATTATGATCATGATTATTCTTAAATATTTCCCTTTTTTACCCTTATAGAGAATTTGAGCTCACCCCATTTTTATGTTTTATTCCCCAGGTTATGAAGATATGTATTTTTTTATGTGTCTAATAAGGTTGACTTTCAGGAAGAACCTATTGGGAGATATTGTAGCTCATTCATGTAAATTTTTCTATGTTTCTATGTTTACAAAGGTAGTAGACTACTAAGGTCTTCATGCCTATATTTTTAAATGTATTATATATTCAAAAAAAGTTATGTAATGTTATTTTATGACTAGACTGGTTGATTATACCTTCCACCAGGAGGGTTGCATTATAATGTTAAAATACCCAAGGACATCTGAGTATGAGGGTTCTACTTAGAAAAAAGACAAAGGGTTGATACCCTAATATTATAGAAGGATGCCACATTAATGTCTCCGATGACTTGTATGATCATTTCCATCATCAAGAATTTCCTAAAGAAGAATAAAATATGAAACATATTTAATCATATCTAACATGAAACGATTAAGGACATGTTCCTAATTATTTCATTGATTCATGCATCCGCCTTTCGAGGACGCACTGCACTCTTTCCCTTCATTCCCAAATTCCAAAGGTAGGCGACATCCGTTGATTATTCAAGGATGTTTTCTCCTTGATCGAAACAAGATTATATGATGTAGGCTCCTCCTTCCATGGATTAATCCTAGGAACACTTCACCAAGTCTAGGTCTCCCTTAAATATCAATATGTTTTTTTTAACTCTTCTCGATTGCAATATCCTCTGGACATCATTTTATTACATTGCATCTGTTAGGATATTCCAAGGGGTCAATTCAAGGCAACATCCTTAGATCAAGGGCGTTGTCGCGTTGGAAAAAATGGCATGTATGGATGTTGAAACACTGATGCGTCTAGGTTTCTTCCCCATATGATAGGGCTTCGTGAGGGTACAGAGTCCTGATGTATCCCACATTGAGTATGGGGAATTATATGGCATAGGCATGTCCCTGAAGTTTTCCTTAGATTCACATGTTAGCACATGGTATGTCACAAGTTTAATGTCTTGTAGAGATGGATCAAACTAACTAGAACACTGATATGAGTGGGTCTGATAGGTAGGTCTCTTAGAGGAATCACCTGATAAGATTACTAGATGGGTTTTTCAAGACACCCAATCTGGACACATCCATGGATGATCGGTTCCCGATAAAAGGGCACAACATGGTTTAACATTGACTAGGATTGATCCTCAATGAGGTTGACTATGTACCCTGTGTATAAAATAGGGATCAAAACTCATGTAGTTTTAAGGGGAGATGAATCAGGGATTGAAAAAAAGTATAAAAACCTAATGATATGCTAGGGCATAGGCATGTATAGAATATTATCGCAAGAGGGATATTCATGTTTGGATGGTTATGGATTGTATTGGTATTATACATGGTTAGCTTCCTAGGTGACACAAAAGGCAATGATGGGATAAATGAAATGATCTCACTAGGATGTTTTAGAATGGGTAAGAATCAAGATTGATGATGTAAGGTTGAATGAAGTGGATGATGAATGAGATGGGGCCATCATGAAGGTCACAGTAGTATCGGGCTTGAAGCTCAGAGAGGCTTTCAACATATCCACATGGCATAGAATCATTTTCTACATAGTTTGGAAGGGTGAAGGGACACTTGAGGAGGTGGCCCATGAGAATATATGTATGGATGGGAACTTAAATAGGTAGAACCTCCTTGTTATGGCATTACATTTCCGAAATGAAAATTGCTCAACAGAGAGACAAAGATGTCACATGAGTGATGGGCTTGAACCTCAGGGAGGATTCCGACATATCCCTATGACACGAAATCAATGTACATGTAGTTCAGGATGGGATAATGGAATTAGGGTGTACATAGAGGATAGTGACCCGACGAAATGCTGGGGGTTATGCATGGTTAGTGGTCCAAGAGTTGGTCTGACCCCATAACGGGACGAACCAATGGTGTGGGTCGCAAAAAAAGGGACATCGAATTTAACTAGTGTTTGGGGTTGATCCTCAGCGAGGCTTCCTATGTACCCTTCCTAGGAGACATGAATCAAATCCCATGTAGTTCTAATAGGTTTACCCATTTATAGGGTTTAAACACAATAATGTTTCTTATGTACCCTATCAAGGAGACATGGATCAAAACCCACATTGTTCTGGATTGGGGTGTGTGTGGAGTACAATGACCCAAAGATGATGTTGGGTCTTATGCTTTGTTAGAAGCCCAAGATTGATCTAATGACCACGAGGGAGGCCAGAGAGTTGGATCCCAACAAAGGGGAATACAATGGCTTATTGTAAATTGGGATTTCACCCTCGTGAGGCTTCCTACGAACCCTATCAAGGAGACAGGGATGAAATCCCATGTAGTTTTTATATATACAGTTTAGCTTCATACATGATAAAAAGGGGGATACAATTTAACATCACATGTGATGAAGGTAAACCAACTTTATGGGGTTGGGACTAATGGGTGTTGGTATTGGACCTCAGGGAGGATTCCTATCTACCTTTCATGGAATGGGAAAAGATCAATGTCCACATAGTTCTGAATGGGGGGGGGGGGTCTTGGGTCTTAAATTCTAAGGTATCCCAGGGATTATGCCATGGCTAGTGCTTAATCTAAGCCCATGTGAGTAAATATCAATATGAGAAAAAAAAGGTAGAAAAGACATAATGATCATGATGTGAATGCTGAATATGTGAGAAATAGAGTGGGAATTACATGTGGTTGGGAGTCCATATAGGAAACATTTTCTTAAACTTGGTTAGCGGCCCCAGGATGATGGAAACTAGAACTTACTCTAGGATGGAGGTCTGATTGTCATAAATCCAAAAGGGAGAGGGATGGGTTATCGATAGTCCTTGTGCACATATCTCTTCTGTCCTTTTCACATGGAATAAGAGAGAATAAGCAAGGATGGTACCTCCCAGAAGAAAGTTTAGGGATTGACACCAAGATGGTAGACTTTCCCTATAGACAGATGTCCTTCCATGAAAGGATGATCTCATTCCATGTGAGGAAGATCTCACTTCCATACAGACTGATGGGCATTGAAAATTCTTTTGTTAGGTCACCCCATGTATATTGCATGGGAAGAGGATACAGTTTAATGTCATGTTCTAAGGACGATGTTTCTCATATGTTTAACTTCCTATAGCTCGGACAATGAGTATTCACTTCTCACAACTAGGACTTACATAACCAGTGCACTATAACCCTTTGTGGAGGTAAAGCATTGAAAATATTCTATGGATTGATCCATTGAAGGGATCATGTTAGCATGGCATTGAGACGAAGTAATTGTGATTAGCGTTACTATGCAAAGAATCATGGTGCAATGCAATGTAATATTAATCACCGCCTAGTGGACCATGAGTTTACTTTGTACAAACCAAGATGGATGTTTGAGAGAAGGGTTTGTGAATCAGAAGGGTTCACAGGATGTGACCTCGCGATGATCTAGAGCTCCACAGAGTGGATAGATTCTGCGAAGGGGTAGTATTCATTAATTAGGGTGGAAAAATCTTGGAGTTGGGAATAAATGTGTATAAAGGGATCTTCGTGAAGTGAAATTTCTTTCACGGAGTATGACTTTGCGGGTCATGGGTGCCTAGAAATGAATGACATTATGAACTGATATACTTTGCAAAGAACATTGATCCGACCTTAGCATGGGGTCCACATGAACAAGGTATGTACTTCAAGAAACATGAGTGATTTTTAAAGACCTGGGTTCCCCTAAGGAGTTCCTTCCTTTGAAATGGCCCCTAGGGATCGAGTAGGGAATCCATGTTTGAAAATGGGTTTCATTTTTGCTAAGGGAAAGGTACTTCCCAATGATCAAATAACATTAATATCTATTTTCTTCAATTCTTCATAGAGTAGTTGGTGATCCATTATTTTAGAGATGGTTAGGAGAAAGGACGGGTTATCCATTCATCGGGTTTGGGGGAAGCCTGATATATATAAGCGAGAGGCGGGATGAAGCTCTAAAAACCTATTAAAAAACCTCTTGTACTTTTTCATCAGAGGTATCTTTCAATATGTGTTTTCTAAAGTCATTTTCGACCATCATACCTTTTGTGGAATTGATACCTCTTTCATTCCCTCCACTATGCTCGGAGTGGCTTCTATAAATTTGCAAGGGATCATAGAGGGGATCGGGTTCCCTCTAGAGCGCGAAGCTTTCCTTCAATTTTGTCATAACCACAAAATATTTTTCCTCTTTTTTTCTGATGATCACAGAGGGGGTCATGGATTTATTCCAACCATGGTGTTGAAGGTATTCTTTTCGGTGTTTCACGAAGCTTCCCCTTTGGAATTGGTGTTCACATTGCGTATATTTTCTTTACATGCATTTTGGTGCCAACAAATTCTCCCCCACAGAATTGGAGTTGAGGAGAAAAATAGGGTCAATGTGTGAGGATAGACCTCTAATTAATATGAAAATTATGAAGCAAGATCACAAAGAAGGGTTGAAATGCAGATTGGAAGTGCGCGGGTTGAGAATGTTGTGAATCTCGCTCCTGCGAGGTGCTCCATGAATCTCGGAGGTCGTTTCCTATAAATAGAGGAATTAGACCCATATTTTTTCTTTACATATCTCAAAAATTTTGTTATTGGGATCTATATTTTTGATGATCCACATGATCTAAGACAACTATTGGTGAATCATGATCTCATTTTCTCTAAAGAACAATGCAAGTCTTCAGACATTGTTATTGTGTGCTTTGTGGCTTTTGCTTGTGAGGTATGTGGTAGGGATCTATGACATGTCTCTATGATATTTCTATACAATTTTTCTCGTAAATTTATCTATTCATTCCGAGACAAAAAATTTATAAATATTAGGATTGAATTACTCACCAAGAATATACCAGGGAGGTCATTGTAGATGATGCATAGAGGGCATATATAGAGCATAACCTTGGCATTAGAGAGTGTGTGTAGATCTATTCGGACCATGAATCCCTGGTGGTGTAGTTTTCGTTCTACCAGATGAACTACCCCTTGAAAAAAAATACTACCACTATACGTCTTTGGATTGATGGATGATGTTATCATTCCTGAAGGAAGCAAAGACGAGACATCCTATTGTTATAAAAGTTCATCGTGCTAGCTCGAGTGGTTTTGGGCGGCTGGTAGTCATTCATGGGATGATCATACACCCATCAATGCTAACTGCTTGTATAACCATGTTAGAAAAGTTGATGGGAATGTATTCTAGCCAGAGGTATCTCCCCTGTAGTATCACACTTTTTTAAGGTGGATTTTGGGAACCCTTAGAAGGGGTGGACCGATGAGTGGGATCTTCTCTAGGGTGGAAATTTCACAGATGACTGGGTATGGGCATACTGGGTATGTGCCTCCTATGAGGAGTTTGGGGAATATCTGAGGTGTGTGGGCCTATATGAGGTAGTATGGGCCTTTCAATTACATATATACCAGCCTAAGAAACTAATTCTAGAGATGTTATATAGGTGGTCATTGAGGACCAAAACATTTCATCTTCACCATGGAGAGTTTGGTATCAGCCTCTAGGACCCTCACAAGATCTTCGAGATTCTGAAATTGGGGGAGATGTTTGACGAGTTCCACTTCATTGTAAATACATGGGTGGACTCAAAGTAGATTCTGCCGCTGGAAATGGTATTGATGGACATGGTTACAAGAGATGAAAAGTAGTCAGTGAGGGATTTCCACTTTATGTTGTGGTTTAGGAGGTTCTTGAATTCCTATATAGATGAGAATCCTCATGTGAGGCCTCCCACATTCTTGATGGGGTCCAGCGCAGCGAAGATCACTTCTACTGGAGACTCATTGAAGACAGCTAGTGGAAGACATGGGGGTTCTATCTTAACAACGAGCGACAACCAATGTTCAGGATGGTTGTATTCATCTCAGAGATCATTTGTAGCTGGATGCATCCAGTATGGGATATGAACATGGGTGCACTACTGAGCACATTTATCATGGAATCCATGTTAGTGATGAGGGAACAGATCAATCTGGGGGTCCCAGTGCAGGTTAATGTGTACAAAGTATTGTGGCATATCAGTGAAGGGATGATTCCACATATGGTGTTCAGGCTACTCCAACTTTTGTATGGGTGGATAGCAGAGCATATTTTCACCTATGAATACCCGAACTCCATTTCCCATGTAGGGTCATACTTTTATCCAGCTATTCTAAATGCGGTGGAGAATATTCCGACCAAGATGACATCGCCGATGATGTTGAATAGAGTCTGGATGGTAGATGAGTTGAACTTAAATCTATTACCATTCCCAACAGGTGTGATAACTAATGAAAGATACGGAAAAAGGAGCACTATTACTAACTACTTACCTTTCAGGATGGAGTCTTGGAGGCGCTGGTTTACTACGAGCCTATGTGTGAGTCGTGCTCTACACATGGCTTCGCGAGGCAGTTCAGATGCATGAAGAGGTTGATTTCTCAGATCTAATTGGGTAGACACCATGTGGACCATCCATGTGTGATTAGTCATATGTGGCTCATTTTCACATGAGAATATTGGAATATGTGGAATGAGCTACCTCCGACCACATTTTTCTATGGGCTAGTGAAATAATATGACAAGAGTTTGGAGGAAATATAAATAGGGGAGATGATCATGTGGCAGATCGTTTGTTCTAGTGATGGGGTAGATCCTCATCCTTGAGGTCGGGGATGGAAGGTGACAATAACATAGCATGGTGGAGGGGCTACAGTAGTGGTGATGCCTGCACCGATTGAGAGTCAGAAGGTGGCGACATTCTCAATGGTCTCAGAAGAGAAAAGTCCATGATAAGGGAGGATATTGAGGGGGTTTTGTATGATACCCACTCAATCTTTGGGGAAGAACTTACACCATATATATTGTCTTGAGGATTATATTCACTCAGAGGATTGGGAAATTTGGGATGATAACAAACAATTCCTCAATCATTCTCAGATGTGGCAAAATCTTGACCATCTCTGGATGGATTTGTCCGGGATTGGTGTCACTAGGGCCGACATTATTGTATCCCAGGCGGAAGGGTAGCAATACATCACTGATATGGAGGAATTCATGCACCCTTGAGGTGATTCGAATAAAAAGACCCCCCCCCCCCCGTATTTATCAGCCACTGAATTGAGGGAGTGCTTCCCCAAACTGGAAGTATTATAAGAGTCCTCCTCGGGGTAAGAGGTTGGTAGATGGAGACCTCCAGGGGAAGGTTAGGTTGCAAGCATGGAGCTGGAAGAGTTTGTAGAGGATTTTGAGTAATTCCATAAAACATTGTCATATGATCATTATTTAGGTCAATTTGAAACTCTCAACTAATATTTGACATGTGTAGGAGGGCCTCATAGGCAAAACCCACTCCGACACAATAGTAGATACAACATTGGGATCTTTACCTATGAAAATAGTGATTATTGTGCATAGAAGGGCCGTGAAACCCAGGATGGTTCACCCAAGTTTTTTGGATTTTCCAACCATATATTGAGGGACATGTTTTAGGGTTTTGACCAAAACAGATCAAGGGCGAGGCCTACTATTTTAAATCTATAAGCCTTCCTCATAGAATTTGTAACTGTCATCCATTGAACCCGGACAACTGGCGCTTGTGTATTTTTTGTATGCATAATTCTTCAAATGGTGTGGGCCGCATTGGCAGGGATGGTCGGGGCTAGTGGAATATCCTTTTGCAGGGGAATGCCGATGGTTGTGGAAGTAGATGCCCATACTGAACAAGCTACAACACTCCCGTTCACAGGTGGGACCATCAGTTGGACAGAACATGTAGTCATCATGGTGGAATCCAATGACATGGATTAATCAGATGACATGAGACTTGACCTACCCATCCCTACATCGGATGAAGATCTTGATGATGAGTTCCAGGATGGGGTCCCCATATATATACCTTGTGACTCCATGGAGGACGATGAGACGACTTTCGATGTAGAGGATAGCAAGGTCATCCATCGCCGATCATAGAATATGATCAAGCGCTTCATTAGGGAGACCCACAAATGCAATGGATATATTATATGGGGAGGCCTTATCAGTAGCTATGTGAACTATATACTAGAGGAGTGGATTGCCAGTGTCATCATATGCCCATCTGATAATTCATGGAAGAGAAAATATGAGAGAATGACTGTGACCTCGATGTGGGATGGTAGTAGAGAAAGTTCATGGAAATCATGAGACTACAGGTGGCCAATTGTGAGATCCAACAGTTGAGGGTGTCTACAAACAAGTATTCTTATTTCCGTGATGCACAATCGGGTATCATATCACGTTTGAAGGCCCAGCTGGGATAATCTAAATAACAGATGATGTGAGTCTCTTAAGAGATGTCTATCAAACGATCCAACAAGGATCATGCCTGAATTGAGGCTGATGAACTACTCCCCATTGTCATCGAGGATTATCGAGAACTTAACAGGTAACTAAAGATTCGTGATTCAACAAGTGAGAGAGTGGAAGAGCTGGGATGCTCCATTGAAGAGGACAACATGTATGTGGGAGGGGAAAATCTTTGTGCTTTATAATATTAATGAACTCATAAATGTAATTTCATGCTTTTCTTGTTTATGTTGGTTACATTGATGAGTTACATTTTTTTTGGTTTTCTATATTCCATCACAATTTTGAAATATCTAGTGATCAATTGCTAAGCTCATGTGGGTCACGCCTGATGTGAGAAACAAGGGATAACCACATCATTATTCTTTTTGAATATGAGAGTGACACCTGGCCTATGGGAATCCAGGGTCTAAACAATTGATTCAGATTTCTAGGAAGAAAGAGGTAGGCCTGACTAAAGAACTATGTTCTTAGAGTAGTCAAATTGACGTTGTACAAACGTGCTCTAGTGCATGATTGGGGTAACACCAGCGGTGTGGGAATCAATCTGAATATAGGGGAGTGGAAAGTGTGAATCCTGATACCCAAAATTAAGGACACTATAGGGTTGGCATAACAATTAAGGGTAATTAAATCCTAGAATCTCTATTTCGTTATCCTAAAATGGGGATAGACAATGCGGTCTGAAAGCTCGCCATGTTAGAAACATAGGGCCTGACTCTAAATTCAATCCATTAGTCTTTTGGAAAATTAGCCTAGAATAATAGTTGATCCATAGTTTGAGCATACTTACTATTACGGTGTTACTTTAGTTATGAAAGAAGAGGAGGATCCAAATAAAGGGCATGAAAAGTGTGAAGGGTGGAGAGATAGGTGGTTTGAATGGAGTCCAATAATATTAAAATTAAGCCACTGTGATAAAAAAATGTTAGGTAAGTGCATCTGTCTGATCAAAGATTATACACATTTATTGAAAGGATCTCTCTAGAGAGAGATTAGAGTGGCCCATAATCTCATGTCATGCCAATGAAGATGATAGATATGTAGTTTAACGTTTTAGAGTGAGGATAGAGGTAATGAAAGATCCTGAATGGGGGGACGAGGCCATGAAAACAATATTATAGTTTTTAAAGCACGTGGATGGATATAAAATCTTGAAAACCAGATGTCACTACATATATTTTTAGCACAAGAATCGAGCCATATGTAGTTCTATAAGACTCCTCTTGTTTAATGACATGTTGTAAAGATACATGGGGGAAGAGTTATCTGAAATGGTACATGATGTAGAAATTGTAAACCCGGTGTGAATGATGACCAAACAATCTACACTTCATCACATGCCCCTAATAGAGATCAAGAAATAAGTGGCTGAAAAATATAATTTTCATGATGGACTAAAGGAAAATTTCCTGGGTGTTCATACGGATCCCATGTGGAAGTAAATCAATCTAGACGTAGTTTTCAAAGCACCGTGTGGTGAGAGTCTAACCCAAGTGAGGGAAAACCTCTCTGGTGGAGAAATTTAAGCATACCATAATTATCATGGGGCATCCTAAACATATCCAGGGTAGAATCATTGTTTAATGTCATACATTGAGGATGTGGTTACCAAGAAAACAAATAAAGGATACGGTACATATCTCGACATGAATGAGGAATAAGTAGTCCACACAAAACCACATGTTCCCAATCGGATTATTTAGACCATAGACCAGAGGGGGAATATCCTTGGGCTGGACCTGAAAGAAAGTTATCGAGAATTCCAACGCATCCCATGAAGAGGATAATCAATCCATACATTGTTATTAAATATCATATTAATGTAATGTGAGATGAATGGAATGTGTGGTTTGGCGGCATGAGTACACATGCTACCAAAACTACTAACCCCACCCACGTGAGTCATGCTCGATGTGGGGAACAATGAGTAGTGATGGGATATTCCTGGTACATGAAGGTACGCATTAGGTGTAATGTAATTCTAGGTTAATGACGTGCAAATAATACAAACCCACCTAGTTAACGCACATAGATTCATGGAGGGGTAAAACCAAGTGTGTTAGAATTCCACTTAAACATAAGGGAGTGAAAAAATGTGAATCATGACACCCAAGACCTAGATCAAAATGAGGTGGCGTGATGATAGGGGATAACTATTGACCATGATCAAAACAAATCATCTATTTCGTGTTGTCCTGGCATGGGGACCGAGAAATAAAGGTTGACCTTTCAACATGTTTGAAACATAGAAACCATGGAAAAATGTCATTTGAGGTTTTCAAGGGAATTGGCCCAATACAGTAGGCGATCCAATGTGGGGTGTAACCCGACTGTAATGGGGGTCCCTTCAGATGTGGAAGAAGTTGATGATCCCTATAATGGCCTCATAATGTGTGGATGTGAATTGAAGGAATGTTACTATGGAATCCAATTCTTTGGGATCCTCAACAAGCCACATTTGAGTAAGAAGATGAGACATGTCAAATAGAAGGAGTTGAATCCCTTTCCAAGGAAAAGGGTCTAGGGGATGCAAACTCATAGTTTATGGTAATAGAGTGGACCATTGAGACAGGACATGGTTTAATAGAATGTGTGATGGGTGGAAAATTTGAAAAATCTTATATAAATGAGGACCAAATAGGACTTCCATATTTTGACACATTCATGGGGATGAATCCGAAAAATAAATGTTGTTGCGTTCCTAAGTATACCAGAAGTATGTGAATAAATCCACTCATATTTTTAACTTTAATATCATTTTCTGGGGTCATTTAACTTGGTCCAGGCTTGGAAAAGTCATGGGAGACACATGGTGCAGTCGTTGCAAAACCAGACGCGAATGAGGCCCTAAAAGGTCCTCAAAACACCACATGCTTCCGACCTAGTTCATGTCAAGGTGTCCAGAAAGATGGAAGGATTAAAGATACCTGGGGCAGAACCTAAAAGAAAACATTATGTTCATCCTTAATAATCCTATTAATATGGGAATCAAAAGTAGAATAGTTTTGAAATATGGCATGGAAGGGTACCAATTCCAGCTGAGACTTCTATCGTGCAAGTCTGGACCATGAACCAAAAGAAGTAGCATTTGATGGATCTTGTTTTTTCTATATAATGGATGTGTGCATGTTTTTTTGAAGAAATGATCCCAGGTTGATGAATCCAGAAGTCATTACGGGATTAAATACACATACGTCCCATAACAAATGGCATGGTGGATGATCGATACCAAACATGAATTCCCCTCGAGTGAGGACATCACAATGTGGTTCTATTTTCCGTCATGTGGATAGGATGATAATTTCATACTTTATGGTCATATGATAAGACCATCCAACACATTATAACATTATGAGACAAATATTAAATGTTTTAAAGTCATGTGGGACAAATAAGTAGAGTTTAACATCCCATGGATTAGACTCCCATAGAAGAACTATTTTCTAAAGGGAATGCACTAGGGGTGATAAAGCATATCTGAGGCGAATGAGGACACCAGTCCAGATCACATCACACACAATCCCATAGGTGGGAATCCTCATTCCAAGGGGCCAAAAAAGTGTAGATGACATGGGGATGGACCTGAAGACAAAATGTTTGGGCGTTTTTACATATCCCATGTGGATGGGAATCAATCCATACGTAGTTTAAGAAGATGTTGTGCAGTTTGACATTATGTGATAAGGAGGAGGTAATAGTGGCTAGCTCTTAAATGGGGATTACATGGTGGAGATAATGAAAACACGATGTGAATGAGGACAAAATCCCCCACACACCACACCACAAAATCTTATAAGAGTTAGGGCCAAAGAGATAAATAAAAGAGATAATTAGTGGAGCCCACACTGGACCCATATATGAAATTTTTGGGGCATTACTATGTATCCCAAAAGGTTGAGAATCAATCCATATGTAGTTCTATAAATATTTGAGTAGAATAACATCATGTGATAAGGATATGGTAGATCCTAGTTTATGGTCATAGAGCTCAGACCAAGAGAAGTGAGATTATTCCAAGAGGGAGTAAACCATAACCAAATTATTAATCCCACATGATCCATTCATGATGTGGGAAACAATGGTGGATATGATCTTCTCAACTTGTGGAATATAGATAAAGGTAAAATGTCATGAAGCCACAATTTAATCCACATCATTGATTCATCCTCTTAATCGGAAAATGTGCACTAGAGGATATCACCAAGAGTTTCAAAGTTCTACTTGGACATGATGGTGTGGAAAAAAACGTGAATTATGCAACCAATATTTATGGTTTCATGGAGGTGGGATAACTATGGAGGATAATTCTTAACTATTATCCAAACACAAGATCTTTATCATGCCACCTGAAAAGGGAACAAACAATTCTGAATCGACTACTGACCATATTCAAAAAGTGGGATTATTGTAAAATTTTCATTTGAAATCCTTAGGGACATTGTCCCAAGATGGTGGGAGATCACTAAGGCCTAGCATCTAAGCCATTCTGGGGTCCTTTCGAATGTGAAATATGATGAAATCCAAAATAAAGGGAAATATGAAGCATGGAAATGGATGGAAATATGTCTATGTAGAATCCAAAAATCTATTTACTAAACCATAGCGCTCCTTGGAATGTTGGTGAATTCCTAAATAGGTTCATGGGGTCCAATTTTTTATCAAATTACTTGAGAAGATGAGTGAAGGAAAGGGGGATGGAGAATTCTCAAGAGAGAGGCATGTGGAATGGCTATTGGAAACCCATCATGAATGAGGACAGAAGACCATACCACACCACATACACCTCTCAGAGAATTTAATCTATGTGACTGAAAATAATAAGTGCTTTCTTTGAAATAGCGATGGACTCGAAGGAAAAACGTCTCGGTGTTCATACGCATCCCATTGGAATGGGAATAATGCCACAAATAGTTTGGATGTGTCGTACAGTTTAACATCAGGCAGTAAGGATAAAGAAAAGAGGGGTATATCAATGAGTAGTGTGTGTCATGGACATTAGCTAGATGTGAATAAGAAAACAACCCCATACACACCACAAAATTCATAATTCTTGGAATGAACTCAAGCCAATTGGTTGAGAGAAATAATAGATAAACCTGGGTAAGAACAAAAAATTAAATTATTGGGAATTCCTACATATCTTATGAGGATGGGAATCATAACATATTTATTTCTAGAGATGTCATGTAGTTTAACAACATGTGACTAAGACATGGTAGGCATTAGATTATGGTCATTGAGTTCAAACTGTAGATGCTAAGATCAATGTCATGGGTGTGGGACAAAATGAAGGTAAGGGTGAATCAACGTACCTGTCCATTAGGAGACCAAAAAATGTCAATAAGGATTGAGGGTAACTACTGAAAATGTTATCAACATAGAATCTATCTCGTGTGTCCTGGAAAAGAAAAAACACTTGATCATTGACTGCTAACCATATTCAGAACACATGACATGTGTCAAACTGTCATTTAAAATCCTCAAGGTCGTTGGTCCATGATAGTAGGAGATCCATAAGGCCTATCATCCATTTCATTTAGGGGTCCTATTCAGATGTGAATGATGATAGAAATAAAAATTATGGGATACATAATACATGGTGGTACCGATGCAGTTTAACGTCTTTCGTCGTGGATGATAGTGAAGGAGGGGTGTATTAAGGGGATCGAGGATGTGTGGAAAAAATCAGATGATGTGAATGAGGATGTGGATCCCATACCACACCACACAATCTTAAATGAGAACTTGGTCTAGGATTCTATAAAGGTCGAGAGACCTATGGATAGGCCACATATGAGAATACTCAGCGTTCCTACGTATCTCCCGAAAATGGGAATAAATCTGATCATATTTCTCAAAGTTTTGTGCAGTTTAACATCATACAATTAGGAAGTGGGGGAGATCTTAGTTTATGTTCATAGATTTCGGACCATTTTTTAGTTAATTGTCATGTAGGATGAGTGATGGGTAGTTTTACATCCTTCAGCCTGGACGGACCATGCAGTTTATTGTCATGCAGTAATGACAGAAAAATTTCAAGTCATTTGGGGAAGTTCAAGAAAAATACTTCTTGAGAAATTTAGCATTGGTGTATGGATTAATACGCTCACCATAAATAGTGACTAGGGAGTACACACCATTTTGGTAGACCGTGTGAATGATATAATATACCTTCCATTTGGGCTCTAACTTCTGTGGATTCTGGCTAGGTATCTCTAGCATTTATAGGGCCAACACCATGCCACCTTGTAAGAAATAGTGGAGGTGAACTATCTTGTTGAACGCTCTAGATATATTGTTCTGATGCCTCTTCAAATAGTGTAGGGAATAAATCCTATTCTCTTCAAGAACTTCTATTTTCTCTAGATGTATTTTGGATACCTTGTCTGGTGTCTACTGATCGTAGATATCTATTTACAATGAAGGAAAATGAATCTCGATGCATGGAAATCCTCTATTCCATACACTAGGGAATATGGGACCACATGAGTGGAATTAAGAGTTATCGTCCAATAAGGCCAGAGAGCATTGGGGAGTTTATCCGGCCAAAACTTGTTGTTCTGAAAAACCATATTCTACAAAATTTTAGAGAGGGTTTTTTGAACGGCTTGAACTTCCCATTTTCTTACCCATGATAGCGGGAAGTATGGTTTGAATAGAAGTCAAACTTGGAATACAACCTTTTCAGTTCGGCTACCTAAAAGTTGATTCCGTTATCAGTGAGGACATCATGAGGGAATCTGAATCAATAGATGATATTAAATATCACAAATTCAAAAATAGAATTGGACATTACCTCCTTGAGTAGAACTGCCTCGACCCACATGGAAAATAAATCTGTAGCGGTCAAGAAGAACCTACACCGGCAAGATGTCACCGGTAGATAGGGTACCACAACATCGAGTCACAATACTACAAATGGCCATGGGGAGTTTTTATTGTGGAGATGTTCTGGATGTTGAGTCACAAAATTATCATGGAATTGGAATTAATGGAAACTCTGGACAAACACGATACAGTCACGAATAATGGCAGGCCAAAAATACCCCAATCTGTAGATCTGATGGGAGAGTTTTAGCTCTATTTGATTAGCCACATATGAACTCTCATGACCTTTCTTCATGACATGAGAAATATAATATCCTTGAATGGAACAGAGGATAATCCCATCAAACCCACATCTACAGAAAATCTTCTCAAGACTGGGACCACTCTAGAGGGTGAACTGCATTGCGCTATGTTAGATTTTCTCATGTTCGTCTTGATCTGTTGGTAGATTACAATGTTGGAGATACTCGATAAATGGGGTCCCCCAGTCTGGAGTCACTTCCATCACTACGGTCGGGGGACCTGGGGACCTAACAAGAAGGAAACTAGCGGTAAAGTGTCTTAACTACAAGCAATCATAATCGTTCGGAGTGACATGATTGATGACTCTTTGTTGCACCACATGGATAATTAAATCATCCTAACCAGGATATGCAATAAATGAATCCAAGATGGAAAAGGCATGGGATCGACTATTCTATGATGGAGGGACATGATTATATTATGGCTGAGATGATACTGGTCCATCATCATGAGGGTGAATTATAATAATGATATAAGCTCCATCATCCTGAAGACATAGTCAACCTTGAACTTCTTGATGAATAGTTTGGAGTCCCCTTTCATATGTAGGTGGTTAATTTCCATCTCAAGGCCTGTCTTGAGACCAGTAATGAGATCCGGGTATTCTGCCACACTATTGGTATAGGATTCTGACAAAAGTATTGAATATTAAAGAAAAAATTGTACCAACGTGTTGAAGATGATACCCATGAACACTTTATTGAGTATGGGATCATTGAGTCTTCATCCAATAGTTCTTTGGGATGTTCCTTCAAAATTATTTTTCTAACACATAATGTACTGATATAATGAGAGGATTGCATCCTCTAGAATTTAAAGATATAGAGACTGGTTCATGGGATATAGAGGGGTGGAAATGATATATTCCAATGTATGTCCCTTGATAACCCTCTCTGGAAAAAATGGGACATAGAACTACTGGAGGATCACTACCCACTGAGTTAAATGACCATTCAACATGGGGTGGTTCAGAATGCACTATATCAGATCCACTCAGAACACTAGCCATATCTCAATGTGCTACAAGTAATGTCAGAATATCTACATTGTTAATTCCAGTGCAATTTATCTCTTCTCGATAGTGGTTTATATGTTCTCTGTATCGAGGAGAATGCGAATGAGATAGTATAATCTTTTCTATGTTTCATCATTGTTTTTCTGGGCCAGAATGGAACCAAGAGATCATTACAGAGCGGTCACATAAAGGACCAGAGGATTTATAGATATGGGTGGCATCAAAACTGGATTCTACAACAGGTAGTTCTTTATCTCCTCAAAAGTGGTCTACCATTCCTCATCCCACTGATAATGGACACCATTCTTCATGATATTGGAAAAGGGAATACAATTACTAGCTATATTTTCAATGAATCAGCATATGTAGGTTAAGTGTCCTTAAAAGACTCAGAGATCCAAAATGTTTCTCAGAGGTGACATGTATCTAATGGACTTGATCATCTTCATATAGAACTCAGTGCCTCTATTTTTTACAACAAAGAGAAGAAAAATTTTAGAGGTGACCCCAAAATCACACTTCTAGGGGTTCATCATCAGATGGAAGGATCGAGGGAAGCCAAAAACATTCTTGAGATCTTATAGATTGTCTCAAAAATAAAAACATTTGACCTCTAGATCATCCACGTAGCATTCCAACAATTTCCCAAGGATCATCTTAAATATGCGATGCATGGAACACTGATAAGCGGTACTTGCATTATTAAGATAGAAAGGAATTTTCTGGTAGTAGAACGTACCTTGTAGTGCCCCAAATGGAGAAGAATAGTTATTATTAAGGGTCATTTTAATTTTGTTTTACCTAGAATACCCATCCATGAAGGAGGGATCCTGGATTCATGTAGAGGAATCAACAATCTGTTTTGTCGCAGGAAGGTGAAATTCATCCTTCGGGCAGTGATAGTTGAGATCATGAAATTCGATGTAGACTCTGATCTGTATATTATTCTTTCTAATGGGGATAATGTTAGATAACCATCTAGGTATCTGTAATACCTTGATTAATTTGGATTTGATGATCTTATAATCCTCTTCCTCGACCATGGAATAGTGTGAAGGGTGCATATTTCTTGGAGGCTATTTGATCCCACAATATTTTCTGGAAGATCGAGGTGATGAACGATGTCTCAGGGATATATTCATGGAATATTTTCATAACTCTAGAAAAATACATCATGATTCTAGATTCATAAATATATGTATCACTTTTTATCTTCGACGGAAATAGAGACACTGGTCAATGAGGGTTTCAGATCCATCTCGTTACTAAGTTTCACATATACCAAGTCATCAACCTTGGAGGGGACACCCTATCAGAAAGCAAGAGGATAATCCTAAAAATCCTCTTCTTCACTCATGGAGAAGGGATATTTAGTGGGTGGTTATTCTTCTATGTCGATAGATCTTGACGAGACATTGGTGCCAGCCTGAGTGGAAATGGACACTACATCGGGGAGCTCCTGTTCTACAGAAAACATAGTGAAGAAAGTTGTCGACATGGTCCCATCTGTCCTTCAACCCAAGGAGACATGTTTGATGATATTAAAGAAATAGTGGTGTGTCAGTTTGATCCTTTTTATCCCAAACCATAAAAATAAGAATGTGTGACTTATTTCTATTGCCATTGGGCAGACATCCTGATATCTTTTAGGAGTAGGGTGCTCTGGGATCACCAGAGTCTCATTTTTATAGGAATACAAGGTGATCTTCTAGAGTCCCTTAGACAAGTAAATGTGCTTCACTCTCGTTATATAGACAACAATGTTGTTTCCCATGGTTGGGGTTGTGGCCTCTAATCGATGGATTAGTAAATTGTCGGCATCATCAGAGTCTTTCCACAGGTTGGTCGTAACCGTAGCGTGTTCAACCTCATTATCCTGAATCAGCTTGTACTTTCTGTTATAGTAGTTGACATCTTGGTAGCAGGTTTCAAAAGAGGAAAATGGAGATTCATCACCTTAGGGTACACCTACTCTACCATTAAAGAAGTAATTTAAAAATTTGTGATATGAAGAAGGGATCGTCGTGTTCAAGTGGAGCCATGGACAACCCATCAACTCATTCTAAGTGGGGTCTTTTGAGACAACCGTGAACTCGATGATGGAAACTAGGAATATGAAATAAATATTTTGGTGGATCTTACCAATTGGTTTCTCTTTCGTCCTGTCATAAACATTAAATTTCATGTTATAGGGACTCAGATCAGCCATAGACAGCTCCATATTTCAGAGTGCTCTGGTCCGAATAAGGGTAATCCTAGAGCCTCTATTGATATGAAAATGACGATTCTCCACACCATTGAAATGGATAGTGATCTAGAGTGATAAGATGTTCCATGTATGTGAGAAACTTTATTTTTTCTAGAGAATGTGATAGTGGCCATACATTCTGCATTCTAGACTTCCTCGTCATGGCAATATTAAGATGCTTCTACCTCCATCTCTAACTGGAGGGGGATTCATAAAACTTCGACAAGGGATTTCTGCATAACTAATGATATATGAAGAGATAAAATTATATATATATATATTTGTATGAATGTGAAAAAGATTCTTTATAAAATCATTCTTTTTTTCTATGTGTGAACATCAGATGATAGGGGGTCATTCTATGACTGGAGGTATGATACGTCTTTCTGGATGAACTAGTGGCAAACTAGAGGTGGGAATGTCCTGCTGATCACTAGATTAAATATGTGCAGTGGCTACCGAATGGGGGTTAGATAACTGATGTTGATCTACAACATAACGTGGATGATAATAGCATGATTCTGGTGGCTCCCCGAGATCATGTAGCACAAATGGTGGTGGTGGTAGATTTGGTGAAACAAGTTGAGAAGGATGCGCATGCTGAGCTCTACACTAGGTCCATTTTTTTGGTTTCATTAGCTTGTATAGCTTAGATGGAATCACTTTAAGATACATCCTGATGTCTCACAGCTCTATCAACACTGGCGTCGGCTAGGGATGTTGGGAGGATATATCAAGTTCTTTTCTTTATTGGGAACCACGTATGGGTTTACCATCTCCACATTATTAAAGAACTAATAGCCTCAGTCAACTGTTGAATAACCCTCTATCATTGGAGGGATTATGGGAAAATTATCCAACTCTATAGGCATGAAAAATATGATTGTACGAGATGATGATAACATCGGTGGGGGACGTTTTTTCCCTTGCGTTTTTGATGCTTTCTCATATGGGAAGAGGACGGCTGGGATGTATATGGAAAATCATCTACTATAGGTAATGCGAAAACATCAAGAGGATTAGGTTGGTTTAAACTTGCATGAATAATACCATGGGCACAGGCACCTAATGAGCCATCCAATCATTATATTTTTGAGACACTCTATTCGGAACCTGCTACCACTCACCTTCACTATCACTGTCACTGTTAGACTATATGAATATGCATTCCACCTGTGCTGAGGCTGAAACAACCCTAACTCTATAGGTATCAACCTAATCCTAGAAATAGTATTTATACACATAGCACTTCCTAAGGGTGTGCCTCATAATTTTGTTATAGGGGTAGTAATTGAGGTGATCAGTGAGATCTACCTCTTCAAGCCTCCTACATTCTGGAAACCATAAAATTTCTTGGTCGAAGGTTCTTCTGAAATAACTTGGGACTTGAGCCTCATTAAATGATTAGGTCTAGTTTTGTCTATCTAGAATGGGGGATCTATGAGCCTGGCCCTGACGAGGAGCTGGGGGAGCCTGTCAAGGAGGTGTAACCCTATTATTTCTCCTAGGTGGTGGCTGGATGCTATGTAGGGGTGCCTACCAATTTTGATTTTGGAGCTTCTAGGCCAGAGGTTATGCCTGAGGTTGAATGGGTTTATGAGGTTATGGAGTTGGATCCACTAGTAATAACTCCAGCTGCCTGGGGCCACTATTTCTTCTACCGCTTTAGGATCAGCATTATAAGATCTTCTCATAGGAACTATATGAGGTAAAAAATGCGCCTTCCTGTCCTACTTCAATATTCCTCAAGATGTTGGGCTTTGTTAGGGAAATCCCAAAATCCCCAATGGAAGTTTGGAGTGATGAGAGAGGGGACCAATTCAGTTTTCACATTACCCACACATATTGTCAGCATCTATTCCTGATTTAGCAGTATATTAAGGGAGTAGGTTAGGCCTTTCCACTAGGTGAAAAAGTTTTATGGCATGCTCATTCGGCCTCTGATTTCACAAAAAGAGGTCTTAAATAATCATATTTCGTTTGGTGGAAATGAAATGGTAAATAAATTTTTACGATGATCCTCCTAGCCAGCTACTGACCCAATGGGTACCTGGTTGTACCTTAAAAAACTGGGCCCTTCTATTGTTTGTACGCACCACCAGAGTTTGGAAGCCTCCTGCTGCGATGCAATTCCCAGCATGGGTCTACACCTTGAGATGAAGTGGGTCAGATGTTGTAGTGGATCTCTCATACCATTAAATGGGGAAAAGGTAGGATTTCAAAATCTAGGTGTAGCTAGCATATCCTCTACCAATGACAGATATGGCTTTCCATCAGGAAGAATTGCCACATGTCATGTTTCCAATGCCTAGAAGCAGAAAATTACAGCTACCACTAAATCATCATGGAGGGTATTTGTTTCATGAAAAGGATATCTAGCCACTAGTGCATTGGTAGGTTCTTCAACATGATAAGTAGGCCCAACGGGTCATGGAGCATGTAGTGGGAAGACCTGAACGACTATCGAGGGGATTACCTATGGAATGGATGGGGGAAACAGATATGGGTTATAAGGGCTATCACACATCTCTAGTGGATTTGGTGATTCATATCTCATAATCATTCCATAAGCATCATATTCTACAGTGTCTATATTGTAATGATGGTCAAGGTCACTCGGAGGGAATTCATTAGGGGGTGTTATACATATCCCTGTTTCCCCAGTCGAGGACTACCATAGTCCGATATCCATTCAGCAGCACGTTCAGTGAGAAGGTCGTTGAACCTTTTTTTATGATTTGCAAGTTTTTTATGAAACACATACTTTTAAGGTTAATAATCCATCTTTTTTACTGATCTAGATGGATTACAGGGTTTGACAGCCCCAGGATGCTCTTTTCCCTTATTGGTATTCTGACAGAGGGATAATGACTCGATAGGTACAAGAAGACCATGTAAATTTCTTTTCTAGTGTGTAACCTTTACCAAGGGATCTAATAGGTGTGGCACTCTCTAGGGGTTTTATGTTCTCTTCAAGGAGCTCTAGATCATTCTATCTCTCTGACATGTCATCCATTTTAACTGTGACTATACCTAAAACAATATCATCAATAGTTTCTAAGAAGTTGGTATGTTGCAGGATAGTACTAAAATGAGGGTAGTATACTCTCCCAACCATAGATCTGAATGATAGAGAAGCCTATATAATAATCCTATGAATCACTTTAAATCTTTGGACATAGCGTTGATGAAGGTCCAATGGCAATCAAACAGCTTAGGGCCCTTTCCAATAGGAAGCACATCCAAATCGACCATGTGGAAATGATGGACAATATATTTAATGTGTTCACAGTTATTGGGGTAAGACACTTGCTCATGATAGAGGTCGAATTGTGTCTACCAGAGGGTTTGGAGAAAGCATGTAGCCTCCTCCTTGGTAAAATATTCCAATATACTAAAGTTCATGGTTTCAACTAGCTATAATATAACATGGAAATGGTTTGGGAAAAGAATGTCCCACAAGCCCGATGGCTTAGACTCGGGATCAGAACCTTTGTTTACACGTTCATTTATTGGGGCAGCTGAGGGATCAATAATGACACTAGGATTATTGATATAGTAGTCTATCTAGGGGAGAAAATTATGAGAGAGCTGACATGGTTCCGCATCTTATGTTGTCTACCGAAGAATTCAATGACTATGCGACCACATTTTGGTAGGATAGAATAGAAACTATAACTTCCCGTGATGGGGCTATTCTTACTAATGGTGTCTCATGCTATTTTTAATCCTCTATTGGTCCCCATAATAAAAATATGTGATATCTGGTCGAGGTATAGAATGAACCTATTGACCATAGGGAGGAATACATGACCATAACCTAGAAAAAAGTCAAATATTCCTCATCTTGGATGTATCTATTTGAGGGAGGCATGAATTTTGTGGACCTCACACTTTGTAAGGATGAGGCTTATGTTCCTTGTTCCTACCCTATAGCTCGACATAGATGACTGTGGTGAGGGTACCATTATTGAATCACTTTCCACCTCATAATATAAAAAGCCGAAGATTTTAGTGAAGATATGAAACTTCTCAGTATTATTCTATGGGAAGTGGCGACCTGTCCTCATTCCACTGGATGATTCTTTAGGAGAGAGTATGTTTTTTATATGAGGAGGTCTTCGACCATTCTTTTGCTGGGGCGGATATGACTTCTTCCGGGTTGAGTCGGGGTGCACAGAGCACCTAGAAAATGTTAAAATGAACACATGGAGGGCCTCCATGTCCACACGATGGTGAAATCCAGGAATCTCCAAGGGATTTTTTGGAGTGTTTAGGACCTCCATTATAGCTGGTGGAAGCATTATAATTTCATCCATTTTTGTTTCCCTTAATTATGACTGTAACACCCCATGATTTCATAGTGTGTTATTTCTTCAAAATAATTCAATAACTTGCACTACACGCAACACCGAGTTCAATCACACAATGACTTACAAAAAAAAGCCATTAAAAAGAGGTTATGAATAGTATTATCTAAATTTTAAACTTTATATAATCCTTATAATTTTAGAATCCATATTATGAGTTTCTTAGATATAATGCAAGAACAAACTCATTTTCAGTATTGCACTTTTATCAACTTTTAATAGTGAACCCTTTTTAAATACAATATTTTAAACTTTTTGACTAAATGGGGACATCAAAATTTTAAATTGAAACATCCCAAGCTTCCACGGTACGCTTTCTTTGAATAATACTGTAGCATGTGTTGTACGCAACCTTGAGATTTTAAGACACCATAACCAATCAAACTAGCCGTTATGAATAGTAATACCTAATTTTTGAAGTTATATATATTTTATATTTCAAAATGGACTTCATTTTTGGATTCGGAATATTTAATTTAGCCTAAGTTGAAATTTTTGTACTTTTCGGATAACTTTCATATTTTGATGAATAGTGAAAATTACTAAATTTTAATTAAAAACAACTTTTTTAATCAAAATAATTAATAGTGATAAATTGTGAATTTGAGTGGTTTTAAAGTATATTTAGAATATATTATTAGCATTTAATATAATTTTGGTCATTGGACATAATTTTACAATTAAACCGAACATAAACAAGTGTCAATCTTTTGATAGTTATTATCTCTTAAAAACACGCTTTTTGTTTTGACAGCGGGAATTAATTTTAAATTAATTTCTGCCACTTCTGTGTTTTTAATTTAGGGAAATAGATTCCATATTTGGAATCAGGATTTTCAAATTTTTTAAATAGGTAACTTTTATTTTTAGACATTTTGAATAATTACTGCGGTAAATATTTTATTTACCATGGTTAAGGGTAAATCCGGTAAATAAGGGTTAAAAAATAATATTATAATAATACTAAATTACCCTAAAACGTGTCTTAACCCTATTGGTTGATACATGGTCGACCATGGGCATCTTTGGGTCGATTTTGGGACCCCATGGATCCACTTGTAAGTGATAATGACACTTTATTTTAATTAAGTTAAAATGAATACAAAAATGACACAAGCATATATCTTTTAGGAAAACAAATGTTACATAGGGTTATATATGTTGGATTTTAGATTATAAATATTTATTAGAACGATAAAAATATTTCCTACATAATGATATTTTATTTATAATTTTTAGACATTAAATAATTTATTTTATTTATGACACAATGATGATTCAGTAATTACTATAATAGTGAAAAATTAATATAATTGATATTATAAATACCCAAATAAATATAATATGAAACTTTTAATGAATTAAACTAATTTTATTAGATTATATGATATATTAGGATTGATTTAATTGACCTTTTTCGAAGTAATCAATCTGTTATAAGTTTCAAAAAAATCAACTATTGAATAGTGTCAAAATTGACATAAAAGAGTTCTTAAAACAAATATTACATTATTAATTGATCTTAAATTCCTAAAAATCTAAGGTTCGGCCAAGAGACTTATATCATGATAGGTTCATCATTAATGGACCACTTGGGGGTCGCTTGGATGTATGTAGTAAGTTTATTAACCATATTATATAAAAATACAAAGAGACATTCTAAAAGTGAAACTAATTAACTTAGAGTTAATACTTAAAGATAAGGTTAATATAAGTACCCAAACCTGTCTAAATTCTATTGGATGAGTTTTTTTCGACCCATCCCCACCTTAACATTTGAATAATAAACTTTGGATCCATTAGAAACCGAATATGAATTTATTATAAATTAATATTTCTAGCTTTTCCAAAGGCGCCCCTCACCCCTCTTATAAAAGGGCACTCCTCCTTCTCATTTCTTTACACCATTAAAGCCTTTTGGTTCGGCCAAACTCTGCCCAAATACTCTCCTAACATCCCTCAATACAACCTAGGGGCCTTATTTTTATCATAAATCCAACCTAAGGAGCCCTTTTGATCAAATCGAAAGGAAGAACCCGAAGAAGAGGTAATGATTTCACCACCCTTTTCCAAGTTCATTTCTTCTTCCACTTCTTCTTCCTTTGTTGTTACTATTATAAAATAATAAATCCAGTATCATATATATACTGTGATGTTATTATTAATATGGTAAAACCATACTCAGTATTCTATCCACCCTTTGAATAACATGTCACCATACGTGCGTACGTACGGCTTACCGTCTCCACGTCGTGGTGTAATTGTTATTCAATATAATATTATTTGGATGTTATAATAATGATGTGTAACTCATGAAAATAATAAATATAACATGTTAAGGATTCCTTATATATGATATACCATCCATTTATATATTATTTTAATATCAAAAGAATGATATTGTCGCTCGTGCGTACGTACGGACCACCGTCTCCACGAACGCGATGAGATTCATTCTCCATCGTATCCATTCAAGTATAATTTTCATTTGATGATTTAAAAAATGATGTTTAAGGACTTGATATCATTCTGGATATGAATAATATACAACCTATCCTTTACAAACATGTCTTACGTAACAAAACATATAAAAGAAAACAAGTAAGTTAACACCCGAAACAACGATAATACTAAGATATTATTATCAAATCAATATTAAAAGATCATATATGATATCATGTTAATATATATTATTCTTGTATAATTTAATAACAATTATTTCACCATTATACAGGAGGTTAACCTACCCCAATCAAGGAAAATTACAAGGTAATGGGTTTTCATCTCACTCCTTATTTCCGTGAGATTCATGCCATATTGCCACCATCACCTTTTGTGTGGTGTATGTACTGCCCATAATTATATTCTTTGTGTAATAAACTCTAATTTATGTGTATTTACATATTCATTGTATGATACCTCTTTCATGGGTTGTATGTTTCATAATTTACCAAATTGGTAAGGGTTATTTCACAATCTCTTCATTATCCGAGGTTGTTTATACGTAATAATCTACTGGGATCTCTTTATCATCCACATCCATGTTTCTTAAAAATGTATTTCAAAACATTTTTACTATTTACTAGAATATGAGTTAAAGTCATTTATACCCTTTTTTTACTTTTATAAGTGGTTTATAAAGGAATCTTTTGGTCGTTTTCAAAACAAGGTCCTTTTTAACCTTTTCGACAGAATTAAGGTAAGAATGTTTTTTTAACTTATACGGCGGGTGCGGCTATTTTCCGCCGTTATAAAATCTTCAAAGCTTCCCTTACAAGCTTATAATAATATTTTCAAATAAAATGTTTTATTTTATATGGATCTTAAATGATTTCAAAATAAAAGGAGGTGTTTCTTTAAAAAGAATTTTGATTTCATCTATGTCAACATCCTTTGACGGATTTTAAGATTATTTGAAGTTGATTTATTATGATACAAAAATTCTATATTGTATTGAAGGTTTTGTGATATGTTTGACTGTGGATGTGCTATTTTTATACCATTCATAGTTTATGGTGAAAGTATTGACATTTCGTATGCTAGTTTTAATACGAATGTTAATGTTATGTTTAAACCTTTTCATATGGGAATGCATTGGACTTAAAATGTGACGGGTGGAGCCCGCTATAGCTCCTCGATGCATCAGTAGGTCTCATGAGACAAACTAGTGTCTTGGCACAAGGCCTTGACAAAATATTATTTGTAGTCTTGGCACGAGGCCTTGACTATGTGGTTATGATAGTCTGGCATTATGCATTCCAACATTATGAAAGTGGTTATTGATTTTTGCATGTGATTATTCGATTAGTAGAATATCCATGTGAATAAGTAAATGGAATTATTTTATTTTATTTATGCCATACCATGTTGAAAGTTCATGTTTGAATGGCTTTTGTTTTAGTTATACATTTCCTTAAATGTTTATTCTTATTTATGAAAGTTTCCGCTATATTGTTATCCTTACTGGGCATTTGAGCTCACCCCTTTTCTATGTTTTATTTTTCCCAGGAAGTGAAGAAGTAAATTATGAATGACCTATAGGGATATTATGTGGGGATATGAGTGTGGATTATGGAGACATTATGTTGTTGTAGTAGTTTTTCATTTTATGATGTAATTTAAAACTTATGAATATATCTAGTGTTTCCAAGGCTACTAAACCAATCGGTCTTTCGAGATTTGATCTTTCTTGTGATCATGCCAATGTTATGTAATAATGCACCGACTCTGGGTAACTAGGGTCGGGGCGTTACAGTTGGTATCAGAGGAAGTTTAGTACAATCCTTGGAAGCTAGATTTAGATAAACTCTGATTAGACCACGTAGACCTAAGATGAACTTTGAGGATTAGTATAGAAGAACTTCCTAGAATTTTGGTATTGTAGAGATTTTGTGAGTTTTCCGAAAAATACATCCCTGTCTGGATACGAGCAGGTAGAGGCGGCTCTGGCAGAGATGTACCTAAAGGTAAAACCTGAAAACACTGCTTTGAGCTAGACTCGAACGGGAACTGGTGCACGACAACGGGCCTTGCTGCACTTTTGGTTACGACACTCCCGGGGGATATGCTTAGGATAATTCTCATTTTCATTACAAACCATTATGAAGGGTTTATGAGTGTATACATCCTCAAAGGAGACATTTTTATGATTATGGATTATATCCATAAATAGTTCAATTTATGTTAAGTGTTTTATATGTATGGGATTATGTATTTTGATTCATAAACTGATCTAGTGTATGCCATTGTTTAGAAATGGCACCCAGTAGAAGGAATGAGAACTCCAGAAATGCACATGATCCAAAGAGAAAGAAGGATCATATCTTTCATGGTCTTAAGCTAGAATTTATAAGAGAAATAGTATCCCATGTATTATCATCATATGAGGAAATAATATCATGTGTTGATAAGATAAGTAAAGAGTTTAATGAGTCCTATGGATTTGAAGGGAAGCAAGAGAAGAAAAGGATGGAAGAGAGAAATATGGATAAAGGGAAGAGGGAAAAGAATAATTTTCCCATATGTGGTAATTGTGGAAAGAAACACCCTGGAAGTTGCCTGAAAGGAATGTGAGTTTGTTATAAGTGTTGAGGAGAAGGGCACAATGTACGTGACTGCAAGGGTAAGAAAATGGTTTTAAATGTACAATGCTTCATTTGCATGGAGTTTGGACACTACGCGAACCTATGTCCCAGTCATCAGACTATGCCGCAAAAGATGTTATTGGATAATAATCAAGTTATGATACTGCCACAGATGAAGAGGAATGATTAGAGTTCTTATGTTGATTATGTCAATTGAGTGTTGTATCAACAATGTACTTGTTATAATAATTATGGAGTATATAAGGATTGTACTGCAGTACTATTTCATTAAGGACTTGAGATTGTGTGGAACAAAGAAAAGTGACTCAATAGAAGGATAAATTTTTGGAAAATATATGGTTGAGAGAATGATAAATCATAATATAGTTCTTATACTGAGGTAGTGATTTTGGAATAATATGAGATTGTTTTGGATAAATTATATTGGATATTCTTGACTACCTTGGAACTGATTAATGATTTGTATATTCCATCATTGTTGGGGTTTAAAACATTTTTGGATTAATGAAGTATATCTAGCATTCTATATGGAATAAGGGAGCATGAATGTAATCAATAAGGAATATGGTAATACATGATGAAGGTATTCATATTCTATTACGGGGTAAAAAGGATCTATATTATGTTTACCTTCCTTATAAATGTTGGACTGTGAGTTTGGGCAGAAGTATTTTGGATAGTTCTAGTTTGGATTATTTTGGATTGCCATAAAAGGAAAACCCGGAGGTCAGGCGGCAACCCGTCGCGTCCGGCAAGGCTGCGATACTTGAACCCGCAACCGAAGGGCGACAAGGGTGTATCACCTACCACTGGCCCATGAGATGTCCTTGATTAAATAATGTAGTTTTTATTAAAAGATCTTGTAGATGAATTATAAATTCGTTTATTTTGGAACCCTATACGAATAGTGTAAATAGAATTTTTTTTACATTCTATTATCTTTTAGAGTGAAAGATGAGTTTGTGGTCGAAATTTATTAATGGATAAAACTCTAATTATAAAGTAAGTATATCTCCTTATGATCTTAGCCAATCTCATAAATAAATTCCTCAATATTAAGAAAAGAAACTTAGAATAAAAATGTTTTCCTAGATGGTACCTTAAATCATCACTAATTTATGGCTTTGGGATTGTTGGCCTTTTCATAGCCATGTTCTCTACCACTCTCCATCAGATAATTGATGGTTAGATTTTTCTTCCATATCCATATTTTCCTACATGGAAGCCTAGTATGTGTTATTTTCGGTAATCTTCATACTTTCGACTCTTTATTTTAAATAGAGGCCTCATTAATTCATTTTTCGATGTGGGATTTCAACTAAGATATTTTGAAATGTCAAATATGTGTTATCCTAATACCCTATGTTTTGTTGAACTGATGGTATTTCAAATCATCATAGATTGATGAATTTAAGGACCTCAATTTTATACTTTTTTGTGATTGATGACCTCAATCACTACCTATAAATATTTAAGTTTTTCCTCCAATTATATGTCTCTAATTGCCACCAATGTTCTCCTAATCGAGATCATAATTTGGTGGTGTCCCTTTCATTTCTCTTTTCCTCATATTAAGACTAAATTTTAGTAACCCAATTTCCGATGTGGGTTTTCCCACAAATATATTTTCTATTTTCAACCTTTTATTTTCTAAGAACAATTTCAAATTTCGAGGACGCAATTTATTGAAGGAGGGGAGAATGTAACACCCCAAGATTTCATAGTGTGTTATTTCTTCAAAATAATTCAATAACTTGCACTACACGCAACACCGAGTTCAATCACACCATGACTTACAAAAAAAGCCATTAAAAAGAGGTTATGAATAGTATTATCTAAATTTTAAACTTTATATAATCCTTATAATTTTAGAATCCATATTATGAGTTTCTTAGATATAATGCAAGAACAAACTCATTTTCAGTATTGCACTTTTATCAACTTTTAATAGTGAACCGTTTTTAAATACAATATTGTAAACTTTTTTGACTAAAAGGGGACATCAAAAATTTAAAATGAAACATCCCAAGCTTCCACGGTACGCTTTCTTTGAATAATACAGTAGCATGTGTTGTACGCAACCTTGAGATTTTAACACACCATAACCAATCAAACTAGCCGTTATGAATAGTAATAACTAATTTTTGAAGTTATATATATTTTATATTTCAAAATGGACTTCATTTTTCGATTCGGAATATCGAATTTATCCTAAGGTGAAATTTTGGTACTTTTCGGATAACTTTAATATTTTGATGAATAGTGAAAATTACTAAATTTTAATTAAAAACAACTTTTTTAATCAAAATAATTAATAGTGAAAAATTGTAAATTTGAGTGGTTTTAAAGTATATTTAGAATATATTTTTACCATTTAATATAATTTTGGTCATTGGACATAATTTTACAATTAAACCGAACATAAACAAGTGTCAATCTTTTGATAGTTATTATCTCTTAAAAACACGCTTTTTGTTTTGACAGCGGGAATTAATTTTAAATTAATTTCTGCCACTTCTGTGTTTTGAATTTAGGAAAATGGATTCCATATTTGGAATCAGGATGTTCAAATTGTGTAAATAGGTAACTTTTATTTTTAGACATTTTGAATAATTACTGCGGTAAATATTTTATTTACCATGGTTAAGGGTAAATCCGGTAAATAAGGGTTAAAAAATAATATTATAATAATACTAAATTAACCTAAAACGTGTCTTAACCCTATTGGTTGATACATGGTCGACCATGGGCATCTTTGGGTCGATTTTGGGACCCCATGGATCCACTTGTAAGTGATAATGACACTTTATTTTAATTAAGTTAAAATGAATACAAAAATGACACAAGCATATATCTTTTAGAAAAATAATTGTTACATAGGGTTATATATGTTGGATTTTAGATTATAAATATTAATTAGAAAGACAAAACGATTTCCTACATAATGATATTTTATTTATAATTTTTAGACATTAAATAATTTATTTTATTTATGACACAATGATGATGCAGTAATTACTATAATAGTGAAAAATTAAAATAATTGATATTATAAATACCCAAATAAATATAATATGAAACTTTTAATGAATTAAACTAATTTTCTAGGATAATATGATATATTAGGATTGATTTAATTGACTTTTTTCGAAGTAAGCAATCTGTTATAAGTTTCACAAAAATCAACTATTGAATAGTGTCAAAATTGACATAAAAGAGTTCTTAAAACAAATATTATATTATTAATTGATATTAAATTCCTAAAAATCTAAGTATTGGCAAAGAGACTTATATCATGATAGGTTCATCATTAATGGACCACTTGGGGGTCTCTTGGATGTATGTAGTAAGTTTATTAACCATATTATATAAAACTACAAAGAGACATTGTAAAAGTGAAACTAATTAACTTAGAGTTAATAATTAAAGATAAGGTTAATATAAGTACCCAAACCTGTCTAAATTCTATTGGTTGAGTTGTTTTCGACCCATCCCCACATTAACCTTTGAATAATCAACTTTGGATCCATTAGAAACCGAATATGAATTTATTATAAATTAATATTTCTAGCTTTTCCAAAGGTTCCCCTCACCCCTCTTATAAAAGGGCACTCCTCCTTCTCATTTATTCACACCTCAAAGCCTTTTGGTTAGGCGAAACTCTGCCAAAATACTCTCCCAACTTCCCTCACTACAACCTAGGGGCCTTAGTTTGATCAGAAAGCCAACCTAAGGAGCCCTTTTGATCAAATCAAAAGGAAGAAGCCGAAGAAGAGGTAATGATTTCACCACCCTTTTCCATGTTCATTTCTTCTTCCACTTCTTCTTCCTTTGTTGTTACTATTATAAAATAATAAATCCAGTATCATATATATACTGTGATGTTATTATAAATATGGTACAACCATACTCAGTATTCTATCCACCCTTTGAATAACATGTCACCATACGTGCGTACATACGGTTTACCGTCTCCACGTCGTGGTGTAATTGTTATTCAATATAATATTATTTGGATGGTATAATAATGATGTGTAACACATGAAAATAATAAATATATCATGTTAATTATTCTTTATATATGATATACCATCCATTTATATATTATTTTAATATCAAAAGAATGATATTGTCGCTCGTGCGTACGTACGGACTACCGTCTCCACGAACGCGATGAGATTCATTCTCCATCGTATCCATTCAAGTATAATTATCATTTGATGACTTAAAAAATTATTTTTAAGGAATTTATTTCATTATGGATATGAATAATATACAACCTATCCTTTACAAACATGTCTTACGTAACAAAACATATAAAAGAAAACAAGTAAGTTAACACCCGAAACAACGATAATACTAAGATATTATTATCAAATCAATATTAAAAGATCATATATGATATCATATTAATATATATGATTCTTGTATAATTTAATAACAATTATTTCACCATTATACAGGAGGTTAACCTACCCCAATCAAGGAAAAGTACAAGGTAAGGGGTTTTCATCTCACTCCTTATTTCCGTGAGATTAATGCCATATTGCCACCATCACCTTTTGTGTGGTGTATGTACTGCCCATAATTATATTCTTTGTGTAATACACTCTAATTTATGTGTATTTACATATTCATTGTATGATACCTCTTTAATGGATTGTATGTTTCATAAGTTACCAAATTGGTAAGGGTTATTTCACAATCTCTTCATTATCCGAGGTTGTTTATACGTAATAATCTACTGGGATCTCTTTATCATCCACACCCATGTTTCTTAAAAATGTATTTCAAAACATTTTTACTATTTACTAGAATATGAGTTAAAGTCATTTATACCCTTTTTGACTTTTATAAGTGGTTTATAAAGGAATCTTTTGATCGTTTTCAAAACAAGGTCCTTTTTATCCTTTTCGACAGAATTAAGGTAAGAATGTTTTTTTAACTTATACAGCGGGTGCGGCTATTTTCCGCCGTTATAAAATCTTAATAGCTTCCCTTACAAGCTTATAAGAATATTTTCAAAGAGAATGTTTTATTTTATATGGATCTTAAATTATTTCAAAATAAAAGGAGATATTTCTTTAAAAAGTATTTTGATTTCATCTATGTCAACATCCTTTGACGGATTTTAAGATTATTAGAAGTTGATTTATTATGATACAAAACTTCAATATTGTATTGAAGGTTTTGTGATATGTTTGACTGTGGATGTGCTATTTTTATACCATTCATAGTTTATGGTGAAATTATTGACATTTATTATGCTAGTTTTAATACGAATGTTTATGTTATGTTTAAACCTTTTCATATGGGAATCCATTGGACTTAATATGTGACGGGTGGAGCCCGCTATAGCTCCTCGATGTATCGGTAGGTCTCATGAGACAAACTAGTTTCTTGGCACAAGGCCTTGACAAAATCTTATTTGTAGTCTTGGCACGAGGCCTTGACTATGTGGTTATGATAGTCTGGCATTATGCATTCCAACATTATGAAAGTGGTTATTGATTTTTTCATGTGATTATTCGATTAGTAGAATATCCATGTGAATAAGTAAATGGAATTATTTCATTTTATTTATGCCATACCATGTTGAAAGTTCATGTTTGAAAGGCTTTTGTTTTAGTTATACATTGCCTTAAATGTTTATTCTTATTTATGAAAGTTTCCGCTATATTGTTATCCTTACTGGGCATTTGAGATCACCCCTTTTCTATGTTTTATTTTTCCCAGGAAGTGAAGAAGTAAATTATGAATGACCTGCAGGGATATTATGTGGGGATATGAGTGTGGATTATGGAGACATTATGTTGTTGTAGTAGTTTTTCATTTTATGATGTAATGTAAAACTTATGAATATATCTAGTGTTTCCAAGGCTACTAAACCAATCGGTCTTTCGAGATTTGATCTTTCTTGTGATCATGCCAATGTTATGAAATAATGCACCGACTCTGGGTAACTAGGGTCGGGGCGTTACAATGACGACATATGGGGGGCCTTCTTACTAGTCAAACCGAACGTGGGGAAGAACTCGATATTGGACACCAATGAATCCTGGAATACCTCTGCTTCTATGATTTCCGAGATGAAGAGGACATTTTTTTGTGGTAAGAACATGGGGAATTCCCCTATGAAGATGGTTAGTCGGACAAAGGGGGTCATCATATATACAACCTACGATAGGAGGAGTAACTCTATACATGGGATCATACGTGTGAAAAAAAACATCTGTGTTGGATGTCGGTGAGTTGGTGAGGGCCTTCACTCAGTCTGATATAGGAATTAGGAGGGCCTCCAGGTCAATCATAGAGTGGTGAGGATGTTCACTCTCCTTGATAGTGGAATGGAGAGGGACACTTCTTTGGATTTCATCGTCGCGTGTCGGCCCTCGTGGGGAATTACATGATTCCTCATCCAAGATATTCATCCCAACCTACCCATGGGGTGGTTGGGGCCTCGATAAAGATCATGAGTATAAGTGCCCATTTTCATTATAAACATGGAATTGATATTATGCATCCGTGGTGGAATGATCCACTGTTGTTGTTGATGATGATTCCCCCTGGCGGGTTCCCTCCTCATCATGCACCTGACGTTGGCATCGGGTTAACAAGACCATGGCTGCTGGTGCAGGTGTATAACTCAACTGATCCATGGCCTATGTGACTGGTTGGTGGCACTGACATAGTATAGTGGGACCCCTCCTTGGTGTCCCCTAGAATGGGATCACAACTAGGTTTTCTCGTACTTCCCTCACCTCATTTGAATAAGGGAGCGAGTCATCAATGTGTTCTGGGGAGTGGATCCCAAAACCGTTGTATGCTGGAGTGGGGAGAAATAACTCCCTACGAGGCCCGTGGGGGAGGTGACAATGGAATGGTTTAGAAACCACTAGGTCATGTTGGGCTATATTCTGAGTTTCAATAATCTATTCTTCCTCATATTGTTGGATGAGTTCAGTGATAACCCTCCTCTGAATGAGCTCATAAGGTGAGATGGGGTGTGGGTGCCCATCTACCATGGATATAGAGGCTAATGTAGAAGAGATGGGACCTCGCACGATTGTTGTATTAGTGTTACCCGGACCCCTGCTTCAGTGGGTGGGTGGTTATCAGTTTCCTAACATGTAAACATGGGAACCACAAACTTGGGAAATTCATCCATTAGAGCTAAAAGGAGGAACATGATGTCCATGGGCCCATCATCATTCCCTCTCACATTACTCGTAAGAATTATCTAAACAAACAATGTCATAGATTGGGATGCCCAACATTCATCTTCCCCTATCTCTAGTGAGTTTAATTCAAAGCCAATGATTTTCATGGCGTGACCTGGCATTGAATAGCTATATCTGGTGACATGCTTATCCACTAAAGCATTAAAGGGTGCTAATTTACTCATTTGGACAATAACTTCAGATTAGATTCACCGTTTCTGTTTCTAATACTTTGTATAGGGCACACAACCACCTTTTGAAAACACGTTGCACTATTTCCCTATATTTCTGCTTTACAAATGTGTGCAGCCTACATTACATATTCAAGGACTTTGGATCCTTGATCAAAACTAGATTATGGGATGTCGAAACCTCCTTCTGTGGAATCATCCTTGAAAATCATTTCCTAGTCCATGTATCCATTATATGTTAAGATGTTTTATTTTAAACTCTTCCCTAGTTCCATATATCCATAGACATTGCTTAATTACACTGCTTCTGTTAGGAAATTCCAAGGGGTCACTTTAGGGAAGAAACCTTCCATCGGGGGAGCAGTCACGTTGGACATCGCTGGCGTGTCTGGATTCTAAAACACTGATGAGTATGGATCTCTTCCCTTTATTATACGACTTCTTGAGGGAGCGTAAGCTTCAGGCATTCCACCTCGAGTGTGCGGAATTATATTCCATAGGCATGTCCTCAAGGCCTTCATCATCTTCCCATATTAATAAGGGAATGCCGTGTTTTTAACATAGAGCATAGAAAAATCAGACTAATAATAACATTGATTGGATTGGATCAGATAGTTACATCCTTAGGATAGTTCACCTGGTAATGTTATTGGATGGGTGGATCAAGGCACCAAACGAGAACAGATTTGAGGATGATTGGGTCCCAGAAAAAGGGGACACCATGGTTTATCATTTGTTGGGATTAAACCTCAGGATGGATTCCTACACACCCTGTTCAGACAATAGGAATCAAAACCCACATATTTTTGAAGTGGTGATGAATCAGGGCATTCACAAAGTATAAAGACCCAGAGACATGATGGGGCATACAGATGGATAGAATCCCATCACAAGAGGGGCACTCATGGTTAGATTGTTATGGATTGTGTAGGGCTTATTCATGGTGAGATACCTAGGTGCTACAAGGATCAGTGATGGGTTGAATGGAATTATCTCACTGGGATATTGTGGACCAGGTAAGAATCTGGAGGGATGATGGAGGATTGAATGAAGTGGATGGTGAATGAGATAAAACCATCATGAATGTGGTGATAGTTTCAATTTTGAACTTTAGATAGTCTTCCTATGTATCCTCGTAATACGGTATCAAATTTTATGTTGCTCGGAAGGGGTATGGGACACCTGAGTAGGTGCCAATTACAATGGACACATGGATGGGACACGAAGGAAGTAGAACCTCTGAGTTGGGGAATGACCTTTTCTAAATACAAAGGGATCAAGGGAGAGACTAGGATTATACTTGTGTGATGGTCTAGAGCCTCAGGGATTCTTCCAATGTATCCCCATAGAGGGGAATCAATGTTCATGTTGTTTCTTGATAGGGGCATGGAATCAGCGTGTACGCAGAGGGTAGAGACCCAACGATTTCTTGGTGTTACACATGGGTAGTGGGTCGAGAGTTGGTATGAATCCACTAAGGGACAGACCAATGTTGAAGGTCCCAAAAAACATGACACTGAAGATTATAAGTGTTTGGGGTTAAACCTCAAGAAGGCTTCCTATGTACCATGCCTAGGAGGAAGGGATCAAAACCCATATAGTTTGAATTAGATTACCAGTGCTTGTGGTTGAACCTTTTGTAGGGTTACTAACTACCTTTCCTAAGAGATATAGATAAAAACCCACGTAATATAGGATGAGGCATAGGATTTGGGTGTTTATGTAAGATAGTGAACCATAGATGATGTTGGTTCTTATGCATGGTTACCAGCTCGTGATTGATTTAACTCCTGGGTGAGACCAAAATGTTGGATCCCAACAAAGGGGAATACAACGGCTTATAGTTGAATGTGATTGAAACTCATGGAATATTCCTACATACGCAATCTGAGTTATAGGGATCAAAACCCATGTAGTTCATATACATAATGTTTAGAATATTTTAGGATGAAAAAGAGGATATAGTTTAACGTCATGCAAGATGGGGGTGGACCGACGTGAAGTGGTCGGGACCGATGGGTTTTGGAATTTAACCTTCAGGGGGATTCTTAAATACATTGCTTGGAAAGGGAAAGGAACGAATTCCATGTAGTTCAGAATGGGGTGGGGGATAGGAATTACAGGCCGAGGCAGTCTAAGGTGGATACCATGGCTGGTTCTTACTCTAAGCCCACATGAGTCATGCTTGATTTGAGAAACTGGAAGTAGAAAATACCTGATGATCATGTTGTGAATAGTGTATCTGTGAGAAATATAGTGGGGATTAAGTGTGGTTTACAACCAAAAGATTAAATAGGGGGTTACACTTGGTTTGCAGCCTGGGGAAATGGATTTTGGGACTTACTCTCGGATAGAGGTATGAAAGTGATATATCCCGAAGGGGAAGGGACATGGTATCGAAGGTCCATGTTCCCAACTATCCTATGTCCTTTGTGCATAGAATAATAGATGAGGAAGAAGGGTTATACCTCCCAATAGAAAGTCACGGGGCTCAAACTGTGGTGGTATCCCTCCCCCACAGATAGATGTTGTTTTATGGAATGGGTTATCATTACATATGAGAAAGATCTCACAATCGTAGAGACTAGTGGGCATGAAAAATGATTGAGTCTTGGAATCTTGTGCATATTACCTGGTGTGAGGCTTCATTTTAATGTCATGTGCTGAGGATAATATTTCTTGGTAGTTTGACATCTGGTAGCTTGGATGATGGGTATTCACTCCATTCCCCTAGTGCATACATAACTGGTGCACTTTAACCCTTGGTGGAGGTAAGGAACCAGCTATTCCATGTGGATATGGGGTTGTTCAGTGATACTTTAAGGGGACCACGTTACTGTGGCTATGCGAAGAAGAAATATCCATTAGCATTCTTATGCAAATAAGCATGAGGTAATTCAACACAATATGAAGAACCACCCAAGGGACCTTGAATTAGCTTTGTACAAACATAGAGGACCATACAAGATAAGGGTTTGTGATGAAAAAGTGTTCACATAAAGGGTCCTTGCGATGATCTGGTTCTCCACATAGTGGAGAGGCTCCGCAAAGGGGTATGCTTTGTGAAGGGGTGTGACCTAGCCTAGGAATGGTGTATACATGTATATAAAGGGTGCTTATTGAAGTGAATGTTCTTTCATGGTGTAGGATTTCGATGGACATGGGCGCTTTGAAATACACGACATTATGAAGTGATATACCTTGAGAAGCAGAGTGACCCTGCCTTAGCATGGGGTCCACATGCGTATGAAGGGTACTTTCTAAAGAATGTTTTCTTTGCAAAGAGATGCATCCCCTTCGGGAGCTCATTCGTTTTCGATGGAATGTGGGCTTTGACAAGGGAATCCTTGCTTGAGGAGTGGTTACATTTGTGCTAAGGTAAAGGTACTTTGCAATGCTAAAATACCGCAAACATACATTTTTTTATAATTCTTCACAGAGAAAAGGGTGCACCGTGATTTTAGAGTTGTGAAGGTGAAGGGCCAGGGAATTTTTTCTTGGTGTTTTAGGGATTCATTTTATTTAGAGGAGGGAGGCATCAAAATGTTCTAACAGTGCATTTCATATATTCTTGCGCTTTTCAATAGGAGGTGTCTTGCATCATGGTTTACATTATTGCGGAGTCGGCTGTTATCCCCTCTGCGGCGCATAAGCCTCCTTCATTCCCTCTGTGGCACTCATTGAGGCTTCTGTCAATTTCCATGTGATCGTAGAGGTGATCGGGTTCCCTCCACGGTGCAAACCATTCCATTAATTACGTCATAACTGTAGAGTCTTATACCTATTTATTCTATCTCTATCATAGAGGAGGTCCTGGATTTGCATCATCCATAGTGTTGAAGAGCTCCATGAATGTTCTTCGTGAAGCATCCCCTTTGGGATTAGTGTTCTCTTTTCAAATCATTCCTTTGCACACATTTCACTTTCAATAGGAAACCATCACATTATACACATAAAAATAATTAGGATATGAAACATATATGATAAACTTTGAGTTCAATTGAAGGTGATACAAGGGGTAAAATGTTCCTCAATAAAAGGGTACATAGTGGGTAAGGGGACACGAATAATATGTGGTCTCACCCTACTGCCAAGATTTGTCCCTTATGGTACATAAATAACTTCCCTTATAGACCCACACTATGTGTAAATGTACTACATTGACTACCTCGTCCCCCCATGGTCCTGCTCATGCTCCAGGCCACGTTTGTGTATACTTCCCATGTATTTTTAAACTAGTTCTGTACTCTGGTCGTGCATGTGTCCATGTATTCTGATATGTGGTTTGTCCTCCCACTCATGGTCATTCATATGAACATATATAATATATATTATATACCTTGGGAGGTTCACACGGTGTGTATCCCAACCACACAATGTGTGATCATTAACTTTTCCAAAACCCTAGCAACGCATCCATAGGGGTACGACATGGTGTGTGTTTATCCAGGTACACACCATGTAGTTGTGATTTACACAGTATTCCAGATCCATTACATGGATCCAAGATATAAATTGACCACCTAAAATCATGCATATAGGACACCATAAATACAATGTACCAACCTCCATCTATCGTTTTTATCCGTCTTTAAGCCATAAAATAGTGTTCCAACTGACCCACATAAAGCCCATCAATCATCGACCATGCATGATTCCATGACATGAGTCACATTATGATGTGAGGATTTAATGGAATGATCAAAATGATGACCTTGACATAGAAGAATTATTTTTAAGGAATAATTTTATATGTCTTGGGTGATATATGGGTTCATATTCTAATCCCATGGATGGAATCATTTCGATACTGACTTGCTTACACCCAAGTGACACATGGAATTCGTAGTGGAATTCCAATGATAACCTCATGAGGTCTTATTGTTATATAAATAAGTGATTTTTGGACTCCTTATACATATTTCAAAGGGAAAACACACATGGTAGTTGATTACATGTGCCACAGCTGACACATGGGCCCCCATGCAGATCACTAAGGATGGACTCTATGGGAGATGATGTTATACCACATCTATATTGATATCAGGATTCTGATAAAAAAATTTGGATGGACATTTAGAGTGATTGGTTCAGGATATTATTGGAGTGATACGTATATTCCAAATAAGCAATTCGAGGGATGAGATCAGGTCCTTAATTGATTAATTAAAGAAATTATTTATATGAAACATCTTCATATACAAAGAATTATATTGGATTAAATCATAGTCGTATACCTTATTGATGGCATGGTTAGGCATATGTAGATCACGTTTCGTTATAGAGGATGGTGATATATGTGCAAGGCCCTAAGACTTATTAATCAAATGAGATCGATTAATTAAATTAAACATGAATATAAATTGATATAGGACTAAATTTTTATTCAGAGACATCCAACCAGGGACAATGTAGGTAGCAGAGTATTGGTTTCCAAGGAAACCTTGACCTTTATGTATTGCTTACTTTTAATACATTATATCATATTATATTACATCATGTACACATTTATTATTATATATTCAGTGACTGGATGTCATTAGACACCATTGGTGGTATCCTAATGGGATTTTATCTCACACCATACTCGGGTTTCCATTTGTACCTAGGAAGGTTATATGAACATAGGTATGGATAATGGAAAGTTCCCCCCATAGGTTTCTAATTTATTCTAAGGAGAATAAGAGAACATACTGAGATGAGGCTTATGATTCTAACATAGATAGTTTTTATTATTTTATATATATTTGTAAATGTATTGTACATCGACCATGTAAACTATTTTTGAAGCATTGTAGATACATGACATGATCATAATTATATATGAGAATACTTGTGGTTTTGTTTTATATATCTATCTTTGGATTTTATATGTGGTTTGATAGATTTATTTCTTATCCTATTGATTGTATGACTACTACCACAATGTTACACATTGATAAGAGCATACAGTCTCCCAAAAGACACATTATATTCCCTCATTGATAGTCGGAAGCCTTTGGAGTTTCTGAAGATGCACATGAGGTTATGTAGCCAACTAGGCAAAGGGAATATTTAGTGGCATCTAGGTTTATGTTTTTGAAAAGGTCTCCCATATAGTTCCTAAAAGGTTCCATGATTATATTATAGTCGGTATATATTATTTTACACAATCTCTACCAATGGAAAGTGATCCTCCCATCTCTGATTAAAGTCTAACATCCAAGGCCTCAATATATCCTCTAGAAACAAGATATTTCACTTATTCTTCCCATCTATTTAGGGTGTGAAAAGTTATGCTCATCCTCATATTGGTCCGTAATGAATTTTCATTGCCTCTCCACAACTGTGATGTGAATGGAACATGATGATAAAACATAATCATCAAGGTAACCCCATAAAAGCAAACAATTTCATAAATGTAAAACTTCTCCAAACACACCACTTAAATATTCTCTTGGATAGAAAGAATGTTCACCAACTTTATCAGTTAATTAATTATCACCATGATGGTGTCATGGAATTCCACTATTCATGGTGCCCCTATCAAAACATCCATGGATATTTCATCCCATTTCCAATCTAGGATCTCAAAAGGCTACAAAAAAACTATTAGAACCTGGTACTTAGCCTTATCCTCATTAAAAGTGAGGCACTAAGAGACGAACTTAGACACACTCCGCCTTAGGACGTCACACATAAACCTCCACTGACGGTATCTATATATCTTCTTCCACTCTAGGATGTACAAACAAAGGAGATGTTTTGAAATATCTCACCACCTCATCCTACATCATTATGGGGACCATCGTCCACCCCTAGAAATGGGTAACCTGATTTACTCCTTTAGAAAATCCATATGGTGAATATTCTTGCGATATCTAGACACATAGGACCAAATAGTATAAGTCTCCCAAATGAAAATCTCTCATAGACTAGAGTAGTGGAGGAGTGGGTACCAACAACTAAGGAAAGGTTTCACCCTCCTCCTCAACTGGGGCTACCTGCAAGAAATCTATCTAATATCATGCCACCTGCACAAAATGAGACCGATACTTCCAGTTAATAGAATCTACCACCACATTTTCCTTCCCAAGATTATAGAATATTTTAAATTCATATTCCTCTTCTAATTAAAACAAAATACTCTAGCCCAGTTTTAAGTCCCTCAACATGAATACAAACCTGATAGTCTGATGGTTGGATTAAGAAACAGTTTTCTCTCATAGAAGATAGTTCATCTACATCATGAGATAGAGGAATAAAACAAAAAACTCTAAGAAATGAGTTGAAAAGTTCTTCTCATGGGTTCTTAACTATCTTCTACCATATGATAAAAAAATTTATATCTGTACCAAAAGACAGCTGATCCCATCTCATGAGGTATCAAAATATTCAACATACTCTATGACCACATCTATTAAAATAAAAAAAATATCAGTCATCACCCTTATCCTCAAAAACTCAAAGGCTTTATGAAACTACTCAGTCTTGATAAACGACATCCCTTTTAATGTGAAGGTGGTCAAAGTGGATGCAATCCTATTGTAGTCTTCAAAAAAACGTCCTATAGCGCACCACCAATCCAAGAAAACTCCACACCTCTGACACATTTTTCATTGGACCCCAAGAATGAAATATATTAATCTACATTGAGTCCACAACTAATATATGTTAAAAAATAACATACCCTAAAATTTGATTCTCAAAGATCCTAAACTAGACCTTTGAGAGCTTACCGTAAAGCTAGTGCTCCCAAAACAATTTAGGACCATACACAATTCTGCTTCATAATCCTCCACCAATGTAATGTAAATGAGTATGTCATGAAAAAATAAAATGAAATATTAGTCCATGTATAGCTGGAAGTTCATATTCATCAAATCCATAAACACCAAGGGGTATTTTTCAAAAAAAAATCTTCAAAAGGATCTCATCTTCTTTATAGCGACATTAGAATGCCCACTTCAAAATATCAGCCTAAAAAACTCACCACAAGTGTTAGCTAGACCTGATATTGATCTTCAATAACCATATCACACCTTACAACTAATTTAGGATGTCTTCAATCCTTATGAATGAGAACTCGTTCTTTATATTGGTCTAGTTTAGGTGATGGTAATTCACACTAATCCACAATATCCAATCCAACATGTTCACCAACAATTTTGGAGGTGACCATGGAGACACATTAGGTATGAAAAATACTTTTGTAAATGGTACTAATACTACAAAAATATCTCCAAGACATTGTATGGGGCCATCAGATATGTCATAGAATACGTTAAAGTGATCTCGTTATGCAAGTCGATACAAAAATCCATCTCTCATCTTGGAGGTAGTCTCAAAAATATTCTCGGTGAATAAATCTATAAAATACCCCATTACTGAAAGAATATAGATTCTATAAGAACTTATTTTACCAATGGATACACAAATCAACTGATGGGAAATGGGAAGCAACCCTCTACTCTCAAAAGTAACTAATCCCACTATGAAATCTCTCTCATGCATAATGGAGAATCTCAACCCATCAGTGTGATGACATATGAATCATTTATGATGATGGTTAATATGCCATCAGACAAAGGATAACCCATCCATACCCAATATGACTTCATAATAAAATCATCATGATGACTAGAAGGTCCCAGGAAAAATTATCTCCACGATGATATTGGTAGCACTTCTGGTAGATAAAAGATGTATAATAATCATTCCATAAAAAAACTCATGAAAAATAAGAAGGGATAAATCATCAACTGGGAACTATAACTATATTACCGAGACTAATGGGATTAAGAAATGACTAACACTTGTGTCTAGTAATAATGATAAAAGAGTATAATAAAAACATAGAGTATATTCTAATAGGTCATATAAATCCATAGCATGTAGTTATTCATGGCCATTACCACAAGTTCCCTAAGCCAGATGTGGCCACCTAGTGGTTTTTTGGAAGTATTTAATAACATCAACCACCACCCATAGATCATCCATATAGAGCCACTCCTTCTCTTGAACCAGATAATCCTATATAGGATCCACCCTGCCCTCATCTATGAGATCTGTGATCACAGCACAGCCTCTGCCATGGTGTTCCATCCACTATCTTTATTCCCTCCTCATCATGTAGGGCTGGGAAATCATGTTCCATGTAACCTCAACATTCACGTGCATAAAAAAACCCCTCTCTAGGTAACCTTGTCCCCCTAAAAAGTCCCTGAGACACATGACTATATGTATGAGTCTGATCTTGGGAAGGTCTCTTGCACCAAGATCCTAGTAACTAACACCTACCAACTACTGTAGATGACTCATCCATATAACAATCACCACCATCCCCAACGTATTGGAATCCCTATGATAAGAATATATCTACCACCGTTACCCACTCCAACACTTTGGAATAAGTGGTAATACATAGGTGAATAACACTGGTATGAATGTTTCTACGAAGACCCAGGTCAAACTTCCATGCATGTAATCAGAAGTCCCAAATCATGTCAAGGTATTACTATGTGTGGTATGTGATATTATAGGAATAATAATAAATTATAATACCTCTATATCACTTCTCCAATATCTCTTTAACTATGATCACGAATGAGGGTTAGTACTCCTCATGAAATTGATGTTGGAAGTCGGTCCCTGAGAGTGTCAACTCTTTATGAATCTGGGTGATTAGAATCCACTAGAAACATGTCGCTCTATTGAAAATACAAGCTTCCAGTTAAACCACCTGACCATTTAGTGTCTATATAAGTCTGACAACTCAGATCACTTACTCAAGAAAATATTCTACTACATGGGGATATGGCTCACTATAGAATCTCAATGGACTCTAGTGCTGGAACTAATGGAGTGCGCTAATATTGCACTCATACTCATCATGATTTTCTGCTGTAATATACTTCATGATAGGTGGGGGTGTTTCTAAATTTCCATAATTAATAATTATATTACAGTATGGACCCAGAAATGGTGCCTCATCACTTAGAAGATCATGGTCATAATCTAGAATTAGAAACATGGCTGGCTTTCTTTGTCAAGGTATCCTGAAATTTTAATCATGATGTACCATGGCCAGATTAGAATATATATATATGAGTATATATCTTAAAATGACATTAAAATACTCAATCATATATAAAGTATGCACCATTGAACCGGGAAACCAATTTCTCAATATGATGAGTCGAAAACTAGGTAGGTAGAAACTCGATGTATGGATAAATTAGCTAACACACCAACATGGGGTTCCATGGCCTGAATTCCTCACTCAAAACACTTGGAAACTATTTCTTAATGTCCGAACCATATCCTAATAAGGGGTAAAACAAACAAATCTATCCTATGGAATTAACTCCTTTGATACCAATATTTCCTCACCCAACTCAATGATGTTCGAGTCACAATTACCTTTGGTCTGCCTCTAAAGGACATGTGTTGGTGACAAGCTCCAAAATATATAACTAGTATGGGAGAACATTTCATAGTATACCTATATTCACACACCCAAATATATTACTATGAAATTATATAGTAATAACAATAAATGAATAAATATATAGATAATAAAACATGAATATAAAACCTTTGAGGAATAAAAGAGTTTCACACAGTAAACTAAAAAGGAAAAAGGGAAAATACATACCCAACCAGAAAGATGTCCCAACCAGAAATTACTAGAAAGTAAATTCTAAGAGAGACCCTAGCTCTGAATCTACATGCTCCAGCCATTTTACGAGGTCAAATGCAGTAGGGTATCCCTATGATACTCAATATTTGTCACCAAACACTCCATTATCTGGATAAGACACGAAAAATGTGGTAAAAGACAATCCATAAGTGAGTATATACATAAGTAGTAGAAAACCCTAAAATTTGATAGTGGAGTAGTAAGAGAAAAAATATGAATAAACAGATCAACCCATAACAAGAGAGTAAAAAAATAAAATAACAGGATAAAAATATATATTTTCTCATAAAATAAAACCAATTGAAAAGTAATTGGGATCTCCATCTCACACCCATTCCAGGAAATGAGTCTTCCCTAAGATAAAAGGGTCAAATGAAGTTTCCCAAAATATTGTGTGCATGTTTGAAGAAAAATAAATTTAAAGCCACACCTCACCACTATGATATATAGTCAAGGGTTAAAATATATAGGGATAGGGTATATGACTTGATATAATAGGAGGGTGTCGCTCTAGTGGTTGATAGAGTACCCATGCCTTATATAGAAAGGTGGGTGTCACTCTAATGGTTGAGGACCCATTCCATGCCTAGTATGAGGTTTCAGCTCTGATAGATTATAATGGACCCATGTCCATTCTATTAAGAGGTTCCACTCTTATTGTCTACATATGACCCATTCCCTACCCTACAGAAGGGAGCGACTCTAGTGGTTGAGGGACCATGATTTAAACAGCAGGAGGGTTACACATTGATATTCAATAGAAGTCCCATGAGCTACCTAGATATAGGTCTACACTATAATGGTCGGGGACCCACTCCCTAACCAAAAGGAAGATTCCACATTGATAGAAGATAGATGACCCCTTCCCTAATACAATAGAAGGGTTCTACTCTAATTTCTTCAATGATCTTTTCCAATCACTGCCATGGTCAAGCATCACCAAAATAAGAATAAAACTTATAACATATCTTATCTTATCTCAAATTCCACCATAATGTCCTCCATAATGTTCTATGTGGAAAATACACTTAGTATAGGAAACTCACATTCCAAAATCCAAGTCCAAACATAAAATATATAGGATGAAGATGTTTCAAAAAAAGTAGGGTACACTACATGTAAAGGGACCCACATCGTGTATGGTACCACCCTACTTCATGGTCATGTCCTTGAATGTACAAGACTCACTAACCATGCATCCCTACACTATGTTTACATGGAATACATTGTGTACCTAAGACACCTAGAGCCCTTCCTGTGCTCTTGTCTGGGTCTGTGATCCCTGGTTGTGTACTTATGTTTTACCTCGTGCCTGTGTATTTTGATACACAACTTGTCCTTCCACACTAGGTATTACCCATTTTCTTCTGTCACATGGAATGTATACCAAGGGTTGGTCACACAATTTGTGGAAAATAGAAACAACATATGATCCTTAAATATTTTAAAACCCTGACACCACAACCATTGGGGTACGACATGACATGTGTTCAACTAAATACATGAAATGTAGTCAAGATTCCCACGAAATTCCCCTTCTGTTATATGTTTACTAGATATACATTTAAATCCTAATATCCTACCTAAAAGACACCTAAAATATAAGTAAAACACATTCCTCCATCATTTCTAATGATGCAAAGGGAAGAAAACAGAGTTCTAATTCACCTTCATGATCCCCGTCTTCCATTGGCCGCACAATGTTCCTCCCACAACATGAAAAACTCAATATCATACCCCAAATTCCTGAAGAATATCACCCACATCTATAAATCATAATGATCCATTCTATATTCTTTGATCCATTCACCATTTTTAAATCTTCTGCAAATCCAAGGGTATGATCGTGCATGATCTCACCAAACATTGTCAAACCATGGTCCCAATAGGCCAATGACGAATATCACAAAAAATGATGGGGGAAAAGGATAAGAATGAAATGTGAAACAATCACCAGACAAATTTTTTTCACTAATTACTACAAATGTTGGATATCTAGGGTGATAAACAAGTCACAATGGGGATTAATTGAATAAAATAAATAAATCTGATATGTGGTCACATACGAAGGCTCATAATGAATGTAGGCCAAAGGGATAAAATTTATCATGCTCAAGAATTTAATAATAAGGGGTAAATTATACATATGATGAGTCCTACCTCAATATTGGACTTTTGGATCATGAAGAACAAACTCTCCAAGAAAGGATAATGATCTATTGCAGTTTCTACTTTTTGATTAGTCTTCATCCAAATTCTTGTTATCAGGTAATATATTTTTTCCAATGATAGTTGGTGGAAATATCCTCCCATAAATTATAGAGTTATGATGTTGTACCTATTTATCTAAAATTACAAGTTATTTATATAGCCTCTAGAATGAGTCCATTTAATATAAATAATTATGTTTATAAATTAATTCAATTGAAACACATCCTCAAGTGTTTTTTATCCGAATGTCCCATGCTGATCAACTTTCAGTCATGATTAGGGGTAATCTCACATTACCGATTCAACTAAGGTATCAAAATTTATATTCGACCCTAGGTTTACGATTCATTAGATTTTTATTGAAAAAAATATTTGTACACAGTAAAAAATATATTTATTATTTTTATGAAATTAATTGATGGAACACCAGGACTCAGAAACGCATTTTGTCTTAGTTATTGGATATAAAAAAGATATCTAGATATATTTCAAAGTCATACATGAAAAAATGGGTATCTAACATGCCCATCATCTTATACTATAGAATCCCACCATCAGTTTCTAGTACCCTCAAGTCTGATCACTACTCACTTCACCATGATACTCTAAGGTGTATCTAGGTTGTTTAATATTTGATCAATAATTTCAAGCCAGTCCTCCACCTCTTGGAGATAATTAGTACATTTTACAGATGATTTATTCCCAAGAACGAACTCAAAAAATAGATTTCTATCTCCAACAGCAAATAGTTGTAACTTAACAACTATATTCTAAGCTTTCGGTACATTTTATTATACAACATGAACTGCCCACATGATTTCATCAATATAGTTCCGAGCAATAGGAGGATTTCCACGAGGATAATCAGATTTAGCCTATTGAATAACTCACATAACATGTTTTGAAGGCATCGTGTTACACTCCAAAATATATTAAACGATAATAAAACATAATAATCTAAGTTCAAACCATAAAAAATATATAATCTATAATTAACATCATGAACTCAAAAAAGCAGACACACATACCCTCATCCCATGATTAGTTGAGACTTATCATGTTATGATCTAGCAAGGTTGGATCAATAATATACCTCTAATGTATCAAAAATATTATCTCCATCACACCAAACATTCCATGTCACGTTCCCTTGAAACAAAACGTCATTTGATACATATTTTTTATGAACTTGATCCTTATAACCACTCAAACTGGAACGTGATTTGAATTTCCACATACCTGAATGGCCTTCCAGATCCATATTGGGTTCTTTCTAGCACCTGGTGTAAGAACTAGGGTTTTCATCTAGCGAGACTTTGATTTTTTTGTTGATGTTATTCCAGAGTAGGGCATTTAGACGACCTGTGATTCTAAGCCCTAGTGTGGTCGGAAATAAATTTTAAGTTTGTTCACACCAGACACGTCAAATAAACATAATAACTCTTAAATGGTTTCTTAGATGGAAAAAAGGGCACTGTTGAGTCTGGAGCATGCCTTTTACCATAGGATGGGTATAACTTTTGTGGCAGTGGCCCTTCTGTGGAAAACACCACTAGAGGAATTTTCGTAATTTAGTATCCTTAGGAATGAACATTATAACTTCTAAATGGAGGCTTGGATTAAAATTGTGAGACCATATTTGCACTCAAAACGAGGATTTTTCCTTAGTAGCGGCTTAACCTCAACCCCATCGAGAGTTAGGGTACCAGCCTATTGGTGGGTGTTTAAAATTAATAAAATTTTAATTAATTTTCCCTACTTAAACACATCCACCCCCTATCCTTCCCCCGTAGACTCTCTCTAGTGAATGATATCCCAAAAATGTGACTCCACCTTCTTCCAGCTCCTATACCCACCTCTCTAAGGTGGTTTCGGCTCCAGTGGATCTTTTTTGAAGCGACGGGCTACACCCTGCGAGTCAGGTTTGTTGTGTTTTCATTTTAAATTACCACATCTTCTTTGAACTCAATTTATAGCATCGAAATGCTGTTTAATTATAAAGATACAGCCACATTTGAGTAATGGTAGATATGAAATTTCAAATGATTCTTTCAGATCCAAATTTTTAATCCCAGGGTGTCCGAGGTGACCCCAAGAATTTTTCATCTCAAAACCCCTATTTTCTGGTCGTTCGAGGGAGGTCCGGAGGCTCCGTGCGGTTGTCCGGCGAGTCACCTCGGTGACGCGGAGGATCCTTGGGAAGGGGCGGGGACATCTATGGGCAAGAGGCTATGGGAAAGCGGCAGTGGGAGCCTGTTTCGGCAGCGCACACGAGAGGCCAGGGGCGCGGGCGGCCGGCTTTGCCGGTCGGCGTGCCGTGGGAGATCAGGGTTGTCGTGACCCCTAGATTGGACCAGTACCCGTGTTTCGTGGGTCCTGTACAAAAGAGATAGATCGGCTTAAGCCGGTATGAATGATGTTGTAAGACCCATGTGGTGAACTGCGGGCCGCGGTGGACCAGGCGGTCCGGGCTGCCGAGCCGCGGACGGCCAGTCTAAAGTGGTGGACTGGCGGAACCGGTCTGACCCACCCCATCTACATCCATTGGCGTTAAAATGCCTCTAACTCTAATACCGAGTATCGGATTTACGTACCGTTTATAGAAATGTGATCCTTAGATCGATACAGAGAATTTGAGATGGTTATGTGAATTTTTATTTCCTTTTATGGGGGATTGGTGGCGCGACACGTCCGTTAAGTGTTTTTAGCGCATCACCAATATTCTTATTACGGGTGGCATGACAACATCCATAGTCCGTTTTAGTCTTTGTCAGTGGAGTTGTGACCCTGGTGTCAAGAAGAGGTTTTCCAGGGTCATTTCAATCATTGAATACAGAGTTGAGGCATGGGCCCCACGTTCCATCTTTTAAGCTGTGTCCAGCGTATGAAGAATTTTTCATCAGACGTCTATTCGAGGTGAATGAATAGTCGATTTTTCATGTTTTTCCGACAGCATCTCGATGGTTCAGTTTGCCCGACCTTTTTTGGGACTGAGGTGTGGGCCCAATGAGATGTTGTATGGGCATAAAGCGGTGTTGAATAACTTTTTTGTTGGGAGTTCATTTCATGCGAGTAAATCATCTATCTCGCGTGTTTTTCTACAAGGATTGCAATGGTGTAATCTATATGGGCATGAAGATCCTCGTTCAATATATAATTAAATGTGGAAACATGAAAATGACTTGGTAGGAGGTTCCTTTGACGCACTCCGAACCAAAGCATGGTAGTGATGTTAGTGACACCCATTGATGGCATGAGCACTGCAAAGTTATCAGACCAGTTCTGGGTTTACCCTTAAGCGGGGATGGGCAGTTGGTTACCTACCGGTGTATCATTGTTTACCCTCCTGAGGGGCTGGGCAATAGGTTACCGGTTGACCTTAGGGTTTAAACTCCAGAGGGGTTGGGTAGTGGGTTACCCGTTGACCGTAGGGTTTACCCTCCAACTAGGTCGGTCAGTGGGTTACCTGATGACTTTTTTCAGACTCATCCCTTTTTATGAGGCTATATAGATAATTTTCTCTGTGATTACGAGAGCAGGACCCTTAGTTGTAAGGTTCATTGAGGAGACAACTTTTACGTGAGGGATATTTGGGCATCTATGATGGATATCCTAAGAACTGTTGGCAACTATTACTGGGAAGATCTTGGAGATGGTGATCCCCTTACACACTCATTCTAATTTATTGTTGAGAATATATATATTTACACCCTATTTTTGTTTTCAATCCATGGGTTTAGTTACTCTTCATCTAGGAGGGGCGAAGATGTGCGGGGTATGCCACATGCATTCCGTGTCTCACTCCTCTTGGATGGACGAGTATACTCTCCTGCTATAGGTAGTGAAGACTCGATGAGAAGTTCATCTTATCACCGTTCCTAGCTCCTTGAATTTGGATGAGTCTACATCCATCTTTTGTTGGGTTGAGCTGCACTCTCTCTGCTGTACACTTACACTATTCTTTGTTATGTCTACTGCTCATAGTATTAGTAATTTATTTTGTTTATCCCTTGAGCTTTCGAGGCATCCTAATATGTATCATTATACTCACCCATGCTTGGTCTTTGACCGCACATGGTGTGACCTTGAAGATGATAGATAGGTCGATCGAGACCATAGAGAAGAACAGAGGACATAGAAGCTTGGGCTGCATTTAGTGGTCGTAGTATGACTTTCAGGTATTAGACACTCTAGTTGTTTACTTGTTTTTAACTATTTCTGGGCTGTGGAACCTTTTTGGTTAGGCATGTGTTTTTCCCTTTTTCTGTTCAGTTACCTGGTCAGTAATTCTCACCACTCTACTTTCTCTATTTAGATGTTTATGCCTGACTGTGGTTGGGTTATAGTTGTTTGTCCTTTGGTTTCTTTTTTTTTTTACTCTGCACTTCTGCGTCGAGTGGGTTGTGTGTCTTTGTGTACAATTACTTCGGTGAAGGCCTCCATGAGATTGTTACACCTTTAGCGCTTGTCACCAGCCCCTGGCCTATGGACGTGGGCTTGGGGTAGTTGCGGCTCGAGAACGGTAAGGTTAGGTCGTGACAAATTGGTATCAGAGGCATGGTTAGTTCCTTGGGGTGTTGTTCGGACGTCCCTAAAAAAATTGATGGGATTTAGGGAAATAGTGTCGATGTGTCTCAAGAGTGGCTCTTAGGATAGGGAGTCTAAAGATGGTACGGGGGGCTGACGTATCCATTCACCAGGACCTTGATAACTAGTTTTTTGACTCGGCACGCTGAGACATTTATTGTAGGGAACTATGTAACATGCATTTGGTAGGATTGAATCTTTGACTTTCCTTTTTGAGTCATCTCCCCTTTGTGATTACTGTTATATATATATATATATATATGCTCATATGATCGTGGTAATCCTTGATAATTTTCAGGATGCCCCCACGATAGCAGCCAGCCAGGTTACCCTCTCCAGTTCATGACGATGACCTGTCGAGTGACGAGGAGTCAGTTCAGGGACCCTCACATGATCCCCTTCCACCCAATGGTTCAGCAGTATCCCCTCCATCTGGAGAGTGATATTTAGTACTGGTAGCACAGGTCGAGGTTGAGCGTAGGCTTAGTTCGCTTTAGGACTTCAAACATCAGCGGCTGCAGAAGTTCCGTATGGACCCAGATCCCCAGGCTGCAAAAGACTGGCTAGAGTCTTTGGACTGACTTTTCATGCTAGTAAAGACACCAGCGGACCAGATGGTAGCACTATCTTCCAGCCATTTACTCGGGACGACTGGACGTTGGTGGGGGTTGGTTACACATACCCATGACGAGTCATCTATCTTGTGGGATAGCTTCCACCATCTCTTCCAGGAGGAGTTCTCCCCCTCTTGTATACGCTCTGTTCAGATTTAGGAGATTATGGAGCTCAATTAGGGGGGATGACCATGGCGCAGTACTCGGCCCGACTTACCGATGTTACACGCTACTCGAAAGATATGATCCGCCATAGTTACTTCCGAGCATGGATATTTTAGCTTGGTCTTCGGAGGGAGATTTGTGCTAGTGTAGTGCCTATGTGAATCCCTAATTAGGTCATGGTTCTAGAGAGGGTTCTCGTGACAGAGAGATTCTAGCTGAGGGATGCCAGCTGGCAGGGCCTAGCAGTGGTCGATTCAGAGAAGAGTCTTTAGTAGCAGGCATGCGGTAGAGAGCAGAGCCTCAGTTGAGGAAACCGTTCCATGAGCAGACTCAGTGGTAGGGTTGTACACCGCAGTGGCGCCATAGAGCACCAGGGCAGTCAAGAGAGAGCCAGTGATATGCTTATTATAGACTGGGTCACCTAGCATGGGACAACCAGACCAGGCATACCGAGAAAATGTGGTAGGTAGTGGGCGCACCGCAACGACAGATGTAGCGTCGTGACCAGGGATCTCCCAAGCGAGGATAGGGTGGTCTTCAGGGCGGTGTTGCGGGAAGAGCAGTTGGACCTGGTGGTGGGAGATGGAATTTCGATATCCTTTCACCTGCCACCACCGGGTGGCCCACACAATGTTCAGGGTGCTGGCGGAAGGGGCCACAGGCAGCTTTGGGATATGGATGTTCATGACCCCCCAACACACTAGATGGTCCATGGTACGCTTTGTCATTACTCTACGCTTGCTTCAGTAATAGTAGAAATAGGTTCCTACCACTCTTTTCTCACACTACATTTGGTATGGGAGTTGGAGCTCCCAGTAGAGGCGCTGACAACCATGCTTGGCCTCGAGGTTCCTACGGGGAGTGCATCATCAGTGACCTTTGTTTGCAGATAGTGTGAACTGTCATTTGGAAGAGAGAGTTTTACATGGGACCTATTGGTCATCACAATGGATTCTTATGACGTCATCCTGGGCATGGATTGGCTTTCAATGGTTCACACCCAGATCGGTTGTCATCGTAGATGAGTCAGATGTGTGCATTCTGATAGGACGAGGATCACTATCCTCGGTGAGTGAGACCTTGTGGCAGAGTTGACGGGTGCTCTGAACAAGAGAGCACGAACTTTTTATCATCAGTTGGCAAGCATGTCTCTCGGAGCAGCAACCATTATTGGCACTTGGATAACCACCATTGTAGAGGACTACATAGATGTTTTTCCCGAGGATGTCTCGAGGACTACCTCTGAGGCGAGAGATGCTGTTCTGCATTGACTTGATTTGGGGGAATTACCCAATATCATGTGCGGCTTATCAGATGGAACCCACAGAGCTTCGGGATCTTTGACTTCAGTTGGAAAACCTTCATGAGAAGGCATTCATTAGGCCCAGTGTGTCCCCCTGGGCGGCTCTAGTTTTGTTTTTGAAGAAGGAAAATGGGAGACTACGACATTGTGTGGATTATCTTCTCCTGAATTAGGCCATGATAAAGGACAATTATCCATTTCCAACGATTGACCACCTCTTCGACCAGTTGAGATGTGCAAAGCGGTTATCCAAGATTGATCTTCGAGACAGTTACCACCAGTTGCGGGTTCGTGAGGCTGATATCCCGAAGCTGGCTTTCTATTGACGTTATGGTCATTAATAGTTTTTGGTCATGCCCAATGGCATGATGAATTACCATGACATCTTCATCGCTATGATGAACCAGATTTTTCAACCACACCTGGACTGGTTTGTGGTCTTCTTTATTGACGACATACTCATCTACTCTATGAAAAAGGAGGAGCACAGTGAGAATTTGAGTATGGTATTAGACTTACTATGAGAGAATCATCTGTATGGGATGATCTCAAAGTGTTAGTTTTGCATTCATGAGGTACATTTTATGGGGAATTTCATCTCAGAACAGGGTTTCTCTGTAGATCCCACAAATATAGAGGCATTGCTTGCTTGGGATCCACCCAAAAATGCATCTGAGGTGCGGAGCTTCCTTGGTATGGTAGGGTACTACCAGAGGTTCATGGAAGACCTCTCCAATATTTCTTCCCCTTTGACCGCATTGACATGGAAAGGACAACGATTCACCTGGACTGATTAGTGCCATAAGTCATTTGAGGAGTTGAGGTAGAGGCTGACTAGTGCTCTAGTGTTGAGGCTTCTAGAGGAGGGTGCTGATTTTGTGGTATACTATGATGCTTCAAGAGTTGGGCACGAGTGTGTACTGATGCAGCAGCAGGAAATGATTGCATATTGGTCGACGCAGTTGAGGCCCCATTAGTAGAATTATATGAATCACAATTTGGAGCTAGCAGCGGTGGTCTTCTCCTTGTGGTTATGAAGACACTAAATTTTGGGTGAGCTTTTTGTGGTCTACTCAGACCACCAGAGCCTCAATTATATCATCACTTAGAGGGATCTGAATCTGAGGTAGAGGCGCAGGCTGGATTTTCTCCAGGACTATGATTTCATGATTGTATACACTCCAAGGAAGGTAAATGTAGTAGCTGATTCCCTTAGCAAGAAGTCCCATGCTCGTCTAGTGCGACAAGCTTCAGAGCAGTTGGCTTCCTTATAGCAAAACAAGTGGGAGCAGGAGGGTACATCTTTTCTACAATCGATGATGTTGAATCCTTATCTCCTTGAGCGTGTGAGAGAGTCGCAGCTGGGGAATGTCTACATTGAGTTACTGCGTGATCATATATCCATGGGCGAAGCATCCGATGGGTATTCTGATGAACATAATCATGAGATCCAATTCTAGGGGCGAGTTGTTGTACCAGTGGAGATTCGAGATGAGGTGATGTAGGAATTACACACTTCTACTTTGGATATATATCCCTGTGTGGGGAAGATGTATAGAGACATTCAGCAGCAATTTTGGTGGTCTGGCATGAAGCAGAGCATAGTTGAGTTCATTTCTCGGTGTCTTACATGTCAGCAGGTGAAGGCAGAGCATCAGGTTCGGGCATGGTTGTTTCAGCCCCTTGATATCCCGAAGTGGAAGTTGGATGGAATATCTATATACTTCTTCCAAGGGATTTCATGCATAGAGAAGGTCTATGATTCCATTTGGGTCATAGTGGACCGACTCACAAAGTCGGCACACTTCCATTCCATCAAGGAGCAGAGCTCAATGAAGAGTCTAGGGTAGTTGTACGTTCGGGAGATCGTCCACCTTCATGGAGTACCCTTGATGATCATCTTCGACCGTGATGCGCAGTTCTCGCCATGATTGTGGTGAGGCCTGCAGGAGGCATTTGGGACTCAGCTGTGGATGACTACAGCTTTTCAACCCTAGATGGAAAGGAAGACCGAAATCACTATCCAGGTGTTGGAGGATATGCTCAAGGCATTTGTGTTAGACTTTTTTTTAGAGATTGTAGGATCCACTGCCCTAGGTGGAGTTCGTGTATAACCATTGTTACCACTCTACTATCGGAATGGCATATTTTTAGTCCCTCTACGGGAGAACCTTCAGGTCACCGTTGTGTTGGACAGAGGTTGGGGAGACCTCCCTAGTGGGCCCAGAGTTAGTGTGGGAGACGACCGAGAAGGTGCAGATCATTTTTGAGCGGATGAGAATGGCTCAGAGTAGACATAAGTCCTACGCAGACCATCGTTATAGGCCTTTGTAGTTTGAGAAGGGGGACCAAGTCTTTTTGAGAGTCTCCCTGCGGCATGGAACACAGTGGTTCGGCCATGGAGGAAAGCTATCCCCGTGGTACATTGGGCCTTTTGAGATCACATGCAGGGTTGGCGAGGTTGCCTAACATCTTGCTCTACCCCCACAGCAGGAGAGAGTTCATGATGTCTTCCAAGTGTCATAGATGAGGAACTACGTGCATGAACCCACACACGTCATCAACATGTGAGAGCTCGACATTGAGGATGGAGCCACCATTGCAGAGCACCTGATGGCGATTGAGGACCAGCAGGAGCGGACTCAGCGTGGATGGACCATTCCCTTGGTTCGAGTGTTGTGGCAGCATGGGGTGGTGCAAGAGAGCACCTAAGAACGGGACATCCTGATGCGGGATCATTATCCCGAGTTGCTTTTTCATTTCTGTTTTTCAGGGATGGAAAACATAAAGGATGGAATGATGTAATAACCAGGGTTTTGAGCCTATGAGAATTTGAATTATTTTTCTTGATGTTATTCCAGAGAAGGGAGTTCAGATGGTGTGTGATTCTGAGCCCCAGTGTGGCCAGAATTAAATATTAAGTGCATTCACACTGGACACGTCAAATAAACAGAATAACTGCTAAACGGTTTCTCATATGGGGCAACTGAGGGCACCGTTGAGTCCAGAGCATTCTGTTTACCCTAGAAGGGGTGTAACTTTCACGGGTGCAACCCATATTTGGAAAACACCCCCAGGGGCATTTTTGTAATTTAGCGGCCTCATCGGTGACCTTTATAACATCGAAACTGAGGCTCAGATTATAATTTTGAGATTACCATTGCGCTCAGAATGTGGATTTCACCACATGAGCATCTTAACCTTGACCCCGTCGATAGTTCGGCTACGGGCCTACTGGCGGGTGTTTAAAATTAATTAAATTTTATCAAATTTTCCTTACTTAAAAACATGTACCCCCCCCCCTCATTCCCCCTTAGACTCTCTCTGGAGGAATCTCTGCCAAAAAAGAACCTCTACACTCTTCAAGCTCCTCTACCCACCTCTCCAAGGTGGTTGCAGCTCTGGCGGAACTTTTGTGAAGCGACGGGCTACACCCTTGAGGTTGGATCGTTTCCTTTTTATTTTAAATTATCACATCTTATTCAATCTCAATTTATAGCATTGAAATTGTTTCTAAATTATCTAGAAAATGAGTTATTTGAGTAGGGCTCGATCCGATATTTCCAACGATTCTTTCTAATCAAAATTTGAGTCCTGGGGTGTCTGTGGTGACCCTAGGAAGATTTCTGGCCCAAACCCCTATTTTCCGGTGGTTCCAGGGCGGTCCGGTGGCTTTGTGCAGTGGTATGGCGAGTCACGGTGGCGGTTCAGTGGGACTTAAGGTGGTGGCGTGGCTGGAAGTGGGTGGGCGGCTATGGGAAAGCAGCAGCGGGAGGCGGCATCAGCGACGCACGCGGGAGGCTAGGGGCGCGGGGTGGTCAGCTTTGTTGGTTGGCGTGCAGTGGGAGACCGGGGTCTTCGTGACCCCGAGAGTAGACCAGGACCCACATTAAGCGGGTCTTGTGGAAATGATCCGGGCCAACTTTAGTAGGGTCAGGCGAAGCGGTGCAGCCCGCACTGTGAACCACTGGCCGCGTTGGACCGAGCGTTACGGGGCGGTCGAGCCACGGACCGCTTGTCTAAAGGGGTGGGCCGACCCAACCGGTCTGGCTGACCCCATCTCCGTCCATTGGAGTTAAAATTCCATTAACTCTAAAAGCATGTATTATATTTGTGTGCCGTATACAGAAACAAAATACACAGATCGAGGCGGAGGTTTTCAGATGTACTCGGTGGCACGACACGTTTGTTAAGTGTTATTTAGCACCTCATCGAGATTCATGTTTCGGGTTGCGCGAGCACATCCTGAGTCCGATTTTGGCGCCGTCAGTGGTGTTGTGACCCTAGAGTAGAGACAAGATTTTCTAGGGGGTTTTAGGCATTGAAGCCAGAGTTGAGGCACAGGCCCCATGGGCTGTCTTTTAACCCGTGTGTAGCGTATTGCGACTTTTTCATCAGGCGTCCGTTCAAGGCGAATGATTAGTCGATTTGGCATGTTTTTTCGAGAGCATCACGATGTTGCTGTTCTCCACACCTTTTTAGGAAGGAGGTGTGGGCCCCATGAGACATTATATGGGATAAAGTGGTATTGAATAAATTTTTCATCAGGATTCTATTTCAAGTGACTAAATAGTCTATGTCGCTTGTTTTTCTGCGAGGATTTCAATGGTGTAATCATCTTGGGTGTGTGGAGCCTCATTTGAGATCTCATTAAATGTAGAAAAATTAAAGGGCATTCATTGGAGGTTCCATTGACACACTCAAACCAACGCACGATAGCAATCTTAGTGACACCAAGTGATGGCACGAGTAGTGCATGGTTATCGGAACAGTTACGTGTTTACCCTTCAGTGGGGCTGGGTAGTGGGTTACAAAATGACCTTATGTATAACCCTCTAGATATGATAGGAAATGGTTACAAGATGACTAATTTTAGACTCAGACCTTTTATAAATCTATCCAGTGACATTTCTTCATGATTACCCGAGCAGGGCCCTTGGTTGTATGGTTCAGCGATGAGACAACTTTGATGTGCAGGACATTTGGGCATCCGTGGTGGATTTCCTTAGAACTATTGGAGACTTTTCATGGGATGAGCATGGATATGGATATCCCCTTACACACTCGTTCGGGTATCATGTTGAGCATATATATATTTACACACTATTTTTGTTCCCACTCCTTGGGTTTAGTTACTATTATTCTAAGAGGGGCGAAGACGTACGAGGTATGCCACCTGCTTTCTGTGTTTAGCTCTTCTTTAATGGAAGAGTCTACTCTCCTACAATAGGCAGCAAAGACTTGACGATAACTTCATCTTATAACTGTTCCTAGCTCCTTGGGTTTGGACGATTCCACTTCCTTCTTTTGTTGCATTGAGTTGCACTCTCTCTACTGTACTCTTACAATGTTATCTATTCTTTCTACTGCTCACTGTTTTAGTACCTCCTTTGTTGATCCCTGGAGAAATTGCTGCATCCTGCAAGGTATCATTATTCTCACCCATGCTTGGGCTTTTCCCACACTTGGTGTGCCCTTGTAGACGATAGATAGGTCGATCGAGACCACAGAGGAGCGTAGAGGACACATGAGCTTGGGTTGCATTCAGTGCTCTTAATAGGACTTTTAGGTGTGATATTATCTAGTTTTTTACTTTTGTTTACCTTCTTTTGGGTTGTTGAACCTTTCGGGTTGAGAACATGTTTTTCCATTTTTTTGTTCAGTTACCTTGTCAGTACTTTTCAGCACCCTACTATCTCTATTTAAAAATTGATGCATGAATGTACTTGTGTTATAGTTGTTTTTACTTTTGTTTTCTTTTTTTTACACTGCACTTCTGCATCAAGTGGGTTGTGTGCGTGTGTATTGGTACTTAGGTGAAGGACTCCCCAAGATCATTACGCCTTCTGTGCTTGTCACCAACCCCTGGCCTATGGAGGTAGGCATGGGGTAGTTGCGGCACGAGACTGGTAGGGTCGGGTTGTGACACCTGTGCAATAAAAAAATACATGGAATTATTTTTTACAACATAAATTAGAAAACATGAAATATATTCACGTGTACAAAAATAAACAACAAAAGAATATATATATATATATATATATATGCAGTAATAGAAAGAGAAAAATTGATGTGATAAAACCGAAATGGTAGTAAAAAAATTTACATGAGACAATTCCAACATCAAATGATCAAAAACCAAAATATCTAATCTAACAATATCCATGTGCATGGGAAAATCTTCAGAATCTTACCATCGACCTACCCAAACCCAGCTAATAAAAAACCGTACCTCCTCACTACAACTCCTCTCCTTTCCTAACATCTAAAGGCATAACTAGGTCTACGAACCTCTATTGAGGAATGTATGGCGTGAGTTAATAATATCCATAGAGTCCTACTAAGTTGTTCAATGTAAAGTATCTAAATAAAAATCCATGTATACTCAAATCTAATGAAATCAAGATATGATGTACAATTTATATGTTTTTATCTCAAAAGAATGAAAAAACTATTTAATTTCACTTTTTCCTAATTTAAAAATAAAGTAGGTATATAAACATCACTTAATTTCATATCCATATATCAAAATAGATATAACATGTCAATAAAAAAACAAACATCAAATATCATATCAAATCAATGAATGTACAACCAAATAGTACAATCCGAACATCCTAAATCAAACAAAAGATCATGTAACATCATGTAAAGGATCACACTAGGCCATGATGGTTTGAGAATCTTATATGCACATATAAAATAATTTGTTCATCAACACATTAGATATATTCAATGAGTATAAAGGGAAGAGGAGAACCCAAAAATGTAAACTCTCGAATAGGTCTAACATGTCTCTAGAACAACACTTTTAGAGAGAAAATGAAATACATGTGAGAATACCCCCACATAATGGATGACGCATATTACTACACATTCTACATAAATACCCATGGATTCCCATTTTCTCTATATTCCAAACAATTTCATCAATCCATTTCATTCAAACCATGCTTTGATAATCATTTCATAAAAACCATTTCAAAATCATTTCTGAAAAAACCCATTTAATTAACCAAAACCAAGGGAAAAACATCTTTTATCAATAACACATTCCCATATACCAAAATATAATCACTCATATCATTCCAGTTCATTTATTAAATAATTTATCAAAAAAAGAGTAATGAACTTCACCAATACAAGCTTCCGATAGAACCACCTACCTTAAAAAAGTCCACACACAACCTTAATGGGATACACCAATAGTAAGAACATAAAAATAAAAAAGAAGGCCCTAGATTCAATCAACACACATCAAAATTGATTCATTTAAGAAATGGATCACCGAAGAGGAAGTATCATAACATACCTCAAGATCAAATACCTGACACACCACAACAAACAAAGGATTGGCCCCTTGAACAAGATCTCAAAAAATATCAAAGAATCAATCAAAGGAATCCAAAAAATTGATCAAAAAATATAATAGTACATTGAAACATTGGTACCATGATGAGTATTGAAAAATAATTATAAAGGATTAGTCACCTGAATAAATAAAACGCACAATTCTGTTGATCAAAAGATGTATAAATTGATTTGGAATGATTGGGGGTTCCCAAAATGAATGAAGAGGAGCTATCAGTTTAGAGTAAAGAGGTTTCATGTTTAATAAATAAACATATCACTCATATGGTTCCATAAAATACATCATCATGACATTTACATTACATTTAATCCAATTACACACCATGTAATCCAAGTGTTCCATATATTCTAAAAACCCCATCAATTTTTTATTCAAATCTATCCCTTTAACATTACACGATGTGTAAACATGACATGGAATGTAATAATTATTTATATGTACTCCCATCACAACATGAGTTTGGTGAGAACTACATGTTGTGTACTCCCATTATAGAGTGTGTATGTTTTTTATAGATAGTCAAAACTATAGATTCTTATACAAAAACCCAATCCAACTTGGGAATTATCCAAACACAAGTAGAACCCTTATAATCCATTATAATTTAAATACCATAACTCTATTAATTTAAAAAATATACACCACCATAATTTAGGTCATTTTGAGAAGAAAATGTTCTCTATTTAGTGTGTCCCAGTGTCCACCAAATTAAACTGGAAAATAAGAAAATAGAAGGGAATTACTTGAAATTAGGTAACATTATGTTACAAAATATATCATATCCAATGATATAACACACCATGTGATTTTATATTACTTATCTTTGTACATATGAAACCTTATTATATTCATATACCAGACACTATGATATTGGATTATACATTGTATATATATATATATCTTGGTATCTATGGAATATATCAATAAAAATAAAAGTTATTCTATTACTTTCTGTATATGAAATAACTAGTTTATATTCATTCATGTAATTAATAATGTGATTGGTTGCACATTTTAGGATTGAACTCTCTTTAAGGTGAACCAAACTCTTTATCATCTCATTATTTAGATAAACGTTGATAGTTACAGAATACTTATAATTATTCACTTTAACATTCATCATCACAATCTCTATAAATAATTATATATTTCATTAATTTATTCTTTCAGTATGTGTTGGTACATTTTCTATATAACATAGAGTGGACTAATCTTCTTCACATGATTGTTTATGAAATAAGAAATTTGATTTGGGATTACAGGATTTTAGAATCAATTATTGTGGCATGTAATGACCCATCCCCATCTGAAGCTCTCTTGAAATAAAAATGATGGTTATTATTACCTATGAAACCCAATTACAATAGGCCACATGTTAGAGACTATTAAATGGGTATATAAAACATGACATGAGATGCATTTCCGACTTGAATACTAATAATGATAATAATATCCACCAATAGACAATAACACCATAGAAAAAATAACCCATAATCAAAATAATAGCATAAATATATATGAAATGTCATAGAAAAATAGAAAAATGAAATTACCCTAAAGTAATACTATGAAATAAAGAAGATATTATGAAGGAAACAAACTCCTCAAACATCTACTAATGAGCATGTCATGAACTAATAAGGCCAAACTATTCCTCTTTATTTTTCATTTTAATCTTTAAAAACAATATATATACGTATTCCTGGGAATAAAAGTATACTTACAATGAACCTATTCTTAAAATATAGTGCTAATATAAGAAAATTTTATTAAATACATAGTTAATAAATAGAAAAACTATCTTGTGTGCCATCCCTAGTCTATAATTACCATATTCATATTGAACCACTTATAATGGGGGACCGGTGGCCCATTTTTTAGAATTAAACTTCTAATTCAACCTCTTTAACTTGATAATGTTTTAAATCCACTGAATAATGTCATACAACCCCATGTCATGTGATAATAAAATTATAGTTAAAAACACACACAATATTTATGAGGTTTGATAAAAAAATCCTAGTCTTTTCTATGTTGGTTATATTCCATGACATATATTTTACACTATAGGAATAAGGAGATATAACTTGTTAGAAACCATAGTTTCTATTATTTAGTAATAAATTTGATACCAACATTTAAATATTTCTGTTATTGGTTAGGCACACCAACCCCACCTGTCAAACAAATTATTTGACACCTTATTCAAAAGTCTGATATTCATCTCTAATTCACTAGTAGAAATATATATTTGTGCTCATGGATTATTTTTTACCACATGTAAATTTATCTACCTCCACGATCAGTCTAGATCAATGGGTTCTCTCATGAAAAATGACTTTAAGAACATTAACTACCATCCATAGTGATCATTAATGCTAGTCTCAAAAATCACTCCACGATGTGAATGATTTGGGTCCTTCACTTCCTTCTAAATAATAAAGTAAAAAAGTACACTTTTTTAAGAATAAATCTCCAAATATTCCGTCTTTTCTTCTATATTTGATATTAGAAGGTATCAGACGCTCAATATTTTCATGAATATAACATTTGTGAGTACTTAATATTTTCACCAACTTTTATTTTTTTTGTTTAGAATTTGTACTATATATATTCACATGATAATATTATTTTAATATTATTTACCATATTCAAAATATATAAATTTTATGGATTTTTTAGGATAAATCTCTTCTCATTTAAATTTATAAAAAATTCCCCATTTTATTCCACATTAAAATTTATTCAACTATCACTGAAAAATTTATTTTAAATATTATAATCAATAGGGATTCATTCATATATGTGAAATTTAGTTATCATTATATCATTATCAATAATATATAATATATTATTTATTTTTAATAAGTCCATGTATATGGAATTGTGTCGTACCATTAATTTTTGTCCATGGAGTTTTCATTTTTTTTTTGCAGAACTCCTACTAAGCATCATTTTGACCATTACATGGATCACAATCCACATTATTGATTATGATGTATATTAATTACGTGAATAATATTATTTAGATCTTTATAAAATCAAAAAACTATATATTTTGATCATATTTTAGTAAACAATCAACTATTAAAATGGATCAAACACATTAATAACAAATCATTTGTGTTATTGAAACATTTGAAGCCATCGTAAGTGGATAATCTATAGAAAAAAGTGAACATATGAGTCTGAAATTATTGGATCAATCACATTTATAACCTTTACATAGCTTCTAAATCATTCATATTCTCAATATAATGTCTACGAAGATCATTTTTATGAAACACACTTTTGGTTTATGCAACGTGGATTCATGCTTATACAACAACACTTCATGTTTATTCACAAAAACCCTTCATGATTATACCAAACATATATTATTTATATTTCACTTCTCCTCTTATCTTTAAAAATTTATAGGCATTATCATCTTCCAAATAATTATGTAGATAATTATTTAATAAGCACTAGTTTTCATTATCCTATAGATCAACACATCCATCATCACATTCATTGTTTCCACATTGTGTTGAACCACTCCCTTTGACCTCTTCTAGATGTATACTCATATACTATAAACACATTGGAGTATTGGAAATAAATAAATCAAATAATTAGGGAACAATTATTTCCATTTTTATAAATACCAATAAAAAATATCATGTCAGTATGTGAACTTCTCTCCCTTATTAACAATAAATCTGAAGGGTTAAGTGGGGTTATTCATTAATCAAATTATGGACTCCAAATCTCAAATTATTCTACCTTTTCAAATTTCAATTTCATATTAATTTTCTTTTGTGAAATATGATCACACTTTATTTCCATAAAAAATATCCTTTAGTAAAGAAACATTAAGTCTATGCGGGCTAACCCATTGTAGGAAAAAAGAGTGAAAAAAGGTTTAATTTATATCCATCAAAACCATACATGGTAAAACATTCCCAAAACTCATTATATGGTCTGGTTGATAACAAATTTATTATGAGAATAAGGTAACAAACCACATATCAAAAATCCATTCAAAATTGTTCATGTATAGGTCAAAAAACTCCCGCATTCATTCATTTTTCATCAATAAATACACTCCCAATTAAAAACATGTTTTATATAATCAATAGACACGGTTTTGAGTGTGTTTTAAATAACTTTTCATCTATAATTCATTGTTTTTCAAGGTTTTACAATACTTCCATAATCACATAGTTTTTAATATATGTCGCAATTTGTTCATTTTTTCTTACATCAAGGGATATACTTTGTATATGATATTTGGGTTTCAATACTCCATGAATACTAACTACTACATTCTATCTAGAAGTGAAAACATTAACAAATATCCATGAATTCAATCTTGGATTTAAAAATAAAAAATAATAATAGGGAATAAAGTGGGACCTCATATTATTTAGAATCAATATTCTGGTTGAGTGTTTTCTCTAATCCATAACTTCATAAAGATTATATTTTCAACACTTTTCATCCTATGAAAATCTTCAATATGGTGATTTCATATATACATATTCTCTTGAATATCTTGTTTTCATAAAACAATTTTCTCCACTTCATAGGTCTAGGAAACTTCATTCTATTGAGCTTGAATAAAATTTCTCAATACATATTGTTGGTTATGTAAAAGTTTCATATAATCATTTATTTTAATCAAAAACATACCACCCCATCCATAAAATGTTTCTTATTTATTAAAATATGTATTTTTAACCATATTCTCATGAATTCCAACATTTTCATGTTCAACAACAATGTTTGGGAAAGAGGGATATAATAATAATAATAATTAGAAACAGAATCATAAAAAGGAAATGTGGTGACAAATTTTAATTTATACATTAATAATAATACCACAAAAGTTTGTTACTGAGGTGTTATAAAAATTACCAAGGTTATTCACCAAGGTGTCATAAAACATGTCACCTCAAGAGATTATATTCAGTACCCAATGAATTTGAGTTCTATAAGGCCACACCCTTCATATGTATTAATTTTCATGTGATCTAAATGGATCATAATAAGTCATTTCATAAGTAACCCATGGATATTATAGTAAAACATGTTTTATATCAAAATGATAGCGTTTCAAAAGTGTTTAAAAACCTGATCAGTTTTTCATTTTCAACAGAGAGAAAGGGAATATCGTTTCTTTGTATTTCAATAGAAGAATAAATTGAATAATTCTTACATATTGGTGAATACCCCCTATAAAATAAATTAGTATTTTTATAAATAGAAATAAAATTAATCGGAATTTTTTAGGAGAAGAGTGAAATTTGAAGAAGTAATATTGGCAACATAATGGGTATAAAATGTGATTTTTCAATAGAAATAAAAGATAGGAGAAAAGGGTCCAAAATTTGTAAAAGTATATTAATATAATAATAGGATAAAATATATTTGACAGAATAATGTTTATTGGAAATTTTAAATATATACCACATAATGTGGGAACTTGAATGGAAAAGTGAACTGGATATTTACCATTCCTTGATGAGTAGTCCAAAAAACATTAGGATCATGACCTTAAGGGATGGCGGACACCTTGTGAGGAAACATTGTGAGGTGAAACATTCAAAAATTTATAGAGGATTGTTTTGGAGTGAATTTAAATTGATAAATTTTTTGTTATTTATAATAAATGTGGAGGATTTGTTTATTAATTTCGAAATAAAGGCTTCAGACCACTAGGTCATGGTAAATGAAAAAATATGGGCTTTACCATGGTATTTTCCTAGAGTATTTAACACTTGGGGAACATTTTATGTTATTTTAATCAATAAGAGTCGACCATAATTTTATATTAGTTATTTTGGCATGTAAAAATTGTTTTTTTATAAAACAATATTTTTAAAGTTAATTTTTCGATTTTAGAATTTGGAAAGTAAATTAATTATTTAGAAATTGAATAAAATCAAATAAAATACTTGATATTAATAAAATAACATATTTTATGTCTTTATTTGTGGTTAATTAGTTATTAAATAATTTTTACATAGTTATGATGCAATTAAACAACAAAAAAAACATAAACATTATTTTTAAAATTCATAAAAAATAATGTATTTCAAAAAATTCTCATTAATTCAATCTAACATAATTATGAAATCATTATTTCAAAAATTATATTTATTTTATCATAATACTTCATCATATAAGATAATTGTATCTTTTAAATATGAATGTATTTATTTATTAAAAATAATAGTAGATTGTTAATGAAGAATAAAATTTATGAAAATAAAAATAAAAATTTTATTTATTATTTATCATTATATAATTTTTTTAATTATAATAATCTATTAAAATAAAAATTATCGACAATACAATAGTTCATTATAATAATTAATTAATTTCCAAATATTAAAATTTCTTTCTAAAAAATCAATTTATGAAATTGTATACAAACTTATTAAAAAAACAATCCTAATTATAATTTGATGGAAATATATATATTATAAAATGAAATTACATATTAAGTATCTTGGTACTCGAAAAACAACCCATTATTACCCTCACATATTCTATATGAGTAAGGTGTTCAATGGTAGTAGTTTCATGGGGTGCCTCAGCTAACATTGAATGTGTGGTCGTCTCCACTAACATGAACATCTAATGTAAGTGAGTTTTTTCAAGGTTTAATTATTGATGCTCAACTTGGGATTGTTCAATAGGGAATCATAGTGACACTATGTCCCTCACATGTTATAAATAATGGGCTTCCTAGGACATGACTATACTGGTTTACGGCATAGTTTCATCTTTCTGAATTAATTATCATTTGTCATTTATACTTATTAACACAAAATTATAATATTAAAATTATTATTAAGAGTATACTTTTCAGTGGTCATATTAAGAAACAATCATTTTTGACCAACCGTCTCATAACAGTAAAAACGCAATGGTCACATTTAAATTTAAACACATTTCATTATTAAGGAGATATTGTTTTTTTGTTTATTAAATAATATAATAGACATATTTCAAAAAAAATACCATGTAAAATTTTCAAGTCATTACAATGTTTTTTTGAATCCAATTGATCATGAATATTCCATAGAAATTTTGTATCAATGATGTAATACAGAATATTCCCACTAAAACCTTGAATTTTTTTCAATATCTAAATCACAATCATGAAATATACATAAATAATATCATAATAAAATTTTTATTTCCTAAAACTATCTCCTTAAAACTGGATGTTGGGATTCTATGACTTTAAAATTACCTATATATATATTCTTTTTAATTTTTTCTACATATACTTTTCAGTTTGTAGACGCATGATTTTTGTGTATTAAATTTTGGATAGGGACATAAATATTAAATTTTATTCCGTTACCTTAATCTCTATATTTTTATTATTTTCTTGAGATATAATAGAATATTTAGTAATGAATGGAAAACCCAATTTTATAGCATATATCACTTCTAGTACATGTGATAAGGGGATGGGAATCATCATATTCCTCCATCCTTGATAATTATTTTCATTAATCATTAAAATAACACTTCCATTCATTGAATTAAGATTCTCCATCAAGAATAAAAATATTTTAGTTCTTTAGAAGGGACATGGATATGATTGAATTTATTATTCCCTGGGAAGGATTGGACCACTGGGGGTGGTTAATCAGTGACCATATTTTGATAATTAAAATTATAATTGAACCATTTTAAATTTTTAATGCTCTCAATCCACTAAATAATATCACAAGGAATCAATTCACGTGAAAAGGAAATAAAATAGACATTAATATAAAATATTTATAATATTAAACATAAAATATTACTTCTCTCCATGTAGGTTTGATGCACCAATATTAATTTTAAAATATATAAATAAGTGGGTAGAATATGTTTGAACCCCACAAATAATTCATTAGAAATCGGTAAGAGAACCAAATTGAAATCTTCGTGCCAATGGTTAAATACTCCAGTCAAAATACTGAAATAACTGGTTTGACACCCAAGTCATGAGTATCTTCTTTCACTTTGATACTCTTGTAAAATATATATCTTTGGGATATTTTATTACTTTATGCCACTTGTGAATTGATCTCCCTCCACAGATAGATTAGAACAATCATTATTCTCAGGTACACCACCATTAAGAACTTCAATAGCCCACAGTGGTGAATATCATTACTAGTCTCAAAACTAAATAAAAAAACTATACTATCGTATTATTTATAGTTAATTGAGAAAAAAAAATATTTTTAGTAAAAAAATACCCAAATGTAGACTCTTCATCTTTCTTAAATGTAGTAATGTATTAGGTTTTCAATATTTTCTTGCACATGACATTTGAGTGTTTGTAATATTATCACCCACATTTCTTATTTCAGACATTATCTATTAATACTAATATAATAATACCATTTAAATATTATTCCCCGTTTTAAAAATATGGAGACTCTATAATACTCGATATTTACTTGATCTACCCATTTAAATAGTTCACTAGATTTCTAATTTTATTTATCTTTCAAAATAGCTTGAATTTCTATTCAAATATTACTTTTAAATTTCATTAATAATAATTATTTATTTATGTATGTGATATTAAGTTATTGAAATATAAATATCTAAAAAATAAAAAACATTAGTTTATTTTAATAAGTATTCATGCATGGAATCATGATGTATAATTACTTTTCTATGTCGTGTTTTCCATATTGTAGCATCAAACTTTTCTCAAGAATCATTTTAATCTTTTCTTGGATCACAATACACATGAGTGATCATGAAGTGTAGACCCTAAATAAATGATCATGTTCATCATCTTATTTACTTCTTTATAATATCGAAAATTTGTACTCTTTGATTTTTGAGAAGTATTAAATCAACCATAACAATGTATTTATTGCATGAACAACCAATAGATCAAACTTACTTACCTTGTGAATATACCACCAATGGATAAACTACACATACAAGAAAACTTATGATTATAAAATTAGAGGATTGAAAATAAGAAAAACATTTCCAATAAATATATATCATTATTACTCTAAGTATCATGTCTACAAAGATCAAGGATATGTAATAAAGATTATGTTTACATAGAAGCACTTGTTCCTTACACATCATCAAATAATGTTGACACATAATAGAATTTCATTCTTACATAGAACCTCTATGATGTCTACAAAGATACATATCTTCTCTAAAATAAATATTTTATTTCTTAACTTCAAAAAATTATTAAAGGTAAAACTATCATCATATGTAATTTACTTCAGCTGGAATATCATCACATCAATTATCACATTCACTATTTCATGTTTGTCTTGATCCTCTTGTATTTAGTTCTTAATGTTTCAGCGAAATATACCAAACACATTTTCAAAAATTGAAAATAAAAAAAACTAAATTATTTAGAAATATCAAATATGTCTACAACCAATCTCAATATAAGAAAACTCCCCCAATCAAAATAACATAAAATAGAATAATGTAGAATGAAAATAAAATAAAGTGTATACCTCTTACCATGTCACGCACAAAACTAGTCATCCTCACATCCCAAAAATAAATTTAATTACACTCTCATCTCTTACCATATCCACATACCAAAATTAAAATACTCAACTATATACAAAAACCATTTACCACAACTACAGATAACTATCATGTACCATAACATCATTTCATATCCAAGTCCACCACATTCCAAAATAAAAACCACTACTACCCGACCACAATATGAGGATATGTAAGAGAATGATATGGGGAGTATTAATCCATATATTTAACATAAATTGTAGGTTTTATGGGTTCACTTAATACCCAAACATTGTATGGGCATTAATCAGGTTACATGAATCGAGTGGTGGTGGGTAAAAAATAAAAAAAATTATAATTGTATATAATATGACTTAATCTCTTCATAGATCCCAATTCCTATAAAAATGGTATGCCCACATTAAATCAAACAAGTAGACATATCCACACTACAAATACCATAACCTCTAATCACAAAATTTTATTCTCCCACAAAACATTATTGACATCTATTACAATTAGTTAATTTATGAAAATATCATTCAATTCATTTAACTACATTAAACACTAAATTATATAAATTAAAATTTTCATATTATTTTCTATGTATTATTAATATAAATCCTAAATTTAAAAATAATTAAACACATATAGATGTTAGAATCAATGAATGAATAAATAAATTTATTTAATTAGTGTTTTATTCACATCATTCCACTTTAAATAAATAAATTCTATTTATATCACATCCATATCAAATTAATCCATTATATTTGTCCATGCTAACTTTAGTTTAACAACGCAAAACAAAACCCACAACAACCAATGTAATACCTTTACTAAATTAAATAAACCTTAAAAAATACTCAAATCCATTTCCATATTATGAAAATAATATTATATAAATATTATAAATAAAATAACAATATGAAAATGTATATATCACCCATAAACAAAATACCTCCTATGTTTCAATTTAGTTTTTGTTATTTAATTAATCTAATTTCATTTCCTTTCATAATGAAAGACAAAATAATGCAAAACCATATCAACAAAACTATAATAAATGGAGAAAATTTGATTTTTCTATCTCTATTCAATACTAACTTAATACGGCCACAAAAGGATGCAGATTATCATTTCAATGGACAGATTTTTGACATGAATCCCCTATAAACCAATATCACACCATCCTCATATCAACTAATACTATATCCATGTATTAAAAACGTCTATGGGACCATGATATGGAAGAAAAAACAATGGAAGGAATAACATAAGAATAATATGATGGACAGTTCCTTAGATCCTGTGAGTTAGGTCTCACGACATTAAGAACACAAGTATCCACAAAGGGAATCGAAAACCACCAAGGAATAATTCTCCACCTCTTAGTATTTTCAAGAAATAAGATAGATAGAATGAAAAAACATAATCATTAGAATTTATATTTAAATATTAGGTATACATAATCATATCTTGGTTCCATGAACCAAATCATTTTTTGTTTAGTTATTAGGAATTTCAAATATAGAGTTTTATAAAAATCAAAATCTAAAAATATATTTGGATGTTTTTTTATAAAAATATGGAATTGTATATAACCATGATGTCATCAATTAAACCATTCTAGGATTTAATCACCCTACTTCAAACAATAGAAAATTATGAAAATATTTACCGATAAAAAACATGGGGTTCTCAAAAAAATGAAACAATAATATGGAAAACTTAATATTTTTAAAAAATGGCTCCAAAAAATATAAATCACACCTGCCACATGAAAAATTATCATTCAATACCAAAAAACTTATTATAAGAAATCATGATAATGTTTTATTCCATAAGCTACCAAATTCAACACCAATACTTAACATCCTCATGAGATACCTCTAAAAATGTAATCCCTGTTTTATAAATTATAAAAAAAATTACAAATGATAATAAAAAATTAATCACTATAAATAATAATTGAATTTCAAATAAAATACAGTGACTAAGGTGTTTAACAACAATTTGTAATCGATCCAAAATTTGAACACTCAGTTCCATTTGTTTTCCTCCATAACACTATTCATTCATAATAATTTCACTACTGAAAAGATAAACATTTAGATAAACTTTTCATAATGATACTAAAATTCATTTTATTTCTTGTACATCATTGAATCCCCCTCAATATCTTATTTACCAAAATCAATCACTTGAGATCCATATTGATGGAATCTATAATCAAATGAAATTTGAAAAAAAACATGAATCCAATCAATTTTTGGTTGAAGCACTAACTAAAACACCACCATAAAAATCTTATATAGTACCTCTAGGTATCTCACCAACTATGGATAAATCGTCCCCCTCTAATAATCCTTCACTATGCAAGACAAGAAAAAACCATCAGAAAAACATAATCCAAAGTCTATAAATATTAATATATAATCCTATAATTTATATATGACTTCTGATAGTTATAATAAACCTTAATTTACATTTCTATTACCTATAATTTATTTTTCATATTATATTATAAATATTATCCAATGATTAATAAAACTCTATCTTTACTTAATAATACTTGCGATTTTCATGGTTTCTTATACAAAACCTTTAATAGTTATAGTATAATTATTGGGTGACAATTTTTTTAATGAAAATCAACTAAAGAACAATGATATTACCATGATATTACAAATCTACAAACACATTGATGGAAAATGACCTATATTTTCATGATTGTTCACTCTATTTTCAAATTCATCTGAGGAAGAAACACCATGTTAATATGTAACTGAGTAACAAAATAATTATGTTTTTTATTCCATACTCAATATATAAAAAAAGATCATGATTAAAAGTTAATTTAAAAACATGTTTTTGTTATAGATGGTAAAACTTATAGAAAATTTAAATTTCTGATAAATGAAGGTTGGGTGAGTTTAGAATATTATAAATAGATTAAATACATGGTTACGGGATGTTAATTGGTGGATAAATTCTGTAATTTTACATGTTCATTAATTATTCTGGGAAAATATCCAAGGTTCGTAGTATGGTGGTGAAATTTTCCAAAAGAAAAAGTCACAATTAGTTACCATGTGGTGATTGATGGGTTACCTAGTGGAGTGGACAAGGAACTTTAGTGCATAGTAACATAATTTTATAAAATAGGGTATGAAAATAATTTCATGGTCATAACCCTTTTCATTTATGAAGGATGGTAAAATGAGGATATCCATTATTGATAGATCTTATTCTTTTACATCCTCCCTTTGAACCCCTTAGTTAAAGGTTATTTTTATTGTGATTTTCATCTACAAGAGGAAAAATTATTTCCCTCTTCTCTATGTTCTTATTATTTCTAATTTTTGTCTAATTTTATCTAGTTCCAAGTTAGATAATTTTTTTATTTCACGAAATCAGGGTAAAAACCACATGATAGTAAAAGTATTTGTCATATGGTGGTAAGAAGATACCGAGAGATAATAAATTAATTTTCATACTTCTTTTTTCATTAGAGGAATGTTATATTTTGGGTCTTCCTAGGGAGTTTACCAATTTACTTTGAAATTGGAAATATGTTTGGTGAATATTTAAGGTTATTTTTCTTATAATGATGCTATGGTTTTTTAATGGAATGTTAATGTGTTATTGGTCATGGTATTGGTGATTAGATGATGCGTGGTGAGATTGTTTTGATTATTCCTCAAATAATAATTATGGAGAATTAATTATAAATGTTAATAATTATTTTTTGAATATTGTACCCTGATAAAAGGTCTTAAGGCCTAATCATGGCTTATTTAGGGCTTTTATGATGTTAGGTGAGGTTTATTACTATAATGAAACACTATTATTAATGTATGGGGTCCCGATAATATTTTACGGTATGATTTTGTGTATGAGATAATGAATAATTACACGGGGTTTTGGATTTGAGTGATTTTTATGGGGACCAAGGGTTGCCTAAGTGGCTAATTAGGTTTTATGGAGTGTCCCTGTATTGGAACGAGTGTGATACTTTATAGAATGCAATTGAAATCCATTTGATAACTTCACCACCAAGGGAGAAAGAGTGCTAGTTGTGTATGATGGACCCTGATTATGTATTTGAGAAATGAAAAAAATTATAATTTCCCAAATTGGGGTCCTCTAGTTTGTAATGAGAGGGATTATGTGCTTGGTCTTGTTGGTGATATGTGAGATGGTCATTCATCTCATGAATTATTACGTGTACCCATTTTTGGGTAATTAGTAGTCTTGGATATTATTACGAGAAGTGTCAATAAACTAGTGTTGGATGTGGATCAAAATAAATACATTATTTTATAATAGGTATTGATTTTTATGATGATGGGTTCTAAATGAAACAATATTCCTCAAATACCCAAAATCTAATCTAGTAATATTGAAAATATATAAATCATATCTAATAATAGTTGGAAATTACATGGTATGAATTTTTCTAGTTTATATGTGACAATAATGGTGAAATCATATTTTAAAATTGGAAGAGGTCGTATTGTATGGTTTGAGATATTGTGCCACAACCTTATATGTCATGACATATTATTAGAGGAGTCACAAGGCGTTGTATAGAATATTATTACATTCCACTACCTTATGCAACATCTTGTCATCATAACCTATGATTAGATGCTTCATATGGAGTAATAAAAATGATTACATACCACTTCATTACAATGAATAATATAAAAAGATTCATCTTTTATGGATATGAGCCTAAAATGGAACGTCAAATGGTCATGTTTTGAAAATTCAGATAAAACATCCTTTAAAGCTTTCATAATGGAACCATTAAATTATTTTAGTTGTGAGGGAGTGAATTTCATACATTAATATGATGTATGAACAATATATAAAATTAATTTATGGTTTTTAATGAAAATTTTTGTGGGAATCACTGAGGAGAATCTTCAAGAACTATATAAACTCTAATTTAATATAATGTTGAGAGTTTATGTGTGTTTGTATATTTTTCTATGACTCCCAAACACAATATTATCTCTTGTTATTCATTATTCATTACCACAAAACTAGAATACTATGAAAGAAATGTGAATTTCATATATGCAATGGATGATTCATCTTGGCCTATGGATACCTTTGGAGGTGGTATCCCTTCATCAATCTCTCTAATGATCATAATCGAACCCATTTTAAGAAGATATGTTGATTATGCATTGGATATATCAGTGTAAGGTACATGGTTTATAGACTTATTCATTTATAATTTTAATGTATTTTTTTCTTTCTGTACATGGTTGATCTTGGGATGATATTATGTTTAGTTCCACATATTCTATTAAATGTCAATAGAACCATAGTAATGTAAGAAACAACTTATTATATTATATATTTATTCTTTTCAATTTGGTCTATTTATTTATTTTGGAGATAACATAGATTCCCAATGAGGTTATAGAAATTATGGGACTGTCAAGGGCATGTTCAGATCTCTGAAACCTGAACAGTGGAGAAAAAATGGGTTGAATGGTTAATATAAACCATGTGACCAATCCCACTTTGTCTCTTCTAATCATGTGGGGCTGAAAAGTAGAGTGACGTAGGGTACACAGTTTTCCCTAAACACGTGATAGGGGCCTCATTCTTAAGGAAAATATATATAGTTTTTAGTTGAGGAGAATCACATGGTGGGAGAATAGTTTCCCAAACTGTGAGGCCCAATCGTGTGTGTTCCCCCATTAAGTAGAAAGTGGCAAAGAATTGATGCACGAGTTGGCCAACTATTCTGTCAAACCGTTCGAGCCATATTTTGGGTAAATTATTTTTTCACCCTTAATGAAATTTTAAACCCATTCTATCCTCTTGTTTTATTGTCTAGTAGAAGAAATCTGTTTCTTATATCTTTTGAGCTCCAAAATCCCTCTATGGTATTATTTGATACCATTTTTCGATCCCAAGTCCAATAGAAGAACCCTTCATCTCATTTATTATTCTTAGTAAGACCTCGATTCTTGTTTAGTTTTTTCCACTTCCCTTATCCTCAATAAATTTATTGAGGTGAACGATCTTATTCTGTATTTTTATGGTGTTGGACCGTTCATCATTTCTCTTCCAATCTAGGAAAAACTAAAGGTTAATACATGATGGGGAGAGTTTAATAAGACAAAACTAGGTGGTCAATAACTCATCCATTATTTTTCATCATTTTACTAATTTTTTGTGTGTGTTCCAATTTTATTGGGTGGGGTTATTAATTTAAAATTTATTTCTAACAGTCATTATAACCATGTTCTAGGGAACCTCTCAAATATGTGATCTATTATTGGAGGATAGGACCTCAAAGTCAACAGCCTCGTGTAGTGTGTTTTCTATAATTATGATTTTAGTATATGTTTAAGATTATTTTAGCTACTGTTTGGGGGTCCCTTGAATTGACCTTCATAAAGGCAAGTGTTTAATTAAATCAATGATTTGAAAAGGATTGACCCTATAAATGATAACACCCATTTAATTAAATTAATTGTTCACTTTATAAATTCTAATCACATTGTAGTTTCCAGTTGATAATTCTATGGTAAAGGTCATAATTAATTAATTAATGTTTAAATTGTTAATTGAAATTTATACAATGTATATGAATTAGCATAATTATATGTAATTAATGAACTTGGTTTCAAATCAGTAAAAAACATTTCCATAATTATGGAAGGAATTGATGTGAACCAAATAAATTGAATAAGAAGTATATGAATTAATATGTGATTCCATGTCCTTTACCCTTATCACAATACTGAAAGGTATAGAATTAACCCATTATTGATTAATGGAATCAATATTAAATTAAATAATTTTATATAATGAATAAAATTTAAGGTTCCTATTATTAATGGAATTCGAAAAATTTATATTAGTAGTCTAACATGAGCTAGCCTTGGATTCCTATAGAAAATACTTGATCACTTGTGGATTCCATTACTATTTAGGGAATCTAGATTCCATGGTCTATACACTCCTAGAAAATAAATATTTTCTACTATTGGATGACCAATATGATACAATAGGATCTATCCACTATTACTATAGGATTCCTTGGATACACTAATTGGATCCAGTGTGACATCTACAGACATGTGGTTCCTTTGATACACTATCACACCTATTCATTTCTGATCTCGTTTTACCTTCGATAAATTCTATATAATCTATTAGAATTAAAATATTTTGGAATTCCTTGGGAGATGAACCTTGAATTACACCATTACCCTTTATCTATTCTACAAATAAATACTGAGTTGGCTTGACCCCTATGGTAAAAAATGTTTTAGTTATTTACATGTATCCTCTTTGCTATTATAATCATTTCATGGACTCATTATTATATCTTGGATGCTTAATTATTTCTTTTATCTTTCCCGGATTTCAGTTCTGGTCATACCTCACATAAACTATATAAACTAGAAGATAATTAATTAATGAAATGGTAACATGTTCAGAAACCGGATAAGGTTTAAGTATGTACACTAGTATTTACATTACATTACTCATTTAATATTATATAAAAATTATTGCATACTATTTTGATTTCTATTACATGGATTAGATGTTGTAGATGATATTGGTGGTGACCTAGTAAAACTTATCTCACACCCTATCCTGTCTTCCATTGGAACCCAGTCAGATTACATGTATAAAGCTATTGATATAGGGAAGTGTACATCTTTGGACACATGTTTTATTTCTTACATTAGGATGGTTCTTGGTAGCTGATGAACAAGCTAGATATTGGGATTCATTGATTGTTTTTTGATTCCTTTTTCATCATTATTATAATACTACAACATGCTTCCTTTTTTCACAATGTTTCTAGTTTTATAGAGACATAAAATACATTGCTGTATTTTTAAAATTACTATCCTTTGTTCCTATTTATTATTATTCAATCTCATTTTATTATTACCTCAGTTTACTGATACCTCTCTTGATATTTAACAGTTATCTTATTTACAATTTGTTCAACACTCTTATAATGAGGGAATATTCTTCCCTTGTAGAAACCCTAATCCCTCGCTGCAAGTCAGAAGCCTCAAGAATTTTGGATATGTGCTTGATGCCACATGTCTAACTATAATTGGGGAACCCAGAGTGGCACTAGAGTTCAGAAATTTCCAAATTGGAATTAGAGTAGTTCCTTTCATCATTACTATTTGGAGATAATTGATGAGGGATTAGTAAGGCATAAAACATATTTATAAGTTGTGTTAGGAAAAAAATAACACATGTTTGGGGTAAATGAATAGTTTCTTGAATAGTAATGACTATTATTATTTTTCTTACTACAGTTTATATCCTTTAGTCATTGGGTGACACACATTCAATGTGTTGATTATTATTATTATTGTTTTTATTATTTTGATTGAGGATTTATTTTATCCTTGGGCCGATGATATGAGTGAAAAAATAATTGTTAAATGCATCATCATAGGAACCTAGAATTTACATTCTGTGCATTTACCATGACATATATGTGCATTTCACTTCCTTCATTTACTTGATATTACTTTGATTGGTGAGTTCACCTTGTTTACAAAAAAAATTTGGTTCTTTCTGGATATTATTGAGTAATTTATGTTGTCAATTCATGTGGTGTATGGGCCATTATTGGTTGGTAATATGTATTTTACCAAGTCAATCCATAGAATATATCCTGTAACATTATGGGAAATGAATGTATAATGGGTTAACTAGAACTAAAAGGGTGTTGATTATACTAATAACATGTATATGACCTAATTTACCAGGACTAAAAATCCATTTTAAATCAGACTTTGATACAGGTTTATAATAGAATGAAACAAAAAACATAAATCTTGACTTAAAAGTGAAATGGTTTCCAATAAATAAAGAGGAAACATATATTTTATCATTCACCTACTAGAATTAAAGTAATTTCAACATGAACACTTACCAATACTTGTCCTTCTATGTGGGTTTTTGGGGGTAATCTATCTTGTGTGACGATCCCTTCATTTTATGTTATGGTTCTAATAGTTCAATTTTCTACTTATAATCTAGTTTTGAGTTGTGTTTGTTGATTTTTTAAAAAAATTACACCTTAAAGTCCTTGTGTTATGTTCTATGAGGGTATTGATGTCCATTCTCTAGGCATGGTGGTCCCCATGCTGCCAGTCCTACCGCTAAGACTTCCAATTCAGGCACACCCTATTATACCAGATCTGGGAATTGATGCTATGATTTTTGAGTTTTTATAATGTCTGATGCCTTCTATATAAGCTGTTTCATGACCTATTACATATGATGTATGGACTGAGACATGAGTTCTCGTAGAATAATTGTAAGAACTCGGTTCTTATTTTTGAGGTATGAGTTTCTTCTTTTCTCTTATCTTTAACTGTTTTTGAGAAAATAAGGAAAATGGGGAAAAATCCTAAATTTTGGGACTACACACCATATACGTTTCCACACGCCAGGTACATTGGCTGTGTGGGATGAGTATACATGGTGTGTTTCCATGTTGACGAAGATGGGTGTAAAAACTGACTACACATCGTTTAGTGGGTATTTACACGCCATGTAGTTAGTTGGCAGGTGAATTGTAAGGTAGTGGAAGATGCCTCCATCTGAGTGGAAGTACACACCATGTAATCAGGTTTCACACGTTGTGTACTCATGTCGATAGATGAACAGTGCCACGCTGGCGAGAAGCCGCCAGAGGAACAGTTAATAAACTAGAAAGTACACACCGTGTACTCAATAGTACATGTCGTGTAGTTTGTTTTTTTCACATTAAATGGGAAGTAGCCTCCCCTGTTCACTGGGAAGACTTAGAACTAGAGAAAAAAGTCGGGAGAGAGGGTCAGACCTTCTAGGAGCTCCATATCAGGTACTATGAATCAGTTTTCTACACAGTCGATCTCCCTGGAACAGCGCAGGTGAGTTCTTCCCCCTCCGGGCATAGTTCTTACCAACTGTTGTGCGTTTTTGTGTATCGTTGAGCTACGAGCCAATGTTGGGGGAGTCGTGTGGATGAGGCCTTGGCTGTTTTGAATACCTTGAATTTTATAGGTTATTAAATGTGATAATAAACTGTTGTTTGGTATTTCTTCTTGGATCTGGACCACCACGGGGGTGCGTTCCTCTGTTTAGCCATTTAGCCAAGATACCCGAGGGTATGCCTTGTTTAATTTGCACATTACTTTTTACATTAGAGAAATTGCAATTGAATTATTATTTTTATATTGGGAATGGCTCAGTTACATGTTTAGGCTGAGGGCAGTGTTTTACTTAGTCTGAGGGAAGTGCATCTTTTAGCCTGAGGGAAACTTCTTCCGTGCCTCTGGGAAATAGACTCTATGAACAAGGATGACAATTTGTACGCCACATGGAAATATCTATTATTCTTGTGGGAAATCACCTATGGGTTAAGTTTCTGATTACCTGATGGTAAGGGCTTGCATGTCTGAAGACACTGACTATTTACATAGAAATTCACTATGGTGGTTTCCTTATAATGAACTATTAAATGAATATTAAAATGGAAATATAACTGGTAAATCTAGTTACTTTTGAGTATTTCTTAGTTTAGTGCATTTACTTTTTCACATTTTTGTTGCATGTGTACACACAGATGAGCACGGGCCTTCGATGGGTGCCTACTGGGAATTCTTTTCTCACACCCTGTTTGGTTCAGGTCTTCGGCCCAAAAAGATTACATTTCTATAGGTGTGGATAAGGGAAAGGGTCCCTATACAGGTACTTGATTGCTGCTGAGGAGTAGGGGAGCATGGGATTGGGATTAGGCTCGTGATGCTACCAGTTATTTTGTTTTGTTTTTCTATGCTCTGTATTGAACTATCATGTATTGTTGTGTAACATGTTCTGGCTATTTTCTTAAAAATTGAGGCATGTTGCATCATTTTATATATATAACTATTGGTCATCATTTAATGTAGTTTTTTATGTATGTATGGTTTATTTCATTCATTTTTGTTGTATGTTTTATCTTGTATTCTGCTGTGCTACACATTGATAAATGAGTGCATAGTTTCCCCACTATCATACCTGGGCCCTCGTTGCGAGTCGGCAGCCTCTGGCATTTGAGAAAATGTGCTTGAGGTCATGTGACCAACTGGGTTCGTGGCACCCGTGGAGTGGTACTCGGATCCGAGATGTTACAAAGTGGAATAAAAGGGTTTCCTTTCATTGACTTACTATTTGGAGCCTTATCTAGGGATAGGACAGAAACGGTAGTTGGTAATAAGCAATGCCCAGGAGTAGCTAACCCGTGTACTAGAGAAAGCTAGTCTACCTCGTATTTTTGCAATTCTTCTGAGTTTTCAAATTTTACAGTTGATTTGATTTCACCGTTTGCTGACGCACTTGTGATTGTACTATTTATATTATATAAATCAGTTCTATTTAGTTGCAACCTGATGATATGAGGGTATTCCATCTCATGTATCATTTAGGCACATGCTAGAAATCACATTCCATGGATAGTTTAATTCCATGTAGGCGCATTAGAAATTGCATGCTGTTGCGATAGTCATTGTTCAAGAAATGCATGTTGTAGTGATAGAAGCTTTGATAAATAACTGTTATGTTATTGGGTATTTTTGTATATTCTTGTTGATAAAATGTTTCCAAACTTTGGTATTTGGGGAGTATGTGCCCTCATTAACCGGAATTTGGTGGATCATTGATTGTTTATCTTGTAATAACATATATAAGATTCCAAACATTGATTTGCGGGGTATATGGGCCCTCACAGATCAAATTTTGGCACTTAGGTGTTGTTTTTCAGTATTTACTGGGTTCTGGAGTAGTATCTAAGCCTTACTGTCAGGGAAACCCAAGAAACACACCGTGTAGTTCCTTGGACAAACGCCATGTGTTCTTCTGTTTGGGAGGAAAAGGAATCTTTTTAAGTACACATCGTGTACCCTATGAACACGCCGTGTAGTCTCTTCCTGTATCATAGGCCGTGTGGGAAGGGACGCGGGGAAGTAAAAGGCTTGGGCGAACTCGCTGTGTACCTAATGTACATGTTGTGTAGTGTTGACCCGGAGTCCAACTGTGTAACTAACAACATGGGTCTATGGAATCTTTTTGTACATGCTGTGTCAATGGTGAACACACCCTGTAGTCTGACCTGGGGACCAGGCCATGTAACAAACAAACACGGGTTGGTGTTACCTCTTCTTGAACATGCTGTGTACCTGAGGGACACACCGTGTAGTCTTGACCGGTGGGAGACCATGTGGACTTACATGTGTGGCTGGGGAAACTGGGTGGTGTACACACCGTGTTCAGGTGTAACACGTCGTGTGGTATCAATCCGAGTAGTAGGCCGTGTCACAAACGACAAAGGCAGTTGGAAAAAATGACACCATACACACCGTGTATATTATATACACACCGTGTATTTTTGTTCAATGGGAGTCGTGTGGCTTAGCCGTGTAGAGGGACCCGGGTAGGGGAAGAGAAGTCAGGTACACGTAGTGTATTTAGTATACACTCCATGTAATCTTGTTGTGAAATCTTGAATACCTTCTTCATCATGTTCCCCTTTTGGTCCCTTCATTTTTAGTCTGTGATAATCTTCATCTATGGTGTGTGTTTGACATTATAGAGTCATGCCGTCGAGACAACCACATGTTGTTCGCCAGGAGAGTGGCAACGATTACACCCCAGAGATGGTGGGCCGTGGTATACTAGTGGATCCTCCAGTAGAGCCAGATGGGGAGCCAACCATTATATCGGACACAAGCGCGGATGCATAGTTCTGTGAAGTATTTATGCGGTTCATGCAGAACTTTCAGGGAGCACCGCCAGCTACCACATCTATGGCTGAGCTGACTCGTATATTCCAGCAGTAACATCCGCCCACGTTTCCAGGGTATGGTGGACCACAGGCTGTGGAGTCTTGGCTGGGGTCTATACATACTATTTTCGAGCATCATAAGATGCTTCCCGGGTGGAGGGTCAAGCTCGCGACTTATATGCTGTGTGATTCCTCCAAGAGGTGGTGGGATGTTAACACTCAGTCCGATCATCACAGTGACATGGCATGTGATTATTTTTAGTCATCCTTCTATGAATTATACTTCCCAGAGATGTTGAGGGAAGATAGATCTTTAGAGTATATGAATCTGCAGTAAGGATCTATGATAGTGAAGGATTATTCTGCTCGTTTCACCGAGCTTCAGCGTTTTGCACCCGTTCTAGTGTGTGATAAGACATTGTGAGCCAGAAACATTGAGAGTGTTCTTTGATATTACATCCGAGCAATGGTGAATGTTTTCAGGTTGTCTTCAATACATGCTATTGTAAACCAGACGCTGATTACAGAGAGGAACCAGTGGGAAGCTAGTGGTGCAGGCCAGGTCGGTTCAGCACTAGTTTCTTGTACTATTTCTACCTGTAAGAGGAAGAGACAGATGTAATTCTCTCACGGTGGTAGTACAAGCCAGAATAATGTTTTAGGTGGCCAGGTCATGTGCCACCAGTGTTGTAAGGAGGGGCACAAGGGACCGCAGTGTCCCCGTGACCCTATGGAATGTCGAGCTTGTGGCAAGATGGGTCATCTGTAGCGCTTTTTCAGGACGTTTACACTGGTGTCTAGTGAGAGGGTTATGTACATACTTCGCATGCGGGAGCAGGGCCAACAGCTTCATACCAGTCGGGAAACTGGAATAGTTTAGGGCGTGCAGGTATAGATGGTGGTCATGGCTATGGTAGCCAGACACCAGGATCTCAGAGGCAGTAGGGTGGGACAACTCAGGGTAGCCAGGCTGTGTCATAGGATTGTGGCACTGGGTAGGAATATGCAGTGTAATAGACCCAACAGGAGTAGGATCCCATACCTTCTACTGTCAGAGGTACTATTTTATTAGCTTCTATCTTATCTTCAATACTTTTTGATATGTGTGCTATGTATAGTTTCATATTTGTTCCATTCGTAGAGAGCCTTGGGATCTGTGTTTCTTCTTCATTTTCTGTTGTTATATGGATAGACACTCCATTGGGAACTAGAATGACATGTGTGTGTTAGTGTAAGAAGTGCCACCATGAGGTTGAAGACTGTCACATTCTGTGGGACCTCTATGTCTTATAGATGACGAGCTATGATTTCAATCTCATAATGGACTAGTTGGTTCCCTTTCGAGTCATTATAGATTTCTATCGTCGTAGGGTGAGTTTAAAATCACCAGAGGGAGGAGAGTTTTTAAAAAGGGTGAATGGGATGTTCAAGTGAGTCGAGCTGGACCAGAGCATTATGGGCGTGGTGGAGTCACAGCCTAGATTATGATTTTATATTTGGATGATCAAGGGACTTTTCAGAAGGATTTCCCTCCAATGGTTGATCGTTTCAGGGATGTATTCCTGGATGACTTTTCAGGTCTACCTCCGAAGGGAGTGGTGGATTTCTCGATTGAGCTTGTGCCAAAACTGACACCAGTATCCATTCCTCCTTATAGGATGTCTACACCTGAGTTACAGGAGATCATGAGGTATTTATAAGAGTTATAGTGAAAGGTTTTCATCTGACCGGGTACTTCTCCTTGGGGTTTGCTGGTCCTTTTGCGAAGAAGGCGGACGGTACCCTCAGACACTATATGGATTATCGGAAGTTGAACCTATTGATAGTTAAGAACTATTATCCCTTGCTGAGGATTGATGATCTTATTGATCAACTTCAAGGAGAACGAGTGTTCTCGAAGGTTGACATGAGATCCAGATATCATCAGTTGTGCGTGAGACCATCAGATATCTCGATTATAGCTTTTAAGAGTAGATATGGTCTATATGAGTACATGGTTATGCCATTCGGACTCACAAATGTGCCAATAGTTTTCAGGGATCTGATGAATCATGTGTTCCATCCTTACCTGGATTCTTTTGTGGTTGTATTCGTGGATGATATCTTAGTGTACTCTCATGCTCAATACAACCATGCCACCCATATTGAGATCGTATTGAGCACACTAAGAGAGAATAAGATATATAGAAATCTCTCAATGTGCCACTTTTGGATGGACCTGATTCAATTCCTGGGTCATATCATCTCATAGGAAGGCGTTGTCGTGGATCCAAAGAAGTTGAGAGCAGTAGTTTCGTAGGAGCAGCCTAAGAACGTGTTTGTGATACGGAGTTTCTTGGCGATGGCTAGTTACTATAGGCGACTCATCTAGGACTTCTCCCGCTTAGCAGCGCCATTGAAGGGTTTGACTAAGAAGGGTGTGAGTTCGTCTAGTCAAAATCTTGTGAGAGAACATTTTAGGATCTAATGGGAAAGTTGAAATCAACACTAATCATGATACTCCCAGAGCAGGGGAAGATCTATACAGTTTACTATGATGCATCAGGTATTGGTCTGGGAGTTGTGTTGATGTAGGGGGATCAAGTTGTTGCATACGGGTCTCGGTAGTTTAGGCCACATGAGATGAATTACCCAACACATGACCTCGATTTGGATGCAGTCATTCATGTGTTGCGATGTTGTATACATTATCTCTTGGGAGAGAATTTTGTGGTTTTCACTGACAAAAAAATTCACATGTATATCTTTACTCAGCATTACTTGAATCTGAGGCAGCGAAGGTGGGTCGAATACCTTAAGTATTTTAATTTTGAGCTTACCTATACACCTGGTAAGGGTAATGCAGTTGCTGATGCACTGAGTTGGAAGACTCAGACATAGTTGGTTAACAAGGCTAGTGGTGAGTGGAAGCTTATGGATTTTCTCTCTGAGATTCATTTGGAGGTGGACAATAGTAAGGGGCTATTCTATCATTCATCTTTAGCTATGAATTATACCCTCATGGATAGACTAAGGATGATACATCTATCTGATTCATGAGGCCTAGTTTTATGGGAGTCAGTGGCAAGTGAGGACCCTCTTCCTTGTTGGATGATATGTGATGATGTTTTCTGCATTTCCAAGGATGAATATGGGTTATAGGGGATATACATGAGGAGATGATGCGGGAGCCTCATGCTTCAGCTTGGGCAGTTCATCCCGGAGTTACCAAGATGTACCGTGACTTGAGACATCAGTACTGGTGGCCGTGTATGAAGATAGAAGTATCTGGTTTTGTTATGATATGTTCCACTTGTCAGTAGGTGAAGGCAGAGCATCAGAGGCCAGCCAAACTGTTACAGCAGCTACCCATTCCAGAGTGGAAATGTGATGATGTCGGGATGGACATTATGAGTAGGTTGCCGAGGACACCTCGAGGAAATGATGCCATGTGGATCATTGTGGATAGAATTACGAAGGTATCTCACTTTTTTTTATCAAGGAGAACTTCAGTGTTGAAGATATTAGGATACTTTATATCCTAGAGTTCATACGTCTTCATGGGGTCCCTCGTTCTATCGTTTCAGAAAGGGACGCCTATTTTAAATCTCATTTCTTTCAGGGTTTTCAGACGGAATTGGGTACACAGGTGCTTCTGAGCATAGCTTACCACCCTAAGACTGATGGTCTTTCAGAGCATACAATACAGGTTCTATAGGACATCTTGCATGCATGCATCCTAGAATTTGGGGGCTCCTGGGAGAAGCATATACCCCTAGTAGAGTTTTCCTATAATAGTAGCTTTTAGGAAACTATTGAGAAGGCACCTTACAAGCCTTTATATGGTAGGCCATGCCTATCACCATTGTAATGGTTAGAGCCAGGTGAGGCAGCTTTACTGGGACTACGTCTCATGCAGGAGACATTTGAGCAGGTCCAGTTGATTCAGAAGCGGATGGGTACTGCGCAGTCTCATCAGAAATCTTATGTTGATCGACTTAGACGACCCCTGGAGTTCTTGGTTGGGGATCGGGTTTTCTTGCATGTTTTACCAAGGTTGGGACCCAGGAGGATTAGGAGACATGTCAAACATTCACCAAACTATGTGGGGCCATTTGATATTCTAGAGAGAGTCGGGTGGGTTGCCTATCAGTTGCAGTTACCACAGAGGTACCGGGCTATGCATGACGTCTTCCATGTATCTTAGTTGCACCGTTATCATTCAGACCCGTCTCATGTCTTTCACCCATATGAGGTTGAGCTTCAGATAGATTCATCCTTTGAGGAGCATCCGATTTTTATCGTGGATAGGTGCATGAAGGTTCTATGGGGCCGGTCAGTTCCTCTCGTACGGGTGATATGGTAGCATGGCTGAGTGCAGGACAAAAACTGGGAGCGGGAGACCGACGTACGTGCTCATTGGCCAGAGTTGTTTTGGTCTTTATCTTCACCAACCTTGGAAGGGAAATTCAGGGATGAATTTCTTTAAGGGGGGAAGTTTGTAAGAACTTGGTCCTTATTTGTGAGGTACACATTTCTTCTTTTCTCTTTTCCTAAAGTGTTTTTTAGAAAATAAGGAAAATGGTGTCAAATCTTAAATTTTGGGACTACACGTCGCGTACTTTTCCACACGCCGTGTACTTTGTCCGTGTGGGATGACTACATATGGTGTGTGGCCATGTTGAAGACGATGGGTGTAAAAACGGAGTACACGCCGTGTAGTGGGTATTTAAACGCCATGTAGTCAGTCGAAAAGTGAATAGTAAGGTGGTGGAAGTAGCCACCAGCCGAGCGGCAGTACACGTCGTGTAGTCAGGTTTCAAACACCGTGTACTCATGTCGATAGATGAATAGTGCCACGCTGGCGAGAAGCCTCCAGATGAACAGTAAAAACACTAGAAAGTACCCGCCCTGTACACAATATTACATGCCTTGTAGTTTTTTTTTCACATAAAATGGTAAGTATCCTCCCATGTTGACATGGAAGTATTAGAACCAGGGGAAGGAGTCAGGAGAGAGGGTCTGACCTTTGAGGACATCCAAATTGAGTATTAAGAATCCATTTTCTGCACCGTCGATCTCCCTAGAACCATGCTGGTGAGTTCTTCCTCCTCCTGGCATAGTTCTTAACAATTCATTCCTAGGAGAAAGTTATTTGGGTTTGAGTGGGGTTTCCTATTACCTCATATCTACATTTATCTTGGATGATTTGAGGATCATCGTTCGCGTATATCGTTCAAGGGCGTTTAAGGTAGGTGGCTTAGTGTTTAAATTCCTAGTGTTATTCGTTTTTTTGTGTATCGTTTAGCTACGAACCCATGTTGGGGGTGTCGTGTGGATGAGTCCTTGGATGTTTTGAAACCTAGAATTGTATAGGTAATTAAATTTGATAATAAACTATTTTTTCGGATTGCTTCTTGGATCCAGGGCGACCTCGGCTGTGTGTTCCTCTATTTAGCCATTTGGCCAGGATACCCGAGGGTATGCCATGATAAATTTGCACATTAATTTTTCATTGAGAGGAATTTCATGTGAATTGTTTGTTATATGTTGGGAATGGCATGATTACTTGTTTAGCCCAAGGGCAGTGTTTTACTTTGCCCGAGGGCAGTGCATCTTTTAGCCTGAGGGCATCTTTTTCCACGCATGTGGGCAATAGACTTTGTGCCTGAGGGTGACACTGTTTACGCCTATGGGAAATATCTGTTATGCCTGTGGGAAATCACATGTGGGTTACGTTTTCGATTACCTGAGGGTAAGGGATTGCGTGAATGAGGATAGTGACTATTTAAATAGAAATTCACTGTGGTGGTTTCCTTATAATGAACGACTAAAAAAATATTAAAATGGAAATATAACTGGTAAATCTAGTTAATTTTGAGTACTTCGTAGTTTATTTCATTTACTTTTGAACAATGTTGTTTCATGTGTACACACAGTTGAGCAGAATCCTTCAGTGTATGCCTACTAGAAATTCTTTTCTCACACCCTATTTGGGTCATGTCTTCGGCCCAAACAGATTACATTTCTACATGTGTGGATAAGGGAAGGGGTCCCTATACAGGTACTTGATTGTTGATGAGAAGTAGGGGATCATGGGACCGGGCTTAGGCTCACGATGCTACCAGCTGTTTTGTTTTGTTTTGCTTTAATTTTTATTGTACAGTCATGTATTGTTGTGTAACATGTTCTGTAACGCCCCGACCCCAGCTACCCAGAGTCGGTGCATTACTTCGTAACATTGGCATGATCACGAGAAAGATCAAATCTCGAAAGACCGATTGGTTTAGTAGCCTTGGAAACACTAGATATATTCATAAGTTTTACATTACATCATTAAACGAAAAACTACTACAACAACATATTGTCTCCATAATCCACACTCATATCCCCACATAATATCCCTGCAGGTCATTCATAACTTACTTCTTCACTTCCTGGGAAAAATAAAACATAGAAAAGGGGTGAGCTCAAATGCCCAGTAAGGATAACAATATAGCGGAAACTTTCATAAATAAGAATAAACTTTTAAGGCAATGTATAACTAAAACAAAAGCCTTTAAAACATGAACTTTCAACATGGTATGGCATAAATAAAATGAAATAATGCCATTTACTTACTCACATGGATATTCTACTAATCGAATAATCACATGAAAAAAATAAAAAACCACTTTCATAATGTTGGAATGCATAATGCCAGACTATCATAACCACATAGCCAAGGCCTCGTGCCAAGACTACAAATAAGATTTTGTCAAGGCCTTGTGCCAAGACACTAGTTTGTCTCATGAGACCTACCGATGTATCGAGGAGCTATAGCGGGCTCCACCCGTCACTTATTAAGTCCAATGCATTCCTCATATGAACAGGTTTAAACATAACATAAACATTCGTATTAAAAATAGCATACGAAATGTCAATACTTCTACCACAAACCATGAATGGTATAAAAATAGCACATCCACGGTCAAACATAACTCATTTGATACAATATGGAAGACTTTATTGTATCACATTAACCACAATCAAGAATAATGAAGGATGTTGACATAGATGAAAATAATCATCAAAACTTTTTGAGAGAAATATCCCCCTTTTCTTGAAACATTTAAAAGTCACACTATTTGTCAAGAAGCCATTTAAAAATAGATTTTTGAATCAAAGTGTCCCATACCACTTTGAAACTTTTAAAAGGAGTTTTAATTTTAAAACTTTAATGTCCATATAAATAAATCCTTGAAACCATTTTTAAAACATGGACATTAATGAGCAGGATATAGAAGAATAAGTCTTTAAAACATTTTAAAATGGTATTTTGGTTAGAGGTTCTAACCAAAAGAGAGACACTTGAATACAAATAATTGAGGTAATAAAAACTTTGTAATATCATGAGAATAAAGGGATTCATGATACACTATGTCAATGTACATTATATACACCACATAAAAGTGATTTGGTGTATATCAACAAAGAAGTCTCAGTTGAATGTAAATTGAGATGAAATCTCTCATAAAGGCCGTATCCTTAGGTTAAGGATAAATCAACGACATAATTATGTGTGAAAAATATAAATACACTAAATATGATTGAATATTCAGTGTAAAACAATCAAAGGATATTCACACATATTCTTGTAGAAACAACACCAACGAATTGGATATTTAACTCAACAAATGGAGATTGAGTTAAAATTACTCTTATCAAGTTCATACCGATCACCTGAGAATTTATCAATGGAGTGATTATGTGTATCAAAAGTATATCCACAGAAAAAGGAGTGGAAATTAAGACATAATCAAATGAATAGCGATTCCACACATAATCTTGGAGTAATATAATCAATGAAATATGTGTAAAGCCAAATGAGTGGAAATTGAAATCTCAAATTCCCTTATCGATTAGGTAACTTACGAAACATACACCCATGAAAGAAGTATCATACCATGATGATGTAAATACCCATAAATTAAAGTATATTACACAATGAATACAATCATGGTCAGTACACATACACCACATGCAATAATTAAGTGGTGAACAATGGAAATCTCGCGGAATTGAATGTGAGATAAGAAAATCCCTTACCTTGTACTTTTCCTTGGTTGGGGTAGGTTAACCTCCTGTATAATGGTGAAATAATTGTTATTAAATTATACAAGAATCATATATATTAATATGATATCATATATGATCTTTTAATATTGATTTGATAATAATATCTTAGTATTATCGTTGTTTCGGGTGTTAACTTACTTGTTTTCTTTTGTATGTTTTGTTACGTAAGACATGTTTGTAAAGGATAGGTTGTATATTATTCAAATCCAGAATGGTATCAAGTCCTTAAACATCATTTTTAAATCATCAAATGATAATTATACTTGAATGGATACGATGGAGGATGAATCTCATCCCGTTCGTGGAGACGGTAGTCCGTACGTACGCACGAACGCAACTTCCATTTAATTTTTATTTTAAAAGAATTGAATCCAAATTATACTTAGGTATATTACTATTACAGTATAATATAATATTTTATATATGTTACTTAAGTTCATTAACACCCTCTTTTATACGTTCCATGTTAGGTATGAACGAGTCATATCATTTTAAGGGGGCGGTAGTCCGCACTTCCTCAAATGAAATTATCGTATGTATATACAACATGAAACGAATAATGGTATGAAATAAAATGGAATTACAGTAGCTTATATATAAAATATATATCATTAATATCATATTTAATTACAGTTCCATCATAATGGCCACCATGAGAGGCGGTAAGATGTATTTGAACAATCATCGTTTCGTGAGGCGTTAGTTTTCCATCCACAGAAACATTATGTTCATCATCCATTAGATGGAGTTGTGTGTATGTGTAGTTTGAATACTTCTTATAACAACATACTAGTATATTTAGGATACTGGTGTTGTTACAAAAGAAAGGAAATAAAAAGAGTTTGGGGGTTGGAGAAGCAAAATAAATGAAAATAATTTAAGAGAAATCGTTACCTTTAATTTAGGTAACTCACTTTGGTTGGAACCAAAGGACTTCTTGAAATGCTTTCTGCCTAAGGGGAAGCTTCAAGGATGAGGAGAGGGATGTGGGGAGCTTAGTTGGGCAGAGTTTGGACGAGCCAAGTGGCTTGAGAGGTGTGAGGAATGAGTAGAAGTGGTCTCCTTTTATAAGGGAGAGGAGGGGCTCTTTAGGAAAGAGTGAAAGTATTACTTTATAATATAATTATATTCGGTTTATAATGGTCCAAAAATCATTGAGGTCAACGATAAGATGACTCATATTCTAAATAACATCAACCAATAATAATTGGACAGGTTTTAGATAATATTTTAATCATTATAATCTTATTTATTTAAATGATTTATTAATGAGGTAAACATTGCATCACTATTGTGTCATTAATAATTTAACTTATTTGATGTCTAAAAACTATAAATAAAATATCATTATGTAGGAAATCGTTTTAGCTTTCGAATGAATATTTATAATCGAAAATCCAACATGTATAACCCTATGTAATAATTTTTCTTCTAAAAGATGTAAGCTTATGCCATTTTTATTTTTATTTTAACTTTATTAATATAAAGTGTCCCTGCCACATACAAGTGGCTCCAAGGGGTCCCCAAATTGACCCAAGGATGCTCATGGTAGGTTATGTGTCCACCAATAAGGTTAGGACACGTTTTAGGGTAATTTTGTATTATTATAATATTCTATTTTAACCCTTATTTACCGGATTTACCCTTAACCATGGTAAATAAAATATTTACCACAGTAATTATTCAAAATGTCTAAAAATAAAAGTTACCTATTTACACAATTTGGACATCCTGATTCCAAATATGGAATCCATTTTTCTAAATTCAAAACACAGAAGTGGCAGAAATTAATTTAAAATTAATTCCCGCTGTCAAAACAAAAAGCGTGTTTTTAAGAGGTAATAACTATCAAAAGATTGACACTTGTTTATGTTCAGTTTAATTGTAAAATTATGTCCAATGACCAACATTATATTAAATGGTAAAAATATATTCTAAATATACTTTAAAACCACTCAAATTCACAATTTATCACTATTAATTATTTTGATTAAAAAAGATGTTTTTAATTAAAATTTAGTAATTTTCACTATTCATCAAAATATGAATGTTATCCGAAAAGTACCAAAATTTCACCTTAGGCTAAATTCGATATTCCGAATCCAAAAATGAAGTCCATTTTAAAATATAAAATATATATAATTTCAAAATTTAGGTATTACTATTCATAACGGCTAGTTTGATCGGTTGTGGTGTGTGTTAAAACTCGAAGTTGCGTACAACACACGCTACTGTTTTATTCAAAGGAAAGCGTACCGTGGAAGCTTGGGATGTTTCATTTTAAATTTTTTGATGTCTCCATTTAGTCAAAAAGTTTAAAATATTGTATTTAAAAAAGGATTCACTATCAAAAGTTGATAAAAGTGCAATACTGAAAATGAATCTGTTCTTGCATTATGACTAAGAAACTCATAATATGGATTCTAAAATTATAAGGATTATATAAAGTTTAAAATTTAGTTAATACTATTCATGACCTCTTTTAATGGATTTTTTTTGGTAAGTCATGGTGCAATTGAAATCGGTGTTGCGTGTAGTGCAAGTTATTGAATTATTTTGAAGAAATAACACACTATGAAATATTGGGGTGTTACATTCTCCCCTTCTTCAATAAATTGCGTCCTCGCAATTTGAAATTGTTCTTTGAAAATAAAAGGTTGAAAATAGAAAATATATTTGTGGGAAAACCCACATCGGAAATTGGGTTACTAAAATTTAGTCTTAATATGTGGAAAAGAGAAATGAAACGGTCACCACCAAATTATGATCTTGATTAGGAGAACATTGGTGGCAATTAGAGACATATAATTGGAGGAAAAACGTAAATATTTATAGGTAGTGATTGAGGTCATCAATCAAAAACAAGTATAAAATTGAGGTCCTTAAACTCATCAATCTATTATGATTTGAAGTACCATCGGTTCAACAAAATATAGGGTATTGGGATAACACATTTTTGACGTTTCAAAATATCTTAGTTGAAATCCCACATCGAAAAATGAATTAACGAGGCCTCTATTTAAAATAAAGAGTCGAAAGTATGAAGATTACCGAAAATAACACATACTAGGGTTCCATGTAGGAAAATATGGATATGGAAGAAAAATCTAACCGTCAATTATCTGATGGAGAGTGGTAGAGAACATGGCTATGAAAAGGCCAACAATCCCAAAGCCATAAATTAGTGATGATTTAAGGTACCATCTAGGAAAACATTTTTGTTCTAAGTTGCTTTTCTTAATATTGAGGAATTCATTTATGAGATTGGCTAAGATCATAAGGAGGTATACTTACTTTATAATTAGAGTTTTATCCATTAATAAATTTCTACCACAAACTCATCTTTCACTCTAAAAGATAATAGAATGTAAAAAAAATTCTATTTACACTATTCGTATAGGGTTCCAAAATAAACGAATTTATAATTCATCTACAAGGTCTTTTAATAAAAACTACATTATTTAATCCAGGACATCTCGTGGGCCAGTGGTAGGTGATACACCCTTGTCGCCCTTCGGTTGCGGGTTCAAGTCTCGCAGCCTTGCCGGACGCGACGGGTTGCCGCCCGACCTCCGGGTTGTCCTTTTATGGCAATCCAAAATAATCCAAACTAGAACTATCCAAAATACTTCTATCCAAACTCACATTCCAACATTTATAAGTAAGGTAAACATAATGTAGAACCTTTTTACCCCGTAATAGCATATGAATACCTTCATCATGTATTCTTTTAATACACCGAAACATCCTGAATTACCATATTCCTTATTGATTACATTCATGCTCCCTTATTCCATATAGAAAGCTGGATATACTTCATTAATCCAAAAATGTTTTAAACCCCAACAATGATGGAATATACAAATCATTAATCAGTTCCAGGGTAGTCAAGAATATCCAATATAATTTATCCAAAACAATCACATATTATTCCAAAATCACTACCTCAGTATCAGAACTATATTATGATTTATCATTCCCTCAACCATATATTTTCCAAAAATTTATCCTTCTATTGAGTCACTTTTCTTTGTTCCACACAATCTCAAGTCCTTAATGAAATAGTACTACAGTACAATCCTAATATACTCCATGATTATTGTAACAAGTACATTGTTGATACAACACTCAATTGACATAATCAACATAAAAACTCTAATCATTCCTCTTCATCTGTGGTAGTATCATAACTTGATTATTATCCAATAACATCATTTGCGGCATAGTCTGATGACTGTGACATAGGTTCGTGTAGTGTCCAAACTCCTTGCAAATGAAGCATTGTACATTTAAAACCATTTTCTTACCCTTGCAGTCACGTACTTTGTGCCCTTTTCCTCCACACTTATAACGAACTCACATTCCTTTCAGGCAAGTTCCAGGGTGTTTCTTTCCACAGTTACCACATATGGGAAAATTCTCCTTTTCCCTTTTCCCTTTATCCATCTTTCCCTCTTCCATCCTTTTCTTCTCTTGCTTCCCTTCAAATCCATAGGACTCAGTAAACTCTTTACTTATCTTATCAACACATGATATTATTTCTTCATATGATGATAATACATGGGAGACTATTTCTCTTATAAATTCTAGCTTAAGACCATGAAAGATATGATCCTTCCTTCTATTTGGATCATGTGAATTTCTGGAGTTCTCATTCCTTCTACTGGCGCCATTTCTAAACAATGGCATAAACTAGATCAGTTTATGAATCAAAATACATAATCCCATACTTATAAAACACTTAACATAAATTGAACTATTTATGGATATAATCCATAATCATAAAAATGTTTTCTTTAAGGAAGTATATACTCATAAACCCTTCATAATGATTTGTAATGAAAATGAGAGTTATCCTAAGCATATCCCCCGGGAGTGTCGTAACCAAGAGTGCAGCAAGGCCCGTTGTCGTGCACCAGTTCCCGTTCGAGTCTAGCTCAAAGCGGTGTTTTCGGGTTTTACCCCTAGGTACATCTGTGCCAGAGCCACCTCTACCTGCTCGTATCCAGACAGGGATGTATTGCTCGGAAAACTCACAAAATCTCTACAATACCAAAATTCTAGGAAGTTCTTCTATACTAATCCTCAAAGTTCATCTTAGGTCTACGTGCTCTAATCAGAGTTTATCTAAATCTAGCTTCCAAGGTTTGTACTAAACTTCCTCTGATACCAACTGTAACGCCCCGACCCCAGCTACCCAGAGTCGGTGCATTACTTCGTAACATTGGCATGATCACGAGAAAGATCAAATCTCGAAAGACTGATTGGTTTAGTAGCCTTGGAAACACTAGATATATTCTTAAGTTTTACATTACATCATTAAACGAAAAACTACTACAACAACATATTGTCTCCATAATCCACACTCATATCCCCACATAATATCCCTGCAGGTCATTCATAACTTACTTCTTCACTTCCTGGGAAAAATAAAACATACAAAAGGGGTGAGCTCAAATGCCCAGAAAGGATAACAATATAGCGGAAACTTTCATAAATAAGAATAAACTTTTAAGGCAATGTATAACTAAAACAAAAGCCTTTAAAACATGAACTTTCAACATGGTATGGCATAAATAAAATGAAATAATGCCATTTACTTACTCACATGGATATTCTACTAATCGAATAATCACATGAAAAAAATCAATAACCACTTTCATAATGTTGGAATGCATAATGCCAGACTATCATAACCACATAGCCAAGGCCTCGTGCCAAGACTACAAATAAGATTTTGTCTAGGCCTTGTGCCAAGACAGTAGTTTGTCTCATGAGACCTACCGATGCATCGAGGAGATATAGCGGGCTCCACCCGTCACTTATTAAGTCCAATGCATTCCTCATATGAACAGGTTTAAACATAACATAAACATTCGTATTAAAAATAGCATACGAAATGTCAATACTTCTACCACAAACCATGAATGGTATAAAAATAGCACATCCACGGTCAAACATAACTCATTTGATACAATATGGAAGACTTTATTGTATCACATTAACCACAATCAAGAATAATGAAGGATGTTGACATAGATGAAAATAATCATCAAAACTTTTTGAGAGAAATATCCCCCTTTTCTTGAAACATTTAAAAGTCACACTATTTGTCAAGAAGCAATTTAAAAATAGATTTTTGAATCAAAGTGTCCCATACCACTTTGAAACTTTTAAAAGGAGTTTTAATTTTAAAACTTTAATGTCCATATAAATAAATCCTTAAAACCATTTTTAAAACATGGACATTAATGAGCAGGATATAGAAGAATAAGTCTTTAAAACATTTTAAAATGGTATTTTGGATAGAGGTTCTAACCAAAAGAGAGACACTTGAATACAAATAATTGAGGTAATAAAAACTTTGTAATATCATGAGAATAAAGGGATTCATGATATACTATGTCAAAGTACATTATATACACCACATAAAAGTGATTTGGTGTATATCAACAAAGAAGTCTCAGTTGAATGTAAATTGAGATGAAATCTCTCATAAAGGCCGTATCCTTAGGTTAAGGATAAATCAACGACATAATTATGTGTGAAAAATATAAATACACTAAATATGATTGAATATTCCGTGTAAAACAATCAAAGGATATTCACACATATTCTTGTAGGAACAACACCAATGAATTGGATATTTAACTCAACAAATGGAGATTGAGTTAAAATTACTCTTATCAAGTTCATACCGATCACTTGAGAATTTATCAATGGAGTGATTATGTGTATCAAAAGTATATCCACAGAAAGGGGAGTGGAAATTAAGACATAATCAAATGAATAGAGATTCCACACATAATCTTGGAGTAATATAATCAATGAAATATGTGTAAAGCCAAATGAGTGGAAATTGAAATCTCAAATTCCCTTATCGATTAGGTAACTTACGAAACATACACCAATGAAAGAAGTATCATACCATGATGATGTAAATACCCATAAATTAAAGTATATTACACAATGAATACAATCATGGTCAGTACACATACACCACATGCAATAATTAAGTGGTGAACAATGGAAATCTCACGGAATTGAAAGTGAGATAAGAAAATCCCTTACCTTGTACTTTTCCTTGGTTGGGGTAGGTTAACCTCCTGTATAATGGTGAAATAATTGTTATTAAATTATACAAGAATCGTATATATTAATATGATATCATATATGATCTTTTAATATTGATTTGATAATAATATCTTAGTATTATCGTTGTTTCGGGTGTTAACTTACTTGTTTTCTTTTGTATGTTTTGTTACGTAAGACATGTTTGTAAAGGATAGGTTGTATATTATTCAAATCCAGAATGGTATCAAGTCCTTAAACATCATTTTTAATTCATCAAATGATAATTATACTTGAATGGATACGATGGAGGATGAATCTCATCGCGTTCGTGGAGACGGTAGTCCGTACGTACGCACAAACGCAACTTCCATTTAATTTTTATTTTAAATGAATTGAGTCCAAATGATACTTAGGTATATTACTATTACAGTATAATATAATATTTTATATATGTTACTTAAGTTCATTAACACCATCCTTTATACGTTCCATGTGTGGTATGAACGAGTCATATCATTTTAAGGGGGCGGTAGTCCGCACTTCCTCAAATGAAATTATCGTATGTATATACAACATGAAACGAATAATGGTATGAAATAAAATGGAATTACAGTAGCTTATATATAAAATATATATCATTAATATCATATTTAATTACAGTTCCATCATAATGGCCACCATGAGAGGCGGTAAGATGTATTTGAACAATCATCGTTTCGTGAGGCGTTAGTTTGCCATCCACAGAAACATTATGTTCATCATCCATTAGATGGAGATGTGTGTATGTGTAGTTTGAATACTTCTTATAACAACATCCTAGTATATTGAGGATACTGGTGTTGTTACAAAAGAAAGTAAATAAAAAGAGTTTGGGGGTTGGAGAAGCAAAATAAATGAAAATAATTTAAGAGAAATCGTTACCTTTAATTTAGGTAACTCACTTTGGTTGGAACCAAAGGACTTCTTGAAATGCTTTCTGCCTAAGGGGAAGCTTCAAGGAGGAGGAGAGGGATGTGGGGAGCTTAGTTGGGCAGAGTTTGGACGAGCCAAGTGGCTTTAGAGGTGTGAGGAATGAGTAGAAGTGGTCTCCTTTTATAAGGGAGAGGAGGGGCTCTTTAGGAAAGAGTGAAAGTATTACTTTATAATATAATTATATTCGGTTTATAATGGTCCAAAAATCATTGAGGTCGAAGATAAGATGACTCATATTCTAAATAACATCGACCAATAAGAATTGGAAAGGTTTTAGATAATATTTTAATCATTATAATCTTATTTATTTAAATGATTTATTAATGAGGTAAACATTGCATCACTATTGTGTCATTAATAATTTAACTTATTTGATGTCTAAAAACTATAAATAAAATATCATTATGTAGGAAATATTTTTAGCTTTCTAATGAATATTTATAATCGAAAATCCAACATGTATAACCCTATGTAAAAATTGTTCTTCTAAAAGATGTAAGCTTATGCCATTTTTATTTTTATTTTAACTTTATTAATATAAAGTGTCCCTACCACATACAAGTGGCTCCAAGGGGTCCCCAAATTGACCCAAGGATGCTCATGGTCGGGTATGTGTCCACCAATAAGGTTAGGACACGTTTTAGGGTAATTTTGTATTATTATAATATTATTTTTTAACCCTTATTTACCGGATTTACCCTTAACCATGGTAAATAAAATATTTACCACAGTAATTATTCAAAATGTCTAAAAATAAAAGATACCTATTTACACAATTTGTACATCCTGATTCCAAATATGGAATCCATTTTTCTAAATTCAAAACACAGAAGTGGCAGAAATTAATTTAAAATTAATTCCCGCTGTCAAAACAAAAAGCGTGTTTTTAAGAGGTAATAACTATCAAAAGATTGACACTTGTTTATGTTCAGTTTAATTGTAAAATTATGTCCAATGACCAACATTATATTAAATGGTAAAAATATATTCTAAATATAATTTAAAACCACTCAAATTCACAATTTATCACTATTAATTATTTTGATTAAAAAAGTTGTTTTTAATTAAAATTTAGTAATTTTCACTATTCATCAAAATATGAATGTTATCCGAAAAGTACCAAAATTTCACCTTAGGCTAAATTCGATATTCCGAATCCAAAAATGAAGTCCATTTTAAAATATAAAATATATATAATTTCAAAATTTAGGTATTACTATTCATAACGGCTAGTTTGATCGGTTGTGGTGTGTGTTAAAACTCGAAGTTGCGTACAACACACGCTACTATTTTATTCAAAGGAAAGCGTACCGTGGAAGCTTGGGATGTTTCATTTTAAATTTTTTGATGTCTCCATTTAGTCAAAAAGTTTAAAATATTGTATTTAAAAAAGGATTCACTATCAAAAGTTGATAAAATTGCAATACTGAAAATGAATCTGTTCTTGCATTATGACTAAGAAACTCATAATATGGATTCTAAAATTATAAGGATTATATAAAGTTTAAAATTTAGTTAATACTATTCATGACCTCTTTTAATGGAATTTTTTTTTGGTAAGTCATGGTGCAATTGAACTCGGTGTTGGGTGTAGTGCAAGTTATTGAATTATTTTGAAGAAATAACACACTATGAAATCTTGGGGTGTTACATGTTCTGTATGTTTTCTTAGATCTTGAGGTGTATTGCATCATTATATATATAATTGTTGGTTATCTTTTGCAGTAGTTGTTTATATATTTATAGATTATTTCTTCTGCTGTTGTTGTATACTTATTTTGTATTCTGCTGCGCAACACTTTGACAAATGAGGCCATAGTTTCCCCACTATAGGACCTGGGCCCTCGCTGCCAGTCGACAGCCTCTGGCATTTGGGGAAATGAGCTTGAGGTCATATGACCAACCGGGTTCGGGGTACCCGTGGAGTGGTACCTGGATCTAGGATGTAGCAATAATCCTACCATATTCTTGGGGGATGCTGGTTTATAGGAAATAGAGTCATGGCTGCAGTACAACTTATATATATATATATGAGCATCTGGAGATGCCTCCAGAGTAGAGGATCAATATTTCTACTTACATTTTTCATGATTTGGCCAAGAACTAATGGTATGTGAATAACTAAGCTGGTCCACATCTGGCCAAGATCCAAGATGACTTTCAGGTTGCATTCTATGATCACTCCATTCCTTATATGCTGCATTATGACTGATCTAGAGAGTTTAAGAACATATATCAGGGTGGTATGTTAGTCATGAAATATTCTTTGTGTTTTTCTATGTTTTAATTATTTTAACTACTTCATTATGGTGATGGTATTTTAAATTATAGAGACTCAGAGGATGAGATTATGTATGCTATCCATACATAGATGAATATCTTTTGACTAAAAACGTTCTTCGATATCATCAATAAATATCATATAATTTAGAAAACCATGAAAGTAGGTGACAGTTCCAAAAATATAGGATCATTCCGATGGAAGGCCAATAGTTTTTATGGAGGTAGGAGACATTCCCTTGAGGTTTCACATTAAAGTCGTTGAATATAGATTAAATTCTTTGGTAGATCCATTGCATGCCATTAGTTTGGATAACAGGGGTATCAGAATCCTCAGTATGGTAGGGACCCTTTGGAATGCAAAACTTGTGACAATATGGGGAATATTCTGTGATTCTATTAGACCTTTCCATATGCTTCCAGTGTAAGATGATTCATAGTAGCTCAATCATCAGTGGAATGTTATTTTACAACTTGTTAGGTGGGTAGTTGGTGTTGCATTGACCGGACTATCTGAGGAAGAGGTCATGACTATGGTAGCCAGAATCTAAATCATTAACATTATCTGAGCATTCATACTTATGGTATTAAAATTAGAGTATATGGATGTGTATTAGGTCAGACATATGTATTGTAGCTGATAACCATAGATCATTGTACTTGGTCATCTATAATATGAGGTACTATTCTAGTTTCGTCCACTATAGAATCTTATTTATTTGATATAGGATATTTACAATCCTTCTTCTATTTATCTATCATGGAATGTATCAGGATATAAATACAATATTACTATTGTGTGACAACCCTTGATATTCCATTTAGAGTATGATCTGAGGGTATATACCAAGGCATGGACTATCCCCTTGAGGTTGGTAGTTACCCTTTCATTTGAGACCTATGTGTTTTCATGGTGACTAACTTCTATGTCATTCTTGAGATGGATTTGTTGGTCTTTTATCATGCCTTTTTAAAATTCTATCACCACATGGTATCATATATGTCACTAGGGGGAAATAGTTATCTATAAAGTGGTGAGTGGGATTCCAAGGATATAAGAGATTAAATAGAGCATCATGGACAGGATGGTGTGACCTCCCATATTTCTAATTACATCATGGATGATTTGGGTATATATTAGGTGGAATTCCCTCCAGTAGTAGATTATTTTAGGGATGTATTTTCCAACACTTTTTCTAGATTACCGCCTGATATATAGGTAGAGTTAATTATTGATATCATTCTATGATAATTTCCAATTAATCTCAACTACTTTATCTAGGATGACACCTACTAAGCTATAGGATCTCATCTGGCCATTGAATGATCTATAAGACAAATATTTTATATGGAGTATCATTTATTCTTGGGTTTCAACCATTGTTTTCTCTATGAAACTAGATTGGACCATTCATCTATGAATATTTTATACATAGTTTAGCAAACATACGGTCAAGACCAAGTATGTGTTGGCTCTAATAAATGATCTCTTTGACCAGCTCAGTGGATCTTTGGTATTCTCAAAGTCCGACCTGATATGAGTCTATCATCATGTGTGAGTTAGACCATAGGACATACCATGTATAAATACCCATAGTAGTTATGGTTTGTATGAGTACATAATTATGTTATTTTGTCGAATGATGTATTCTACCATTTTAATTGCTTGGATGAATGGGGGTTCTCACCTCTATCTGGAGTATTGTTTCATGGTCTTTGTGCATTATATCTTAGTGTATTATCACACTCGTAGAGACCATGCTATGCATCTTGAGATAGTTTTTAGTACTTTTTGAAAGATTAATATTTATGAAAATAATGATTAATACTCCTTATAGATCAAAAAATTTCACTTATTATGTCATATTATCTTGTAATAATGATTATCTATTTTCCCAAAAAAGATGAGTGTTATGGTTTAATGGGTGTATCCCAAGAACATGTTTGATATATAGAGTTTCTTGGGGTGGATGGATATTACAAGAGCATCATACATGACTAATAAATCCTCACTACACTTCATAATGGTCTTAAAAAGATGTGTGTTAAGTTAATGTGGTTAGAAGAGTGTGATAAAGACTTTCAATAGATGAAGGAATGCATGTTTCGACACCTATTCTTATCATGCTAGATCCAGTAATAGGATATATTGTGTTCTATGGTCCGTCAGACATCAACATGGGAGTACTACTTATTTATGAATATAGAATCATTGCATATCGATCTTTTCATTTGACACCTCTTAAGATAAATTACCAAATTCATTATTGTTTCAGATCGGTTTCAAAAATCCCAACGGTTCTATATCTGATGATATATGAACCTTCTTTCCTAAGGCATGAGTTTGCTAGGAGATTTGGCCAATGACACTTAGGAACTCACATTGGTCGAGAGGATGGGGTGTCGGGCTCATCGCACCCTTTTGGGGGGAAATTATTACCTGTTCTGGGACTCCCATATTGATTTAATTCATATTCATATGTTTGCAAAACATTATTTTATACCCAAACATAGAATCCACAGATTACTCCTGGTTGGAAATGGTCAGCTGGACACATGGGTATGAAATCATTTAGGCCCGAGGTTTACTATCCCTCATTGGATTAATGACTCTAAAGAATTTTTACTCATTGAGATGGTGCTGGTTTAAATCCTCATGACTCGGTGCTCTAGATTTTATTGTCATCCAGGGTGGAAAGATAATGACTCGAGTGTCTGGATAGAACCCAAGATACGGGCTTCCTACGTATCCTCATGAGAGGAATCAGAATCTGTGTAGTTCGGTTGGGATTGTCTGGGAAGAGACGTGAATGTGGACCTGGGGGTCCGATTGTGATCAGGCTTGAACCTCTTTGATGCTTCATACATATCCCTGTGGTGGGGAATCAAAGTCCACGTAGTTCGAATGGGAGTGGGGCATACGCTATGAGGCAGCCCGAGTAACGGATTGGGGCTTACACTCTGAGGAGGCCCATTGTGTGGATTGAGGATTACATTCTATGGAGGCCCACAAGAAAATTTCATGGTTAAGGCCTACACTAAGCCCACGTGAGTCATGCTCTATGTGAGAAACAAGAGGCAGCAGGGACCAGCCGATCACGTCGTGAAAGGTGCGTCCGTGGAAAGTGGAGTGGGGCTTACGCATGGAGCGACTGAAAAAGTCAGGGCATACTCTGAAATGGATCCCCATGGTGACAAAGCACAGTAGGAGAGGTACTTGGCCTCAAATAAGGATGGAGTAGCATCTGTCCCCACCACGCCCTTCCTTGTCCATGGTCGTGGGGAAGTACGGAGGTGCATGGGGGATTCCTTCTGATGGGTCGCCCGCCACACCTCGGGGAAGGGAGAATCACACCAGTCCTAACAAGTGGAGGGGTAGAAAGGGGACTCCCAGTATCGGACTCTGCATTACCGTGGGAATGTGAACCCATGAATGTTACGAGAATCCACTCAAGGGCTGGAGCAACCACTTCACCCTCGCTTACCATGGGTATGTCAACTCAAAATGGTGCGCGGATGCACCTGAGGGTTACATCACACGAGTCTGATGTCTCTGGTGGAGGCCTCGACTCGGGGCCGATGAATGGGCCAATGAGAAGGTTGCGTAGGATGAGGTAAGATTGGGTAGATTTTATCAGCTCGGGGAATGGGAACTCCGAAGGATATGGCGGGCCACACAAGTGTATGAGTGGTGGCGCCCTTTGCGTAGGGTGGTGCTACATGGTTGGAGAAGCTGTCCGCAAACCAGGGTGTTCCACGGATTGATGAGAATTTTGTGAACCGGGGAGGTTTGCGGTTTGGTTGGTATCCCGTGAACCAGGGTGGTTCGTGGATTCAGGTTCGTCCCACGTACTAGGCTGTTACGCAGAGGGGTCCATGCGAGCAGCGGCGGCCAAGGTCGGCGATGGTTGGGGGTTCGTCGGTCGGGGCTTCACCTATGTAGGAGGGTGTTACGCGGTGCGATGGATCTGAAAAGGGCAATAAACTCCCTGGTCCACGGGGAGTGCATTTGCGGAGGGGACATGGTTCACGGTCTTCTATTCATTTTTTATTTAAGTTCGCGGTTCACCAAGTTTTTATGCGTTTTTGGTTCCTTATTAATTCTCTTTAGCTTCATAATTGTTCTGGTTCATGAACTGGAACTTCGCTATTTTAGAAATCCTAACCCCTTCCTTCAAAATTCTTCCACTTGAATCTGATCGATCTTCAAAATTTCCCCCACCCCCCAGGCTCTTCCCCCGCAATATCCTTTTATAGAGTGGGGAAAGAGATATATCTGTGGTCATGTGACAACTTTTTTGGAGGCCCATGATCGGAGACCCGATTCATGGATGACTTGGCGATTTCATGATTCATGGGTGCATTAAATGCACCCCCCCCCCCGGGAAAAAAACTAGCTCAGGGAGTGCTACGCAGCCACGCAGGGTTCCGCCTCCATTCAGGGAACAAAAGCGGATGCGACCTGGGCCGGTCGATGCGGTCCGCAGGTGGGGCGGTTCGTGATGGTGAATTGGTTTGGTGCTTGTCCTGCTTCGCGCCCGCAGAGGATCTCTGCCTCAATTCCGCGAATGACAGCGGTCCGCGGAGGGGGGGCTTTGCGGAGCCGGCCGCCTGGCGTTATCTTTGGACCGATTCATGGATAAGTTCATGTTGCTCTGTCCAATGAGTATTCTCAGCACTTTTCCCCAATTCTATTTGGGGGAAGATGGGGTAAAATCTCCCTTGGAATAAAGTGGATTCTCATTACTCCTTTTTTGATTTTTCAGGACCCTATAAATGCCCCCCCCATCGAAATGGGGTCCGATCAAAACAATTAGGAGGCCATTCTGATGTAGAGTGGTCCTGATACTTGGATAGTTTGATGTAGGGGAGTGGACCCGGTAGGGGACGATGCCTATAAATATGAGGGTCCCACATTTTTCCTTTACCCAATTCTTTATGAAACCAGAGGTCTCTTTAATTTTGTCTTTTCGCACTCGTTCTTTCGCGAAACGCCTCGTTCTGAAATCAGTTTCCACTTCCGAGAACCATTCCTCATTCGCGGTTTCCTTCATTCGCGAACCAATCATCCAACCGCAAACCAATAGTTTTAATGAATTAAAATGTAAGTCACGCTAGGCCGCGTAGGAACTCGCTCTACAGCTTTGATGGTCTGAAACCTTCCATAAATTGAAAATTTCTAAAGTCCTATAATCCTAATTATTTATATCTGGGATTAAGATTCCATGGAGAAACCTAGTTCTTGGTGTTCTGGCCAACGCTCCACGGGCCAGAGTACAACGGACCTCTTCCATGTAGGATTGGTCCACATGATGCAGTCATCGCGAACCACATTTTGAGGCCTGCCTACAGACCTCGTTATGAGGGCGTCTTAACTCTTTCTCCATATGTTTGGTATTTTGTCCAGATTTTATTATTCTGGACTAACCATTTGCCTGGTTTCCATAATGCAGGGAGAAAATATGGTTCCCCCTCGCCCTACACCCAGGACTGTTTCTGAGCCTCTCCCAATTGGTGATCAATGCCTAAAGGATGTAGATAGCTCTATTAAATATGGAATCCTCCACCCCCAATTGTGCTCCTTCCTTGTCGATCGGCTCTTTGAGCCATAGTGGGAGTACCTCTTTTCCAAGAGCCTTCCTGCCTACGGGTTCGGTTTACTGTCCGATACACCGATTCTGGTACCATCTCATGACAATAATCCTGCAGCATGGATATTTACTAGAACCATCCCTCAATATATGATATCCGCTAGAGGGTGGCCTTCCGTAAGTGATACAGCTGGTGGGTCTGTGTTGAGTCACCTCCCCATGTCCCCAATAGGGGAACAATGTCAGCTAGATGATACAACTCACTGTTACCAGAGAATTTTATGCAATGTTATGGTAAACAACCCGCATGGCTGGTCAGCAGACTGGGACCTTCGGCCCAGAGGGGCATTTAAGTCATTGGACTGGGGGTGGCCCTTCTGGGTTCGCCCGAGCTGTGAAAAATATGAAGTATAATTGCAAGCTGCACGCTTATTCGAAGTTGTCTAGGTGTCACAAACCTATACCCATAGGCCTCAAGCCATCGCCTGGAAACTTATGAGTTGTTGGAGTCTGGACACCAACACATTCCACCTGGTCCATGGTGAGGTGGGTATTTGTCTCTGGTATGTCTTCCAGATTTCAGGGGTCCCCATCATTGGGGGTATATATGATGAATTACTGCCTCCCTATACTGTGTGGGATGACGAAGAGAGGATTCCCCCCTTGGTGAAACAACTTATTGACTAGGACCATAATCATTCAAAGGATACGTCTCCGAAACAGCTCGTCCCATATCGGGAATGGGTAAAAGCTTTTTCTAGAGATAGAATGTCAATGGCTCTCCCATGCAGGCCCATTAACTGCCCTACAATATAATCCTGAAGGGAGAGGGGTAGCTACTGGATGATCCTGGAGGAAGGCTAGTTCAACGACTGGGGCTGAGAGATTGTTCTGGACCTTGATCGGTTAGTTCTTCTTGCGGCATTTTTGGAAATGTTCTTGAGTTTCTAGCTATTTCTCATTCGCAAAAATGGTGGTGTGTTGGTCTCTACTTTTTTCATGGCAGTATAGTTGGCTACCAGCAATATCATTAACTTGGCCGTCCAAGAAATGGCCAGGATTTATCGGTTTCTTAGAAATATTACCGATGGGGTTCGGCCAAACCGGGTAGTCGGCCCTCTCCAAATTCTATGGGGATTTTTGGGAGTGCATATCAAGAACTGCTACACCATTATCAACACTATTCAGATTTTGGGCACCACATTTCGGCCGTACTTGCAAATGATCAGAAGGGTCATTCCTAAAGACTGGGTGACGCAAGAGAAGGATGGACAACAGACGGTTCGTAATATGTGTCTGCTGTCGAGTCGGATCTCGAGTCATGATCATTTCAATTTCTGACTATATCTCTCCCCAATAGGTGTAATTAGGAACACCATATCAGAAGAGTTTAGCAAGCGGTTCAACCACTTTTCCTTCCGATAGGGAATCTTGGTGGCCCGTATCGGTGGGGAACTGATCGTTGAGGGGTACACGCCTTGCCGATTCAGACGTTAATTCGGTTTCATCCAGGCACTGTGTCCTCCCACACTCAATGGTGCCCATGAGAACCGCCATTTAATAGTGGCCAAAAAACTGTGGTTAATGTTTACCCGAGAAGATACCGGCTGTGAGTTTATTACTCCTACACTTGCAGACTCTATCCCTTTCTTGTCTAAGGGATATACCAATTCCTGGGTGCAGTCATACCCGAATGGCCAGCTAGGGCTGTGGGTGCCCACTGTCGCAAGTCCTCAGCTATCAAAGTGAGAGAGGAAGCGAAATGGGGTAGTTGTTCAACCCGGCCGGGCAAGGTTCTTCACAACCCTACTAGTCTCGTGCTTCTCGGGAAGACTTTAATGGACATAGGTGTATGCTCTCATTCCCTCAAAGTTGCCCGGAGGGAGTCAGTTATTCCCGTGGATGCTGCCTTTCTGACTGCCTAGGGTCAATGGGACGAATTTAAATGCCGATCATCCTTTTATAGCCAGTACCCCTATTCTCTGTGGAAGTATCTCCAGGAATCGGGGGTGGCATTTTCCGGGTGGGCTACATATTCGCTCCTATTGAAATTCTTTATGATGCGGACCCGGAGTGGGCCAAGCAGTATCTCTAGGACCTTGAGTCTTACATTCATGCACGCCGAGGTTATTCAGTGTTGAATCATCGAGTACAGGCCATGCTGCGATTGGTGACAGACTTTAGGAAGAGAGTGATCACCCTTCAAGGGGTGATGATTCCGGTAGTCCTCTTGTCGTGGCTGACGCAAGGGAATTCCCTCCCCTGCATCTGAGGTCCTTCCCACAAGTAACCCCAGAAAGTTCTAGGGTGGCAGCAATATCCGAAAAATAGATACGACCACTGGCACCCCACCAGCCCATGTCGATGCCCGACCTTCTCAGGTTGATCCTCCCCGGCTAGTCGTTCCTGTTACGGCTGCATTTTCAAATTCTTGGAGGATTTGGGATGACCCGAGGGTTAGTGGATTAGTTGAATAGGTCTAGGTGTTACTCCAAACGGGCCCTCTCAAGCTTCCAGGTATTGAGACGATCTTCGCTCCACCCCACTTGCTGCTGGAAAAGAATCTGGATGAAATAGTCGCCTCATTGAAGGAGATGGACGCATATGTTCCTTCACTCTAGAACTAGATTTATAGGCCTACCCGGGTGTCCATGATGATAAGACATCTTGAATCGTCTGATCCAAAATAGGAGGGCGTCCTATTCGTTCATTCCGACATTCCTCCTCTTTTACTATGAAAGTTATAAAATTTCCTCCTTTTATGCAGGGGGTGAGGAATCCCAGGGGGAAATTCCTTCCCCGGAATATACTCCCCGGGGTACCACAGTAGGCGGACACAAACTTTATTCTATAGGGATCATTGATGAGGGATCTCCTGGAATGGATTAGCTCATGGAAGCGACCATTGCGGACCTTACTAGGGTGTTTCTTCCTTCGGCTCCTCTCCATGTTCTGAGCGAAGAACTATCCACTGGGTAGATATAGAGATTTCAGCAGGAGTCCCATTTATCGGAACGACTCATACATGGAACGTCGGGTAAACACGACTTCCCGTTTCCTCAATTTCCAAGTCGTATATTTTAATTCTGCCAGTTATTAACTTGTTCTGGTGCATGGTGTTGGGCCGCTTGGAGATCTGGTCGTGGATACACAAGAGGTCATACCTTCTACCCCCTTATCACCTGAGGGATCACCTGTAGCCACACCTGACTGTGATGAAATGGAGGGCACTGCTGAAGGGGAAAGTGATATGGATGCTTTACCCCTACCTTCATCAGTCAGAGATACGTCAGAGGAGGAACAGCTGGAAGTCGAGGCTGCTGCTGATCATACAGCCTCTATAGTTACGGGGGAGGATAGGGATTCCAGGATAAACGAAGAGGCCCAAAATCCGATTGGGTCAACTGCCTCAAACCCAATGGATCTCGTGGCGATGGAGGAAGATCCATATATCAGGCCAATTGTCAGAATCCCTGAGCGGGCCATTATTTTGTTTACCAGGGGAGTGATTTCCCCGGGCTTGATCTACGTAGCAGATTGATTGGGGGAAACTTTGAGAGCTGCTAGCCTTTGGTATGGCCTTAGGCCATGGACACCTCTGGGGGTTCCCAGGACTCCCTTGTCTGTTGAAGATGTATTGTCTTCCTCGAGTGGTCGCGATAGTGCAGAGTTTGAGGATACCGACGCCTTGTTGATCAGAGGTATGTTTCTGAATCTCATGCCACTGACTCTTTCTTCCTCCCTTATCTGATTAGGGACACTTATCTCTCTTATTGACTCTCATGCTTTAGGATCATGACCTATGGAGTTGGCGATTGTGCTGTCAGATCCGATCATGCTTGTGACCACAACTGCCAGGAGCAAAGTTGCTATAGCGCCAGGGTTTGCGGGTGAAGCCGCATCAGGTCCCCCTAGGTGAAGTTCATCCCTCCATATGTATCATCATCAGGGTGTGACTCCGAGCCTGATCAAGAAGTCATCTCCAGACATCGACCTACTCGCCAATGGGCTTGGGATAAATATTGGAAGCTGATTTCTCAAACTCCCTTGGCCGAGATGCCGACCAAATTACTGAAGCTATACAATATTTTTATGCTGCTGGAATTTGACAACATTGACTACAATGGTATTTATGATATAGTCATGAAGGTTGTCACTGAACGAGAAAGACTGGGTGGTTTTGAATCTTTCCTTTCTACTACTCAATCTGAGGCCTACCTTTCCGTGACCTGACAACTTTTTTTAACAGAGGCTTATGATCATGCTGGGGTTGTTGCGAGACTCCAGGGAGAAGTCACTGAGAAGCGTTCTCGACTGGAGGTGCTAAGTAATGACATACGACGCCTGCATCAGGAAGAGACTAATGTCACCACCATAATTGATTAAGTGGAGCAACTGATGGAGGAGGAGATGAGGGCATGCTCAAAGGTGGATCTGGGGGCGGAAGTGTTGTGGGCTGATGGAAAAGCTGAGACAGCCTTACAGTCGAATCACTGTCAAGAAATCAAGGATTCTCATCAGCACCTGATACAACTTTGTGAATCTCCTGAAACTTCCTCTAATAACCCTCCATGCCAGAGGACGCTCCGGATTGTGGAAGCCCTTCTTATCATCTTTTTCATGAAATAAAGAAACGTTTTCCTTATCTCTCTTGTCATTTTATCATGTGATAAAAATTATTTGGTGTTATTACCGATTATGTTAATTCACCCAACATAGAATAATCAAGGGTCGTGGCAATTTCTAAAAACTACTATATCTTTTTCCTGAATCATGGGATCCAGTGAGCTTAGTTTGACTATTTATAGGGTTTTATAGAAAACGCCCAAAAAAGTTTTGTATTTTTATTTTAATACCCCAATTTTTCCTGGGATCACTTGGTGTCGACCCAGCGGGTATGGCCCATCTTTTTCATAGGTTTCCATTTTTGGGTTTTTGGCCTAAAAGGCTTTGCGCCTCATTTCATGAGTGGTTTAAATTCCTTCCGACAATACTATCATTACTGATGTTTTAGGATGAACAACATTTACCAGACATGGTGGGGCGAGGGCCCCAATGTGGTTTGGTTGATTAAAAGATATCCTAATATCATTCAGACACATGTGGGTGGAGCATGTGTAGATTTGAACGACATGCAGGGCATGTCTCAAAGAATGGGAGTCGTATCAGTGTCCAGATAAAGGAAGGGCATCACCTAAGGAAATCTTGTCTTTAGTAGACGGCCCAGGGGTGATCAATATGCCAAGCTGCTGAGGGCATGGGATTCATAGTCATGCAAAGGTGTCCTTAAGTCAATGACTCTCCACTTCTGATGGCCTAAGGACTTCATGGATGTCCGGCTTATGGAAACCACCATGGGTGGCTTATAGAATTACGAAAACCAGTAGTGGTTGTTTAGAAAGGGTATTTAATGTATAAAAAGAGTTTGAGGAAATATTTATTAATTAGGAGTGTGGAAGCAAGGTTCATGTATTACACATTTTTCTAATGTAAAGGATGATTGGAGCTTGGCGCAGTTTCAAGTCATGCTGCGGGGACTTCATTTAGAATGGAATGGCTTCACCTGGTTCTTAGTAATTTCATCAGAGACATTCCTCCATACTCAGGTAGGGTTATGAAAGAGGCTGTTAAACTGTAGATCAAAAGGTTTCCAAATACCAAGTTAGACATGGGGGCTCAAAGGTCAAGATGCGTATAGAGAGAAACACCACCTAAAGAAATATTTTCTTTGGTAGACGAGCCAGGGGCGATCAATATGCAGAGACGCTGAGGGCATGGTATGTTTAGTCATGGAAATGTGTCCTTGGGTCAATGATTTCTTTCTCCCGATATCCAGGAAACTTCTGGGAAGTTGAGATTCGGGACCACCAGGGGTGGCTTATGAGAGTTCAAATTTTTCTATGTACAGAGTATGGTTAATGAGGAGAGGGTGTCTGCATACGGGAAATACATCTAGGATAAATTTCTCGAGAATGGGTTAATTCATTCCTTCTCACACTGGTGTGAGACGGTGGTTTGTGCAGGTATGACCTGTACACTGAGGGATAGAGAAAATCCTCTTTTCTTTCTCGACCCATGGTAGGTTTGACCATGCGGTTTTACATCATACGGCAAGGACAACTTTCGTGCAGTTTAATTTCAGGTGGTAAAGACGAGGAACATTATTGAAGGATGTTGTGCAGTTTAATTTCACGTAGCAAGGACAGGGATCATTTTAAATTCCGTGCAGTTTAACGTCATGCGGTAAGGACATGAAGCATTTTTTGAAGATGTTGTGCAATTTAACGTCATGCAGCGAGGACGTAGGATCATTTTTAAACTAGTGAAAATGATTGTAGTTGGAGGCATCTCCCTTCATGTTTAATTCCTGGTCTTTGCAACTTTATTCCAAGCAACCAAGATGTTCTGTGCAGTTTAATGTCATGCGGTAAGGATGTGGTTTCAAAGGCCACACTTGATCAGAATGTAACTAGGATTGAATATTCCGGCATTCCAAAGACATGGAAAAGGGGTTTATTGGTGTAAAACATGGTTCCAGGGCTTCTTGGATCAAGAGAAATGATTTGGGGGCTCTGAGGCTGGTAGGCGTATGGAGCTAGGAAGAGTATCGCCTGAGGAAATCTTGCCTTTGGTAGACAGGCCAGGGGCTATCAATATTCAGATCCATTGAGGGCATGGTATGCATTTTCATGCAAAGGTGTTCACGGGTCGACACCTTTCCACTTCTTATGGCCCTGAATGGTTATGAGAATCTGCAATTTTCCAGGCCACAAAGTCTTTCATTTGGTAAGAAAATATCTAGACATGTAGGGTATATTCAGTCCTGGTTGATGTTAAGTCTTAGTGTGCTCCGTGCACTGATTTATCTTGCACGTTGGGGTATACCTTCACTCCATGTAGTTTAACGTCATGCGACAAAGACAAAGTACTCCTAGTTTAGAGGTCATAGAGCTTGGACCATTGGATGACTATTTCTACAGTCACTCAAAGGATAACTGAGTTACCATTCTCTGATATACTCTTATCAGGTTGGGGGATGAAGGTTGAAAACTGTAACTCTGAGGTTTCCCGTGTTAGGAGATGTGGTGTGGGGGCTCTGAGGCCGGTAAGCGTATAGAGCAAGGAAGAGTATCACCCAAGGAAATCTTTCCTTTGGTAGACGGGCCAGTGGATATAAATATGTAGATCCGCTGAGAGCATGGTATGCATAGTCATGAAAATGTGTCCCTATGTCAATGACTTTCCACTTATGATGGAAATGAATGATTCTGAATATCAGAGAGTTTTCACAGTATAGAGTTTAGCTTACGGGGATAATGGTGATCAAGCATACAAGAAACATCATCAATGCAATTGTCCATTGAGTCAATGTAGCCTAGCCCTGGCTTGATGTTCATAGATGTAGGTTGTCATGTGAACCATGAGCAGATACATACGCTAACCGGGTAGAGATACCCTGGAAATGTTTTGATGTGAAAAAGGGGATGAACATGTAATCCACTGCCCCATAAAATTTTGGATCAGGAGATATGATATGGGGTCTCTAAGACTGGTATGTGTACGGAGCTATGAAGAGTATCGCCTGAGGAAATCTTGCCTTTGGTAGACAGGCCATGGGCTATCAATATGCAGAGCCGCTGAGGGTATGGTATGTATAGTCATGAAAAGGTGTCCGCGGGTCGATAACTTTACACTTTCGATGGCCATGAATGGTTATGAAGATACATAATTATCCGGGCCGTGGAGTCTGATGTATGGAGGGGGTGCTTCCAAATGCACAAGGAGTGTTCCCATATCTTTTTTTCATATATCTTGGGTGGGTCAAGATGAAGTCCGTGCAGGTTTAACATCGTGCGTTGAGGAGGATGTCTGTGCAGTTTTAATGTCTTGCGGTGAGGATGAAAAATACACCTCGTGCAGATCTGGTCCGTACACGGGGGACGATAGAAGTTTTGTCTTTCATTTGGGGATGGATGATCCAGGGTGAGGGACCCTGGCATCACTACGTATCCTATGATGTAAGGAATAAAGCCTTTCATAGTTCTCTGAAGTCCATGTAGTTTAACGTCATGCGGTAAGGATAAAGATTACACCTCATGCAGGTCTGATCCGTACACGGGGGGAGAGATTTTTTTTGAATGGCTGGATGGGCCAGGATGGGGAACCCTGGCATCACTATGTATCCTATGAGGGAAGGAATCAAGACTCGCGTAGTTCTCGGAATAACAATACAACCCAAGCAGGTTTAGTACGTACACGGGGGAGAAGGGGACTTTTTTTATCCTTATCCCTGCAGTTTAACGTCGTGCAGTAAAGACGAGGAATACAACTCATGCCGGACTGGTCCATATACAGGGGAAGGGGGCACAATTTGTTTTTAATTTTATTCCATTTGGGAGTGGTTGGGCCAGGATAGGGGATCTCGGCGTCGCTACGTATCCTGCAAGGGTAAGAATCAAGCCTCACGTAGTTCTCTTGGGAGTACACCCCATGCAGATCTAGTCCATACATGGGGGAAAGGGGAATTTTTAAATCTTTTTATCCGTGCAGTTTACCATCGTGCGGAAAGGAAGATGGATACACCCCATGTAGGGTTGGTCAGTACACAGGGGGAAAAGTGCATTTTTTAACATTTATATGGGGATGGCTGGGCCATGATGAGGAACCGTAGTGTCACTGCGTATCATATAAGGGCATGAATCTAGCCATACATAGTTATCTGAAATATGTACACCTCGTTTAGGGTAAGTCCTGTACATGGGGGAAGGGGACATTTTTAACTTTTATTTGGGGATGGCTGGGCCATGATGGGGAACCTTTTCATCACTACCTATCATGTGAGGGTAGGAATCAAGCCTTAGGTAGTTATCTGAAAGAAGTACACCCCATGAAGGGTTGTTCCTGTACATGGGGGAAGGGGAAATTTTGAACTTTTATTTAGGGATGGCTGAGCTATGATGGGGAACCCTAGCGTCACTACATATACTAAAAATGCAAGAATCAAGCCTTATGTATTACTCTGAAATCCATGCAGTTTAACGTCATGTGGTGAGGACAGAGAATACAACCCGCGTAGGCCTGGTCTGTACACAGGGGGAGAGAGAATTTATTTTGAATGGCTGGCTGGGCCAGGATGGGGAACCCTGGAATCATTATGTATCCGACGAGGGAAGGAATCAATCCTCGTCTACTTCTCAGAAATCCGTGCAGTTTAACGTCGTGCAGTGAGGATGGAACACTCTTAGTTTAAGGTCATGGAGTTTGGACCGTTGGGTGCTTGGAATTTTAACGTCCAGCAGGTCGGACGATAACAAGTTTTAGTTATGCCAGTGTGGAAAAAATAATCTTAGTTTAAGGTCATGGATTTTGGACCTTTGGGTGCTTGGAAATTTAATATCCTTCATCTCAGACGATAACTCATTTTAGTTATTCCGGTGCAATCTAAATACTCTTAATTCAAGTTCATGGAGTTTAGACCATTAGGTTCTTGGCAGTTTAATGTCCTGCAGCTCGGACGATAAATGGTTATAGTTTTTCCGGTGCGGACGAAATACTCTCAGTTTAAGGTCATGGAGTTTGGACCGTTGGGTATTTGGCTGTTTAACTCCCTACAGCTCGAACGATGACTGCTTTTTTGTTACTCTATGAAATACTTCTTCGAGAATCTTGCAGTTGTAGGAGAGGTGGTGAACTGTCCTTCCATGGAGATCAGGGTATATGCTTTATTGGAGCACACCTTGTGTACAACATATGGTCCCTACCACTTGGGCTCCAACTTTGGAGGTTTCTTTCCGGGTGTCATTGGGGTCCAGAGAACCAACACCAATTCTTTTTCCAAGAAAGACCGAAGACAGACCTTTTTTAAGGCACATGCAATCCGGTTCTGGTATACTTCTATATAGTGCAATGTGTGCAACGACTTCTCGTCTAGCTGCTCTAATTAACCTAGCCTCTTTTCTGATTTCTCATCGATGGATAACTGATTGCAAATGGAAACACAGAGTGAGGGAAATTGGAGCTCAATCGGCAAGACTGCTTCTGTTAGGTATACTAATGAGTATGGAGTTACCAGAGTAGTGGTGCAGATTGTGGTTCGGTAAGCCCACAATGCATGTGGGAGTTTATCTAGCCATGAATTTTTTTCATTGTCCACCATTTTCTGGAGAATGTTGGACATGGTCTTATTGAAAGCCTCTATCTGTCCGTTGGCCGCTGCATGGTATCAGGATGAGTTGTTAGCCTTGACAGCATATTCTTGGTATAGTTTTTCTAATTGAGTAGAGCAAAAGTTGGTATCGTTATCCGTCAGTATGGTATTAGGGACACCACATCTGGTGATTATATTGGTTTTCACAAAGCTGACAATTCTTCTTGCCCCGAATTCCTTAAGGGGTACATCTTCTGCCCATTTGGAAATGAAGTCAGTTTCCATTAGGATATACTTCAGTTGTTTTGCTGGTGCGGGAGGATATTGTCCCATGACATCCATTCCCCATATGGAAAATGGCCATGATTACTTAGTCTAATGAAGTAACTTTGGGGGTTGGTGTATGAATTTGGATAGAATTTGGCATGAGTGGCATTTTTCAGTAAAGTACTCGCAATCTCATGCCACGGTGGGCCAATAGTACCCAGGACTTCGGACCTGATGGGAATTCCTGGACCCCGGCTGATGTGTCCCACATACTCTGGTATGGACTTCAGTCATGACGGTAACCATTTATTCTCCATCAATGCATCTAAGGAGGATTCCGTCAAGGCCTCGTTTGTAGAGGACCTCTTACTAACCTGCACCATCGTATAGGGAAAAGTTGATTTCCCTTCTCTATATTTTCTCTCGTTCATCCCTGTGTGGTGAAAGATCTCCCCATTGAAGGTTTTTTGCAATGGGGTTCATCCAACCGGTGGCGACAGCATATGTCTCTACGACAGGACTGACTTCATTGATTTCTTCTGTCTTGGCCTGAACAAATGACATGACCATTCGATGATGATCGATGTTGATAATTGTTTCATCCCGGTATGGGTTGGCCATGGCTGTGGTCGCGTTGGCTAATGCATCGGCCTGGGCATTCTCAGACTGGGGAGTATAGGTCAATGTTGGATCTATGGAGAATTCTTCCATTAACTCTCAAACATGGTCAAAAAGGGAGAATCAACTCCTCCTTTTTAATAGCATTGTCACCATTGAATTTCTTGATGACCAATTTCGAATCACTGTTTAACTCAAGGTGTTATACATGGGCTTGGTGTGCGAGCTCCATGCCTGCAATGAGGGCTTGATACTCCGCTTCATTGTTCGTATATCCTTCTGACGAGAGAAAGGAATATGGAAAGACTGCCTTTTCCGAGGACATGAGTATTATCCCCAAACCCACCTTGTTAAATTTGGGATCTTCCATCCTTTTCCCGGTTTGGCTTTGGGAGGCACCGTAGAAGTACATTTCCCATGATGGGAACTCCTCTTCAACCAAGAAGATGTCTTCATTAGGTAGCTTGACCTCCGGTGTGGAGGTCCCTATTGAAGGGTGCTCGGCCATAAAATCTGCTAATCCCTAGCCTTTTATGGCCTTCTAAGGCACAAACCGGATGTCAAACTATTTAAGTATGACTACCCATCGAGATAGGCGCCTGGTCAACATCGGGTGGCTAAGAATATAATTGAGTGGGTTTCTATGCAAGAACAAATGGACTTCATGATTCTGTAGATAATGTCACCACTTTTGACCTGTGAAGACCAAGGCCAAACAATCTTCTCGATGTTAGAGTATCGAGTCTCAACATCAATCATGTTTCGGCTGAGGTAATAGAGATTTTTTTCACTATCGGCATCATTTTTCTGCACGAGGAAGGCTCCCAACGACCGCTCTAGGGCCGTCACATATTGGATGACAGGTCTTCCTTCAATCGGGGACATGAGAAACAACGGACTTAAGAGGTACATATTTAGGCTATCAAATGACTCCTAGAAATCCTCTTTCCATTGGTAGGTAACCCCGTTCTTTATTAACCTGGTAAAGGCAAAACATTTTCCTTCCAGGTTAGCTATGAATCGCTTGATGTTGGCCAGGTGTCCTGGGAGTCCCCTAAACTGGGTGAGATTGAGGGGAGGTGGAAGGTCAAGGATAGTCGTTGTCTTTTCATGGTCGACTTCGATGCCCCGATGGAGTACGGCGAAGCCAAGTAATTTCTCTAAGGTAACCCTAAAGGCGCTTTTTAAGGGGTTTATCTTCAGGATATGCTGCTGAAGTTTGTTGAAGACTATCTCAAGGTCTGACAGGTGATCTGAGCGCTTCCTTTACTTAACCACCAATTCATCCACATAGAATTCAATGAATCTCCCCAATAATGGTTTAAAGATACGATGCATGTCACATTGATATGTGGCGCTAGCATTCTTGAGGCCAAGGGGCATAACCCTGTAACAGAAAATTCCTTGAAGGGGCCCTAAAGGCTGTGAGTTATTTGTCTTCTCGGTCCATCCTGATCTAATTATACCCAAAGTAATCGTCCATGAAGGATAGATCCTCATACCCGGTCATTGAATCGATTAATAACTTCGTGATCAGGACCGGGAAATAATATTTCTGGAAATGCCGATTGAGATCCTTGAAATCAATGCAGACGTGGATTTTCCGCATTATTTTAATGATGGGGATGATGTTGGCCAACCATATGGGGTATTGGACCTCCCTATTGAAGGCTGCTTTAATGAGATTATCGACTTCAACCTCTATTTTGGCAGCATGCGAGGGGTGTGTCCTTCTGGCGGCTTGTTTATAGCCATGATGGTCTTCTGGCAGACCTAGGTGATGCGTCTCCTATTCGGGATGGAGTCCTGGAATTTCTGTGTAATTCTAGGGAAAGAAATCCTGGTGTTGTCTCAGGAAGGATGTATATACCTCATGCTCCTCTGGGGACATGGCTACACTAATGAGAGTGGGCCTCAGGTGTTCCTTGGTACCCAGGTTTATTTCCCTATGTTCGTCCACCGTGGTGGAGATACCTTCCTCAAATGTGGGAGGTGAATCCCTGAGATCATCCTTCTCTTCATCTCCTAAATCCTCATCTTCTTGATCCGACGGGGGTGGAGTTCTTGACTCGGGCTCCTGGGAGTCCAGAGGTGAGGCATTTTGGGCGTCCTCGCTCAATTATTTGCCCCCAAATTGAGGGTTTGCAGACGATCCCGCATTTTCACGCTCGGTCGTTAGGGATGATGTCATTAGGGAAACTGAGTGCATGTCTGAACATGAACCCCTTCCCTCAATATGGTTGATGGGTAGTACGTAGTCTCTACCAACCTGTCTGAGGGGGTTGTCAGGAACCCTTTCCAGACCATTTAAGGCTGGAATCCAGTAAATACCATCGAGCAAAAGCCTCTTTTTTCCATTTCTCATAAAAATCGCTGTCAATGTAGCGTGACTCGGTGAGCTCGAAAGGGGCCTTGTCAGCGTGCAATGTCCCACTTTGTCCATTGACGCAATGTTTAATACACTAGTGGTAGGATGAATGAACGACCATATGCTTATGAATCCACGACCTTCCCAGTAAGGCATTGAATGTTGTGTTCTGTCGAACCACCAGGAATTCTGAATAGGCCAAAAGGACACCGAAATGGGTCTTTAGCTTAATTTTTTTTGATTGGTTTATGCTCACTCCGGTTGTAAATTAAAAGAGTTGTGGCTGGAGGTATTAGGTCATCCTCAATATAGCCCAACATACGGAGTGTCCGTAGGGAAAGGATGTTAACTCTGGATCCATTTTCAATAAAGAATTTGTGGTTCTCAACATCATTTAGTGTTCCAAACACATATAGTGCTTTGATGTGTCCATGCATGATGGCATCTTGATCCTGATCGGTGAAGGAAATCACTACATTGCATTCAACTGATCCAGTATCCGTCTGGTAAATCTCGGCGGCAACATCCTCGGCTTGAAACTCCTAGGGGCTGAGCAATGCTTCTAAAAGTGCCTCCCTGAGGTCTACTGACAAACTCAGGGCATCTAGGATTGAAATCTTGGCTGGTACCAACACCAGCTACTTAAGGTTGTTTATTTCTGTTCCATCGGGTGACGCTTCTCCATTGGTGGGGGAGTCTTAACAGGCAACATGGGAGTCAGAATATGTGACGAGGAGGGACCAGCCATGGGGTGAAATGTCAATGGTGTCCCCATGTTTTGGGAATTCAGCCCGGCCAGTCTGTTTACGTGCACTAGGTTGTTAGACACTTCTTCCTCCTCTGATGGGTACCATATAATGACATGGGTAGAGTGGCCTCCTGTGGAGGTGGAGGGATATTCTTTCCCCTTCTGAGTATGTTGGAGGGATCTCACATGGGTTTTTGCGATATTGACGGTTTGGGCCGAGGTCCAACCGTAGGGTTGATTTCGGCCCCCACTATGCCTCCCCTAATATCCCATGCCCTTGCGATTCCCCCTCCCAGCCCATTGCGTTGGGAACTCTAGTTGATAACTATACCCTTCATCAGGTAACGATTCTATAAGATGGATGATGTTGATGGAACCAAAAATTGACTCCTCATCCTCTGACAAGTCAACCCGGTCGGTTGTCCATGATGGTTCTGTTTAGTGGGTCGGTGCCCATGGCACCAAGTTTGGGGGTATAAAATCCGACAGTGTCGGGGATAACTTCGGCCTCGATGCAGACTACTCCTCTTGCGCTTGTCTCCTCCCTTCTTGATTACGCCTCGATGAACGGATCGAGGGGGGTTGGGAGACCGATATTGTTGGCTGTGTGGCATCAGGGGAAGTTGGCGGCATCACTAGTTGCTGTAGTTGTGCTTGGAGTATTCCCTGGGCTCGATTGATAGTCTTCTAATTCATCTAGCAATAAAATTTCTTCCATTAATTACTAGAAACTACCTGCCACCCCTCCCCCTTGTTGGAGTTGGTGGTAGAAATATATGTCACATGTACTGTGGGTGATCCCAACTCGACCTGCCCGGATTCTACCATCCTTTCCAGGAGTTCATTAAATACGAAGCATTCCCGAATATTGTGTCCTAACATTCAATGGTAGGGATTGTAATGTGGACTATCATCACAACATATTTCTTTAGGTTTTCTTGGCTCCAGGAGGCGGAGAATGTTGCAATTCATGGAGGTAATGAAGTAGTCATGGACTTGGTCCTCTCGGAACGGTTATACTTTGTTTCTTTGTTCCACAAACAAGTTATGCTTTGATCCTCTATCATCTTCCCACATAGATGGAGGCAGCCACTGATATAAAGGTGGCCCCTAACGATTTGGCGGAGACCTGCACGTTGTAGCAGGCACATGGGCTAGCTTGAGAATGAAAGATGACGCTTCAGCTTTAACTGCTCTCTTTGTGGGAGCCTGTGAGGCTATTTGGGACTTCAAATTGGACCTCTGTAGGGAGTCCTCAATTCTCTAGGCAATGGTCGAGAGATAGCGGAATCCAGTTGTGCACTCCACCAATATGAGCGGTGTTGGCAGCTCATCTCAAAGATTATCGATTCATTTGGAAAGAAACTCTTCTTGAGGCATTGGCTTGTTCGAGGAGTAGGTCAGACCTTTCCATCTAGTGATGAAATCTAAGATCCTATCGTTCTCCCTATTCTTGAGGTTAATGAGGTCACTGACCTTTGTATTAGTAAACGTTGAGCTAAAGTGGAATAGTAACTACTGCCGAAGGTCTTCCCAGCTTTTTATTGACTGGGCCGACAAGCTCGTATACCAAAAAAGGCAGATCCTTGCATTGTCCGTACGAAGTATATGAGTTTCACTGCTTCTTGCTGTTCTATATTTCCCATCATAGGGTTGCAATAAGACGCATAGTGCATCAAATGATGTTCCGGGTTGCCTGATCTATTGAAGATAGGGAATATAGGGCTTCCAAAATTTAGAGGAGGTGGTGTTTTTCTCACCCAATCCGGGTAGGGCTTCTGATCTGGCTGTATCGGAGCATGTCGACCTTCCATTGCTTCCAATAGAGCTATCAGTGCCTCGATGGTGTTGGTGAGACCCTGGTTTACATCCTTTTTGGATCTGTCTTGGGAAGTTGTAGCCCGAGGAATTTCTTGAGGATCCAACTCGATTGGCACCAAGGGTGCATGTGCCGTTTGTGACACCTTTGGAGAGTACATCCGTACACACTCTGGTTGCTTTCTCAGTGGAGGAAAGTCTTGGTATTCATACAGATCCAAATTTAGGTAGTTGGATGAGCCGGGCACCTCGTTGGTCGGGAGCCCTGACCGTGATTCATTTTCTGGTGCAAATCTTGGCCTTTGGGGTGAACTTACAAGGAGTACATGATGTTTCTCCTCTTGGGATGCTCTTTCAATAAGACAGTTCCTCTAGAGTAGATCGGCCTTAATCGGTGTCAATTCTTTCATTTCCTCTTCCTATCGAGCGAAACTCTCTTCGAGCGTAACTGGCTTGTTTTTATCGAGAGAGGGGGGCGGGTTGAGGACAACCGGTCCTTTGTTCTTATCCTTATTAGAGGCTCGCAGGGTCAGTGGAGGATGATTAGCTGAAAGGGCGGCAATATTTAGAGTTGCCTTCTAGTTCCAGGTGTGCACACCTGGTGGTTCATTGTGAGTCACAACCTGACCGGAACCATCGTGTCCTGATCCATCCAGATTTGCATCATCTTTGGTGTTACCCATGGGGTTAACCTATATGGTGTTGATAGATGCATATCGCGGGGCGGAGAAGATGTCATCATCCAAATAGGAAGAGGATATCACGCGTATTTTATTGGTCTTTCCTCTTCTATCCTGGGATTGATTTCGGGATCCTTGACGAAGGGTGACGCGGAGAGTTCATTGATGCGACCTTACAGTACGCCTCCCTCTTGAAGGGGATGATTATTCGAATAATGGGATAGGGCAAGAACCTTCTCTTCTGACTTCCCTCCCTAGATGAGAGAATAATAATTCCTATGGGGGGGGGGGGTTTATTGAGGTGGTAATAATTCCCCCAGCCCTGAGGGATGGGGTTGGCTGAGTTCCTTGGACATTGAGTCCCTTCCCATTTCTATTGGTCTTACGGGGGAATTTGTTGTTACAAATTCCCCCAGCCCTACAAGACGGGGTTGACACTAGATTGCGGCAGTGGTTGCTGCTATCACTACATGCCTGATCTTGCGTGACCCCATTCGGGGGTGAACTGGGTTTGGTGCCGAGTTCTTCTGTGAATCGACCCATTATGGGGAGGCAGGTAATGACCGATGATTGTCCTCTCTTATGCGAGAGCCCAGTTGTATGATCACGGTGGCCTGATTCAGGAGTTCTTGGATGTCTTGTTCCCGTCAGGCCTGACGCATCTAAGACTTACTCCAGGCATGTATCTGTTGGGTGTGTTGTCTCTCCTGAGCACGAACCCCACTTGATTGTTGCCTTAATGTGATGGCGTTGCAAGATACCACGACGAACGGTTTCATCTAGGTGGGTATAGAAGTGAAATGAAGAGCTCCATGTTCTCCCCATCCTCTGATATAGAATCCAATCGGGGAATTACCAATGTGGAGGCATTTCTTGTGCAGCGCACGGATGCAGGCTATCTCAATTTTTCCTTTAGGACTCTCGGGTATTCGTTGTCACGCCAAAGGAAGTGATTCCAGGTCAATGTGATGTAAAAGGTCTCCTTTTATCATGACATGGTCTACATACCCATCGTAGGGAAGGAAGCTTGATTTCTGCTGGCGGAGGGTTGTCCATATATTGTTGTGGATGTCGTGAACATATTCTTATGACAACTCTCTAGGTATGTCGAATTGAGTGGTGGCTGTGGGCCAGAACATAACTGGTATATCATCCCTAGCCAGTCATTTCCTAAGGTGTAACATGTCGGCATACTCCTCTGCAAGCGATTCCACTACCTGGTCGGCCTAACTGAGATGCTCACTGATAGTGTGTTCCGAGGAAGTGGGACCGATAGCTATCGAATTATCATGTGGGCGATTCCAAGGTGGTTCAGAAGATGAACGTGGCCCCAGACTGTCTCCAGATTGAATAAGGGTGTCGTTGGAGACTAGATGGGAATCTGACATGCATGATCCCGCCCTTATGAGTGCCTCGGCATATGAGGGATTTTCTGTGCTTGATTTGGCAGGGGAGGACCTTCCTGTCCATATAATATGTCATTGTGCGGAGTACCTTTGTAATGGCGGCCGCAATGGCGAGGACAACCATTACTACTTGATGCCTCACTACATAGAGTACTTTTGCAGTGCATACCCTAGGGTGGACCTCCAAGGCATGTCACAACAAGGGGGGGGGGGTCCATCTGGTTGTGTAGAGTTGCTGCGGGGAGGACCTTCGCAACAACTACCACCATGGTGAGGATGACCATCATGGTTTGATGTTCGATGTGCATCCTGGGCAGGACCTTCAAGACACACTATGACAAGGGGAGGAACTTCATGTTTCTTAGGGCCACTATGTGGAGGACTTTCGCAATGGTGACCGTGGTGGCGAGGACTACCATCACAGTAGCTGCAATGGTGAGGAATACCATTACAGCTACTGTAGGGAGAATATCTGCGGGGTACACCCTAGGGAGGGCTTTTAGAATTTACCGCAACGAGGGGATGGCCTTCTCGTTTCTTGAAGTCTCGACAGGGAGGTCCTCTGTTATTAGGGTGGAGATTATTGGAGTTGGTGGTCTAGAACCAACTACATTGTCATTTATTCATTAATAAAAGCCTTATCACATCTTGATTGTTCTTCGGCGTGACAATGCATGTGATAATGTCCTAAGGACAGCTGTTGCATTAATGGGTCATACCTGATCCCTCATATGATGAGAACCCGGAAGTTCCATAACACTGTTCTTGAATATATTATATGTGTCCGGATGATATTATTTGAGGGACGTAAATAATACAGGTTATTAGGGGTGAGGACTCATAAAACATTGAGGCACCCTGTCATGGTGTGCGCCCTTGGTAATATCCAGGATGATATTATGAGAAGGAGACCTGCGAGTAGGAAATCCACATTTCATAGTGTCATTGGATGTTCCTATTTGCAGATGTTTGTATTGGTCCATAGGCTTTAAGATTATTATTAATGGGTATTAAAACTCGCGCACTTAGATGTATTGACGAAAACTGTGACGACACACTGTTCGCAGCGAGGAAGGATACGTTGGGTGCGTCACGAGTAATACTGCATTAATAGATAATGCGAGAAAGGATTTGTCCCTTATGTTCTATAACGGAAGTAGATATCTCAGGCCCTTTGATGGAATTGATATAGCCTAAATAATTCCATGGCCATGATAGGGTATGGGTGAGTTCAATTCGAGGAATTTAAAGAAAGAATAATCGATCACATGGGTTGATGGCACTAGCATGCAACCCGCTTGATTGGAGATATCGAGACAAAGGGATTATATTACAAGGTAAGCGTTCATAGGAGGTGACACGTCATTGAGGCGTTAACTTCTCTCTCTATGGGTGCCTTGGCGTGTTGGTAGATTCTAACCTTGGACTTTAGGTAGGCTCTGCCTAATACCACTGAGAAAGAGGCCTAGAGGGTCACACACTAAGTGTGTCCATGTATCTTAGTTAAATATTAATTTAAAAAGTTGAATAAAGATTATTCCCGATTGTAGTTTAATAATTATTTAAGGATGTCTGATCGCATTTATTTTGACACTAGTTATTCAAGAGAATATATTGTGGGAGAAATAATATATATATTTATTAGTGAGTAATGCAGTTACATTTATTTAAGAAATAAAAAGTCATTACTGAAGGTCTACTAAATATCGTGGAGAAAATAAAGAAAATTGAAAAATAAAAGTACACGCCGTGTATATTTATATACATGCCATGTAGTTTTTTTCGGTATTTGTGAGAAAAATATTATTTATTTAATTAAATTATATTAAATGTGATACATTGGATGTATGTCAAGTAATAATGATGGTCAACTGTCATTATTAAGACATGGGGTATTACTAATAATTAAATGAAATAATTAAATGCTTTTGGGAAATTAATTCATTTTATTAATTCTAAGTATTTTAAATCGCAATTACATTATTCTCAAAAGGGTTAGCCATTTTGGTTGTGCACAACGGATTGGAAATACTCTCAAGACAAGAGAGAATTCCCTTTCCACCAAGAACGCTTTCAAGTTACGAAAGCAAGATCCTCCATCAGATCAAAGCGATCGAAGACGGACATCGCAAGCCAAGGATCTTCCGCGCTAGCACCCGGAGTTTCCTTCAGCGACGTCCAGAGATACGTGGCACACGTGTGGATCACCGCTAGAGGAATCCTACACTTGGATTCTCCGACGCAATGAAGGATCAAAGGATCATGACCGAAGACACCAAAGAAGAATGAATTTCAACAAGGTAGTTCTTATAAATTAATTAAATTAATTATATTCAATATATGATGATCCTCCTCATGGGTTCCGGGACTCCTCTTTTCTTTTTGTTTCTTCATTCTATTCCGAAGATTCTGCGTTTTAAATCGCGACAGATATCTGATTGAACGTTGTATAACATTAAAATTAAATTTGGGCAAACCCACCAACGCGCTTCCGCTGCGCCCGGAACCTACAAGTGGTATCAGAGGGGTCATATCATTGATTATAATTATTTATGTTTTTCGTTGGTAATTTACACATTTAATAATTTAGTTATTTCAATTCAAGTTTAATCATTATGGACATATGAATATCGAGATCTGTTCCTCCTCCCTCGTTTCTCGTTCACCTCACAGAAACGAATTTTTCTTTTAATTTTGATTAAAATAAAATAGTGGAACTCATCCGGGGGAGCCAAATGTTTCTGGCCATTTAACACCAGAATACACGGTGTGTATTCGGAAGTACACGTCGTGTAGTCTAGGTTCGATGCATTGACCGATCCGCCAAATCAGGCTGTGTATTGAGGTCATTTATGACACCGTTTGTTGACCAGAAACAGGTGGCATACTGTTTCTGGATTACATGCCGTGTGGTCCAACTAAACACGGCATGTAGTCCCTTTGGGTTTGGGTTGGGTCATGTACCCTGTACACGGCTTTCCCAGCTGGAAACCGTGTAACGCGGAAACTACACGACGTGTGTCCAAAAGAACACGCCGTGTACTCCAAAAATTTCCGAAGTATATTTACATGCCATGTCCCATGGCGTGTACTTCGGATGGATGGTAAAGAAAAGTATACACCTTGTAGTCGGAACTACATGCCGTGTACTCACCAAAATTACACGGATTTATTAAAATTTAATTATTATATTATACAAACCCTTGAGACGTGTACCATGGTGCAAGCGTAAAGCTGAGGCACAACACGTGATAGGTGTTTTATATATATGTGTTTAATTTAACATCTGCGTAATGAGTGGGAATTCACCGGGTTGCCTCCAAGGTACAAGTTACGTACACAGATAATTTTAAATGAATTTATTTGTTTAAAATTATGATGGATGAGAATCTCAAGGAAGTTCAGAAAAGGATTTAAGATAAAAGGATTGATTAATTAAAGATAATTAATTGATTCGAGCGTGATTTATCTTAAATAAGATCGATTAAAGAATTGAATGCTAATTTTTATTTATGAGTAAATATCTTTGCATGTCTGGATGATCATGAGCTAGACTGAGACCTTTGTATGTGAATGGTTTCTTTTAATTTATTTATTTAAATTAAATGTGTTGGCCTGCGAGCCATCTCCTCATTAATATGTAGGGCCTGTGTGCCCAAGGATTCTTTTATGTAAAAACCCCTTTTACCCCTCACCTGCGTGTGAGATAAATACATATGTAATAGATGGAGCTCCCAAGCTAGTGGAGGAGGCTCAAGTCAGGAGCCGAGGTGAAACCAATCCAAGGAGATACAAATGTGGATAGGTGAAAGCTGTAAACATGAACCCGGAAGGTTCAAGGTGTTTCTCCCCTAGGTCTTGGGTTAGTTTATCAACCGCTAGATAAACTAACCAATAGAACAAGCCCATGATCATACCATTTTTTTTATTTATGTCAGTTGCATGGTTTATTTATTGTGGGTGTGTTGTCACAATAACACAATTAATGAATATAACAAGAATGCAAGACAGAACTGAAATAAGACCGGTTTATACGTAAATATTATCTTAGACATGGTTAATCACTTAAGTATATCCCACTTAATATTAAAAAGCATGTAATCAAAGATAATAAAATGGAAATTTACGTATAAGGATAAAATCCCTCAAAATAAATATTAATTCGGCACAACCTTCCATAATCTTGGATAGAATCGAACCATAGTTCAATGTGCTTGATCAACCCTAGTTGGGGTGCTTTCAATTATCGGGAAATTCTAATTCAAGGTTTTGGGTTGACATGACTTGGTTCACATCAAGGGTTGACTGCCACAGCAGGACTTGGTGTGACCAAGAGGCAAAGGTTGACGAAATCTAAAAAGGATTTCAGGATTGGGGAGTCCACTCAGCGGATCAAGGAGCTGCGAGTTAATGCAGTTGGCATTTGGAATGCCTACCTAAAACCCTTCAAGTTGCTTGACCAACCCTAGTTGGGGTAATGCAAAGGGAAATATGAATCATTTCCACTAGAATATTCACGTAACAGAATATTCCGAAGTCAATGGTGAGGGCTATTGGATTTCGTTAAAATAGTGGGAAACTAATAAGTATTAATTTATTAATTTGTCCCAATTTTTATAATAAAGTACTAAACTTTTTCTCATCTTAATTTTTAGAAACAAAAATAAAATGACTTCAAACATATCATTTCTCACCATAATCGAGAAGGAAAACCTTCTCACCGGCACCAATTTCCAAGAGTGGCAGAGGCCTTTACGCGTCGTCCTTCGCCAGAAAAGGAAATTGTATGTGCTGGAAGAGCCTATTCCAGTTGCGCCTGGGAAAGAGGCTAGTGATGAGGAATTATCTCTCTACATTAAACACATGGATGATGCCACAGATTTCCAGTGTTTCATGCTATCGGCCATGTCTAATGAGCTCTTGAAGCAACATGAAAACATGGACTCGTATAGAATGATGTCTCTCCTTAAAGATCTCTACCAAGAGAAGGCGAGACAGGAGAGGTATGAGATCTACAATTCTTTGTTTACCATGAAGCTTGGAGAGTCTGCGCCAGGTGGGCCTCATGTAGTCAAGCTTATTGGATACATTGAATTCTTGGACATCTTATGGATTAAATTCCCAGATGAGTTGCGTACAGATCTCATCCTATCATTACTGCCCAAGACATTCTCTAGCTTCATTGTCAACTATAACATGAGTGGAAATGAGAAGAGTATATCAGAGCTTCTGACCTTGATTCTCCAGGTAGATAAAGACATGGGGTGTGAAAAACCCGCGGTCCTTATGGTGAACAAGAAAAGGATGGACTAGGAAAAGGGGAAAAAGACTTATAAACAGTCTGAAGCCCCCGAGAACCATCCCTCCAAGAAGGGGAAGATCCAGAGGCAGGGCAAGGAATGGGAGGCAGTGTGTTTTGCATGTGGAAAGTAGGGCCATTGGAAGAGGAACTGCACCCAAGAGCATGGGGACACTAAAGGTGCGTTCTTTATCGTGTGCAATCTTTCTATTTCTACACATTGGGTATTAGATACAGCTTGTGGGGCTCAAATATGTATTCAAATGCAGGAACCAAGTAGATTTATAAAGATCGCCAAAGGAGAGGTGGATCTTCGAGCTGCCAATAGCGCAAGGCTGGCTGCGTTGGCTATTGTAAACTATCACCTCTCATTTCCAACTGACATGATTTTGGTTTTACAAAACTGTTATTTTGTGCCTAATGTTACCAAGAACATAATTTCTGTATCTTGTTTGGATATGGATGGATTTATTTTCATGTTTGGAAATAAGGGTTGTCTCTTTTATAAGAACAACATATGTTATGGTATGGAACATTTGAATACTGGTTTGTATGTATTAAATTACGAAAACTAAGTGTTGGCAATCGATAATGAAACAAACTCACATGACTCATACATCACCCAGTTATGGAATCACCACCTTGGTCATGTAAACGAGAGGCGCTTCACAAATCTCTTCTAAGATGGCTATTTAGACTCTACTGAGCTAAAACCACTTGATAGATGTCACGCTTGTTTACAAGGAAAAATGACTAAGCCGCCTTTTTGTGGAAAAGGTGAAAGGGCCAGAGAGCTTCTAGGATTGGTACACACGGATGTGTGTGGACAATTTCTAGTAGAAGCTAGAGGTGTATATACTTACTTCATTACTTTTACTGATGATTTGAGTAGATATGTCTATGTCTACTTAATGAGGTATAAGTCAGAGTCCTTAGATAAATTTAAGGAATTCACGAATGATGTAGAGAATCTGCTTGGTAAAAAGATAAAGAAGTTTCGATCGGATCGAGGAGGAGAATATCTGAACCAAGAGTTCATCGATCTTCTATGGGAGTCTGAGATACTATCGCAGCTCACTCCTCCTTATACACCACAATGGAATGGTGTTAGTGAAAGGAGGAACCGCACCTTGTTGGACATGGTGAGGTCGAGGATGAGTCATGCAGATCTTCCATTATCCTTTTGGGGATATGCATTACAAACTACATCATACACATTAAACCAAGTACCAACTGAGGCAGCAAATGGAATTCCATCCGAGTTATGGAATGGAAGGAAACCCACTTTGTCGCACACACGTGTATGGGGATGCGAGGCGTTTGTTAAGGCCTTCTAAGGCAACAAACTAGCACCCCGGGGCACGAAGTGTATCTTTATAGGATATCCCAATGAAAAGATAGGATATTACCTATATAACCCTCAAGACAAGAAAGTTATTGTCGCCATACAAGCCGTCATTCATGAGAGGGATCAGATCCTCAAGAAGGTTAATGGGAGAAAGATTGACATAGACGAAGTTGATGCTCAAGATACACAGGAGTTGGTATAGGAACAAGTTCCACATGTCCCCGTGGAAGAGGTTCTAGAAATACAAGTACAGCGTAGGAGCTCAAGATAGGTAAGGGAACCATAGAGATTTGGTTTCCTAGTCACCGAGGATGGTGAATCACTATTGTTGGACAATGATGAACCTATCTCCTACAAGGAATCAGTAGAAAGCTCAGAATCTACAAGATGGCTAGAAGTTATGAATTCCGAGATGGATTCCATGTTTCAAAAACAAGATTGTGTTCTTGTCGATGAGCCAGTTGATGTAAAGCATGTAGGATGCAAATGGGTATTCAAAAGAAAGCTGGACATGGAAGGTAAAGTTAGCACCTATAAAGAAAGGCTAGTGGCTAAAGTATTCAGACAGCATCAAGGAATTGACTATGATGAGAACTTCTCGCCAGTTTCCATGTTTAAATCCATAAGAATCATACTTTCCATAGCAGCTTACCATGACTACGAGATTTGGTAGATGGATGTCAAAACATCATTCCTTAATGGGAAACTTTAGGAAGAAGTCTATATGACACAACCAGAACGGTTTTTAACACTAGGTGAAGCCAAACGGGTTTTCAAGTTGCCGAAATCCATTTATGGATTGAAGCAAGAATCCAGGTCATGGAACATTCGATTTGATGAAGCCATAATAGAATTTGGTTTCATTAAGAACGAATGTGATCCATGTGTTTATAGGTGGTTTAATGGGAATGTGGTCGTCATCATAGTGGTATATGTTGATAAAATATTGCTTATTGGAAATGACTTACTAGCCTTACAGTCAGTTAAGGACTGGTTGAACAAGTGTTTCTCCATGAAGGACTTAGGAGAAGCAGCCTACATTCTAGGGATCAAGATCATTCATGACAGATCCCAGTGGATGCTTGGACTAAGTCAGGGTAAATAAATTGACCAGATACTAAATAGATTTAGTATGAAAAAATCCAAGCGAGGATTGGTTCCAGTGTCACATGGCTTACATCTTTCTAAGAAAATGTGTACCCAGACACAACAGGATAACGATAGGATGGGAAAGATCCCATACACTTCGTCTATAGGATCCATCATGTATTCCATGTTATTTACCAGGCTTGATGTTGCCTATTCACTGAGTATGGTAGGAAGATATCAAGCAGATCCAAGAGAACAACATTAGACTGTTGTTAAGACTATCCTTAAGTATCTGAGAAGAACAAAGGATATGTTCCTGGTGTATGGAGGAGACGAGGAGCTTGTAATCAGAGGGTATGCTAATGCTGGTTTTCAAATAGATCAGAATGATCTGAAGTCGTAATCTGGATATTTTTTCTGTCTCAATGGAGGAGATACGAGCTAAAAGAGTTCAAAGAATCCAGTTGTCGCCGATTCTACAGCGGAGTCGGAGTATATAGCGGCTTCTTATGCAGCCAGGGAAGCCGTCTGGATTCGGAACTTTGTCCAGGAGCTTGATGTGGTGCCTAGCAGTAAAGATCCCATTACATTGTATTGTGATAATACGGCAGCGGTGGCTCTTGCAAAAGAACCAAGGTCACATCAACGGACAAAGCACATACTCTGGAAGTGTCACCTCTTGAGTGATTTCTATCAAAGGGGTGAAGTTGCAGTGAGCAGAGTGTCCACGGAAGAGAACGAGGAGGACCCCATGACTAAAGTCCTATCTCAGCAGAAGCATGAATATCATGTGAGAGCTAGCGGGTTAAAGGTTGTTAGTAGTTGGCTCTTGTCCAAGTGGGAGTCTATTGGAGTTGGTGGTCTAGAACCAACTACTCTGTACTTTATTCATTAATAAAAGCCTTATCATATCTTGATTGTTCTTCTGCGTGACAATGCATGTGATAATGTCCTATGGACAGCTGTTCCATTAATGGGTCATAGTGGATCTCTGCTATGATGAGAACCCAGAAGTGCCATAACACTATTCTCGAATATATGTTCTGTGGCCGGATCAAATTATTTGAGGGATGCAAATAATATAGGTCATTAGGGGTGTGGACTAATAAAACTTTGAGGCACCCTCTCATGGTGTGCGCCCTTGGTAATATCCAGGAGGATATAATGAGAACGAGACCCGCCAGTAGGACATCCACATTTCATAGTGTCATTGGATGTTCCTATCTGCGGACGTGTGTATTGGTCCTTAGACTTTAAGATTATTATTAATGGGTATTACAACTCGCACACTTTGATGTATTGATGAAAACTATGACAACACACTGTTCGCAGCGAGGTAGGATACGTTGGGTGTGTCACGAGTAATACTGCATTAATAGATAATGCGAGAAAGGATTTGTCCCTTATATTCTATAATGGAAGTAGATATCTCAGTCCCTTTGATGGAATTGATATTGACTAAATAAAACAATGTCCATGGTAGGGGATGGGCGAGTTCAATTCTGAGATGTCAAAGAAAGAATAATCGAGCACATGGGTTGATGGCACTAGCATGCAACCCACTTGATTGGAGATATCGAGAAAAATGGATTATATTACACGGCAAGCTTTCGTAGGAGGTGACATGTACTTGCGGAGTTAAATTCGTTCTCTATGGGTGCCTTGTCGTGTTGCTAGATGCTAACCTTGGACTTTAGGCAGGCTCCGCCTAATGCCACTGAGAAAGAGTCATAGAGGGTCACACACTAAGTGTGTCCATGTATCTCAGTTAAATATTAATTTAACAAGTTGAATAAAGATTATTTTCGATTGTGGTTTAATAATTATTATAGGATGTCTGATCGCATTTATTTCGACACTAGTTATTCGAGAGAATATATTGTGGGTGAAATAATATATATATTTATTAGCGAGTAATGCAGTTAAATTTATTTAAGAAATAAATAGCCATTACTCAAGGTCTAATAAATATGGTGGAGATAATAAAAAATGGAAAAATAATTGTACACGCCATGTATATTTATATACACGCCATGTAGTGTGTTTTTTCGGGATTTGTGAGAAAAATATTATTTATTAAATTAAATGATATTAAATGTGATACATTGGATGCATGTAAAGTAATAATGATGGTCAGCTGTCATTATTAAGACATGTGATATTACTAAGAATTAAATGAAATAATTAAATGCTTTTGGTCAATTAATTAATTTTATTAATTCTAAGTATTATAAATCATAATTACATTATTCTCAAAAGTGTTATCCATTTTTGTTGTGCACAACGGATTGGAAATACTCTCTTTCCAAGAGAGAATTCCCTTTCCACCAAGAACGCTATCAAGTTACGAAATCAAGATCCTCCATCAGATCAAAGCGATCGAAGACGGACATCGCAAGCGAAGGATCTTCCACGCTAGCACCCAGAGTTCCTTTCGGCGACATCCAGAGATACGTGGCAGACGTGTGGATCACCGCTAGAGGAATCTTACCCTTGGATTCTCCGACGCAACGAAGGATCACAGGATCGTGACCAGAGACACCAACGAAGAAATAATTTCAATGATGTAATTATTATGGATTAATTAAATTAATTATAATCAGTATATGATGAGCCCCCTCATGGGTTCTGTGACTCTTCTTTTCTTTTTCGTTCTTCGTTCTATTCTGAATATATGGTGTTTTAAATTGTGATGGATCTCGGATTGAACATTGTTTAACGTTAAAATTAATGTTGGGAAAACCCACCAACGCGCTTCCGCTGCGGCCGGATCCTACAGCAATGACTACCACCGTGATCTGATTCCCAGCTACGTGGAATGTCTTTGCAGCGTAACCCCTGGGGAGGACCTTCAGTGTAGGCCATGACAAGGGGAGGGCCTTCTATTCATGATGAGACGTCACTTTGGGGAGGACCTCTGCAGTTGCGACTATGATTGCGAGGACAACTATCGTAATCTGTCATCCCACTACATGGAGAGTTCTTACAGTGTATACCCTAGGGAGGTCCTTTAGGATGGACAACAACAAGTGGAGGGACTTATTGCTGCTCGATCTTCTGGTCACATGGAGGGTCTCCGTGACTCACATAAAAAGAGGAGCTCTCTTGATCGATCGTTATATGCCCGTGGGGGAGGCCCCCACGGGTGCCATGGGGAGGACCTTCAGAGAAGGTGGTAGCGAAATTATAGGGAGGACCTTATCAACTTCTACAGCCACTCCCATAATATGGTAATGGGTGGCCAGGGTTTTGAGCCTTTGATATGCGCTTAGCGGCATTGGGAACCCCATCTTCCAGAAGAGTGGAGTCAGGAACCCGCACTTTATTTTCCGGCTGCCTTCGGCGTATTCAGGGAGCTTTCTTACGGACAGCGAGGATCATCTTCTATTGACAACAACCTTCACCTTTGGGTCTATATATAAATGGGTCTCGTGATGTTGTTGGGATATGCCGACGAACATCATGACTTTTAGCATCAAAATATGCCTGCTCTGGAGCATCCACCGTGATGGATGGGTGTCCCTCAATTGGAACAAGTGATGTTGCTTGATCTGGTTTCCCTTGCATCGCGGAATATGGACGGTGAACCTCCTAGGCTGAAGTAGGGATGAAAATCTGCTCTGAGGCAGCTATCTCGTCTCTTAGATGAGTCACCTCAAGTGGGGAGACATGATCATGAGCTCGATTACTTACTTTTTCCGCCCAAGCAATTACATTTTGGAAAGTCTGCATGATATGATCTGGGATAGATACCTGCTCTTCCATCATTTCCAGGATATTCAGAGAGACATAATTAGCTGGAACGAGTATGAAGGCCCATTCCGGTATCGGAGTAGGAATATCCTACTCCGGTCCTCCGGTGGTCAGTGGGGACTGACAATTTTCCTGTGTTGGGGCTGGTGAACGAATCTGCCCCTCGGCCAGGATATGCTAGTTTGTCTCCCCCGTTGCTGCCACATCAGGATGGCAGACTTTACTTGCATCCATAAAGAACTGGCCTTGCATGTGTTTGTTTCCCACCGTATCGAGTCGGTGGCCTTTGTTGGCAGGGAGACGTGCCCATCTATTAATTTACACCACATCTGAATGGCGGGCTTTATTGTTCTCCATCATGACGTGATGGTAGGTGTCAAGAGAATCTTCTAGAAGCTGGTCCTGCAGGGATTGGGTCTCCACCAAGTCAGGTTGGTGGGCTTCACGACCCTAGGCAGGGACATGTTCATGCCGGGTAGGCGCCGTTCTGCGTGAGTGACGGGCTGGATGGAGCCGAGCGGGGATGCATGCCTACTCATATGATGCTTCCATGTCTAGATGGTAGGTTTTAAGGAGTTAACAGGTGTATATTATTGTTCATTGTATGTCTCCATGACTGGGCAGCGGAGCTCCTCCTCAAGGACAAGGGTGATGACTGGTCCCTGGTTGTACATTTACTGCCCTCGTCAGTTGGTCCGAGGGGCAGGAGCTCGGGGATCGTGGGGCTGAATCCTTGGGGCGACATCCTTCTTATCGTGAGGATATTGAGTCGTGACCTTACCGCGATGACGTCTTCTGGCGAGGGCCTTGGAGCAGAACCCACGTTCAGCAGGGATAATGTCCTCAGCTTCGACCTCATCTGCCTCCATTAGAAAAGGGAGGTATGCATTGTCTCATTCTTGGTATAGTCTCTTGAAACGGTTAGAGATGAAAATAGTGGACGTCTGGTTCTGCCTTCGCAGCCGCTGTTGGATGGGTGACTGGTGGGTCCTGGAGGATTGGAGGGCATGTATGGCCGCCTCCACCATCGGGAGAGTACCGTTTAATTGGTACTCTCGGATCAATGCCTCCAAGACCCAGTGTTGAAGATTCTGGGTAGGTGACGGGGTCCTCTGTTGGTGAGGAAGTCCGGTCATTGCGTTGTTGGAAGCATGCACCTGTGAGTTCCTTCGGGACACCATTGGATCGAAGGGAGTTCTATGTAGTACCTGTAAAACATTTTAACAAATACAAAAAACAATCCCATCAAACCAGCATCTCATGATCCCATGCATAATTAATGACCTTTCTTGGCCCTCCTTGTGCATATAAAGTAGGAATAGTATAGGATTAGGTTAAACCTGTCATGCTTGGTTAATGATTCACGTTGGGTTCACCATTTTTTGTTTCAGATCGATTTCGAAATGCCCAACAGTTCTGTATTCGAAAATAGGTGAACCTGCTTTCCAAAGGATGGCGTTCACTGGGCGATTTGGCCAGCGACACTTAAGAACTCACATTTTTCGAGAGGATGGGAAGTCGGGCTCATCGCACCCTTTTGGGGGGAAATTATTTCTTATTCTGGGACTCTCTTATAGATTTAATACGTATTCATATGTTCATGAATCTTTGGTTTATAAATAAACATAGTATCCACAGATTACTCCGGGTTTTAAATGGTCAGCTGGACGTAGGGGTTCAGAATCATTTAGTCTTGAGGTTTTCCATCCGTCATTGGATTAATGACTCTGATGAATTTGGACTCATTGAGATGGTTCTGGTTTAAAGCCTCATGACTGGGCACTCTGGTGTTTACTGTTGTCCAGGGGGACAGAAAATGACTAGGGCATCTGGATCGAACCTGTGATACGGGCTTCCTAAGTATCCTCATGAGAGGAATCAGAATCCACATAGTTCGGTTGGGAGTGTCGGGGAACCGATGTGAATGTGGACTGGGGGGGCCGATGGTGATCGGGGATGAACCTCTATGAGGCTTCCTATGTATCCCTGCGGTGGGGAATCAAAGTCCACGTAGTTTAAATGGGAGTGGGGCTTATGCTCTGAGGGATCCTGAGTAACGGATTGGGGATTACACTCTGAGGAGGACCATGGTGTGGATTGGGGAATACACTCTAAGGAGTCCCATAGGAGGATTTCATGGTCGATGGCTACACTAAGCCCATATTACTCATGCTCGGTGTGAGAAACAAGACGTAGTAGGGACCAGACGATCACGTCGTGAAAGGTGAATCCCTGGAAAGTGGAGGGGGGCTTACACTTGGAGCATCCCAAAAATCCGGGGCTTACTCTGAAATGGATGTCCATTGCGACAAAGCGTAGAAGGAGAGGGACTTGGCCCCATATAAGGACGGAGCAACATCCTTCCCCACCACACCCTTCCATGGCCATGGCCATGGGGAAGTACGGATGTGTATGGGGGATTTCTTTTGATGGGTAGTCCGCTACGCCCCAATGAAGGGAGAAGCGCCACAGTCCTAACAAGTGGAGGGGAAGAAAGGGGACTCCCGGGCTCGGACTCCGCATTACTGTGGGAATGTGAACCCAGGAATGTTTCGGGAATCCACTCAAGGGCCGGAGAAACGCTTTCCCACTTGCTTACCATGGGTATGTGAACTCAAAATGGAGCATTGATGTGCCTGAGAGTTACATCACACGGGTCCAATGGCTCTGGTGGAGGCCTGGACTCGGGGCTGTTGAATGGGCCAATGAGGAGGTTGCGGATGATGAGGTCAGATTGGGAGGATTTTATCTGGCTCAGGGAATGGGAAATCCGAAGGATATGGAGGGCCACATAGATGTATGAGTGGTGGAACCCTGCTCATAGGGAGGTGCTACACGGCTGGAGAAGCCTTCTGCGAACCAAGGTGGTCCACGGATTGATAAGCATTCCGTGGACCATGGTGGTTCGCGGTTTGGTGGGTATCCCACGAACTATAGTGGTTCGCGGCTTCGAGTTCAGCCCGCGTACTAGGATGGTATGCAGAGGGGTCCATGCGAGTTGTGGCGGCCAAGGGCGTCCCCAGTTGGGGGTTCGTTGGTCAGGGCTTCGCCCGCGTAGGAGGGTTCAACGAGGTGCGATGGATCGGAAAAGGCGTATAAACTCCCTGGTCCGCGGGGAGTGCATTTGCGGAGGGGCCATGGTTCATGGTCTTTTTTTCTTTGTTTATTTTAGTACATGGTTCACCAAGTTTTTATGCATTTTTGGTTCATTATTAATTCTCTTCCAGCTTCATACATGTTATGGTTCACGAACTGGAACTTCACTGTTTGCGAAATCCTAAGCTTCTTCTTTCAAAATTCTTCCACCCAAATCTGATCGATCTCTAAAATTTCCCCCTTGATCTTCCCCCTCTATCTACTTTTATAGAGTGGGGAAAGAGAGATATATATGGTCATGTGGCACCTCTTGCTGATTCCCATGATCGAGGACACAATTCACGGATGACTTGGTCAATATGTGATTCCCGGGTGCATTAAATGCACCCCCCCGTGAACCAAACTAGCTCGAGGAGTGATTCATCGCTGCGCAGGGTTCCGCCTCTATTCCGCGAATGATAGTGGATGTGGCCTGGGCTTGTCTACTTGGTCCGCAGTTGGGACGGTTCGTGATGGTGAACCATGTTGGCACTCGTGCTACTTCGCACCCGTGGATGATCTCTGCCTCCATTCCGTGAACGATAGCGGTCTGCGGAGGGGGTGATTTGCAGAGCCATCCACGTGGCATTATCATTAGACCAGTTTGCAGGCTGGTTCGGCTTGCGCCATCCTTTGAGTATTCGCAGCACATTTCCATAATTCTTTTTAGGGGAAGTTGGTGTAGAATCTCCCATGGATGAAAAGGGATTCTCATTCTTCCTTTGGGGAATTTTCAGGACCATACAATTATGTCAATCTTGTAACAGTTGTTCATACCATACATTACTAGATTGACTATGTGATGGGTGAGAAATTTCGGGTTATACAGACCACATGAGACTCTAATATATCTTTACACAGTGTGAATTGAATCTTAGATAGAGAAGATGGATCACATATCTTAATTCCTTCTATTTTGGGCTTTCCTATATGCCTAAAAAAGGCAATGCAGTAGCTAAGGTGTTGTGTCAGAAAATGAAGGTACATACCGTAAAAGAAAAATTTGATCAATGGAATTTGAAGACCCTCTATTCTGAGCCATCATATAGGTTTTCTTGACAGTTATTATCAATCTTATCTCCCAGCATTGATAGATACCACTTCCCTTCTCGAGAATATGAAGAGTAGGAAATTTTCAGTTCTTGAAGGAATTGATCTCCATGAGAGTATTTCAAGAGATGACCCGCCTATGGATTATTTTGTGGGTAGAGATGGAATCATGTGTATGTATGGACAAGTCTATGTTCCTATGGATATGAGGGAAGAATTGATGCATGGTTCTTACACATAATAGTGGGAAATTTATCTAGGAATCCCCCATATGTGTTGAGATATGTGATTCTAGTATTGGTTACTTTTAATGAAACATCAAATAGAAGGATATATCACCAGGTGTTCCACTTGTCAACAGGTGAAGGGAGATAACCAACAACCTAATGGAGTGTTATATTTGCTTCGAGTCTCAGATTTTAAATTAGAATGTGTTTTCATGGACGTTGTGGTCATCTTATTGAGGTATCCTATAGGTATTTATGCTATATGGGTATTCATTGAATGATAGTGAAAATTATCACACATAATTCCCACCTAGAAAACATTATCAATTGATGAGATGGTAAGAATGTTTGTCCATGAGATCATAAAATTACCTGGGGTCCCTTGTACTATCATTTCAAATAGGGATACTCATTTTACAACATGGTTATAACAAGGGTTTTAGAAGGCTATGGGTAAACTTATTTTTATGAGAACAACTTTTCACCCTCAAACTAATGGCTAGTCTGAATAGAGATACATGTTCTAAGGGACATACCTTGAGAATGAATCCATTATTTTCATGGTTATTAAGAGAATCATATCCCTCTCATTGAGTTTTACTATAATAACATCTTTTGTGGGATGATTCAGATGTATTATTTTTAGTACTTGTACGGTAGTCTGTGTCATTCACCCCTGTTCTAGATAGAGGTAGGAGAGGATTCCCGAATAGTTCCTCATCTCATTCAAGAGACTTTAGAGCAGGTTAAGTTGATTAGAAAATGTATGTATACTGCTCAATAATAAAATAAATATTACACATATTGACATCAAGGAAATAAGGAGTTTGTGTTTGGGGATTTATTTTCTTATGAGTATCACTAATGCTTGGGAATAATCAGATACAAAAGAATGGAACGATGTTGTTGTGATTTATTGGCCCATATCAGTTATTACAACCATAGAGGTACCATTCCATGAATTATATCTTCCACATTTCATACCTTCCTCATTACCAAGAAAACCCATCTCATACTTTTGATCCTGATGATGTTGAGTTTTATTCTGTTTCTTTATTTGAAAAGTATCCTATGTGAATCATCGATTGAGGCATGATGGCTCTCTGATGCTTTCCTGTCACATTAGTATGGGTGATATTAAAAAACAACCATGTATAGGATTATAATTGGGTGATAGAGGATGATGTACATTCCAAGTTGAATGATTTGTTCTCCAATTTTTTACCCACACTTGGATGGTAGACTAGAGGATGAGTTTCTTTATGGGGGGAAGACTAGAAGAACAATGTTTTTATCTCATGAATGTATAATATTAAATTTGTTCTAGTTATTTATTTATGACCTATTTAGGACTCCCAATGAGTTTATATAGGTTAACAAGGTGTCTTGGGGTTTTTTGGAACTCAGAACCCCGGTTGGTGGAGAAAAACACTTGGATGCACTCTTAGTAGAAAACGTGAATCACAACCCGCACAATTTCTGATAACCATGTGGGGTTGGAAATGGGGGAAGAAGGGTGCATGGAATTTCCTAACAATTAACTATGGTCCACATGACTATGAAAAATTTATAAAATTGTTAGTAGAGGATAACCACATGCTTAATGCACAGTTTCCCTAGACAGGTAGCATTACTATGAGGATTACCTTTTTAAGCAGTAGGAAACACACAACAGATGGATAGTTTGTCCAAACATGTGGCCAAACCATGCCACAAATAATTTTGGGTAAAACTAAATTTTAAACCATAACTAAAATTTTAAAACAATTCATTCCTCTATTTTTCTTCTCCAATGGACAATAGTGTGTTATTATCTCATTTTTGATACAAAAGCAATATTAGGTTGTATGTGAACATCTTTGTATTTTTGGAGTATGATCAATTCATTTTTAATCTCATTGTATTCCTATAAGTATGTTCTCAAACATTATTTTTCCGTTCATGATTTCTCTTATATTTGATAATGTTGTTGAGGTGTAGGATCATATTGTCTATTTTATGGGTTTTTATTCATTCTATAGATATATTCCAATAAATACCAAAGTAAATGTATCTACTATATGTGGGGAGTTTTACGAGCCTAATGTAGGTGGTATATAACTCATACCTTATGCATCATAATTTTATAAATTTTCATCTGTGTACTCTAGTTTCATCAGGAATGACCTATTAAAATCACATTCCTTTCTTATGGTCATTAGAATCTTATTATATTTCCCATTCCAAATATTTAATCTATCATTGGACACTAGGACCACAACATAGAACACCCCATATAGGTTGTTCCCCATATTTATTCTTTTAGTAGCTTGTTATGATTATCTATGCCACCATTCCAGTGTTCCTTGACAAGACCTTGATAAAGGTAAGGTGTTGATTAAATAAAAAACATTAAAAGGATTGATCCTAATAATGGTATGACCTCATCAATCAAATTAATTTTGAATTTTTAAATGATTATAACCTTTTATTTTTTCTTAACCCTTATAAGGGATCTCTTCTAATTAATTAATTTATGTTTAAATGGTTATTTGGATAGTATAATATGTATATGACTTGGCCTAATTAATTGTAATTGAAGAACTCAGTTTCAAACATGTAAAATAATATTCCATTATTATGGAAGGAAGTGGAGTGAACATAATAAATTGGATAAAACTTATATTAATTATGATGTGGTTGCATTCCCTTTAACCTTTTTACACTAATGAAATGTAGGGAATAAACCATTCAATTTTTAAGGGAATGATTTTTACATAGAATAATACAATATAACAAATCAATTATAATGTGCCTTTTGTATATGAACCTTTAAATCTTTGTAGGAGTGGTCAAAATCATGATAGCATTTGATTCCTATGATGATTCCTTAATCAATTTCGGAAACCATTATGATTTTGGGATGCAGATATCCAAGGTTGATACCCTCGTTAGCACCGAATAATTGTTTACTAGTAGATTCCCCGTATGGAACCATATGATCCCTCTTTTATTATTAAAGGACTATTTAGATACACTTCTTGGATCTGGCATGATGTCTATGAACATGTGCCTCCATGGATATACCCTTGGTCCTAGTCATTCTTTATCCTATTTTACCATGGATGAATTCCATGAACTTGGGTAGAATTACCTTATTGTGGAATTAGTTAAGTGATTCCCCTGGGATTACACTCTCTCCCTTAATCCAGGATATATATTATCATTAAGTTCTCTATAAACCTATGGTCTAGGATTCCATGGTAATTACCATGGATCCTCTTTACTATTATCTTCATTTCATAGATTCCTTATTATATTTTTGATCCATGATTATTATTTTAATGTTAGGAAATTACTTTTAGACATACGACATGTAACCAATAAAAACTAGTAAATAATTAATTAATGAAATGGTTAAATGTTTAGACAACATATGAGGATGAACCTGGTACTAGGGTATTTTCATTACTGTATAGCTTTAATTTTATATATACATGCTTTAACATTGTTTCAAATTATCTTACATGAGTGGATGTTATAGACATAATATATGGTGGACCACTAATATTTTTCTCCATAACTATATAGGATTCCATTGGTTCCCAGATATATTACATGTTTCTGTGTGTTGATAGTGGGAAGTGTCCCACATAGGACAATTTATTTCTTTCTTGCATTAGGATAGAGTTGGGTAGTAAATGACCGAGCTGGAGCTTGGGATGCTTGGATAGTTTTTGGATTCATTCTTTATTCTTTTTGGTAATACTACTTCATTGTTCCTTATAACTATGTTTGCTAATTTTATAGAGGCATGGAATGCTACATCATCTTGTGTATATCATTATCAGTTGTTCATGTTGATTATTATTCAATATTATTCTCATGTGAAATCATTTTACTTATACTTATTCTATTATTTACATGTTACCTTATTTATACATTGTGTTACACTATAGTTATGAGAGAATAGTCCCCTAATGGACACACCCTAGGCCATCACTTCTAATCATTATCATATGACATTCAGGGAGATGTTCTTGAGGCCATGTGGCCAACAGGGATCAGGTAACCATGAGTGGACCCTAGGTTCATGACTTTCCCAGTTATCTAAGCCTTGGAATCAATAAAACCCATGGATTTAGATATATAAAATAATGTAAAAATATGAATAAAATTTAATTATATTACATGTATTTTTTGAATTACCAAATAATGTAGGCATCTTTTCTATGTGTATTGTATCATGGGGTATTATATGTTATATCATAACCACTATATTATTGAATACCTCATAATTTTTATAGTCGTGTAATATGAATCCATCAATCCTTAGGATACCATTGTCACTCAAAATGTTTTTAAAAAAGAGAATCAAAATTTTAAAATGATATTAGTGTCAAATCATAAAAACAATATAAAATCTCAAAGCCGATGATAAGAATATTAGTCATAAAATATGACTACTAAGTGAACCATAATATATTGTATTTAATGACATGATTAAAAATCATAGATTACAATTAACACTTCATTCAACAGAAAATCTACCAGTTATACTATTCAACATACTATGTATCATAGAATATGATTAGGAAGAAAAAATTTATTCTTATTTTATTTAATTATAAATTGAATTAATTATTTTTATTATGTTTTTAGGTAATAAATATACATATTTTGAGGATATTTATTTAATTATAAATATTTTATATATACTTTAATTATAAAAAAATTTATAATTAATTTATAATTTTTATGAAATATTTATTAATAATTATTCCTCAGTAATAAAAGTAAATATTATAATTAATTTTTAATAAAACTATATAAGTAATGTTCTTGATTAAAGTAACATGTTTATCTGGGGATTATAATTGATAATTTATAATTTTTTTATAAATTAAAATGTAATTCCTAAAAATAACATGTTTATATTTAGAGATTATAAGTTGTTTATAATAGTTTATTTGAATAGTTAAAATTAATGAGATTTATATGGATATTATTTAAACCAAATTATATGTTTAGTCATGATTTTAAATAATTTGTAAATATCTGATAACAATGATTAAGTAAATATTTTACATAACTTAATTATAGATTTTTTATAAGTCATAAAATACCATATATTTAGTATGAAATTCCATATAAAGAATAATATGAAATATTTATAGTATGGATTCAGTATGAAAATTTCATATCTAATATTATGGAATGACAATAATAAATTGATAAAATAGTCAGGTTTGTAATTTTTCTTTGTTTTATGAATTATTCATAACTTAGAATGTCATGTTTAAGTATTTGAACTATCTATTTTTGAATTTCTATTACCTTGTTTATTATTTACGATTATAAAATGATTATATATTTTGAATAACTGTGTGATTTATATTATGTTTTCAAACCACTTATTATAAACTATCAAGCCTTTAATTACATGAAAATAATTGTCACTTAATATTTAGTTATCATTAACCTTGACCTTGATTTATGAATGTAGTTGCTATCATAAATTTAGTTTTTTAATATAGATTATACATATTATATTAGAGTTATGGGGAATTTGATTCTCACTTGAGTAATGTTTCCCTCAGTAGATGAAATTTGGGAGGAAATTTCTATTACCATGGAGGATTATTCTTTGTTTTAGAAAGGTGGGTTAGACTATCTATAGTTATGATCTTCCCCATGCAGAGATTAAAAATCTCATATTTTTTTTAAACTTTTAAATGAAGAGTTCATATACCATATAATTGATATGTAGTTACAGATGTGTAAATATGTTTATTTTTATTCCTAGGTGAGTATTACAAACTGTGGGTTATATGAAGAGTTACACATAAATATGATTTGAACATATTGATTTGGTGCATGAAATTGGATTCCAAACAAATTACTAGAATCATTCTTATATATAGGAAATAACATAAGGATTTAATGGTGAAATTAAATCCCCTTCAAAATACAAAGTGTTAGATTCCTTCAATAGTGAATCTTCGAAACACCTTTATCAACGTACCCAGTAGGTTATGCTAATGATGGATGACCATGAATTATCCTATGTAAAGTAATAATGTAATGGGTGACCTAGATTATCCAACAGGTAGGTCATTATAAATCTTGGTGACCCTAGATGGTGTAGTGTATGTCTATTATTGGAATTTTTTGGGATACAATCATCTAGGAAACCCCTATAGTAAAGATACCAGAGGAATGGATTTGTGTTCATATGCATTTGATGGATTATAAAACCTGTTCATTAGAATAATATATGAGATGATTAATCAGGGTTGTATACCAGATATAGTCCTAGATTATTTAAATTAATAACTAGTATAATTAATGATTAAATATTTATCATTTCATACTAATAGATATGATGTATTAAAATAGGGTGATAATTTCAATGGGATCCAGTTCAATAAAATTCTTTATCTGATGGTGAGAAAAAACAACACTCATTGGACAAGTTCTTATATTATTGTTAAATTACATCATTATCAAACATAAGATAATACTATGGTTTGGAGAAGATAAATCCATGAAACTCTTAAGACTATAACATAAGAAAATTTATTAGGTATATGTTGAAAATCAATGTGTTAGAAAAATACAATTATTAGTAAATAAGTGTTGATGTTTTTAAATAGGAGAATCTAGATATTTATGAAGTATATAATCTTTCACTATCGATTACAAAGGCAAAAGATGAAAAATAATCATAGGAATTTTATTTTGCACTCATATACTCAGTATTATTGAGTCTAAAAATGATTTTTTAGATAAACGGGTTTATAAGGCACATATGGGTTTTGGAATTCCTATTATTATAATATGAGGAAATGTTTTTAAAATTTTTTTGAGTTCAATTATGTTTATCCAATAATTCAAAATGTTTAGAATAAATGGACTAAGAATGTGATGTCTAAGATCCAATGTTATGTAGACAACATATGTGGGTGAAACTTCATATCAGAAGAAGATATTTTTAAAGGATATCCAAAAAAAATCATTAAATAGCATGTTAAGGTCATTGATTCCTAAATATATCATCAAGAAGGATGAATTATGACTCCATATGACTGAATTGTTCCAGATACATGAAGGATATTTGTTACCTTTATGGAATGACCACGAAAATTATTAGTTTCATAGAATTTCATTATTTAGTTTTTAGTGGTGTAAAATACCAAATGAATACATTAAAAATGTTATAAAAATTTATTCAAAATCACGGTAATAATTAAACTATATTATATTTTTAATTCAAGTGATGAAGAAAGAATCGATATAGAAAATATATGAAATTTATCAATCTTTTATGAATATAAGAAGAGGATGTGTGCCTTTATCACATTTACTTGTTTTGATAAGAGAAGTTATTTGTTATCAGAACATTATTGTTAATATAATTAGATGATTAGTTTCATACACATGGTTTATGACTGATCATATTCTATAACATATTTTTTAATATAAAATAAGGATAAAAATCTTTTATCGAAGATAAATTGTTTATCCAGATGTTCTCTAAATATAAGGGAATATGTTCCTTCCACCCATCAGGGGAATATTTTAGTAAATTATTTTCCTCCCAATGAAAAATACTTCATGAAAATTAAATACCATATATGATATGAATTTAATAATTTATTTGTTAAATTTCATAATTATAGAAAATAAGAGTTATTTACTATATAAATGAGCTTCTCTATTATAACATGATGTTTTTATTAGAATATAATATCTAAGAGTCTAGTGAGAGTATATATGAAAATTATGATTACAAAATTAATAAATAAATGGTTTTACTAACACAAATTCTAAGATGAGTGTCACATTATATTCTAAAAATATTTTAGTATAAAGGACAGTAAAAGATAAATTTAAGGGCTACATTTATTTACTATGAAAATTAAATATCATTATTTCACGAAGGGTAATTCATGTTAAAATAGAAAGTGAATGATAATTTATCAAAAAGGAGTTCAAGATATAATGTTAAATAGTAATATAAATTGTTAAATTATTATTCAAGGAAAAAATTTAAAGGAATTTGTTAAAAAGGTGACGATACTAAACATAGAACATTTTTACATATAATATAAAAGATGAAATCCTAAATTTTAATTTTATGGAGCTAATTAGATAGAATATGTTAAATGAGATGAACATTAGGAGTATGATTCCAAAATATTATGGTTATTCTAAATTTAATTCATCATATATATTACTGAATAAATAATTTAATGGGAGTTTTTTATCATGTGGTAATATGGGGATGTGAAATTAATTTATTATAGTTGTAAAAAGTTAACAATACCTAAGAATGTAAAGACTCTGAAAATTATATGTAATTTTTTTATTTATTTGGGATTATTATGAGTCTAAAAAAAATGATGGTATGTGATTCTGAGGCTTGGTGTGCCTGGAATAAATTTCGAAATTTTTTTTAGGAATGTTCATTAAACATATGGGTGACATTTTCTATCTTTTTAACCACTTCTCGGAATTGAAATCTGAGAGAACCATTGAATTTGCATCATCAGGATTCACTTAATGGAAGATTCACTTCGACCATAGCTAGTAAGAAGAAAAATATAGTTTTTTTTTACCTTTTTAAAGAATAATAAACTAACCTTTAATTGTTATTTAATTTTCTTATTTCCCACATGGATGAGCAACGGTGGTGGGACTAGTGACTTTCAAATCCATTTAATGGTTTGAATTATCAAATGCATAACACCACCTTCGCGAATTAAAATATATTCATTGATTCATTTAATGAACCTCTTTAATTCCTCTATGTGTTACTCACATTTCCCCCTCGTATTTAAATGGAGATCAGGGTGGGGTTTTGGGATGGATACTTCAAGCGAGGAAACTGTGGTGGAGTTCTGTGTAAACATCCACTAATGGAGGACAAAAGCTTGAGCAGCAACAATCCGGGATTAACGAACACCGACGACTCCATCGAACGTGGACGATCCTCCTGCAACAACCACGACAGCTCTAATGGATCTCGAGGTAGAGGGTTTATTTTTGGTTTTGGATTAACATTATTGAAATATGTTTATTTAATCTTTCATTTTAGATTATTTTTCTCTCACTAGTTATAATGTTAATGTGGAGGGTATGGGCCGAACGAACAATGACCGGACCCGGCACCGCTTTATTTTGGTTTCTTTCTTTGGGGCCGACTTTCCTCAATTTTGATGGAAATGAGATACAGACGGTCACACTATGACGATGGCAGTCCTGGAGAGTCATAGGTGTAGACGACACCAAGAATGAACCACCACATCACGTCTGGTGGCCCACAGAATGAACCACTGGAGCACCCTACTGGCGGTGGCCGATAGTGGATGGAGGAGTCCTATGGAAAAAATCCACCGGCAATGGGAAGACGGTGCACCATCACATTTTTTGGTGGTCAGAGGCGGCCTACCCAAGCCGACCGCACAGGAGAAGGGACACACCCACATGAACCAAGGATGGAATCTACCACAACCAGCAGGCCATGGTAGGTGGGGGCATTACTGCCCTGGGTCAGTTGGGGACAATTCGTCCATATGGCCGACCATTGCACATAGTGGGGAAGCAACCCACTAGCCGGAAGAAATGACCCCACGTCCGCTATGTCAGCAGGAGATAGAGTTACCCCTTTAATCGGACCGGGTCGAACACGGGCTGGACCCACGGGCCAGCGTGGGTGGGCAGGGCCAATAGTAGCTCTAGCCTACGAACTAGCCGGTTCAACCTAGATGAGTTGGTTCTTGTGAACCAGTCCGATCTTTAATGGGCCGGACCTAGGTGGGGTCGAGTAGATCCAGGGACCCGTTGCGTCGGGCCGACCTGGCCGAGTCGGACAGGGCCCAGACCCTACCGACCCCTAATAAAAAACATTTATGTAACTGAAAAATAGAGTATCCGTTTGACATTCTGTCAATAGAGTTGGGAACCCTTTTGGGAAGCAGTCCTTTTTTAATATTCTGGCAGGCCTGGCCGAGTTGGGCTAGACTAAGGTTCGTTCACCCCCGTTTCACGAAAAATGGTGTAACTAACAAACTGTGCGTCTAGTCAACGCGTCGTCTGTGGCATAAGTACCCTTGTGAAAAGGAGGACCTTTGGATATACAATAACTGTATTTTTATGGAGTTTAAATGTTTCATTGGTTGGATTATACATGAATCTAACTGGGCCCTATTTAAAAAATTGCCCATATCTCACAGACCTGGCATCTGATCGACGCGTCGTCTGTTGTGTTGGGAACCCTATACCAGGGTGGTCCCTTATGTATTCATATTGAAGGAATTCATACAGATTGAAATATGACTGATGTCTTGAGAAGAATAATCTTCTAGAGACCAGCCACTCTTCATGTGGGAATCTAGTGGCTGGCTCTGACATGAAGAAAAAGGGTGACCAATACAGGTCAGTATCAAAAAATCTAGAGTGGGATGATCAATCTACAAGAATAGTCATCCCTAACTCTATACCAATTACCAATATAGGTCTTCACGAATGACCAATATGTATCAGCACCAGCGACCAATATGGGTTAGCACCATTAACTATACGGGTCAGCACCAGTGACCAATACGGGTCAGTATCTAGTGACCAATACAGGTCATCATACAATGACCAATATGGGTTAGTAGTACTGTTACTATAGATATAACGTTTTGGATTTATGAAAAGTCATCCCTATATAATTAACCTTGAACATATACCGTTATAGTGAGCTGCCACTTTTGTTTTTTTCATCATGATTTAGATCATGCTTGTGATATTAACTTTTTGGTATTTCTTGTAATTCATTCCTTTGTGGATTACTAAGATTCCTTTGGGGGTCTCAGGGTCCCATACTGAGTTGTTATACTCACACCTTCATAGGCTCTGCCTGTACGTGTGTGTCTGGAGAAGACTATTGATGCTCTGAGGAAGAATTTGGATGTTCTGGACTTGTTGGATCTTGGTGCGAAGGGATTATTCGATATCCTCTTCTTCAAAATTATACATACATCTAATCCCCTCCAGGTAGAGATCCAGGGAATATACAATAGATATTTACTTTATTTTAAAAGTTTAGGGTTTGTATTCCATCCCACTTTTTTCAGTTTACTGTTGTACTTATGGTTTTACATTACTCTAGTGGTTATACCTTACATTTGTTGGTTGTTTACTTCAGTTTCCCTTTTTGAGTGTGTACATATCCTTAAGGAAATTGCTTTCATGTTCAATAAAATCTTTCAGGTGCTAGTCACCAACCCATGGCCTATGAACGAATTGCTGTGGTACTCATGTTCGGGCCCCGTGGGATGGGTCTTGACAAAGTAGTATTAGAGGGTGGTTGGTTCCACCACAAGAACTAACAGTCTACATTTAATGCGGCAATGGTGTAATGTGTCTTGAGTTTGGTTTTTAGATTAGGGCGTCAATTGTTGGTAGACCAACTGATGTATTCATACACTGGGACCCTGAATTACGTTTCTCGACTTGGTATATGAGAAAACTAGTTCCTAGTGTTTTAAAATTTTTTCTTAATCTTTCTTGAGTTATCTCACCATGTATAAATTATTTATTGTGGATAATCAGTTTTTTACAGGATTCCAAAATGAAGATAGGCAGTGAGGATTTCAGTTAGAGATTGAGATAGTGGCCCACTGAGCGATGAGGTATTAGTACAAGGAATACTCACATTGGTGGAACCTTCAGCTGGTGTAACAGCTGCACTGCCACACTTTGAGCAGTAGATGCTACCAGTGGATCATGCATGCTGGATGAGAACATTTCAAAAGTTACAGAGGTAGATCCCTTTGATGTTTCGAGGTACGAAGGACCCATAGTAAGTAGAGGACATGCTTGAGACAGTTTCGAGGGACGTTCTCTTACAAGATACACCTACCGAGCATATAGATATCTTGGACACTATCCTTCTTCAGGGCTTGGTAGGATGATGGTGGAGCTCTACGCTCTAGGTGCATGATGAGATGACCCTCACCTGGTTGGACCTTAAGAGTATTTTCAATGTAGAGTTTCTACCAGCAACACTACACTCTATGCGTATTAAGGAGCTGATGCATTTGTAGCAGGGCAGCTAGACTGTGGCTCAGTACATGGAGATAGTTACTGACCTCTCTTGACACTCAATCGACATGGTATGGGACACTTACTTCAGGGCCTGGAACATTGAGTAGGGGGTCCAATTAGATATCAGATATGTGACAGTTTCTCTCAGCATCCCGACATAGGCTAGGGTTCTAGATCAAGCTTTTCTAATGGAGAGATTCCTTGACAAGTAGGAATTGATAGTGAGAGACCCTACTGGATTCCAGGAAGTAGATTCATATTCAGTTGTTAGTAGACACATGACACAGAAGCCCAAGAGGGATAGACCTTCCAGAGGGAGACCCTGGGATGCTTGGTCAGAGGTGTGAGGCTCAAGAGGCTGAGAGAGCCATTGGTGAGTCGTGGTCTATTTTTTCTATGAGGGATAGAGTCACAGAGCTTTTGATTGTGTGACTCCCTGTGGGGATGATCGCAGACGGTGGAGGGGCCACCGAGGTTGCAGCTATGGGAGGATCATGATCATCAGCAAGGTGGCATACGTGGTAGTGGACCAATACGTGCAGTATGAGGTGTTCGAGGTCACCAGGAACTACCACCACTATCCTCAGTTAGTCAACCACATGCTCAGGGAGCAGGTGGATGCGGAAATGCCCAAAAACATGCAGTATAGGCTCATGATCCTGACGTCCCTGAGATGATACGAGGTACGATATGTATCTTCTATAATTTACTAGTAGTGCTTATTGACACATGTGATAGCAATTATTTACTTTCCACACACTTAGTTCGGTAATCTGAGATTCTGACTAATCATTAAATCGACCTTTTCATTTAGTTACTTTTACGAGATGAAATTCAGCAATCACATCCTAGTGCCGATAGTGAAATATTACTCTCAGTGGAGAGAGTTTTAGATAGGATCTTCGAGTAGCAGCATTGAAGCCTTATGATGTAATTCTAGGCATCGACATAAGTACATGCATAGATTTACTGCTTGAGATGTATAGTGAAATGTACACTCGAAGATGGTGGTGAGTTTTCCATTATTGTTGAGAAGGAAAACTGTGCATCACGAGATGGACTTGTGCTCAAGAGGGTGCTGCAGATTACATATTAGCTAGCATGCATGACCTTTGACATGGTGTTTGTGGAGAGTCCACAGTTCCCTGCATTGGTGGATGAATTTGATGACGTCTTTCCAAAAGATGTCCCAGGGCTACCTCATTGTAGAGAGGTAGACTTCAGCACTGACTTATACCCCTGAATTGCACCGATATCTACACTAGATTATCGGATGGCCCCTCTAGATATTTGGGAGCTGAGATAATTGTTGGAGGACATATACAGTAAGGTATTCGTAATGCATAGTGGTTCTCCATGGGCATCCCTTGTGGTTTTTTGAAGAAGTAAGTTGGAATATTGAGGCTATGTGTGGAAGTATAATGCCTAAACCAGTTGATCATGAAGAAAAAGTATCCTCTATTGAGGATTGATGATCTGTTCGATTAGTTGAAATGAGAAAATTCATTCTCAAAGATATACCTCATATTAAGCTGTCTTCAGCTCATTGTATGGGATGAGGACAAACCGAAGACAACCTTCAGATGTTAGTATGGCCATTACGTGTTATTAGTGACGTCTTTCAGCATGACCAACAATCCATCATTGTTCATGGGGCCCATGAAATGGATCATTCCGCCATACCTCGGTCACATTGTGGTTGTCTTCATCGACATAATCTTGTTGTACTCAATGTATGAGGAATGGAACATTGTTCACTTGTGGATAGTTCTGGAGACACACAGGGAGCACCAGTTATATGGGAATCTCTCGAAGTTTGAGTTTTGGATATAGAAGGTTCACTTCTTGGTACATTCCGTCTAAGAGGCTAGAGTTGTAGTGGATCCAGTGAAGATCCGAGAAGTATTTTCTTAGGATCCATCCAAGATTGTTACTGAGGTGCAGATCTTCCTAGGATTAACAGGCTACTATAAGAGAATCAGACCGGATTTCGCTAGAGTAGCATCACCTATAACTTCTTTTTTGAAGAAGGGGAAACCCTTACTATGGTAAGAGAAATGGGAGTAGATTTTTAAATATTTTAGGTAGAGCTTCAACAGCCCTCCCATCATGAGGTTGTCAAAGGAGGGCACTGACTATATGGTTTACAATGATGCATCTGGGACAAGACTCAGTTTTTTTCTGATGCAAGATGATATATTGATTTCTAATGTATCAGGAAAGATGAGGTCACAAGAGATGAATTATGTGACGCAAAACATGGCGCTGGAAGAAGTAGTATTTGAACTGAATATGTGGCGACAATACTTGATGGTCTAGCAGTTCATTTTTTACTCATACCACGAGAGTATTAGATATATTTTCACAAAGAAAGATATGAATCGAAACAACGAATATATCTAGAGATCCTCGAGGGATACACCCTAAAGATTGTTCGTACTCCAGGGACAAGAAACGTAGTGGAAGTTTCACTTAGCCAATTATCGAGTTCGAAGCTACTGAATGAGGCTTCAGAGCAGATAGCCTCACTTCAGATATCCTATGTAGATAGGGATGGAACCGTCTACCTCTAGTATATGGTAGTTTCCCCTACACTCCTTCAGTGATTCAGGGAGGTCCAACTATGAGATAGCAGCTATGAGGCTACACATGCTCAGATATCCTTAGGCCATGCACCTGAATAATATACTAAAGTTGGGGAGCATGATATCCTTTTTAGAGGACGTACACTTGTACTAGAGGCGCTACAAGAGGGGTTGCTATTGGAGTTCTATAAATCCACCTATGCAGTATATCCTGATGTGATGAAGATGTATAAGGACCTCTAGTGACTGTACTGGTGGCCAAGTATGATGAAAGCAGCAGCGAAGTTTGTTTCTAAAGGCCTCATTTTCTAGTAAGTGAAGGACGAGCACCAGTTACTAGTAGGATTGACCCAACCCTTCGAGATACCATAGTGGATGTGGGAGGGGATATTGATGGACTTCATGATGGGGTTACAACGTATGTCTAGAGGGAAAAATACCATTTGGGTGATCATTGAATGACTCACCATGTCTGCCCACTTCCGTTCTATTCGAGAGAAGTGTTCGGTAGAGAGAATGGGACGTCTATACATTCCCGAGATCGAGCAACTTCAAAAGTCACCTTCAACAATAGTCTCATACCTTGACACGCACTTCACATCCAATTTTTGGAATGGATTGCAGGAGGATTTCAGAAATTAGCTTCTTTTGATCATAAAGTTTCACCTGCATACATATGGTTAGACTGAGTGGACCATCCAAACCATGGAGGACATGTATCGTGCATGTGTCCAAGATTTTGGTCACTATTGGGAGGACCACCTACCCTTGGTGGAGTTCACATAAAACAATAGTTATCACTCCACCATTGGAATGACCCCTTTTGAGGCATTGTACGAATGACCCTATAGATCACCCTTATGTAGGACGGATCTAGGGGAGCCAGCACTCATCAGCATAGAGATGGTATAGGCTACCATTGGAAAGGTACTTTTCATCTGAGAGTGGATGGAGATAGCACAGTGTTGATAAAAGTTCTATGATGATAGGAAATAGAGACCACTATTTTTCTTGGAGGCGGACGTGTATTTCTGCGAGTCTCTCCTTGATAGGTACTACAAATATTTGGTCGAAGTGAAAAACTCTTTCCCAGTATTATCAAGCTATTCCCGATACATCCTTGGATTGGGATGGTGGCATACGATTTGAAACTTCCATCATAGTTGGAGAGGGTGCACGACCTCTTCCACATATCCCATATGAGGAGATAAGTGGGTGACCCATCTCAAGTCATCGACCTTGGAGAGATAGTGATTGATTAGAGGGTGACTTTCGTGAAGTACTCGTTGTGGATAGAGGATTGATATGAGTGTATCTGTCATGGGTATTTGACATCTATGGTGCATGTTTTGTGGCGGCATGAGAATCTCCAAGAGAGCACATGTGAGCGATAGGATCATATGCGTGCCCAGTACCCATCATTGTTTGTGTAGCCATGTTTGGATTTTGAGAATTTAATTCCCTAAGGTGAAGAGAATGTAAAGAACCAAAAAAATTCCATGAATTTTTTTTAATTATTTGTGATTATTAAGTGTATACGGAAATTGACAACCAATGATTCTGAGGCCTTATGTACCCAGAATGAATTTATGAAAGTGTTTAGGTACTTTTAGAAAATATGTTTCATTCGATCTCTATATTTTGAACCAATACTTGTAATCAAAATCCAAGAGTGCTGCTGAATCTGCCGCATCGGGATTCTATTAAAAGAAGCTTCATTTAAAAAACATTTGGTCGCAGGAAAATATTTTTTTTGGAATTTTTAAAGAATCATAAAATATCATGTAATTGTTATTTTATTATATTTTTCCCAATTGGATGAATGTCACTGGCGAGTCTAGTGGCATGTCAATCCATTTAATGTCTTGACTCATCAACTGTATAACTCCACCGTTGTGAATTAAATGAGGTTCATTAATTCATTTAATGAACGTTATTAATTTCTCAATTCATTACTCACATTCCCCCCTCGTATTTTAATGGAGATCGGGGAGGCGTTTTGACACGAATTATTCAATCGATAGAACTATTTTAGAGTTTTGTAGAAATTTCCTCTGAGAGAGGAAAAAAGGTCGAGCGATAATGTTCCGGGATCAACGAACGCTGAAGATTCCATCTAATGTGGACAGATCTCCCATCGCAATCGTGAAACCTCCAACAGATATCTATGTATGGGGTTTTATATCTGTTTTTTGTTTATCTTTTTTGAATTGAGTTTATTTATGCTTTAATGTTATATAAATACTCTCCCAGTTGTTATCATGTTAACACGAAGGGTGCAGGCTGAATGAACAAGGCCCGAACCCTCCACCGCTTCATTCATGTTGCATTCTTTGGGGATGACTTTCCTCAATTTTTATGGAAACACGAGACATAGGTTCACACTATGACTACAGTATTCTGATAGACTCATATGTTCATACAGCACCAAGGATGGTCCACCAGAGCACGTCCGGTGGACCACGGACTGATCCGCAGGTGTGCCACACTAGTGGTGGCCAAAGGAGGCCCGCGACAACCGCCCTCAAGCTGTGGGATGATGGCACACCATTGCGCACTGCGGTGGCCAATGTCATCCGACCTAATCCAGTCACATGGGAGAAGGGAGCCACCCGTAGGTGCTACTGATGGAAGAAGCCTCGACCTAAGGGCTACAGTATGAGGGGTCGGCTCGGCCCCATAGGTCGTAGGGTTTAGACTGGTCGAACAATTGTCCAACCATTTCATGTAGTGGGGAATCACCCCACTGGCCGGATGAAATGGACCTATGTCCGTGGGGCTAGCTAAAGATAGTGGTCTGCCTTCAGGTGGACTAGGTCAGACGTGGGCTAGCCAAACATGCCACACCCACGGCCTAGTGGGCCAGCGCGGGTTGGCCAAGCCCCACTCGATGGGCCGAGCCAAATGTGGTCCGATCCCACGAAACTGTCGGGTCGACCATGAGGGGATGGTCCCTATGAAACAGGTTGAACCTTAATGGGATGGATCTGGGTAGGGTTAGGTACACCCCAAGCCCCATTGCATCGGCCCTGCCTGACCAAGTCGGACCAGGCCCAGACTCAACCGACCCCTGAATAAAGGAACACCCGTAACTGACGAACCGATTGTTACTTTGACACAACGTTAGTGGAATTTTGACCCATTTTTGGAAGTGGTCCCTTTGAAATATTTCAGTAGGCCCGACCAAGATAGGTCAGACTGAGGTGTGATCACCCCTGTTTCCCAGAAATGAGTTTAACTAACAGACCGGGTGTCCGATCGATGCACCTTCTATGGCATAAGAACCCCTGTGAAAAGTTTTTCCTTTGGAGACAATCTATGTGAATTTTGATTGTGATTGACGTGATCCTTGGGTTGGATATGTGTTGAATCCAATAAGGCCTTTTTTACAAATGTGCCCATATCTCAAAGACTAGGTGTCCAATCGATGATCTGTTTGTCACGTTGGGACCCCTGAGATGGGACAGTCCTTTGGGTAGTATTTTTACTAGAATTAATACCCATTAAAATATTACTGATGGCTTGAGGAGTAGAATCTTCAAGAGATCAGGTGTGCTTCATGCGGGAATCCAGTGGCTGGCTGTGACATTAAGAAGAAGAAAGATCAATACAGGTTAGCATCAGAAACTCCAGGGTGGTATGATCTAGTTTTATGACTAATTATCCCTACCTCTGTACCAACAACCAATATAGGTTAACACCTACAACCAATACGGGTTAACACAAGAGACCAATACGGGTCAGCAACAGCGACCAATACAGGTCCGCACCAACGACCACCATGGGTCATCATCTAGCAACAAATATGGGCCAGCATACGATGTCCTATATGGGTTAGTAGTAGAGTTACTATTAACATAATTTTCTAGATTTTGGCTACACATACCTATCCTAGTAACCTTGAAGTTATACCATTAGAGTGAGTTGTTTCTTTTTCTTTTCGCTTAATGATTTAGATCATCTGGTGATATTACAATTGAGGTATTTATTTTGATGTTTTATTTTTTGGATTATTGATAGACCTTAGAGGGTATCGAGGTCCGCTACTGAGTTATTATACTCGCCCCTACTTGGGTTCTGCCTGCACGTCTGTGTCTGGTGAAGACTACTTACGCTCTGAGGTAGACTTTGGGGGCTCAGGACTTCATGGATCTTGGTGCGACAAGAGAAGTTGAGATACTATTCTTGGATATCAGATTTATAGATAATACCCACCAGGTAGAGCTCTAAGGATGATGTGATAGATGTTTACTTCATTTTCAGTTTTTATGGATTTTATTTTGTCCCACTATTTTCCTTTTACAGTTTTACTAGTGGTTGTACTTTACTCTTGTGGTTATATGTTACCTTTGTTGGTGGATTACTACAGTTTCCCTTTTTAACTGTGTACAAATCTCTAAGGTAATGTATTCCCTATTCGGGAAAATCCTTCCTGTGATTGTCACCAAACACTAGCCTTGGGAAAGCGACCATGGGGTAGTCACATCCGGGCCTCGTGGGATGGGTCGTGACATAGAATGTTTAACAAACATAAGGATGATACAGTAGTTTATCTTATATGTTACGATAAATTTATTCTAATGTTTATTTTTTAAATATTATTTATTTATTTTAAAAATTTTAAATTCATCATATAAAAGAAAATATCCATTATATTTTATTTCAATGATTTATTTATAAATGTTTACACAGAAACACATTTCCTGAATTATAATGAGGATTCACCTCTAAAATCATGGCATAGAGTTATATATAATCGATGTTCATAATATATTCTTATTTGTTATGAATGAATATAAGGGTTAACATGAATTATATTATTATATGTGATATAAAATATACTCATGATACATGAATGGTGTTATCATAAGTTATTAATTTATACAGTGTGAATGTGATTCTTTTGGTACAATCATATCATACAGCTGAAGGATGTCATATTTCATGTTTTGAGAAACCATACAGCCAATTTTTGTATAATATTATATGACTAGAAGAGTTATAAGGAAGGAAATGTAACATTTTTTACATGCCACTATGATTGTTAAAACACTTATAATCATAACCTATGATTAGATGTGCCATAAGGATTATGTAATATTATTACACACTTCTAACTTCCTATGAATTGTATACTATGATTCATTTAGAATGTCTAAGAAACTATTATGGTCATACATCAGATTATGTTTCAAACATTAAGATCATAATTACAACTAATCTATCATAATGAAAGCATTACATGATATATAACATTAGGGGGTGAGTTCCAAGGATGCTTTTGATGCTGGGAAAGGACAAGGAATTAAAACATGTTCTGTAATGAATGAGTTAAGGTATGATTCACCACCTTCAAGTATATATAAAAAATATTACAATATAACGGTGATAGCGTGTTTATATAGTTATGATTGGACTAAAATCCAGAATATTTTATGCTTATATTCATTTTTTTTATCTGGAACTAGCATGTTATAATGAAAGATTGAATCTCATACATGCGACGAATGATTCATCTTGCCTCATAGATACCTCTGGCGATGGGAGGCCTTAATATACTAATTTATTGATCATCACTAATCCCATTACATGATGTTATATAGTTGATTAAATGGATATATCAGATTATGATATGTCGTTTAAAAACATATTTATTTACAATTTTCTTGTATTTCATATTTATATACATGGGTGATCTGGGATTGGTATTATGATCACTTCCATGTGTTTTATTTAATGTTCATAAACCCATATTAATCCTATAAGGTTCCCCCTTATTGTATAATTAGGATTTATACATTCCTTTTTAATGGATTTCCCAATGGTTCTAGTGTTGTTATTAATTTAATGGAAGGCCTTGGACATTGATTTCACTATGGTTACATGTGATTTTAGGAATGGAACAAAGTAAGTATATTGGAATTATATTGGAAAAGTTTAACAAGTTATGAAATACCTATTTGGGAGATGAATATGAGTTGGTATTATGAGTAAGGACCAATTTATGCTTATGGATCCAATTGACTATCTTTATATGGGAATGATGGGTGTTCCGATAGGTTAATATTATTTTTCCTCATGTGATTATTCCTAGAATATAGTGTTTAACATGTGAATCTATGTATAATATGATAATAACATGGGAAATGAGTCTATACCATGATTTATTATACATAGGTTTATGACTTAGGCTGGGTTGTTCTGATGATGTGAGATACTAAAGGTGAACATGGTCATAGGAAACATATGCCTTATTGTATGTTTCTTGTAGCTTAGCCATGATGGGGTGTAGTGATACCATGGGGTGATGCTTTAATTTTACCATGGTTAGACTGTATGATATCATTGTACACCATATTGAATGAATCAATAGCTTCCATGGTTAGACTCCCCGATTCCATGAGACTTCATTTCGAAAACATCTTTATATCCCATGGTTAGATTGGTCAAAATCCATCTGCCACTGGGAATAATATTTAGCACCCATGTGTACAACAATCTAGAACCTAGGACACCATCTAGAAGTAATATTTAACAATAATAGTTATACTTATCCTGTTCCTGGTACACCATATTTTATTCGTTAGGTTCTATGGTTTTAATGATATGGAGATTCATATATCATCTATCATTGGTTATCACCCATTTCTATATTGATTGAGAATCAAAATTTATATATAGTATTATTTAGAATATGTGAACATACAAGAATGTATCTTGAGATACTATTTGTCATATTTTGGAATTCTATTACGTGATGGATTTGATACATTGGAAATGATCAAACTTAGTAAGGTATGGTTTCGGGGTAGCCTAGTTAACACACAACAATTTGAGTTCCTACAGTAATTATCTTTCTATTATATACATTGAAATATCTTAGAGTGTATTAGGGTCCATATTGTTACTTCCTTATTGAGAATTATTTCTCATGCCCAATATAGTAATCTTTGATCACAAGAATACCTTATTTATGTTACACTTTACATAGGGGAATAATAAGAGGCTAAGGGTTTGTGGCTAATAAACATAGTTTTTTCCTTGGTTTTATGTTGTATATGATCATTCCAATCATAGATATTTTGATCTATGTAATACATGAATTATATTATCAATATTATATCAATGGAATGTGTTTATTTTTGTGGGTCTTATTTACCTATAACTCCATTTAAATACTATGATACTCAATTTAATAGATGTTTATGTTACCTAATCAGTATTGATTGGTGTGATTTTGAGAGCATATTCTCCCTATAATTGGATAAAAACTCTAAAATTATGTTACAATACTCTGGAATAAGTAGAGTCACACAAGAGGATATGTAGAACAATTAGCCTAGGAATTGTTTTGGTTTTTTGGGTGGGGCATTGTATAATTCAATCAGATTCCGATTTTTTTTAATAATTGGGAAACTGTTATATGGATACAATAAATATCCATATAATTTTATGGACATCAGGATTGTTCCTCATGAACCCCAATTTTATTCAAGTTAATTCTGTAAGGATTATGGATTTTTAGTTCTTTTTCACAATTACAATTCAGATATTTATTCAAATATGATGTGATGGTTGGAGGAAACTATTTTTTATTTTAATATTGGTATATGGTGGAATGATGTTTTAAAGTACATATCAAATTGGAAATGTATGATTAAAATGAAATCCATATTATTTTTTGTTTTTGATGGAATAGTTTTGTTTTTTAAATTTTATGATGTATTAATAATAAATTGTATATAGTTCTATATATATGTTTTTGGTGTAATTATAATCAACTACACCATGGAACTTTGTCCTTATTTCATTGGTTTCTAGTGTTATATGATAATTGGGTATCTAGATCTTATCAGGGTTTATCATTTTATTTTTATGAACCATTAATTGGTGAATGTGATGTATAATGACTTTAGTTTGTATCTTTAAGAATTTGATATATTGGTGATTAATTGTTATAAGAGGGGGTGTGTATAATATATGGGTTGGAATAGGTATAGGTTTCCTTAAGGAGTAAGATACTATTAAAAGGGTTATAAGGAGTCTATTATTCCTTGTGATTTTGAGATATAAATAAACTAAATGACTTATCGATTTGTGGATGGTTTCAAATTATTGAATCTGTTAGGATCCTTCCCATGATAAATTTGGATACGGTGTTTCTCGGGGTAGTGAGAAGAGGCACTAGTTTATCTAGAGTTATTTAAGTATATTTACATTATTTGTAAATGTAAATGATAACCATATAACATCTTTTTATAAGATTAGTTTTAGTATAGTCATGATTTCATTTGTATATTTGATGAAAGAACACAAAATTATTCTTTTGGGTTTAAGTGTTGACCTATTAAAAAATCTTGACTGGTTTTTTAGGCGAGCAAGAAGTTGATAGATGAGTTGCATATAATGGAAGTATGATTCTTGGTTTACAATTGTGAAATATTAGAGAGTATGAATGTTCATGTTTAATATCCTATTGATATTTGATGTTAGAGAAGAACTAGTGAGAGGGTACTTTTAGTGAGGTACCAATGGATGACGGCTAATGCATGTCAGTTGTGCATTATGCTTTATAAGGGGTGTATATCATAGGAACATTAGTTTTTTTTTGGTTTTAAAATAGATTCATTGGTTTCTTGGAATATGGAAATACTTGAGATTCATAGAGAGGATATAGTGAAATTCAGTAAAGGATCACAAATGTGTTGTGATCAAGAATGAGGTGAGATGACCAATGAGGTTAGTGAGATGCCAATGGGTTAGGTTAATTGAAGAGTTTGTTTCAAAATTGATTGGTGTTCTTCATCTAATGTATTAAAGGGAACTAGTGGATTATTTCGAACATTGGTTTTAGTTGTACCTCTGTAAATATAGAAACATAGGAGTCACATGATTGGGACCAGGGTTTCAAATTTCCAGGGCTGTTTGTATGAATTTCATGTTTCATAGGTACAATTCTAGCCTATTAGGTTCAAGTATTGTGAAGTACAATGATTTTTTTATACCCTAAGGAATTTTAATAATTAATAAAGGTAATAGTGATATGAGAAGAAAATTTTTATGCAGTACGGTTCTTAGAGAGAATGCATTTGATTTTTCAAGGGTTTAACCCTTTTAGTATTGAATCATGATAACTCTTGGGATGGATTACTGAAAAAATATTATCTTATATGGTTTGAAACACAGTGTTTATACTCAGAGGAAGGTATATGAGTGTCATCTTATAAATTAATTCATTATCTTATTGAACATGGTATTTGGGAATTTAGTATTTTAATTAGGGTGTGATCAAATAGATAATCCTATAGTGGGAGGAATCATCTCTATTGATTGGAGTGTCTGTCTCTCATTTAGAATAAGTCTCTATGAATTGAAACTAGTATTGTTTTGAGATATATGTAGAAATTATAGTTGATAATAAAACCAATTCCGTATGGTTCTTTTGTAAGTACCCAATTTTGAATCATTCTAAATTGATTTAGTTGAGTCAAATATTGAGAAATTATCTTAATGTATTGTTCAAGTAATGGTTTGAGAGGGCATTAAATGAATTAATAGAAATTGATGACTATTCTAGTATGCTAAATAATTAGTAAATAATTGTATTTGATGTGGTTTTCTAGATATTGTATCAATACTTATGAAGTATGGGAAACGTGGGGTTACAATTTGAGATAACAGTAGTGAAGGAATACATAGTATTTCCGATGAAATGAAGTGGTGTATAATTTACTAGCACTCATAAAATATTTTTATATATAGAAGTGTGAAATTATTTTTGTGTAAACAATATCAGAGTGGGAGTTTTTTAGAGATAATATATTTTGATTAGACCATGTCCATGGGATACATGACTATGTCTAGTTTAAAAACCTAATAAAATAGAAGTATCTGATTCTTATTAATGATATATAAGTCAATATATGGTTACAAGTGATTATGATAGATGGGGAACCATATAATGAGCTGTTTATAATGAATTATGTCATTACTGGTTTGTAAATTTAGACGAAGGTTGAATTTTTTATATGTTGAGTCTAAGTGATTATAAAATATCAGATTTAGATGAAATCCATGGTTATGAGACATGGATAAGTGGATATTTATCATTGTGTTCATTTTTTTGGAGTTGTATATAGAAAATGATATAGGTTTGGTGTTACTTCCAAAAATCAACAGATACCACAAGGTAATCCATGGAGTGCATGGTGTACCTAGTGTACCCATGACCAATTTCAGAAAGAGAGATGTGACCATAATAACATTATCACCCTAGTTTTTCTGAAACTATGGGCATACAAGGGTATATTTTTAATAGATATTCCCATTATACTTATTCCCATCTTCCAAAATGTTTGGGGTGGTTTTTTAGTGATCAGAGGCATGGTTCTTTTCCTATTACATATTTTCTGATTCCTTTTAATTTCTGCCTAAATATTGGTGCTTCCATGTTTGGTATTATGATGTGTTTCATTATATCATAGTAAAATATGACCTATATAAAAAGTAATTTTTGTGTAGTGGCTATAGGACTCCATGGGATGAATAATGCATGTCGTTACAGAATTATTCTATTGAGTACTATTACCGTTTTATTTTTCCTTGTGATATAATTAATTTTAAATGAAATCCGAGAAAAAATTATGTTATTTTTTTTATTTGACTCATAATGGTATTCAGGGTTCACTAAGAACTTTTCATGCATTATTGATTATAGTATCAGAGTATATACCCCACATGATGATGATTTGCAGATTATTCCTATATTAAGAATTAATTAAATTAATTATTACTATTTATAACAAATTATGAGAGGGTTGTACCACAAGATAAGAGCTCAAAGGTTTTGTTTGTCTTGTTGAAATATTGTATGAGGCTTGGAAAGGTTGGGTAAAGGAACATAACTCTATTATCGAGGTAGGTGGTCCCAATAATACTTAACCAAAAATCTTGTATATTTTTGAGAGTATAAATTAACAGGGGTTAGGAAATTGGTGAATTTAATATGGAATAAAAGTGCCATATATAGTTGATTATATTTCATGAATTCCCCAAATATTGAGACATCTGTGCCACTATATACCTGATGATTTAGAATCTCTCAAGGACATTTTATCTAAGGGTAAGGGAGTCCTAGTTGGGCATAATATACTCTAAATATGTCTCTAAGATTTTGAAAATTTAATAATTTCAATATTTGGGGTTTCTTAGGGAAGTGTGGGATGCATAATGTGATTAAAGCTTTGTGTTATAGGTGAGAAAATATTTTTTCTTTTAACCTTTTGGGAGTACCCCTTTAATGGAGATTAAACGTCTTGAATATTGTTTCAATTATGGATATTCTTATGGAGTTAGACATATATTAGTGCGAATAAATTATTGAAAAAAATTAGTTAATTTATTTATGATTATTTCTCCAAAGATAGAGTAGAATAAAATGGATGTGTTTTTATAGTGGGAGTCCTAGTTGTAGGAACTGGTTTAAAGAATGTTTCGGTACAATTTAACCACTATGATTGAATGAGAAGATATGATTTAAATTTTTAAATATTTCATGATTAAAATGTGTAAAAATTATGGGCCATGAAATTACTGATTGGGGTATGGATATGAGTTGTAAGATGATTAAGGAATAGTTTATGTCTATGGATATGAGTTAATGTATATCTTTGAGTGAGATGGGTGCCCTGATTAGTTTAACATATCATGCCTTTTATGGAAGGTAATTATATAGATAATTTTACATATAACAATAGGTATATGAAAATGAACCACATGATTAATGAGGTTATATCATGGGTGACTAAAATTATGGTTATGTGTTAGATTCAGATTCATTCATGACATGAGATACATGAAAAGGGATAGTTCATAGATTGTGCATGCCTTGTTGTATGATTATTGTATCTTGAACGTGATATGATTTATTGTAATCATGAGATGATTCTTATCAATAACAATGTCCATATGTTCAGATATCTGAAGACATGATTTAAAATAAATATTTAAAGCTTATATTTAGAACAACTGATATCATGGGATGTTATCTGGAGGACATGTTTAGAACCAATGTTGAGACTGATCATGTGACAGGTGAATTATCAAGATTACTTTTTAGTGAGTTTGGTTAAAAAAATTAACATCACATGATACCATATGAAGTAAATAATTATTTCCCTTGGTTTGACTAGAAAATTTTTCAATAAACCATCTAGTATTGAAGGAACTCATGGTTATAATGGTAGAAGGATTGATATTCCATTTAGCTTTGTAGTGTTCATGGTCAAACAAACAATGTGTTTAAGATTTCATCCAAAAATATTATTCATATATAGGTTAACCATAATTTATTTTAATATCTATTATTAAATCCATTAAAATTCTACGATGAGATGAATGTGGGTTGCAATAATTAATCATAGAAGGTAGGGTCAGGTTGTTGGTGACCTGGTTAAAATATAATGACTTGATATGTACAATAATATATAGTGTGTGTCCATATTTTATTTATTTTTATTATTAATACAATAGTATATCATTGATTATATTAGTGGTCATATTGGTGGTTCCCTAATAATATTTATTTCTCCCACCCAACATACAAAACATGGTGAACATGTCAAAATTATATTTGATATGCATGCATGGTCATAAGTGGTACAATTTATCAAGATAATGTCTCCAAGTGGGTTTTGGAGATGGGGTTTAGGATATTCTTGGGATTAGTAGTTGTTTATATTATTTTATATTGTTTCTTAGTTTTATAATGTATATTATCATCCTAATGCATGATATTGATGATTTATATGATGTTTGGTGTTTATATTCATTATTATTTAATGGATGTATGTTTATTATATTATCGGATTCATTTAGTTGTAACTCCTTTTGCGCATAATGATATTTAGTTTGGAAGATTTTTCCATTACATACTAATTATATATATCTGTGATTTTAGAATTATAATATAACTATCATTATCTGTATACTCTTCTTGTTAGATAGGAACATTGACATTAGGGGAGGCACAATTGAGGTCATGTGGCATAAATAGGTTATTCACTTTTTGGGTTATCTGGGTAAGTGTATTACAATGATTTTCATTGTAATTATATTATGAATCACCACCTCATACATAAAAAAGATCACAAACACATCCACAATAAATTAATCCTTAATATATTGTAAATGATTTGACTTTTATAGTTGATCTATGATAAAAAATGGTTTCATATCTTCCAAAATATATTGAAAAAAGTATCATAGAATCCATCAATATATCCAAAATATTTTACTAGAACATTGATAAAGGTTACAATAGAAACATTAAAACCAAATACTTGGATTTCACCAGTTTATTTAAAACATATAAAGATATAAAATTTGGAAATTTATTCTTCATTCCTTAACAAAAATAATTAATCCCAAAAACAACAATAAATTTATTAATTACTATGAATACTCTCAAATGTGAGATGTGAAAATGATATGAAACCATATGTCACATCACCTATGGAATGAATATATTCCTCTAAAATCATACCTAATGCTAGTTATCCCCTATCCACCCCTTAGAATCAAATTCATGAGTAACATAGTCTTTCCATATCTCCACTTAAGGTTCTACAAACCGAGACTCTAATACACGATGAAACTAGGTAGAATCAGATACATAAAAACTAAAACAACAACCATTTCATAGTATGATGACAATGTAACAATCTCCCATATTTATCTAATCATCACTATTATAAAAAATATCATTATGAATATTATTAACCATCACATAAATTACCACATTAACTATTACTAATGTTTAGAAGATATCAAAATCATAATCATGTAAAAATTTTATATACCTTCATTGAAGAAAATTTTGGACTCAATAAAGAAGATATACCACATGATATTATTCATGAACTTATAAATATCCTGGAAATTAAGATATCATTACCAACTATTTCATTAATATATACCACATAATATAATGATAGGTATCACAATAAAACTTGAATGTGATACGCATATTAGGAAAGTGAATGACTAAAGCATTTATAAGTTTCTCCTTCATATTTTTAGTCACTGTATTACACTAATTAATTCCCAAAAAGTTTTCTTACTTTATATTTAGAACTTTTAATAGTTTCATGATTTTTTATAAATCAGATTTTATCCTTCTAAAATAGCCTTATGGATACAGAAATTATACATCTATTGAATATTATTGAATTATATAAAAAATCCACCATAATATTTGAATGATCGATAACCAAACCCTATTAAATATTGATATTTCCAATTAAAAAGACCTCATGTTTTAATAAATTTCACTTGAAAAACATTCCATACAATTTATATTGTTGAAGAATATTTAAAAAAACCCTTAAATACTTAAAATGATCTTATCTATCCAATAATTAACCATTATTTCATCAATAAACACCCCCATAAACCAACCCTTGTTCTCACAAAACCATGATTTATATAATTTCTTGAATCTTTTTAGTATTTCATAAATTAAAATGTTTTCATCACATATATAGATAACAAATTAATCTCTTAGAACCAATTAGTTCCCTTAAACTAATAAAAAATATGTAAATCCTTCGGAGAGTGTATCACTCCATCCCCAACACTTTGTTCAACCACTTATAATTCACTTACAACTTTAAAATCTTGTCTTCCATCTTTACAAACACCTCAAATTCTACTCATCGAAATACAATGTAAAGAATAAATTACTTTTATAAAATATTATTAATTATAATATGTAACTCTTAATTATTGAAATGTATTATTTTATAAAGAGACATAATAAAAAAGGATACACAATTTTTTAAATTTATCAAAAACAAGATCTCATAAACATTGGTAGTGGAACAATATAGTTAGAAAAAAAATCAATAAACTTACCAATGACACTCAAAAAATCCTTTTCTAACACTTCGTCTAAACTTAACATCAATTATTCCAACTATGATATGATAGGATCAAGATATCTATAGTCTACTTCGTGATACCATTTTACAATATATGATCCATTTTCCATATCCACCAGAGATAAAACCATAATAATTTTATTTAAATCAATGATAACCTCAAAATAATACAACCAACCATCCTGAGTATGACATTTTATGATTATATCTATAGTAAGAAATAAAATCTTCCATTGTTTGATACAACCCTAATAAAATATTAAACATATTTAACACCTCTAAGAAACTAGATATAAAAACACTATAATTTATATAACTATGTGTATATAAATTCGATCCACCTTAATTCATAACAATTAGACTATGGTAGGTCCAATTATGGAGAAAAAATCACCCATGCTAATGAATGCATAAAACATTGAACAATATAAATAGATGGTACATCAAAAAATCTCAGGTCATCTTGACACTAAAAATTACAATACATGAATTTTTTACCTAATGATTTCCAAAACATGATCTGGATTAGATACTAAAAAATATGTAATATATTAGGGTTTTTCATTACCATATTTGTTACCCCCATTACAACAAGTTCATAATGACATGGATATTTCAAATTAATGTCTAAGAGTATATTTTTTTAAAATATATTAGAGTAAATATTCTTTCACATCATTAACTAAAAAATAATAATTATGAAAGGATAGAAACAAGTATTTCAAATGTCCATGACTAATCTAGAAAAAGAAAACTAGGATATAATATTTAATAAAATACTATGAAAAATTTTATTTGGTGAAATGAGAGAAAGATGATTAAGGGAAACTCTCTTTGGAAAAAAACCATGACTACCAACACTAATTTATTCTCAATAACATTAGTCTTCATTGTCACCTCAAAAAAATATAATGTAAAGAGACTACTATAGTGAGGAATCTATAAATGTAAATGTTCCTAAATATGATATTCCTTGACATTTCCATTTTCATAATAATTATAGAAATGAAAGGGGAGGTTTATCAAATCCACTATAAACATCCACACTCTATATCCACTGTAGGGTGATTTTAAAATCATTGCATTTCACCATATTTAGTATTGAAGATTATAACTCAGTACAAAATTGGATAACAAAATTTTCATTTTCCACATTCGACACATCAGAATCATGAAGAGAAATGGTTTTCCACATTCATGTTTGGACATTAAAAAATATAATAACTAATGGAATCCAATAAAACATATATAAATATATCAAAAATTTATCTCAATATAATCTATCCATATCAATATATCATGATCATAGACAGATCCATAATACTTTGGAATACTCTACCACTAAAACTCATACAATGGTATCCTATGTGAATCATACTTTTTTGGGTTAACTCATCTAAATTCTATTGTAGAGTCCACTTTCATTTCAACCACATCAACCACATGAGGTCATTATTAATTAGAAATATCCAGAACAATGAAATTAAATTCTAAGCCCCTGATAAGAATTTTTTTTAGAATATTTAAATCAAATATCAATTAATTTTACAAATAATTCATCCTTTATTCAAACAAAAAATGATAGTGATTCATCTACAACGCATAGGTACATACCCGAAATCATTTACACCCTTTTTTGTATGTTTATTCAATTATAATGGTTATTTTATTAGATCATAGATTCTATACTATATCATTGAATGACTCTCTATTATACATCATATGATAATCAAGAATGAACCATTTCACTACCTAACCAAATGAACCCCTCACCAATTCCTGGAGCAAAATCCATTATAATTAATACACTCTATCTAATAATAATGAATTATTTCTCATCCATATAAAACACATCATAAGTATGTAGTGTAATTGTGTGTGACCAATGATTCTTTACTTTACTTGGATATGAGTTGATGAATAACACCAAGAGTATATAACACACAATATATAAAGAATTACCTTCATTAATTCCATGAGGGATAAGAATATCAACCCATAAAAAACAAATAAAAAAAATAACTGTTCATTAAATCCAAATAATATTTTACCGTGCATGAAAGTTCATTTAAATAGAATAAGGAAATGACTCTAAAGTAATACTATGAAATAAATATGTACTAATAAAGGTAAAAACTCTTCCAACATTGACTAGTTATCTCATAATGAACTAGTAATTCCTATATTATTCTCTTACTACATCATAAAAATATTTAATAATAGAATAAAATATATGTATGTGTATATTGGTTTACTTAGTATGTTCACCCGTATAAATTTTGATGCCTATATGGGAGAAACATACTAATGATTTTTGAATAAATATAAAAATAGACTCATATCCCATCCAATGGAATATAAAACATATCTCAAAATAAAAACACTCTCTAAAGATATATCATATATGATAATATAACAATGTATAGAAAAATAATCATCATGGTACCTCTCACTTTTGTCCCTTCAAACCGGTAGCCCTCTCATTATAATGGTGAGTGTCCGTGCACCCCAATCCCTTCTCACATCCACATACCACAACCATAATCCAAAAATCATAATAAAAACACATAAAATAACATAATACCACAAAATAATATCATATACAGGTCCAACACATACAACACTGACTTCCACTGGAACATAAAAATTCTATTGGGGGAAGGAAGTACATGAGAGGGAGATAATTCATCCATCCACACACACAAACACACACAAATCTTGGATGTTTCATGTTCACCCAAAACACAGATCCTTTTATAGGAATCAGTCAATTTACCCAAATCCAATGGTGTTCTATAATAAATAAGAAAATGTATAATGATATATAAGAATATACAAATAATCATTGGTTATGATAGACAACTAATTGGCCTGGGGGTAAATTAATGATCAATTTTATTTTTATTATTTCTATATTTTAAACTAACTTCAAGGAATGGTTTAGATCTTGATGCAATATTCTTATGTCTCTTGGAATTACCTTGTTTTTATAACAAATGAAGTCATATAACACAGTTTTTTTACATGAATTGAAACTTATGAAAGAGATCACTCATCACGAGGTTTTATTATTGCCTCGAGGCCATGATTTACACTAGAAGGTATGATTATAGTAATTATAATATAATATTAAAAAATATTGATAGAAAATATCCCAAAACCATATTCATAAGTTAATACCCTAGTTTTATATTAATTTTTTTTACTATTTTCTACTAGATAAATTTATATTCTAAGAAAACTTTTATCCATCTTATGATGGGGTCTTTATACTACCTTCACATTGTTAATAAATATTATTCCAAAACATCTCTAAAAATTCCATAGAAATATAACGTATCCTTGGTAAGGGAACATTAGACCTTATTCTCCTACAGTTACTCAATTCATGATGATCAATAAACTACTACGAAGAACCTACACAATAAGTGGGTAAATAAGAAGAAATTACATTGAAATAAAAACATGGAGAAACTAATTGAATAGTATATTATGATGTAATAGTGTACAAGGTATACGATTAATAAATAAAATAGTTTCTATACCTCAATGTAATTATGTGGTAAATTTTATGCTTACTTGATTATATGTAAAAGTTTATTTTCAATGATTAAATCATAAATTATTAATAGAAAATCATCTTAGATATGAAAGATGAGTTTCATGTCATAAAAAATTTAGCATGAACCATTTATTGATGACTTAAATTTTTTAAATATTCATATATTAAGTAATGTGATATGATCACTAAATGGACTGTATTTGTTTCCAATAAGTGTAGGATTTCTTAGTGTTGAGAATATGTTAATATGTGTTCATAGGATATGATGAAAGTGTTAATATGCTATATATAAAAAGAGATTGATGTCGCTATTTGAATAACATGGATGAACATATTCATGTAGTAGTCATTTGATACAAATTTTTCTATTGTTCTACACATTTAAGACTACTGTTGAAGATTGGAGGGGTTTCTACAACAAACTTGAATAATTTTATAAGTGTCCTACTAGTTAGCGAGATTTAGGTACTATATTAATAAATTTTAATTCAATCAAATATAAAGATAACCCATCCACTGAAGACATATCCTTAGAATGATTTTGAAGCTAATTTGAGATGATTGATAAGAGATTAATGTTAGGTGAATAAAATATAGGATGATTTGATTAAATAATGTAATTGATATAAAATAATTGAAATATGTATTTGATTTGTTGAAAATTGGTGAGTTCATATCAAATAATTGGATCATAAGAATTGATTCTTTCATATAAATCAGGGAATCATTTCATTAAATAATAAGTATTATCATATGAAACAACTACTATTATACATAAATGAAATCATTTAATACATAATCATAAATTATTTAAAAAGTAAAAATATAAGATATTAGTTTATCATATGATACTTGATTTTATAATAATGTTTATTTTTAATGATTTATAGTCTTTCTAAGATTAGAAAATCACAAATTATGGTATATTGTTTGTTATGTGGCTAACATAGTAAATTTTATATATAATATGGAAGTTATCATAAGATTTAGGATCCATATAATATAGAAACCATATAATAATTTATGTATTATTAAAATATAAATTTCTCATAAGATAACCTATCTCATAAGTTATATTATGATTTGAGAAGATTAATTTTAAAAAATGAGTTGATTTTAGAAATACAAAAATGAATATTCTTCTAAATGATGAATTAGATTATTTAATAAAGCCATTATTCAGTATTCCAACATCAAAAAATATCTTCTAGTAAACCATAATTCAAAATGGGGTAATGAGATGAATTCTACATGGTAATGGTGAATGGTTTCATATACCAATGGATTAAATATAAAATAAATTTAATATGTGTAATATGTGATGTTTTGAAAATGTAAATATATAGAGTATTATGGGAGTTAAATAATTGTCTTGACTATGATTAAAATGATTTGAATTAGAAAATAAATAATTATTTCTTTTTGATTATTTAAAATATATGAGGATTATTATACATAGAAGTATAGGAATTTCCTTAAAATTTTATAGAAATCATAGTCATGATTACTCTAAGAATATAAATTAAAAAACTAAATAAGTGAAGTGAGTGATAATTGGGAAGATAATAACTTATTAAAATTATATATTAATGATATAAGAGAGATAAATATTGAATCAATATGTTCTTTGAGTGATATTAGGACTTTCACACATGAGTATTCAATGGATTGAGAAAGATCCATATCATTCAAGATCTGTAGTCAGTGTTCAATACCATGAAATATGATTATGAATATCAGTTAATGATGTTTCTGACGATATTTTACACATGAAAACTATTTTATCTAAGTTGTTCATGGATATAAATCTACATCAATAGGTGTTTATTCATCCCAGAGTCAGAGGATATCATTCTTGTCTTGAATGAAAATGTTATAATGTATAGTAAAAAGTAGGTTTTTTCCAGTGGGAAATTAGAGCAAGACCATAGTACGCCTCTATAAAAATATGACTAATATGGTGTTTATTATAACTAATTGGCTATATAGTTGGGGATCCATGCTTGGAGAGTCTATCTAATCATAGTTATTATAATGATTTCATGGCCAACCATGTAAATTCTTTTGTTCCATTATTTCAAATTTTTGTGGAATACTAGTTGAGGATGTGTAAATTTAATATTGAGAGGATCATATATTTTACCATAATAAGTGGATGAATTAAATAAGAAATAATAAAAAGTCTAACCCTGATTAACCACCCACCTAACTAGAACCTAACCAACCTGGGAATTAAAAATGGTATAAAAATAAATTCGTTTTCACTCTAAATGATCCATTTATATATTGAGAATAGAGAATAAAAATGTTATGAACAGTAGGGGAACCAATAATTTTAATGGAATGAACAATAAAAGTTGTAGGAATAAGATTTTTACATACCAACAATCACTTGGTATAGAAGTGGGAGATATCTCAATAGTGGGATTTCCACATTTTGGTGAGGATGATCATATGACCTTTTTTGGTAGAATTAATTTGGGAGTAGATAGAACGAATCAAAAATTACATTTTTAAATCTCATTCAAAAAATGTATATAATATTTCATGGGAATTAAAAATAGAAAAGTTTATTAAAAATTAGAGATAAATTATGAAATGTAATGTAATGTTTATGAATGAAAAACTGCAAGTTTATAGGATCAAATTTAATGATATTAAATTGGATGATGATGATAATATTTAAAATATTTTCATAGGAGTTGATATGATTTTAATAATTAATTAGGTTTTTGGTGAGAAGATACATGAGTCTACTATTTTTAATAATCCCATGAGAAACATTCTAGATCGTTTTGATATAATGATACTAACCTTGGATAATAGAGAAGGTATTTCACTAGATGAGTTACATAATATTCTGTTATCATAGGAAATAAAAAAGACAGAAATTTCTAGAAGAAAAATATATATATGAGATCACGTTTTTTCATATGATAAAATTAAAATATAAATATTGCAATGAAGAGAAATCAAGAATATCTAATGAGGTAAAACATGATAAAGTATTAAACATAATTATTTTACTTATATCAAATGGGTTCAGAAAAGGTATGTGTAATTGAAAAGGAATGGAACTGTCATGGTTCTACAAATATGATAGATATGTAAAATTTTCTATTAACTTCCCAAAGAATAGGTATTTAGTATCTAAATTAGATAAATAAGATGAGAAACCCCAAAAATAGTAATGAGGAAAGATAATGAAGATGAAATTTTAATTCAGATTTGTGAATTTGATTATATGGATAGAACAAGATGACTCATCATAAAATAAACTGTAAAATGATTTAACTCTTGAATTATGATGAAAAGGGTTCTGATTCCTCAAGTATGGATGATGATGAATGGGATCCAATTGGGAAATAATACATAATAAATGAAGATTTAGGGTATTATCTTCATTACAATAAAAATATTAAGAGGAATACATAATTGAAAAAAATAAAATAATACTTTGGTTGATTAAAATAAAGAGTTAGTAAAATGGAATTATTGTATAATAAAGAAATCAAGAAACCAATGTTTATAGTAGCTGAGAAAGAAAATATAACATCAAACCCTAAGGGGAAGTAGTAAGTGAAGAAATAAATATTTCGGTGAAAAAATATCTTTATAGAAGATAAAAAAGAGTTAAACAATAATTGGCAAGACTTTACACTAGTAGTTCAGGTTATAATTGAATATTCTCAAGAAAGGGAAAATAAGGATTTTAATGTTTTGGTTAGTTAAGTTCATGATAAATCTAAAAAAAGACATGTTTTTCCTGAATGTTTATTTCTAAAAAAAATTTTAAGCCATTTTTGAAAATAATTCAATTGAGATAACATATTATATATTAAATTGAGAGATAAATATTTCAACAATACCACTTCTCTTTTGAAAAAACAATATTACATTGATGAAAAATAATAATAAATTTTTTTGATGAATATATTGTCATGATGAAAGATCAATTATTCGTTGTTTTTTATAGTGATGTAGAATGTATGGACTCATACCCGACTCTATTTAGTTTTACATGTAATTTATATGTATGATGCATAAACTGAGTGGGATATATATTTAGGAGATAAGGATATATACTCAAAAAATTTAAGATGTTACAATAAGGTTATAAAAAATGTTAACACAAAATAGATTTGTTGGTTTAGAAAAAATATTTATAACATGTGAAAAAGAAGGGAACATAGGTAATTAATGCATGAATAGTATACCAGGATATGTTCACTATTATCAAAATGGAAAAATAATTAAAAGGAAAAAGAATGAATTTTATGTTGTGTTAAGGATTCTAACTCATATATTTAAAGACCAAAGGAAGCTGAGCATGTCCAAAAATAATTCCTAAAAAATTTATGCACATATATTTAAAATGGATAAAAAACTAGATAAATCACATATAAGTTCTATTGATAATGTTAAGAATTTTTTTTTCAATAATTGATCCAAGAATAATTATGAGTTTTCTAAAAGTGAAAACATAAAAGTTAATGAAAATCAATGTGGTAGATGTGATCATGATGAATATGATATGAAATATTTCATGACCATAACACCATCCAAAGTCGAATAAATGATGAAAATAATGAATAAATCAGTTAAATAAATTGGTTTGGTAAATGAGTTAAAGAATACATCGCTACACAAACAACCAGTTTCACGGGATTATGTCTTCAAAAAAAACTTCATGGGGTGAAATTTGTATAAATAATAGGTCAATATTTATAGAAAACTCCCAAACATGATTTTTTCAGTGAATAAATTAAGTTCTCCATTATTAATCCATTATTTATTTTTCATTTTGTACCAACAAATAGGGTATTAATGGATCGAATGAAAATGAGAGTTTGATAATTTCCTCAATAAATATATTACAATGATGTATTTTACAACCATGGATTCATGTAGAATAATATATTCCATGGAAATGAGATGAGTGTTTCCCTTTAGGGGTATCCACTCAGGAAATAAATAACTTAAAAGGAATACCTATTTTTCTAAATTTTAAAACTAAACAATATCAAGAGAAACTCTAGTGAGAGGTATCTCAATCATAATCCTTGATTTGATTTATTCATATTATTATTCTTAATTTATGGGGATTGACGGTTTATGGTAAAGCTAAAATAAAGGTGTAGGATTTTGTTTTACACTTGAATTGTTTTATTAGATTTATAAATTATGAGTATAGGTTATGTTTTTTGAGAAATATGTTCTGAATATCCCTAAAACGAGAAAATAAAAATCGGATAACATGATTATAAGGCCCCAGCCTTAAACCATACTTAATCTTGAGTTATTACAAGATTACACGTTGAGGATCTTTTCAGGTTTAGAGTTTTAGATAATTAGATCATAAAACTTGCATTACATTCCACATATAAACAAAGTGGTTACATAAAGATATTATTCTTCATTCCCATCAATGGAAACACATTTAAAATAAAACATGGATTATTTCTTGACGCATCCATTACTCTATCATCTTATCATGTACCTTTCCCTTGACCTATGAAAAACATTTCAAAAACATGGGATGAGCATAAAAACTCAGTATGGGTTATAAAAAAAACATGGAAAGGAAACATGAGTTCATATATACATAATAATGAAATCATACTTTACCCATAAAACATAGGCACTTTAACATACCTCATAAAATCATGAATAAATCATAGAAATCATAAGACATAAAGGTAACTTGAGGCATTCATAATATTCTTACGTAGGGAGTAACCCTCTTGGTTACGTTTGGAATACCCATCACAGTATATTCCCTAAAATCTCTTCGGATAAACCTTAACGTTTCACTCCTTCGCGTTACCCAATGCATTGGAGAGCTATAACGGGCTCACCCGCCCTTAGTTTATCACGGAACCACCCGTCTTCATAATAATGCCCAAGAACCATAACATAATCATATCACATAAAACATGCATAAAGGAAACATAAAATTTCCACATTTCAATCACGAGATATCAATACAACACATTGATATAAAAAAATTATGAAAACAATTTTCAATACTAAAATAAAAGAAAAGTAAAACATGGTATTTATTTTTCTTTTAAAAAGGAGGTATGGCTTGTAGAGGAAGCCGAAACTCAAATAACGGTCACGACGGTGGAGAAGTCGTTGTCGCCGCATACGTATGACAAAAACATTCCCTTTTGTCGTTTAGTAAACACTTCGTATTAAAAATATTCCTTTTGAATAAACATAAAAGTCAAAGGGTTTTATACACCGTATAAAAGAAAGTTCTGTATAAAATAAAATATGCCTCAACGAAAGAAGATTGAGACGAAGTCCCATACCTCGTATCCGACTTGACCCGACCGCTCTTTAATCTCCTGAATAATAAACTTGAGTTAATATCTACTTGATTATGAATCTTTTTCATGTTCATTATTCCTTTTATACAATGTTATGAACATCATGTAATCAGTTAAGTTAATAATGTTCATTTTGTCGGTATTTGGTTCTTAAGTCAAAAATAGACTTCTTACACTTACATGTTGTTAATTTGGTCAAAGGTTCATTATATCCAGAATGGTATTCATGATGTAGATATCATATATGTCATATATATCCAGTACATACTTGCATTTATAATATTATATAATCATTTAGAGGTAAGAAATGAAATGCACCGTTCATGGAGACGGTAAGCCGTACGTACGCATGAACGCTACTTTCATTTCTATTTCGTATTTTATAGAATGGAATCATAATGATATAAAGGTATATTATAATTTCAGTATAATATCATATATAATATCATAGTTCCATCCTTTATATGTCCCACATATGGTATTTAACGAATCAAATCACTTTGAGGGGGCGGTAGTCCGCACTTTCTAAAATGAAGATATCGTGTTTACCCATAATGGAAACCATAAAGGTATGCACAAAATGAAAAAAAACAGAAGCTTAAGGAAAACCTAAACATATTATATATCATATATAAAAAAAGTGACATCATAATGGCCACCTTTGAAGGTGTTAAATGAGTTTTGAACAATCATCGTTTCGGGAGGCAGAATTTCGACATCCACAGAAAACGTATGTTCTTTAACCATTTGATGTAGTTGTGTGAGAGTTTAGCTCAAATACATATTATAACAACATCCTTGTATATTGAATATACTGGTTTTGTTACAAAATAAGTAAATAAAAAGATTTTAGGGGGTTGGAGAAGCAAAATAAAACAAATAAACATTAGAGAATGAATTACCTTAAAAAGTGTAACTTCTTTTGATTTGAGCCTAAAGGCTTCCTTTTAAAGGATTCTGCCCAAAGGAAATCCTCTAGGATTAGGATAGGGATGTGGAGAGAGTAAATGGGCAGGGGTTGGCCGAGCCAAAGGCTTGAGAAGTGTGTGAAATGAGGTAGAGGTGGGGGCCTTTTATAAGAGGAGAGGAGGGGCACTTTTGGAAAGTAATGAAATATTACTTTATTTGAAAATGTGTTTCGGTTTAAAAAGGTCCCAAATTGATATAATTTGTGGATAAGGTGATAAGGGTTCGAAATCCACTCATCCAATAAGTTTTGGACATGTTTAGTTCATATATTTTACATTATCTTTCCATTTTATTTAAATCATCAAATAATGATGTCATCACTGCATCATTATTATGTCATTAATATTTAATTTATTTAATGTCTAAAAATCTTAAAAAAAATATTATCATGTAGGAAATCTTTTTAGATTTCTAATGACTATTTATAATCAAATATATGATCTTCATAACCCCATGTAACAATTGTTTTTGTGAAACATATTATGTTTGTGTCATTTTTACTTTAACATTTAATAAAAAATTATTTATGTCATTTCCAAACCAATGTGTCTCCATGGGGTCCCCAAGTTGACCCATGGCTTTTCTTGGTCGGCCATGACACAACCAATAAGGTTGGGACATGTTTCTAGGTCATTTCCTATTATTAATGCATTATTTATACCATAAACTACCCTAATTACCACTAATTGCGATTAAGAACTTAATAAGTTACTATTCACCAAAAAATTATTATAATCTCATTGAACAACATTTTACTTATTAATGACAACCATGTATGTCGGATTTTCAAAATTCAATACACATTAGTGGTAAAATTTCATTTAACTGAAATATCAGTTTGCTTGATTACCACTTAGTGGTTTCACTATTCATCAAAAATTGAAGTTTTTCAGAAAATTACCAGAAATTCACCCTAAGCTATATTTGATATTCTGAATTCAAAAATGAAGTCTATTTTACAAAATTCAAATCATATAAGTCACATTAATTAATTTAATAATCAATTCCCGCTGCCAGAGCAAAAAGCGTGTTTTTACAAAACAATAAGTATCAAAAGATTGACACCAGTTTAAGTCTAATTTCAAAGTGAAATTGATTCCAATGACCACCATTGGATAAAATGGTAAAAATATATTCTAATTTCAAATCAAAACCAATTCAAAACATAATATAATCATATAAATAAATTAGGTTAAAAAGAAGTTTTGATGTAAAATGCAGTATTTTTCACTATTCATTAAAAAATGAACATTGTCAGAAAAATACCAAAAATTCACACAAAGTAAATTTTGATGTCCCAATCATAAAGAATAATTTTATTTTGACAAACATAGTTTATAAAATTGTCAAAATATAGATTCAAAAATGGTTTTCCATCAAAAGGCACTAAAACGATCTTTTAAGAATATTAGTGTATTCCATGCATAAGATTGTATTTATTTTCATTTTCAGCCTCTATAACACTATCTTAATCATTAATAGACATAGATAAAAATATCTATTATTCATTACATATTTGGGATGTTACATCCTTCCCCCCTTTAGAAAATTGCGTCCCTGCAATTTATTTACTTATCGAATAAATGGGGGTACTTATCCCTCATTGCATTTTCAGATTCCCATGTTGCCTCTTCAATTATGTGGTTTTTCCACAAAACCTTTACCTGCTTAATCACCTTATTCCGTAACACTTTCTCTTTGTGGTCAAGAATCTGGACCGGTTGTTCCTCATAAGATAGGTTCTCTTCCAGCTGAACTACCTCTGGACTCAAAACATGAGATGGATCTGGCATATACTTTCTCAACATCGAAACGTGAAAAACATTGTGTACCTGAGATAAAATCGGAGGTAAATCCACTCGGTATGCAACTGATCCAACTCTCTCCAGAATTTCGTATGGTCCAATGAACCTTGGACTCAACTTTCCTTTCTTACCAAATCTCATCACACTTTTCTAAGGAGAAACCTTGAGAAAAACAAGATCACCTACCTCGAAAGATTGATCCTTCCTCCGGTTATCTGCATAACTCTTCTGCCTGCTCTGAGCTGTTCTCATGTGTTTCTGAATCAGCTGAACTTTTTCTGCCATCTCTTCTACCAATGCTGGTCCCATCAACTTCCTTTCACCCACTTCATCCCAGAAAGCTGGAGTTCGACACTGCTTCCCATATAATGCCTGAAATGGTGCCATCTGTATACTGGAATGAAAACTGTTATTATATGAAAATTCAACCAAAGAAAGATGTTGGTCCCAACTTCCCTGATAATCCATAGAACAAGCTCGTAGCATATCCTCCAATGTATGGATTGTTCGTTCTGACTGCCCATCTGATTGAGGATGAAAAGCTGTACTAAAATTTAATTCAATACCCAACGACTTCTAAAGGCCTTTCCAAAAGTTAGAAGTAAACCTGGGATCACGATCCGATACAATGGAGTGAGGAACTCCATGTAAACTGACTATCTCTTTAAGATACAAACGGGAAAGTTGATCAAGAGAGAAAGTATCTCGTATAGCAAGGAAATGAGAAGATTTGGTCAAGCGATCAACAATAACCCAGATTGCATTATTACCTCGAGATGTCTTCGGTAATCCAACAACAAAGTCCATGGATATATTCTCCCATTTCCACTCTGGCACTGGTAAAGGCTGAAGCATCCCTTTCGGTAAATGCCGCTCTGCTTTAACCTATTGACATGTCAAACACTTCACAGTAAAATCAGCAATGTCTCTTTTCATTCCATCCCACCAGTAATACTCCCGCTGATCTCTGTACATCATAGTACTTCCCGGATGAACTGAAAATGGAGAACTATGAGCTTCACATAACAACTCTCTCTTCAACTGTGAATCACAAGGAACACACAATCTCCTCCCAAATCTCAAAACACAATCATTATCAATGTTGAATTCAGGCAACTTACCTTTCTGAACCAGATCTACCTTTTTCTGCAACTCACTGTCTTGCTTCTGTGCTTGCTTGATTCTATCTGATAGAGAAGATCTCACTGATACCTGAAAAAACAGAAGGACTTCCTGCACCAACAACTTCTATTCCAAAGTTCATCAAATCCTTAACCATAGGATCACGTTCCAAACTTAACATTGTTAATGAAGAATTACTTTTTCGACTCAAAGCATCAGCCACTTTATTTGATTTTCCCGGATGGTAATGAATTGTACAATCATAATCCTTGATTAATTCTAGCCATCTCCTTTGTCTCATGTTTAACTCTTTCTGAGTGAATATATACATTAAACTTTTGTGATCGGTATATATTTCACACTTTACTCCATACAAATGATGCCTCCAAATTTTTAAAGCAAAAACAACAGAAGCTAATTACAAATCATGTGTAGGGTAATTTACCTCATGAGTTTTCAACTGTCGTGAAGCATAAGAAATTACCTGATCATTCTGAATTAGGACGCAACCAAGTCCTTTCAATGAAGCATCACTGTATATAACAAACTCACCATTCCTGGAAGGTAGTGCCAAAAGTGGAGCATTCACCAATCTTCTTTTCAATTCCTGAAAACAATCATCACATTCTTTTGTCCAGATAAACTTAACACCCTTCCGAGTTAGCTTAGTAATTGGACTAGATAACCGTGAAAAATTTCTAACAAACCTTCGGTAATAGACCGCCAAACCAAGGAAGCTACGAATCTCGGTTACATTTGTGGGTCTTGTCCATTCTTCCACAACTTTTGTTTTTGCAGGATCAACAGTTATTCCATCTTTAGAAACAATGTGACCAAGGAAAGAAATTTGTTGCAACCAAAACTCACACTTTCTGAATTTCTCATACAGTTTATTTTCTTTTAAGGTTTGCAAGATAACCCTTAAATGTATTTCATGCTCCCTTTTACTTTTAGAAAACACCAAAATATCATCAATGAAAACCACCACAAACTTATCCAAGAACTCATGGAAAATTCTATTCATTAAGTCCATGAATACAGCAGGTGCATTGGTTAGCCTAAAAGGCATTAATACAAATTCATAATGGCCATATCTCGTACGGAACGCGGTCTTCGGAATATCTTCCTCTTTTACCTTCAGCTGATGGTACCCCGATCTCAAGTCAATCTTTGAAAAAAACTGAGCTCCCTGGAGCTGATCAAACAAATCATCGATATGAGGCAAAGGATATTTTTTCTTAACAGTGATATTATTCAAGGCTCTATAATCAATGCAAAGTCTCATAGAACCATCTTTCTTTTTTACAAATAAAACAGGAGCACCCCATGGTGATGTTCTAGGTCTAATGAAACCTTTCTCTAATAAATCTTGCAATTGCTCCTTCAACTCTAAAAGTTCAATTTGTTCCATTCGATAAGGGGGTTTTGAAATTGGCTTAGCATCAGGAACTAAGTCAACAGTAAACTCAACTTCCTGATCTGGTATTATTCCAGGAAACTCATCAGGAAAAACATCAGGATACTCATTTACCACTGGCACATCATTAATCTGAACAGTTCCTTTATTTTCAACGATGTGTGCAAGGTAACATTCATTTCCATCTTTTACAAGTTTCTCGGCCTCTTGATATGTTATCAAAAGTAAGGGTTTATTCTTGTAAACAAACTGAAAGTCTTTCTGAAAATAAACTTCTTTAGCTCTACAGTCAATCTTAGCATGGTAAATAGAGAGACAATCCATACCTAGGATAACATCAAACTCAACTAGAGGTAGAACAATAAGGTTTGCAAGTAGGTTCTTTCCACAGATAAGGATAGGAAGATTCTTATAAATTCTTTTTGCCTCGACACTTCCCCCAGGTGTTTTTACCAATAGTTCAGGAGTCATTTCTTGAGATGGTATTCCCATTTTACTAGAAAAGGTTTCAGAGATGAAATAATGTGTAGACCCTGAATCAAACAGCACACTGGCATAATCTGAAAAAACAAACAAAGTACATGATACAACTTCATTTGATGGCCCGACATCTGCTGAAGTAGTTGCAAAGGATTTCACCACCCCTTTCTGCTTGTAGTCTAACTGCTTCCCATCACTCAAGCTCCTTTTCAGACACTCGTTTTCATAGTGACCCATCTCATTGCACTTATAACATTTCACTAACTATAAATCAAATTTGTTCTTACCTTCACCTTGATCCTTTTCAGTGCAATCACGAGCCTTATGTCCCATCTTACCACATCGGTAGCACTTCCCAGAATTCAGAAGACATTACCCAGCATGCCTTTTGCCACATTTATCACAAACTGGAAACTTAGTTCTCTTACCATTAGACTTTTTTGAAGAATTCTTACCTTTCTCCTGCCACCTCGGTCTCTTCTTCTGCTGGTTGTTATGGAACACTTGGTCATCAGAAAACTCCATTTCCACCTTATCAGCACATGGAACAAGCTTTTCATAACTTTTAAACTCACGAGAAGCTAAAGCCCTTCGATACTTTGGCTTTAATCCTGAGTAGAAACGATTGATTTTACTATCAAGGTCCCAGATAAAATTTGGAGCATACCTTGCCAATCGAGGGAACCTTTCTTCATAGGCAGCCACTGAGTCTTCCTCTTGCCTCAATTCCAAGAATTTATTTTCCATCCTATGTCGAACAACCTTAGGAAAATACTTCTCAAGAAACATACCTTTGAATTCATCCCAGTCAAGAGCATCAATCTCATCGGCGTCCCTGATATTTTTAACCATAGACCACCACTGATCTGCTTCACCCTCCAAACGGTAAATAGTAATACTAACCTTTTGATTGTCTGAACACCCCATGACATCAAAAATCTTCTCCAGTGCTTTAATCCACCCTTCAGCTAGAACAGGGTCAGATGATCCTCTGAATGATGGTGGATGTTGCCTCATGAAATGTTCCACCACTGACATGTTCCTCTGCGGTTGTTCTGGCTGATCTCGTGCATGGATACCACCGCCATTTATCGCTTGAGTCAACTATGCCATTACTGCAACAAACTATTCAGTTCCACTTTAGACCATCTCAGGATGCTGATTCGGAAGGTTATTTCCTTCTGTATGCCTTCCTAGCACTGCTTCCCTGTTTCCTCTGCGGAAAACCATTCTGAACAAACATGTCTTAGATGAAGCAACATGGTAATCTTTAAATGCTATATCATTTCAAAAAAAAAAATTTGGATAATCATTTAATAGAATTCTAACTCCTAAAGTTATCTAAACCGACCTCTGATACCAACTATAAGGCCCCAGCCTTAAAACATACTTAATCTTGAGTTATTACAAGATTACACATTGAGGATCTTTTCAGGTTTAGAGTTTTAGAGAATTAGATCATAAAACTTTAATTATATTCCACATATAAACAATGTGGTTACATAAAGATAGTATTCTTCATTCCCATCAATGGAAACACATTTAAAATAAAACATGGATTATTTCTTGACACATCCTTGACTCTATCATCTTATCATGTACCTTTCCCTTGACCTGTGAAAAACATTTCAAAAACATGGGATGAGAATAAAAACTCAGTATGGGTTATAAAAAAAACATGGAAAAGAAACATGAGTTCATATATACATAATAATGAAATCATACTTTACCCATAAAACATAGGCACTTTAACATACCTCATAAAATCACGAATAAATCATAGAAATCATAATACATAAAGGTAACTTGAGGCATTCATAACATTCTTACGTAGGGAGTAACCCTCTTGGTTACGTTTGGAATACCCATCACAGTATATTCCCTAAAATCTCTTCGGAGAAACCTTAACGTTTCACTCCTTCGCGTTACCCAATGCATTGGAGAGATATAACGGGCTCACCCGCCCTTAGTTTATCACGGAACCACCCGTCTTCATAATAATGCCCAAGAACCATAGCATAATCATATCACATAAAACATGCATAAAAAAACATAAAATTTCCACATATCAATCACGAGATATCAATACAACACATTGATATAAAAACATTATGAAAACCATTTTCAATACTAAAATTAAAGAAAAGTAAAACATGGTATTTATGTTTCTTTTAAAAAGAATGTATGGCTTGTAGAGGAAGCCGAAACTCAAATAACGGTCACGACGGCGGAGAAGTCATTGTCGCCGCATACGTACGACAAAAACATTCCCTTTTGTCGTTTAGTAAACGCTTCGTATTAAAATGATTCATTTTGAATAAACGTAAAAGTCAAAGGGTTTTATACACCGTATAAAATAAAGTTGTGTATAAAATAAAATATGCCTCAACGAAAGGAGATTGAGAAGAAGTCCCATACCTCGTATCCGACTTGACCCGCCCGCTCTTTAATCTCCTGAATAATAAACTTGAGTTAATCTATACTTGATTATGAATCTTTTTCAAGTTAATTATACCTTTTATACCATGTTATGGACATCATTTAATCAGTTAAGTTAATAATGTTCATTTTGTCGGTATTTTGTTCTTAAGTCAAAAATAGACTTCTTACACATACATGTTGTTAATTTGGTCAAAGGTTCATTATATCCAGAATGGTATTCATGATGTAGATATCATATATGTCATATAAATCCAGTACATACTTGCATTTATAATATTACATAATCATTTAGAGGTAAGAAATGAAATGCACCGTTCATGGAGACGGTAAGCCGTACGTACGCATGAACGCTACTTTCATTTCTATTTCGTATTTTATAGAATGGAATCATAATGATATAAAGGTATATTATAATTTCAGTATAATATCATATATAATATCATAGTTCCATCCTTTATATGTCCCACATATGGTATTTAACGAATCAAATCACTTTGAGGGGGCGGTAGTCTGCACTTCCTAAAATGAAGATATCGTGTTTACCCATAATGGAAACCATAAAGGTATGCCCAAAATGAAAAAAAACAGAAGCTTAAGGAAAAAATAAACATATTATATATCATATATAAAAATTGTTACCTCATAATGGCCACCTTTGAAGGTGTTAAATGAGTTTTGAACAATCATCATTTCGGGAGGCAGAATTTCGCCATCCACAGAAAACGTATGTTCTTTAACCATTTGATTTATTTGTGTGAGAGTTTAGCTCAAATAAATATTATAACAACATCCTTGTATATTGAGGATACTGTTGTTGTTACAAAATAAGTAAATAAAAAGATTTTAGGGGGTTGGAGAAGCAAAATAAAACAAATGAACATTAGAGAATAAATTACCTTAAAAAGTGTAACTCATTTTGATTTGAGCCTAAAGGCTTCCTTTGAAAGGATTCTACCCAAAGGGAATCCTCTAGGATTAGGAGAGGAATGTGGAGAGAGTAAATGGTCAGGGGTTGGCCGAGCCAAAGGCTTGATAAGTGTGTGAAATGAGGTAGAGGTGGGGGCCTTTTATAAGAGGAGAGGAGGGGAACTTTTGCAAAGTAATGAAATATTACTTTATTTGAAAATGTGTTTCGGTTTCAAAAGGTCCCACGTTGATATAATTCGTGGATAAGGTGATAAGGGTTCGAAATCCACTCATCCAATAAGTTTTGGACATGTGTATTTCATATATTTTACATTATCTTTCCATTTTATTTAAATCATCAAATAATGATGTCATCGCTGCATCATTATTATGTCATTAATAATTTAATTTATTTAATGTCTAAAAATCATAAAAAAATACTATCATGTAGGAAATCTTTTTATCTTTCCAATGACTATTTATAATCAAATATCTGATCTTTATAACCCCATGTAAAAATTATTTTCGTGAAACATATTATGTTTGTGTCATTTTTACATTAACATTTAATAAAAAGTTATAAATGTCATTTCCAATCCAAAGTGTCTCCATGGGGTCCCCAAGTTGACCCATGGCTCGTCTTGGTCGGCCATGACACAACCAATAAGGTTGGGACATGTGTCTAGGTCATTTCCTATTATTAATGCATTATTTATACCTTAAACTACCCTAATTACCACTAATTGCGATTAAGAACTTAATAAGTTACTATTCACCAAAAAATTATTATAATCTCATTGAACCACATTTTACTTATTAATGACAACCATGTATGTCGGATTTTCAAAATTCAATACATATTAGTGGTAAAATTTCATTTAACTGAAATATCAGTTTGCTTGATTACCACTTAGTGGTTTCACTATTCATCAAAAATTGAAGTTTTTCAGAAAATTAACAAAAATTCACCCTAAGCAATATTTGATATTCTGAATTCAAAAATGAAGTCTGTTTTACAAAATTCAAATCATATAAGTCACATTAATTAATTTAATAATTAATTCCCGCTGCCAGAGCAAAAAGCGTGTTTTTACAAAACAATAAGTATCAAAAGATTGACACCAGTTTAAGTCTAATTTCAAAGTGAAATTGATTCCAATGACCACCACTGGATAAAATGGTAAAAATATATTCTAATTTCACATCAAAACCAATTCAAAACATAATCTAATCATATAAAAAAAATTAGGTTAAAAAGCAGTTTTGATGTAAAATGCAGTATTTTTCACTATTCATTAAAAAATGAACACTGTCAGAAAAATACCAAAAATTCACACAAAGTAAATTTTGTTGTCCCAATAATAAAGAATAAGTTTATTTTGACAAACATAGTTTATGAAATTGTCAAAATATATATTCAAAAATGGTTTTCCATCAAAAGGCACTAAAACAATCTTTTAAGAATATTAGTGTATTCCATGCATAAGATTGTATTTATTTTCATTTTAAGCCTCTATAACACTATCTTAATCATTATTAGACACAGATAAAAATATCTATTATTCATTAATTACTTGGGATGTTACAATGATGGTTTAGTTTATGGATATCATTGATCACCTTGGTCATTCACCCTTATTTTATATAATGGGTTATCCCACATTGACATAGAGTTTATAAGATAAATTACCATTACTATTAAAACATGTGCATATATACTTCTATGAATAAGTGGATCAAGATTAAATTTTGAAGAATAAATGGAGAAAAATGTGGTTGAGAAATCATTGAAAATGTGGAATGATTAGATAAGAAGAACCTTAAATTTTATTTTTTATTCATTGTCAACAATGGGACATGGAATGTATATATATTGACATAAGTTTTTTATATGGTATTTGAAATAAATTAAAAGTATAAGATTGTTGTTTACATTGAATGATAGTTACTTTTTTCTTATAAGTGTATGTGAATTTGGTGTTGAAAATATATTAAAATGTGTTAGAAATCAATGATGATATTATGAAGGATATTCCTTGTAGTATGGAAAATCATTAAAACACTATAGATTGAAGAATATGGATGGATATATTCAATAATAATCCAATAATGTAAGTTTTTTATATTTTTCTTCATGTTTTAGATTAGTGATGATCTTGGAAGTATGGTCTATAATAGTCTTGAATGTGTTCATATGTAGCCATATAGTGGGAGATATAGAAGGACTATATTAATAAATTATAATTCTAAATAATGTAATTTATGTCCATCCATATTGGAGAGATCATTTTTCTATGTTTTGATATTCATTTGAGAATATTGAGAATCTATTTGGTTGAGTGGTATAAAATCATTAAATATTTTATCAATGTCTAAATTTCATATAAACAATCCAGTGTCGTAGTGGTTTTTTGTAAATAGGTTACGATCATATGAAAGAATTATTTCATATAAAGAGGATATTTCATATAATGTAGATAATCCATTCATATGAGAATAAGTGATTTAATAAAAAATGTAAGTATATCAAATAAATATGAAATCCTTTAATATGTATCAGGAAATCATATATGAAAGTAAAAATAAAATATATGTGTTTCTCATATAATCATTGATTTCATAAGATAATATATTTCATAAGATACCTACTTTGAATAAGAAGAGAATATCGGAAAATATTTTACCTCATTAGTTATTTGGTTCATGTAGGATGTCTTGTTTAGAATATGGCAGTTCTAATAAGTTGAAAAATCCATATAAAATGGCCACCATTTAAAAAGATATGTGCTCATAATATATGATCATTTAACAAGATAATAACCCTATTAATATATCTTATTATTTTTGAAAATTTAATTTCTATAATGGTATATTTTATAAAAAAAATTATAATGGAAAGCCTTATAAATAAGAAACAAAAGATGCTATAAAGCTATTCATCTTTGACCAAACATCATAAAATATGTTTTAGGATCAATATTATTTTATATTGAGTAATGAAATTATTACCATATGAATGAATTATATGGTATTATATACACATAGATAAAATTAACATTTAATTTAAATTTATGTGCTTAGTTTAGCATTGAAGATGGAAATATCCTTATTATTCTAATATTTATATGAAGTTTATAAAACATATTCTGATGTTTCTGAGTTATTAGATCAATTTAAAATTCCATTTAATGTTTTAAAACACAGGAAGATTTCAAAATATACATTTTTTTGATTTTACATAAATATTTTGGAAAATAATATTCAATATTACTCTATGAATATAAATATTTATAAAACGAAAGAAGTGAAATGTGTAATAATTGGGGATCTAAGAAATCGATACAATTTCGTATTGAAAATATATGAGATATTGAGACTAAATTATGTTGTTATTTGAAGGGTAAAAATACTTATGTACTAGATTATTAATGGGATGAGAATGAGAGAGATCATTAAATATATAATGTTAGTGTTTTAGGATGGTAGATTAGATCATGAATATTGACAGTCAAAGAGAGAGAGATATATATATATATATATATATATATATTGTACAAAATAATTATAGTTGATTAACGTTTTTTGTATATGGTGATCTATTTCATGTGGTGTCGATGAATCACATAGTAGAAGAATATATTCCTTGATTTGGATTAATCATTTACATTGGTTAATAAGAAGTGGCAGTTCTCCTGTGGGACTCTAGATCAAGGGAATAATATGAATCTATTTATAAGATAGGGAAATTTTGTAGTCTTTCCACTTGGGTATATATTAGAGAATATTATATTGGGGTTTCTTACCAATAAAAAATAGAAATCCTTTATGGATTACCCTTTCAAATTCTCGTGGTCTATTCATTCTTATTTCTTTTGTATTTCAGGTGAGGTAGAATTAATTCTAGTTTGAGAGGCATATGGAATTAATCTATATAGGGGGATTGATTATAAAATAATTCATATATAAAAATGGTTAACAGCATCTTACTGATACCTAACCAACCATAGATATACACTATGAATTTGCAATGACTGATTATTTTAGTAAATAATTTTCCCTAATTAAATACCATGTTTTTACCTTGTCTTTTACAAAACATTAAAATAAAATAAAAAACATGCTACCTACATAAAAAATTAAATATTTTATTTATTTTATAGAAGTGTTTATAATATATTTATTTTAGAATAAATTTAATTATGGTGATATTTGGTGATGCACACAACACCATGTTGAAATGAAAAATGATATTTTATTAACATATTATTTAAACATAACCCTTATATCATATTCATTAAAATAGAAGGTATAAATAATAATCAGTAAATTTATGTATTTTATAAACAAAATTATATCTATTGATTATAAATTAAAATAATAATCATTTTTATAGATTTTTTTTTGAAAAACTATTTTGTTTAAAATTCAATTTAGTCACACTCTGCCCACATAATTAAAAATATTTTTAAAAAAAATTAAAAAAATATATTTGAGAAATTAAAATTATTATTTTAATCCATAATATAAAAATTATCTTAGGGTGTATATTTTGTATTTTTCTCAAAAGTATTAATTTTGATGAATAGTAAAATTACTAAATTTTAATTGAAAATTGATTCTTTTTTTATATAATTTATATTATTATAATAAATTTTCAATTGGTTTAATTGTAAAATTATTTCAATTATATACAAATTTATCAAATTTATTTCACTATTATCATTTTAATATTTAATTTTTAAATAATTTGTTTTTTAATTTTTTAATCATTTTATCCTTAATAACGCTCTTTCTCATCATGGTAGTGAGAGTAATTTTAATTTAATATTTTTAAAAATATTTGAATTTAATTCTAAAAAATGGATTTAATATTTGTAATATTCATATTTTTTAATTAATAATATTGTTAAATTAAAATTTTACCATAATAATGTGTGAAAAGAATAAAAATTAATTTTCGCGGGTATGGTAAAAATTTATTTAGCGGGGGTTAAACTAAGTAGATAAGGGTTAAGAATGGAATACTAACTTCTCAAACGCCCATTTTAATGACATATTTCAAAATCATCTCATATTGCTATGATATTGGACTGTTTTTAGGGTTTTATGATGAAAAGAGGGTACACTAGAATCTTTTCAAATAATTACAAGTGTCCCACTCACCTCACTTTTAAAAGGCCACCCATACTCCTCTATTATTCAAACCGTCAAAATTTTTTGGTACTTCCAATAAATACCATAATACCATACATAATTAATTAATATCATTATATATGGATTATTTTGGGTATAAAACTATCCTTGTAAGGATTTGGTGCAAACCTGAGGAAGATACCCGAAGATGAGGTATTGTTTTTCAATGACTGTTTTTATATTACATTTTCTTGCACATTATTCCATTATTATTAAACCATGATGATATAATAACATAATTATATTTAATATAATTATAATTTTTTATGTTTATTTTCATGATCTTTAAACACCCATACTTCAATCAAATGGGTTATGAAATTATCATTCGTGTGTACATTGGTGTACTGCCTTGCGAACCAATTTCATTTATTTTTATCATTAACACCTCTCACAGTTTGTAATGATGATCTATATAAATTATATATATGATATTTATAATATAATTATACCTATTTATTCAATATATCATATATAATTTCTTTACTATCTATTCCATAATGGATATGATAACGTCTCTCACGTGTACAGTGGAAAACTGCATCGTGATGTGATGTTATTTTTAGTTTTCACTAACACTTTTCATGGAAAGTTACACAGAATATAGTTCATGATTATCTGTGAATAAAATGAACTAATTTTTAAATTAATTACATATTTATCATTCTCAAAAAATAATATATATCATTTCCATTATTGTCTTTTCACACAATGAAAGATGACAATGTCATTCGTGTATGTGGTGACTATCCCGTACAAGAAAACATCTAGGTCAATTTTCAGAAAACAAATGCATGGATGACATATATAGGTATATTTTAATAACTAATATGACGTTATTATCATTATATTATTGTATAATATTAGTTACCTCCTTTCTATAATGATTTCTGATAAATAATAATGTTACTCTTTTGTATGCACGACTTACCATTTCAATTATCATAATGACTTTACTTCCAAACAAAATTATTCGTGATTGGTTTTTAAAATTATAATTGATATATAAATATGTTATTATTTCATTATTATTACTCTAATGATAATATAAGTATATAATATTCACAATAACTAACCATTCATGATATATGATGAATGATAAAACAAGGAAATTAACACCCAAAACTATGAAAATAATGAAACATTATTAATGAACTAGTGATAATATGTTTTAAAAGGATAATATATTATATTTTAAATATTAATATAGTTATATTAAATGTTAATAAAATTTTTAAAACCACTATAGAAGAGTTTAAATAATGGTCAACCAAAAGGAAGCGTAGGACAATGGATTTTGCCTCAATTTACATTCCATTGAGACTTATTTCTCATTATGAACCAATAAAATCATATGTTTTTATATACTACCCCAATGATATATAATTTAATGATTAAATAATAATTAATGGTAATTTAATTTTCAATATTAATTTTATATTCCTATGGGATTTGTTTTTAAAATTACCCGACAGAACAAGCTATTGTTCAATATCACTTTATTTTGTGATAATTATCATTAACATGAAACAACCACTTTCTTATGATAAATTTTCATTTAAAGATATATTACACTTAAATATAAATATTTATAGGTGACATATATTCTTATTATCTGAATCATTAACCATTTTTACATATGTTGTTTACATTGAATTTAATTTGATTAACTAGGGAAATGTAGACAAATTTGTATCCATTACTCAATATATATATTTGATGAAGAGGAATATTGATTCCTAAATCAAATTAACCATTATATATGTTTGAGATGATTTGGAAATATATTGATGGGTGGGGAACTAATTTTATATTCCCCATAGATACGCTGATATGTATTATTAGACAAATCAGTTGGCCATATTAAATAGATTTATAAAATTTGTTTTAAAGTATATTGTAAAAGGTCTTGAAAGTAGTCGTATCATGATTCATTAGATCATGATGTAAAATAATTTAGATTTATTTTAATTTAAAAAGTATGTATTATTATTCATTATATTTACACTATGGTATTAACTATATATTTTTTCATTCATAGTTTCATTATTAAGTTGCATGTGTTTTCAGTTATTTACCTAGCCATATTGATTAGGCTTTATCCAGTTATTTAAATGGAATGTTTGTTTAGTTATATAATAATCCATCTTGATTATTCATATTGATTTATTATATCTTCCACTATACATAACCCTTACAATCATTTTTAACTCAACTTTTTTTTTGTTTCCTTTTCCCAATATATGAATAAGAGATATTTAAATGTTCTCTCATGGTTGAAATATTCTTAATGTTGTTTTTTATTACGTTATATTTTATTTCCCAAGGAAAAATGGGTATCATGTATGTATCTAGTTCTCCAAAACAACTAATCTGAGAAATCCTCCGAGATTTCATAGTTTGTATCTATTCTAATGTAACATATTAAAACACCTACTACAAGATATTGGGGTTAGGTTAGTTACAGATGATATCAAATGATGTTTAGTATAATCATTGTGCTCTAGATTAATAAGAAAAAAGATTAGGGAATATAACCCAATGATTTACATTAATGAAAATTATTAGATAAACTCTTAATGCTTATAAGGAATATATTATGTGTTTTTTCTTTGAAATACAACTATGTCTAGATACTATAAGTGGATGTTCTCCTAAAAAAGAAGTATTTATGGTAATAAATCTGAAAATGGATCCTTGGAATAGACCAATTCAACACCTAGATAATGAAACTAGACTTATTGCACAATTGGTTTGACACTATTAGGGGATATAGTTATTGTAATTGAGATTTTATTAATAAACCATTATAAAGTATTTAAAAATGATTATATCCAAAAAGAAACCATGTTTGTTATTCAGAGATTAACAACACAAAAATTTTAATTTCTATTATATGTCACACCATATTGGGAGTTATAAATTATGATTAAAATTCATAATATTAGGAGATAATTAATCATGTTCCACTATTTAGAAATGAAAACTAGAAGGAAGAAGGGAATCAATAATCTTTTAAAATATAGATATTTACCAGATATGGAATCCAATATAGTTGGTTTTAGAATTGAGAATATTATAGCTATATTAGGAAAATTAATCATGTTATGATAAATAACATTTCCCAATTCGAGTATCCTATTCCATGGTGAGATTCACCAATGTTGTATCACTTTATGCTACAAAAGCACCTATCATTTAGTGGGACTAATCATCTAATAGAAGATGAGAAATGAATAAATTCTATAGTGATGATATTTATGGCTTTGGGATATATTCAAAACAAAAAGGTTACACATTTAGAGTACTGTCACAAAGGAGAGGAAGATCAATGGATGTCATTGATCTAGAAAACTAGGGAGGAAGTTGAAATTGAACTCATGGAATTGAAACATTTTGAGAGTTTTTTACAAATACTTCCCTTTATAAATTAAATTAAATTGAATAAATATTTTATTATATTAAATTAAAAGTAAGAATAATGTTTCATGGATTATGAGTCAATTTTTTTAAGGAAATCTAGGTATGACATGAATTATATACCAGACATAGAGTGATATATAGGCTATTTTTAGGGGCTCAATACATATATCCAAATGGGCACTTTCCCTCAAACCATTTCTTCATATGTTTTAATTTTTTTATGATATATCAAAATAGAGAATGAATTATATAAATATTTCATATTAAAGTGGAATCATTTGATGAATAATTCATTCAAACACTGTAAAAAATTAAAAGTTCTAATGATGAATAATAAAACACATCAATTTCCATTTGGTGAAACTGTGGAAAGAATCACATGAAGAAATTCATGAAGGGATTGTGAGATTGTTATAAGTGCAGAGTTAATGGTCACATGTATAATGTATTTAAGGGGTAGAAATAAATTAATGAAGTACAATGGTTCAGTATTAATGAGTTTGGGAACTACACAAATTATTTTTCCAAGCATCAAGGTAATCCACCATACAAGAGGCCAATGGAAGATAGAAAAACCTATTTGATCTCTATACATGAGTTGTAAATACCCAATGATGTGGTGGTCAATAAATTAATCCTATATATAAACATATATTTATTTATTTATATTCTTGATCCTCACAGTATTTTATATCTACATCAGATTCCATGAAAATTTGACATTTCTCTTTTAATATAATAATGGAATTGGCAGTCAGAAATCCTATGGTAAGTCTCATTACATAAAGTATATGTCATTATGTCCCCATTATGACACATTTACATAATTTATTTTATGACCTCATAATCATACACATGGTTGACTTTGATATAATTCTTGTTATAAACAAACATTAAAAGTATGACGTAAAACATTATTACAAGAAGAAAAAAATTAGGATTTGCGAAAAAGATGTAGAATTACTTTATAAAATAGTGTTGATCATATGATTTATATCCTAGTACCCTATTATAGCTTTAATGAATGATATTTTTCAGGGAAGATGAAAAAATAAGATATAGGGATGGAGAAGTTAATCTTCAAATTGAAGATGTTCTTATTGCGTAGGAATATATTGATGTATTTCATGAGGAATTACCTAGACACCCCCTAGAGAAAGAAGATTAGTTTTACATTGATTTAATACCATATATATGAAGAATAACAAATAATCCCCATATAATGGAATTTGTAGAGTTATTGGAGTTGAATAAACATATAGATAATTTAGGTTGGTAGTGGAGTTATCTAGATTAGTGATTCACCATAGGGATCCCATATACACTTTTTTAAGAAGAAATATAGATCCATGAATTTGTGAATTTGTTATAGGGATATCAATTCTATTATTAAAATTAAAAATTATCATCTACCTTGTATTGATGAATTATTTGATCAACTTCACAAAACCTAATAATTTTCAAAGATTGATCTTTATTATGGATATGAATTATTGCGAGCAAAGAAGGAAGGCATCCTGGTGATAGATCATCGAAAGAGGTATGTACATTACTAGTTTCAAATAATTCCATTTTCATTGAATAACAGACTCACTATCATTATGTATATAATGAATAGAGTATTTAGGGTTTATTTTGATTATTGTTTTTGGTTTTCATCGATGATATTTTGGTTTATTATAAAATAAATGAGGACCATGAGAACCACTTAAAGGTAATTATTGAGACACTCATAAGGAAATATTTATTTGTTAAATTTTGTATGTATGATTTATGGCTTCATGAAGTTTTTCTTATTGGATATATTATATACAAGGATGGAATCTCATTTGAACCTATGAAGACAAAAGTTGTTAGAGAATGTACTACAACAGTGAATATAACAAATGTAGGTGGTTTTATTTGTGTTTAAGGTTACTATCAGTGATTAATTTCAATTATTCCCTATTGGAAAACCCATCGAATATGATTACATAAATAGGGGTTAAATTTGTTTATATAAAGGAATGTAAATAATATTTTGATTAATCGAAAGGGAAAATTTTGAATGATATTATTTTGAACCTACTAAATATAAGTGATGTATTTGTCATATATAGGTATGAAACAAAGAAGATAATTGTTTGTGTATTAATTAAAATGACAATGTTATTAAATATGCATCAAGGTAATTGAAGACACATGAATTGAACTACACAATACATGATCTTGATTTGGATGATGTTATATTTTCGTTGAATATTTGGATTTATTATATATGTGGGGAATTATGTGAGATATACATGGATTATAAGAGTCTAAAATATATATTTTCATATAAATAGATCAATATGAGGCTAAGGAGATGGATCAAGGTGCTCAATCAATATGATTTCTCAATACAATACCTCATAGGGAACGAAAATAAGACAATTGATACATTGAGTTGGTAATATCATGGAATTATGACCCAAATGAGGATTGAGAGGGATCATATATTCATGGATATAAAAACATGGATATTAGAGTTATTAATGAAGTTGATACATCAACGTTTTTAAATTAATTATGAAACCAATTTTGGAAATGAAAAAATATTTCTATATGATTATTAGAAATTTTATAAAAAAAACTAAATCTATGAATTATGGGGAATTATTAGAAATAAATTAGGAATATGTTGATGTGAAAATTTGAAATAGATAATGTGTTCCATATATAAATTTTTAATGAAAGTAATTTTTTGATGATTTTAATATATAAAATTTATGTATACACCATGGTATCCCAAAGATGTATCTGTATTTGAGGAACCATTTTTTTGGGATAAAATAAATGAGGAAATTTCGGATAATGTGTCCATATTATTTTTGCCAATAATTTAATGTTGTGAGATAGAACCTTATAGGATTGATGAAAAATTTTAGTATTCACGTGTGTAAATCAGAAGACATTTCTATAGAAATTGTAATAGGACTACCAAAGACTCCTATAAGGAATCATTCAATATTTTTTATCATTGATCTCCTACCAAAATCCTTAAATTTTATTTATATAAGAAGTTATTTACCTCCTAAATTCCATAAAAGAGTATAAATTAATGAAGTTTTATTATATCATGGTGATCCTCTTTTGATTGTCTTTATCATGTTCCCTATTTTACATTGAAATTATGGAAGAGTCTTAAAAAGGATCTTGAAACTGAGTACCACTTGAGCACTTCCTACCAACCTCAAATTGATAGAAATCCCCAAAAATATAATTTTTTTTTATAAATTTTAATGACATTATCACATGAATTTTAAAGATTATTGGATCATTATTTACCTTTGGTAGAGTTTTTCTATAACAAAAGAATCTATTTAATTATTCGAATGGAGTCATATGAAGCATTATATGGAAAGATATATTGTACTCCAACTTAATAGAATGTTGATGGTGAAGTTAAACTCATAGGACAAGAACAAGTTGAGTAGCTATAAACAAAGGTAAAGGCTATTCAGGCTCACATTAAACCACCCCAGAGTATGGAAATGAGTTATTTCAACAATCAGAGGAAGGATATCAAATTATAAGTGGGAGATCATGTATTTTTGAATGTGTCTTCATGGAAGAATATTATAAGGTTAGTTAAGAAAGGGAAAGTGATCCCTAGTTACATCATAAAATTTTAAATACATGAGAAAATTGATTTTTCTTATTATAATTTTTTAAGGACTCCAATATCTTGCATGTACATTATGTGTTCAACATATAATCATTATGGAATTAAATGCTAGACCCAAAACGTGTGCTAACATGTGATAAAATATAATTGGAACCTAATATATCTTATTATGAAGAACTCATCCATATTCTTGATACTAGAGATCATGTAATGAGGAATCAGACAACTGATCTTGTAAAAGTAATTTGGAGAAATCAAAAAATGGAGGATGTATCATAGAAACCAGATGATGTTATGAAGAATAAGAACCATCACTTATTTATAAGCTAATATACATGAAATTTAATGTTTTATTTTTTTAAAAAGGCATACTATAACTCCCCATTTCATTAATTATTTATCTTTTATAATACATTTAATTTTGTTGATATCTATTGATGCACACAACAACCGATTTAAATGAAATGTTATACTCTATTAACATATTATTTAATCATAATCATTTTAAACTAGAAATTAAATTATAATGTATTAATTGGAATAGATAAATACATATTTTTTAAATGGTTAAATGTTTTATCTCGTTATTATAAGTGAAAATAAGAATCATTTGGGAGGAAACATATTAATTTCTCTAAGAACTATTTTTTCAAGAAGATGGTTTAGTTACACTATGCACACATAGTTTAAAATTATTTTTTAACACCCTTATAAATTTATTTTAAAAAATTTAAATAATTTTTAAAATCATCATATAAAATTTATCTTAATTTTAATTGTTTTGAGTTGTTTGAAAAGTATCAATTTTTTATGAATAATGAAAAATATTGAATTTTAATTAAAAACTCCCAATTTATATAAATAATCTACAATGTTTTAATATATTTTTAATTTGTTTAATGGTAAAATTAGTTCAATTATATATCAATTAATCCAATTTATGTGATTTTAATAATTTTCATATAAAAACAATATAATCTTTTGAAAATTTTCTCTTTGAGAACCTGCTTTGTCACCATGTCTATGGGATTAATTTGAAATAAAAAATTCCAACTTATGTGAAATAAATAAAATAAAATAAATAAAATATTTTTAATAACCATAAATTATTAATTATAATACGTTAAAATTAATTTTTTTCCAAAATTAATTGTGAAAATAATAATAATTAATTACCGCGGTTATGGTAAAAATTGATTTTCCGTGGGTTCAACAAAAAAGATAAGGGTTAAAAATTACCTAAAATCATCTCCAAAACCAATTTTTTTGAAATATTAAAACCTTATATATTTTAGGTTAGTAAATGGTAGATTTTTAAATCATTTTTCATGATAATAATATGGGTATGGTTGAATCTTTTAAAAAATTACAGGTTTTCCACTCACACCACTTATAAATGGCCACCCCAATACTCTATTCGTCATGCCCAATAACCCTTTTTTAGAAACTATTGAACATATCACATCCCAATTTTCCTACGGTCATCATAGAATATATAATTTATTAAAAAATTCATCTTAGTTAGGATTTGGTGCAGTCCCAAGGAAGATACCCAAATATGATGTAACTTAATTCAACAAGAATTTATATTTTATATATTCCTATACCTCCATTAATTATTTAAAAAAATTATTATATAATAAAATAATTTTATTCCATATAAATATATGTTTTTATATTAATATAATGTCCAAAAACACCAACAATTCGACCAAATGGGCTTTGAAATCACCATCTGCGTGAGCAACGGACCACCAACTCGCGGAATCATGTCATTCGTTTTTCCATTACCACCTAAAATGGGTTGGAATGATGATGGATATAAAGTATATATATGATTTTTACAAATTAATAATAAATATGGAGAAATTACAAAATTTATTATGTTTTTTAATTTCCATTCTATTGGGGATATGATAGCGTTTTTTGTGTCTACAGAGGACTACTATCTGATGAAGTGATGCGATAGATTTTTTCACCAATGCATTGCATGTACATTGATAAGGATAATGTAAATGATTGATGGTGATACGAAAGAGTGAATTATAATATTAAATACATATTATTAATTATTAAAGTAAAATATATATCTTTTCCATTCTCATCTTTTCACTTAATGAAAGATGATAACATCGTTCGAGTACATGTGGACTACCACATTCATGAAATGACGTGACTATATTTTCATCACCACACCACATGGATGATGTATATAACTATATTTAAAGAAATAATATTATGTTATTATAATTATTTAATCTTAATTTATAATTGATCTTGTTTTCATAATGATTGAAGAAAAATGGGAACGTTACTCATGTGTATGTACGACTTAGGACCTCCATGATCATAATGTACATCATTTCTCAAAATCATATTACAATATTGGTTTTAAAAGTATAATTTTAGTATTAATATGATAATAAATCCATTATTATTATTTTAGATATTATGAAATATATAACATGAACAATAAACTAAACATTCATGATAAATTACAATTGAGAAAACAAGGAAATTTTCATCTAAAATAATAATAATAAAGCAATATTGTTAATGAATGAGTGAAAAAAGGTTCTAAAAGAATCATATATGATATTATAAATATTAATGTGGTTATGGTATAAGTTAATAACATATTTAAAAACACTATATAAGTGTTTAAATAACATTCTACTAAAATTATCTATGAGTTAAAGGATTTAATCTCAATTAACATTCCATAAAGACTTATTTATTAATATGAACCAATACACTATTTTGTGGCGTATATAAATCACCTATTCCATTTAATATCGTGAATAAATCATAATTAATGGTATTTTATGTTTTAATTAGAATTATCTCATGAATGTGGATTTCGATTGAAAATTTCCATATTGTAAAAGTTATTGTTCATTCTCACATTCTTTTTCAATCATTATCTTTGTCTTGAAACCGTCAGTTTTTGTGTGACCATTTTTCATTGGACCATATATTTCATTTAAATATACTAGTTATTATGTGATGTATATTATTATTTTCAATACTATATACCATTTTAACATACATTTTAAATTTCAATGTTATTTGATTGAATAAGAATATAATGATAAATCTATATGATTTAGACAATACAAGTTTTTAATGATGAGGAAAATTTATTGATGAACTAAATAGATCATGATATATATGATGGATTATTTGTATAGGTAGTTAAGTGAGGGATATTGAAGTTATATATCCCCTTTATGTATTGAAAAGTCTCATTAGAAAAATTAGTGGTCAAATTAAACGGATTTGTACCCATATTTTTAAACCTTATTGTAAAGGTTCATGATGGTAAAGGTAGAATGATGAATGAGATCATGAAATTCAATAATTATTAATTAAATAGATTTATAATTCATTTATTATTATCCATGAGATTTCCACTATAATATTATCTCTAGATGTACTCTATTCTCATTTTATTTATTAAATGGAGCGTGTTTTCAGATATTTACCTTTGCATATTGATTATGGAAGATCTAGTTATTTAAATAGATGTTATTTCCACTTAATTACAATAAAATTATAATTATTCATGTTTATTCATACTATATTATTCTGTACTTAAACCTTCCTTATAATTTGAGCGAACCATTATTTTTCAACCTTTTCCTAGGATAAGAAGAAGATATATTTGAATGAGATCTCAAGGACGTATTTTATTTTATGTTGTCATGTATTTTGTTTTTATTTTTTTTCATGTTAAATGGGAATCATGTCTGTATCTAGTTTTCCAAAAATACTAATCTGATCGGTCCATTGGGACCTGACATTTGTTTCCACTATAATATAACAAATTAAGACAGTATATTCTTGTTTTTTCACAGTGTAAATAAATATAGACAACCACTTTATAACACTATACAATAGGTTATAATAATATAAAGTCAATTTTATGTTTGGAGATACACTTTTTCGAGAAACACTTTTTACACATTAATAGAGGTAATATGAAAAACAATTTGTTTCACATTACAAATATTATATGGTGTAATAGATCTATATTTAGAATCTATAGGTCCAAATTATATAAAAATACATATCAAATTTTTAGGAATAAAAAAATATTTCTAATATTAATGTTAATTATAATGATAATGGGGAAACTACTATTTTCAATGATTTATTTTGTTAATATCTTGTTATTATTATCTAATAAATTTAATTATTGAATTTTAAAAAATGAATCTAATATGATTTTTAAATAATTATATAATTATATAACACATATTTATTTAGTAACCAATTCAAAAATATTTTTAATACCACAAAATCATTTAAACGGGTATTTCTCAAAAAAACAATTTCATAAATGTAATGTGTAAATAAAAGTTAATTTTATATTATTTAGAAATTTAGTGAGAAAAAACAATGAATAAATTTACTTGGATATGAACCAAACATGGTAACATGGGTTATTTTATATTTCTATTGAATCATATATGAGTTCGTTGAATGTGAATTAAAAATGTAAAATATTAATGGTAAAATATAAAAAACATGTAGTAAAAGGATTGATAAAGGTGTAAAATATGTCGTAAAATGAGTGGTAGAAGCATTATCAACCTCAATAAACCAATGAATCCCTTATTTTTTAAATTTGGAACCTTTTACCCTCAAATATTATAGTTCTATTATGGAAAAGTAATTGGTGTTCACAAAAGTACTATTGCGATCACTTATAAAATGGGGCATTGTCACGACCTGTCCTCGGGGCCCGTGTCGTGACTACCACAAGCCCGCCTTCCATAGGCCAGGGGCTGGCGACTAGCACAAAGGCGTAAATCCCAACAAAAAGGGAAGACATTTCCTTTGAAAAGTAAACAAGCACCACAGAGTAAGAAAGCGGAAAAGTTAACACTAAGTAAAACTGTACAAGCTGTGCTGAAAGTAAAAAGGGGCCGGAAATACAAGCCCAACTGTAAAGTACAACTGAAAGGAAAAACAGCAACTGAAAGGAAAAACAGCACCGTCGAGCTGTCCACTAGAAGTCCCACCTGAAGGGTGGGTACAGATAGCCTCCACTGCTCCTCGGGTCCACCTAACCGCTCCGAGTACGTCCCGCCCAGTGGTCCACCTCCAGGTACTATCCTGCTCCGCACGCCTCCTCCACGATCAGCGCTGTGCGTCGTCTACAACCAACACCACGAAGTGCGGGCATAGCCCGTGCAGGGGTGAGTATAAGCTACCCAGTAGGGACCCCGAGACCCCCGAAGGTCTCCCGAAATCCACAAAGGATAAATCACGAAAAGAGATGCAATCACGAAGTAACATCTGACACGGCATAGGTATATGCCCATACATATACCTAAGTCTGCAATTCCCCGTTCGGCTCCAACGTCCGAGCCCAAGCACAACCCAGTCCACACAGGAAAGCAAAACGCATACCCACGCAGGATAGAACAACACAATCCACAAAGGAGAGTAAACAGAAAATCCACACAGGATAGCTCAACACAATCCACAAAGGAGAGTAACACAAGATTCAGCTGACACAGGTATACTTCTTCGGATGACGATAAAGATGATCATTGAACCATCTAAGTCGTTGGACCCACGAAGGATCGATAGATACTAACCTTGCAGTGACCCACACAGGATCGGGCCCACGCAGGACCTGTAAGAGTTAGCTCACATAGAACCGCTGAGAGATGACCCACACAGGATCGGGCCCACACAGGATCGGGCCCACACAGGACCGGGCCCACGCAGGACCTGTAGGCGCTGGCTCACACAGAACCGCTGAGCGCTGACCCACGCAGGATCGGACCCACACAGGATCAGGCCCACAAAGGACCGGGCCCACGCAGGACCTGAAGCACTGATCCACGTAGGATCGCTGAGTGCAGTAGTCGTCGCAGTCCGCTGAGGATCTCTGCACAGTCGTCGCCGCAGTCCACTGAGGATCTCTGCACGGTCGTCGTCGGAGTCCACGGAGGATCTCTGCACAGTCGTCGCCGCAGTCCACTGAGGATCTCTGCACGGTCGTCGTCGGAGTCCACGGAGGATCTCTGCACAGTCGTCGCCGCAGTCCACTGAGGATCTCTGCACGGTCGTCGCTCTCGAAGTAGCAGTCGCAGCCAGTCTAGGGTTCCCGCACACAGCAAGCTCGTTCGGTAGGGTCCGCTCCACGAGCCGAGAGGCTGATACATCAACTGACACGAAGTACGAAGTTGATGTATCCAAAAGTTCCGTATCTTCAACGGGAACTCAACGTCGCAGACGGCGCGTCAATCGGACGCCCGGTCTGAGAGATATTGGCATTTTCGTCCCAGGGGCCCGGTTGGTTTTTAAGGAAAAACCAACCCGACCTCACTCCACCTGCATCCAAACCTCGGGCAGAGTATGCCAAAAGATCTGTCTCACTTAGAGGAACTCAACAAAGCTGACGGCACGTCAATCGGACGTCCGTAGCTCAAGATATGAGTGTTTCCGCTCCGAGGGCCCGGTTGGTCTCGTGTACGAACCAACCCGGCCGAACTCAAAGTATACCGAAAACTTGAGTGCCATATACCGAAACGACCGTCTCGATCCAAGGATCGCGTTTCCGCTAACGGCGAGTCGTTTGGAGGCACGAAGCTCAAGCTACAGGCGTTTGAACGAAAACGTCCGAAGATGGGGGGTACGGGCCCGGGCCGACCCAGCCCGACCCCCCTGGGTCGGCCCAACCGGGTCGGCCCGACCCGGCCCGGCCAGGGCCGGTCCGGCTCGGCCGAGCGGCGCGGGTGGAAGCCGCGGGCGCCGACCCGCGGCCTGAGAAGAAACCGCGGCCCGCATGCGGGCCGCGCTGGTGAACCGCGGACGCGGCTCTGCCGCGTCCCGCCTGGATGAACCGGACCCGCGCGGTCGCGGGTCCGTTGGCCACCGCTGCCGCGGCTTCAGCCGCGGCGGACTCGTCTGGCGGCGTGCCGGGGCGCCGCCGCCTCCGGCCGCCGGCGCCGCCGCGCCGGTGACCCGCGCCGGCGTCAACTTCCGCGGGCCGCCGGCGTTGCTCCGGTGGCCCGTTTTCCTTCCCGTCTGCGCCGTTGCTCCTCCCGGGATCCGTTCTTTACTGCGGGATCATCAAACGTCCGCTGCGGAACGTTCTGTCGTCTACCGTCAAATCCGAACAAAACGAAGAACGGTGGAGGGTCGTCGGGCCGTGTTCGTTTGGCCCGCACCCTCCGCGTTAGAGATAAAAAACCGGGAGAAATTGTTCAACACATGAACCGACAATTTTAATTAAAATAAAATTTGTTCATTTGAAGCCGTCTTTTTAATTTTCAAAGAACGTTCACGGGGAAAATTAAAAAGGGGTAATTTTCCAAAATAAATCCTTACCTCGTCGATCGTCGCGCGCGGGCGTTCTTCGCGGAAAGGATCGTCGCGGAAGAGAGGGATCGTCGCGTCATCGCGGGGAGGCGTCGCGTCGTCGTGGAAACCGGCGTTGAGTCGGCGAAATCAAATTGTCGGTGATCGAAGATCGGAGATCGGAGATCGGAAGAACGTCTCAGACGAAGGCGTCGTCGATTTCTGGGTTCGGCGTTCTTCGCGTTCTTCGCGTTCTTCGCGTTCTTCGCGTTCTTCGCGAGGGAGAAGAAGTTACGAGGGTTCTCTCAAATCTTCTCAAGCGCAAATAACCAAAGGTTAAGCGTTGGCCTTATTTTATTATTACGCCAACGAATTTGAAAAACTGGTTAAGAAACGATCCATCAATTCGTTGAATTAATTCAACGAAAGAAAGGACCCATTTAATTCATGAAAGAAACAGCCCATTTAATTCACGAAATAAACCGCCCAATTAAATGGTCTGTTAAGAATTTAGAAAACGCGTCGGTTGACTTTCATTAAGACGGGTTTTCACGGGTGCATTTCTTAGCGGAAAGAAACGGCGGGGCTCGTGTGGGCCCCACCTCACAAATATCCTACCAAGGGGGTAGGATATTTCTGGATAGCATCCTATCCAGTTCAACTCAGTTCAAGCCACCTTTAAATGGCTTCAAGTGGCTTCCAAGTGGCTTAAGTGAAATAAAATAAAGTTGTCGCAAAATTTATTTTATTTCTTAACTTTAAGCCCGAAAATTAAAAACCACACCCGATAAAACACAACTCCGGAAGAGGGGTTTCTAAGCGAATACCGGCGCTGCGATTTTATCGGTGCCCTCAGAATTCGATTCCGGGCACCGGTTCCAAAGTTAGAAAAAACCCGCTCGTCCGTTCACTGAACGTACCCGAGCCAAACTTCGGAAAATGATTCCGGGCACACCGGGCCTCGGAATCAGGCGCCGTCGGAAACTGCGTTCTTGTAAAATTCCAAAGAAAATTTAGAAAAAAAATTTCCTTGAAATTTACGGGTCTTTACATTACTCCCACCTCAGGACTTTACGTCCCTGTAAAGATACATCAAAAACTAGGGAAACAAATGTGGGTACTGAGCACGCATCTGAGCCTCCCGCTCCGAAGTGCTCTCCTGGAGGTTCCCGTGCTGCCATCTAATGCGCACCAGAGGGATCGATCTTCCACGTAGGACCCGCTCCTGTCGATCCTCTATCTCCACTGGGACCTCCGTAAAAGTCGCCCCATCATCCACGTCTAGCTCCCCATAGTCGATGATGTTTGTCGGGTCGTGCACGTATCTCCTCAGCTGGGATACGTGGAAGACGTCGTGCACCCGGTGCAACTGAGGTGGCAGAGCCAGACGATAAGCCACCTCGCCAACCCTGCTGAGGACCTGGAAGGGTCCGATGAAGCGTGGAGACAACTTGCCGCCTCAGCCAAATCTCCTCAAACCACGTCAAGGTGAGACCCGCAAGAAGACGTAGTCGCCATCCTCGAACTCTAGTGTCCTCCGCCTCCTGTCAGCATATGAATTCTGCCGGCTCTGTGCTGTCCTCATCCGCTCCTGGATGACCTGGACCTTCTCGGTCGTGGCCCGGACCATCTCTGGTCCCACAAGTGCTGACTCCCCTGGGTCTATCCAGCACAAAGGAGATCTTCAAGTCCTGTCGTACAACGCCTCGTAGGGTGCCATCCCGATGGTGGAGTGGTAGCTGTTGTTGTATGCGAACTCCACCAAGGGTAGGTGGTCCTCCCAGCTGCGACCAAAGTCGAGGAAACATGCGCGGAGCATGTCCTAGAGAGTCTGAATGGTCCTCTCTATCTGACCATCCGTCTGAGGGTGAAAGGCGGTGCTCAGACGTAGTCACGTCCCGAACGCCTCCTGCAACCCCTTCCAAAGTCGGGAAGTAAAACGAGCGTCCCGATCAGAGACGATAGTCGATGGCACACCGTGAAGTCATACAATCTCCTGAACGTAGAGACGCCCAAAGCTCTCCACTGTGCCCTGCTCTCGGATGGGTAAGAAGTGTGCCGACATGGTGAGTCGGTCAACAATCACCCAAATGGAGTCGTGACCTCTGGAAGTGCGTGGAAGTCCAGTCACGAAGTCCATAGATATCACGTCCCACTTCCACTCCGGGACCTCCAAGGGCTGTACCAAACCTGCTGGTACCTGATGCTCTGCCTTCACCTGCTGGCAGGTGAGGCACCGTGAAACGAACTTTTCCACAGCCTTCTTCATGCCCGGCCACTAGTGCTGTCGTCTGAGATCCTGGTACATCTTCGCCACTCCATGATGTACCGCCAAAAGAGAAGTGTGAAACTCTCTCAGCACTTCCTCTCGTAAGGCGACTGGTACCAAGGTACGTCCTCTGAAAAGGACATCGTGCTCTGCTCTAAGGGAGAAACCATCAGGTGCCTGTCCCGAGGATATCTGTGCACGCCGTGTCTCACAGTCGACATCCCCACGCTGTGCCTCTCTGACCCGCTGAAGAAGTGGAGGAGAGACTGTGAGAGACTGAAGGAAGGCTGCTCCGTCTCTATCCACGAAGGATATCTGTAAAGCGGCTAGCTGCTCTGTCGCCTCCTCAAGTAGTTGGATGCCCGTCCTCCTGCTGAGGGCATCAGCCACCACGTTCCCCTTCCCAGGAGTATAGACTATCTCAAAGTCATAGTCCTGGAGGAACTCGAGCCATCGCCATTGTCTCAGGTTCAGGTCCTTCTGAGAGAAGATGTACCTGAGACTCTGATGGTCAGAAAAGACTGTGAAGCGCTCGCCCATCAAATAGTGTCGCCATGTCTTCAGGGCAAAGACCACTGCTGCCAACTCCAAGTCATGGGTAGCGCAGTTCTGCTCATGAGGCCTCAACTGACGAGGTCCGTAGGAAATCACGGCCCGTTCCTGTATCAGGACACACCTGAGTCCGGTCCCTGATGCATCGCAGTAGACTACGTATCCAACTCCCTCCTCAGGCAACCTCAAGATAGGTGCACTGGTCAACCTCTGCCTCAGCTCCTGGAAGATCTGCTGACATCTGTCTGACCACACGAAGGGTTTCCCCTTCTTCGTCAACGCTGAGAGTGGGGCCGCAACTCTGGAGAAGTCTGGCACAAATCTCCGATAGTATCCGGCTAGGCCCAAGAAACTCCGCACCTCTGTCACGCTCTTGGGTGGCTTCCAAGCTAGCACTGCCTCGATCTTCGCGGGATCCACTGCAACTCCCGCCTCAGAAATGACGTGCCCCAAGAAGTGGACCTCACGCAACCAGAACTGACACTTCGAGAGCTTGCCATAAAGCTGGTGCTCTCGGAGTGTGTCTAGTACAACACGCAGGTGGTAGGCGTGCTCCTCCTCCGTCGTCAAGTACACCAAAATGTCGTCGATAAAGACCACGACAAATCGATCGAGGTATGGCTAGAAGATCCTGTTAATGAGGCTCATGAACACTGCTGGAGCGTTGGTCACGCCAAAAGGCATAACCAAGAACTCATAGTGGCCATACCGAAACCTGAAGGCCGTCTTCTGCACATCCTCGTCTCGAACTCTAAGCTGATGATAGCCTGACCTGAGGTCTATCTTCGAGAACCACCGTGCTCCCTTGAGTTGGTCGAAGAGGTCATCAATCCTGGGTAGTGGATACTTGTTCCTCACTGTCACCTGATTCAGGCGACGATAATCGACACACAGTCGCAAGCTCCCGTTCGCCTTCTTGGCGAACAAAATCGGGGAAGCCCAGGGCGAAACACTGGGTCGGATGAACCCCTTGCCCTGCAAGTCCTCCAACTGTACCCACAGCTCTCGAAGCTCAGCGGGGGCCATCCGATATGCTGGGGTGGATATCGGGGCTGTCCCGGGGTACAGGTCGATATAAAAGTCTACCTCTCTGCGAGGAGGTAGTCCTGGAACGTCGTCGGGAAAGACGTCCGCGTACTGATCCACCACTGCAGGAAAACTGGGACTCCGCACGTCAACTGCTCCCAGGATGAGGCTAGCCAACTGATGAGTGATGGGCTGACCTCTCCTCTGCGTGAGTCCATCCTATGCTGCTAAGGCTCCCCTCTCTCCGGTGAAGGTGAACCTGCTCCCGTCGGTGCGCACACATCGCACCTTGCGCCTAATGCAGTCAATCTGAGCATGGACCGTAGATAACCAATCCATGCCCAAGATGACGTCGTAAGGCCTCGACGCTGCTACAAGAAGATCCCAGCCGAAGCTCTCACCTCCTAGAGTAAGCTCACGCTGCCGGCACCAGTGCGTAATCGTCGAGTCTTCTCCCGTAGGAGTCTCTAGCTGTAAGGATCGAGCCAACGGCTCCGTCGGAATCTCCGAGCTCCGAACAAGGGCAGTGGCTATGAAAGAGTGACTCTCTCCTATGTCTATCAGAACTGCAGAAAGGGTGGAATAGACACATATCGTACCTCGAATCATCTCTGGCGCGCCGTGGTCGTAGGCCTCCGCTGCCTGGAGCTGAGCCTGTCTCTGCCCGCCAACTCCCTGTGGTCAGGGCGGGCCTCCTGGTGGTGGTGGTGGCAGAGCCTCAAAGCGTCGCCCACCACCTGCTGCTCGGTCAGCTCCTCTACCTCGTCCGCCTCCTCCCTGCGGACCGCCACGGTCGACCCTCCGCCTCTTCCTGGGTGGTCCCTCCACCGTCTGATGCCCCTCGGTACGACGGGTCGGGCAGTCACGAGCCATGTGGCCCTGCCAGCCGCACTCGTAGCACTGTCTGCCTCTCGGAAGGCTGGCTCCGGGCCGGGTGCCCTGCACTGCTGATCCAGTGTCCCAAGGTCGCCTGCCGGAAGGTCTGGTCCGCCTGGAATCCTGAGTCATCCGTCGGCTACCAGCTGCCGAAGACTCCGCTACCTGCCGCCCTGCGCTAGGTCTCGCTGTGGACTCAGCCAGGAAGCTCTCGATCAGGAGGGCTCGCTCCAGTACTCCTGCCTGGGTCGGGATGCTGAGGGAGATCATCGATGCCCTGATCTCATGTCTCAAACCCTGCTCGAAGGTCCGGGCCTAGAAGAAGGGGTCCCGTACCATGTCTGTCGAGTACCGAGAAAGGTCGGTGATCCTCGCCGCGTACTGAGCGACCGTCAAGCTGCCCTACCGCAGCTGAAGAAGCTCCTGGATGCGCACCGCTCAGAGGGTGGCCGGGACGAACTCTGAGCGGAAGAGGCCCTCGAAGTCCGTCCAGATGAGGGTGGCCTCATCGTGTACCTGGAGCATCAGGCTCCACCAGCATCCGGATTCTGCGTGTAGTAGGCTCGCCGCGAGGATCACCATGAGGTCTGCTGGCGTCCTCACTAGCCTGAAAACTCGGACGACCGCCTCTAGCTAGTCCTCGGCTTCCTGGGGGTCCGACTCCCCACGGAACCTGGGTGGTCGCTGGCGCTGGAACTCGTGCAGAGCTCCAAGGTGTCGTGCGTCGTCAGCTTCCAGTACTGGAAGCATCGGGGGCTCAGCGGGTAAAGGTACCGCCGATGCCTCTGCTGTCAACGGGCCCTGTACCGAGGCCTCGCCGCTCGGCGGGCTGTCGTCGCGCCCTACTCTGGGAACCCTAGCTGGCTGTTGTCGTCGTGCCATCCTGAAAAGGAAAAAAGTGCACCATGGTCAGAACAGTATACCTGGTGAGCTGACACAAGTAATCACAATGAAAACTTGAAACACACATGCAATAAATGTTTTCGTGCATTAAGTCGGGAATCAGAAGTCAGGGTCCTGGTGTATGGATACGTCGGCCGCCGCACCAACACTGGACTCCCTGGACTGATAACCACACTCAATACGCTAAACACTATTGCATCACATTGAAGAAAGATCAGAGTCTGCGGTAGAACCGACCACCTCTGATACCAATTTGTCACGACCCGTCCTCGTGGCCCGTGCCGTGACTACCCCAAGCCCGCCTTCCATAGGCCAGGGGCTGGCGACTAGCACCAAGGCGTAAATCCCAACAAAAAGGGAAGGCATTTCCTTTGAAAAGTAAACAAGCACCACAGAGTAAGCAAGCGGAAAAGTAAACACTAAGTAAAACTGTACAAGCTGTGCTGAAAGTAAAAAGGGGCCGGAAATACAAGCCCAACTGTAAAGTACAACTGAAAGGAAAAACAGCAACTGAAAGGAAAAACTGCAGCGTCGAGCCATCCACTGGAAGTCCCACCTGAAGGGTGGGTACAGATAGCCTCCACTGCTCCTCGGGTCCACCTAACCGCTCCGAGTACGTCCCGCCCAGTGGTCCAACTCCAGGTACTGTCCTGCTCCGCACGCCTCCTCCACGATCAGCGCTGTGCGTCGTCTGCAACCAACACCACGAAGTGCGGTCATAGCCCGTGCAGAGGTGAGTATAAGCTACTCAGTAGGGACCCCGAGACCCCCGAAGGTCTCCCGAAATCCACAAAGGATAAATCACGAAAAGAGATGCAATCACGAAGTAACATCTGACACGGCTTAGGTATATGCCCATACATATACCTAAGTCTGCAATTCCCCGTTCGGCTCCAACGTCCGAGCCCAAGCACAACCCAGTCCACACAGGAAAGCAAAACGCATACCCACGCAGGATAGAACAACACAATCCACAAAGGAGAGTAATAGTAAATCCACACAGGATAGCTCAACACAATCCACAAAGGAGAGTAACACAAGATTCAGCTCACACATGTATACTTCTTCGGATGACGATAAAGATGATCATTGAACCATCTAAGTCGTCGGACCCACGAAGGATCGATAGGTACTAACCTTGCAGTGACCCACACAGGACCGGGCCCACGCAGGACCTGTAGGAGTTGGCTCATACAGAACCACTGAGAGATGACCCACACAGGATCGGACCCACACAGGATCGGGCCCACACAGGACCGGGCCCACGCAGGACCTGTAGGCGCTGGCTCACACAGAACCGCTGAGCGCTGACCCACGCAGGATTGGACCCACACAGGATCGGGCCCACACAGGACCGGGCCCACGCAGGACCTGAAGCACTGATCCACGTAGGATCGCTGAGTGCAGTAGTCGTCGCAGTCCGCTGAGGATCTCTGCACAGTCGTCGCCGCAGTCCACTGAGGATCTCTGCACGGTCGTCGTCGGAGTCCACGGAGGATCTCTGCACAATCGTTGCCGCAGTCCACTGAGGATCTCTGTACGGTCGTCGTCGGAGTCCACGGAGGATCTCTGCACAGTCGTCGCCGCAGTCCACTGAGGATCTCTGCACGGTCGTCGCTGTCGAAGTAGCAGTCGCAGCCAGTCTAGGGTTCCCGCACACAACAAGCTCGTTCGGGAGGGTCCACTCCACGAGCCGAGAGGCTGATACATCAACTGACACGAAGTCCGATGTTGATGTATCCAAAAGTTCTGTATCGTCAACGGGAACTCAACGTCGCAGACAGCGCGTCAATCGGACGCCCGGTCTGAGTGATATTGGCATTTTCGTCCCAGGGGCCCGGTTGGTTTTTAAGGCAAAACCAACCCGACCGCACTCCACCTGCGTCCAAACCTTGGGCGGAGTATTCCAAAAGATCCGTCTCACTTAGAGGAACTCAACAAAGCTGACGGCACGTCAATCGGACGTCCGTAGCTCAAGATATGAGCGTTTCCGCTCCGAGGGCCCGGTTGGTCTCGTGTACGAACCAACCCGGCCGAACTCAAAGTATACCGAAACCTTGAGTGCGATATACCGAAACGACCGTCTCGATCCAAGGATCGTGTTGCCGCTGACGGCGAGTCGTTTGGAGGCACGAAGCTCATGTTACGGGCGTTTGAACAAAAACATCTGAAGATGGGGGGTACGGGCCCGGGCCGACCCCCCCTGGGTCGGCCCGAACCGGGTCGGCCCGACCCGGGTCCGACCCGGTTGGCCCGACCCGGCCCGGCCACGGCTGGTCCGGCTCGGCCGGCTCGGCCGAGTGGCGCGGGTGGAAGCCGCGGGCGCCGACCCGCGGCCTGAGAAGAAACCGCGGCCCGCGTGCGGGCCGCGCTGGTGAACCGCGGACGCGGCTCTGCCGCGTCCCGTCTGGACGAACCGGACCCGCGCGGCCGCGGGTCCATTGGCCGCCACCGCCGCGGCTTCAGCCGCGGCGGACTCGTCCGGCGGCGCGCCAGGGCGCCGCCGGCGTTGCTCCGGTGGCCCGTTTTTCTTCCCGTCTGCACCGTTGCTCCTCCCGGGATCCGTTCTTTACTGCGGGATTGTCAAACGTCCGCTTTGGCACGTTCCGTTGTCGACCGTCAAATCCGCACAAAACGAAGAACGGCGGAGGGTCGTCGGGCCGTGTTCGTTTGGCCCGCACCCTCCGCGTTAGAGATAAACAACCGGGAGAAATTGTTCAACACCTGATCCGACAATTTTAATTAAAATAAAATTTGTTCATTTGAAACCGACTTTTTAATTTTCAAAGAACGTTCACGGGGAAAATTAAAAAGGGGTAATTTTCCAAAATAAATCCCTACCTCGTTGATCGTCGCGTGCGGGCGTTTTCGTGGAAAGGATCGTCGCGGAAGAGAGGGATCGTCGCGTCGTCGCGGGGAGGCGTCGCGTCGTCGCGGAAACCGGCGTTGAGTCGGCGAACTCAAATGGTCGATGATCGGAGATCGGAGATCGGAGATCGGAAGAACGTCTCGAACGAAGGCGTCGTCGATTTCTGGGTTCGGCGTTCTTCGCGTTCTTCGCGTTCTTCACGTTCTTCGCGAGGGAGAAGAAGTTACGAGGGTTCTCTCAAATCTTCTCAAGCGCAAATAACCAGAGGTTAAGCGTTGGCCTTATTTTATTATTACGCCAACGAATTTGAAAAATTGGTTAAGAAACGATCCATCAATTCGTTGAATTAATTCAACGAAAGAAACGACCCATTTAATTCACGAAAGAAACATCCCATTTAATTCACGAAATAAACCGCCCAATTAAATGGTCTGTTAAGAATTTAGAAAACGCGTTGGTTGACTTTTATTAAGACGGGTTTTCACGGGTGCGTTTCTTAGTGGAAAGAAACGGCGGGGCTCGTGCGGGCCCCACCTCACAAATATCCTACCAAGGGGGTAGGATATTTCTGGATAGCATCCTATCCAGTTCAACTCAGTTCAAGCCGCAGTTAAATGGCTTCAAGTGGCTTCCAAGTGGCTTAAGTGAAATAAAATAAAGTTGTCGCAAAATTTATTTTATTTCTTAACTTTAAGCCCGAAAATTAAAAACCACACCCGAGCAAACGCAACTCCGGAAGAGGGGTTTCTAAGCGAATACCGGCGCTGCGATTTCATCGGTGCCCTCAGAATTCGATTCCGGGAACCGGTTCAAATGTTAGAAAAAACCCGCTCGTCCGTTCACTGAACGTACCCGAGCCAAACTTCGGAAAATGATTCCGGGCACACCGGGCCTCGGAATCAGGCGCCGTCAGAAACTGCGTTCTTGTAAAATTCCAAATAAAATTAAGAAAAAAAAATTTCCTTGAAATTTACAGGTCTTTACAGGAATCTCCACCGCTTTAATACAAAAAAAATCCATTAGAATTTATTCGGGAAAATATTAAATTATTCAATTATTATAATAATATATCAATTTAATTGTCCTATTCAAAACATAATATTTTCTAATACCTTCATTTCAAGGATACATTAATGAGAATGTTGGAGAGTGGAAAGTGAGTATTACTTAATCCTTATATTTTTATTATTATTATTTCCATTAAAAACCTATCCTCAACATAGTTATATAATTAAATCAGTATCATTATTAAACATAAGTATTATTATGTCAATGGGAAAACTATTATTTATTCCTTTAAATCAGCTTCTAAAAAAGAACATTGATCATGTGTTAAGTGAACTACCACCTCCCAAATGTATTGTTTTTCATTTTTCACCATTTTTTATTTATACAACCCACTAAAAATATGATTCAAAATTAAAAAAAAATTTAAGTAATATCATTAATATTCTATTATAATTTTAATATTCAAGAATAAATAATTTTTGAACTATACTCACAGATCGAATTATCGTATATCTATGTTTGGGTCAGTCTAACCGTATTCTTGAACAAGTACATAATACTACAGCATGAATGATTAAGGGTGTATTTAACATCATAACACTTGTATGGTTAATTTCTATAAAGGCCATTCTATACTGGAAAATTATATAATTACCAACTAACTACTCAACCTTCCCCCCATATAAAGATCAAAGGAAAACGAGAAAAATGAAAGTGTGCTTCAGAAAAAGGTATCAAATATTCTAGAATTTAAATTTGTTAAAGATGGAGTTTTTTGGATCATAAGATATATATTAATCCCATAAAAACTCGAATTTAATCATAATTTTTTGGATGGGGCACATAGCCTATCTTTCTATATTCATCATGGAAGGAAAAAAACATATGAATATCTAAAACTAATCTTCTTGGGGTAATTAAAGAAGATTGAAATTATAAAATATATTTCATAGATCTTTTTGGTACACCAATAAAATGATGAATGAAAACATTTATGGGTATATTTCAACCATTATCCATAATTTTATATAAATGATAGAACATCACCTTGGATTTCATCATTGGACTCCCGAAAAAATATAATCTCCATAATGATATTTGGGTTGTAGTTGATTTTCATCGAAAGTTAGTAAATTTTATTTCCATCAAATAATATTTTTCTCTTAAACAACTCATCAAGACATAACTATAGTAAGTGTTAATGTTTTATGGATTATAAACGTCTATTATATTTAACCATGATTTGAGGTTTAACTCTATTTTGGAGGGGCCTTTAAATCAATTTGGAGCCAAAGATGGGTTTCAGGACCATTATATATCTAGATATATGGTTGTTCTAATATGACCATTCAAACGCCAGATTATATATGTATGTCTTAATATATAGGTTTCCTAGTATTTCAACATTAAAACCTTCATTTAGAAGAGTGCTCATAAAAAATAGTTTCCATTATAGAATTCTTATGGCACCATGTGAAGATATTTGTGGGAAGATATATATGAATAAAACAAAATGGGATGAATGTGAAGAGAAGAATATGATGGGTCTTAATCTAGTATTAGAAATGATGGATAAGGTTCAATCCATTCCATGAAATATGAATGTCGAATAAATTTGGCATAAATGATTTAAATGTAATCATCGATGATATATAGAATTCGAAATTGGTTATAGGTTGATCATTAAAATATCTCATAGGAAGTGGTTTATGATAATTTGGGAAAAGAGTCAAATTATTCTGAGATATATTATTCTATTCAATATCCTTCAAATTTTTAGGGTTGTATTCCATCACTTAGAGGTTCGTCCACACCTCTCTCATGTGTAAGATGTGTTCAACATGCTTCTTTTGACGAATTATCTACAATATCCATCACATTTACTAGTCCCAAAAGCTGTAAAACTAGAACATGACCTTCCATATAAAGAAAACCCAGTGGACAATTTTGATTGAATAGACATGGTTATAAGAATTAAGGCCACACTTCTTGTCAAAGATATATGTCAGAATTAGACATTTCAAAATGCTATATGGATACATGAGGATGCGATGAGAGAAAATAACCCTCACATGTTTTCCTATAGGAAGTAAAATTTTATAGAGAAATTATATTCAATGCGAGTAGAATATAATGAAACATTATTTTAGAAAACATGTTTCTACAATAAAATACCAATCGATTTTTATTTCTTGCACACAAAACTGAACTAAAAGTAAAACCATGTTACTTTAATAAAGATATTAAATATTAGTATTATTTTATAATAATTATATTGGTAGATATGAAAATAATTAAACACTTTATAAATATTATAAAAATGGTATATCATAAAAAATTTAATTTTATACTTGATTGAATATATAATTTTTTAAGGAAATATTTTTACACATTATGTGACATAATATTAAATTTTTTTTCTCAACATTAGAAATATTATTTACAAAAATGGATTTCTTATTTTAAACAAGTAGGAAAAAATTATTTCAAAATACACATTATATTTTCTATAAAAAATATGATTAGGGAAATTAATTTTAATTACAATGATAATAGTAAAAAAAATTATTTTCAAATATTTATTCTATTAATATTGCATAATTTCAATCTAATCAGTTAAATTAATATATTTTAGAAAATGAGTATAATATTATATTTAGACCCATATTTAATTGTACTGACACATATTCAATTGGTAATAAATTATAAATAAAATTATGAACACATAATTGTTAAAAACATTATTATACAATAATTTGTTTTCAATATATAAAATGTTTTATTTTAGAATTTATTTTTTCCCTATTATGAAATTGTATTGAATTAAATGGAAATTAAATTTATGTTCAAGGAACCATGATTTTTTAATATGAGTTATTTTATATTTATATAATTCAGAGATTACATAATTAAAATTTAATTACCAATATAAAAACCAAAATGGTATAACAAAAAAAATCCAGTAATGAGCATTACATATGTGGGAAATGATTTGTAGATGCTTACTTAACCTTATCCCACCTGAAATTATATTATTTATCATTTTTGGAACCATTTACCATTTAATAAATTCATTCCATTATATAACAATATTTAGTGTCTACAAAAGTTCCCTTTTATTCACTTATAAAATGGGAGACTTCCACCACTTCATGAAACAGACATCACATAAAATTTCTTCTTGAAACACTTAAATTTTTTCTACTTCTATAATACTCTCTCATGTTAAATAGAAATTGGACCCCATATATTTGAAAAAATCAGAAATTATATAAATCTGTCAATCTTATTATTTATATATATGCATTTTATAGATTCATAATCATCATATATAGTTTTATAAAACATATAAGTTGAAAAAGTTTTGGTTTTATGTAACTAATTTTCCACATAAAATAAATGATTTATTTTAAATATAATTTTATTAAATTTAAAAAATTAATTTTTAAATTTGATATGATTTGGATATCATCATATTAATATTTTAGGTAAATGTTGATGGATTTTTCTGAAAATAATTGATTTTGACTAAATAATATGTTTTGTCTAAAATTTATTTTTTCATCAAATAAAATAATTTATAAGTATCATTATGTTTTTTATTTAATTTTAATGTATCATAATATCAATTTTATTAAAAATTATATTAATAATTTAATAGGGGTCAATATTAAATTTTTTTGGTATAATTTATTTCATTCATAAAATCAATTTTTTTTTACATTTTTCATTTTTTCATGGAAAATTAATTTAATAGTAATTTCTATAATTTATAAAAATTGAAGCTTAAAAAATTAATTATATATTTGGAATCATTACAATTATATTTATCAATAAGCCCAATTTCATTTTTTTTCCTTATAAATAGTACCCATGGAGAAACTCTTTCACCATGGATGAGAGTAAATTAGTTAAGTAAGGTAAAAAATAAGTGATACAGATACACAAAATTATCTTAATTATTATTATATTATTATATTATGACATGTATGAATTAAATATTTAATTTGATATTTAATAATATAGATAACCATGGTTAATTCATTTATAATTTTTTAAACATTTGAAAATTTATATGTGTGCCAATCCATCACTTATCATAGGAAACCCTCTATTATCCCTTATTCGAAAAATCTGAGAACCCAATTTTTTCCAAAAAAACCCAAATATATTCCCAAAATCTATCACCATGGCCTCTAGGTCCTTTTTTGCAGGAGACCAATCCAAGAATAAATAAGGATTATTCCAAAGAGAGATATTTGAGGAAAGGGTATAAGTCATAATCGACCAATTTCATGTTTATTTCTTCATATAATTATTTAGAATTTATTATAAACACTATAAAATAATGAAATATGTATATTCAATATACTGAAATATTATCATATTTATTGAAAAAATATTTTATATCTCTTTCCCATCATATGGGAAATAAAAACATCTCCCATTAAAATGTATGTACTACTACCTCAAAAAAGATATGCATTTTTTTCCATCACAACCACACTTGTGTAGTTATAAATACCGAATTATTGAATATAAAACTTGTTTATTAAATTATTATGTTAGATTAAATATAATTTATTACTTACCATCTTACTCATTCCATCCATTTGATGTCGATAACATTCCACATGTGTATGTGTGGGATTCTATTGCCATGTGGTCACGTGACTCATTTTTTCATCATAACATAACAAATTATGGTTAAAAGGATGAATATAGTGAATAAATATGATATTTATAAAATATTTATAACTATTTAAAATAGAAAAATTGTATAATTTATTTCTATTCCACCTAATTGAATAACTAAAATTTTATTCGTGTATACATATAGATTACTATCTCTATGAAATGGTATGGTTCATTTTTCCTAAACTCTATGACTAGTTGGTTTTAAAATTTTATATAATGTTAAATATGATAATTATAACATTTTTAATATTATTTATCTAATTTAACCATAACCCCATTGACCATGGTCAGTGCATAGATGTTGTTTTGAGGTTATAAACTAAGGCCCCAAAACATCCAATAAAATCGTAATTTTTTTGAAACTAAGTAAGTCATGGGGATAAATGAAATTAAGAGAATAATAATAAAGAAATTAAAATTAAATATGTTATTGACCAATTATTCAACTAATATAATTTTTTTATTTATTATATATATAATGTAGGTTTTTAGAAGAGACTTAAGGTAAGTTTCATCACTTACAAAATATTTTATTAAAGTTTTCATTCCAACTATTTATTTTATGTGGATGGTTTTAAATTTTTTAAATAATGACCTAAATAATTATTAAAATTGTGATAAATTTATTTTTAAATTATTTTTTGATTACTTTTCAAATAAAAAAATAATTATTTCAATATTTTCCATATGGTATATTTTCAAATTTTTATAAAAATTAAAAAATAATGTTTTTAACATACATGTTGTGACTTACCTTTTGTAATGTCAAATAAATTATTTGTTATCAAGATTACTTTACATGATTATATGGTTATTTTCAGATAAAATCATTCACCCTATATTCTTAAAATTTAAAAATTTAAAAAGTTCTTCAATGAACATAATTTTTTTCCCATATTTAAGTTATAATTGAAACTGATATTTCTTATGTGATCGATTGAATATTAAAATAGGTTTTATGGTTAAACATTAAGATATATGTTTTATCAATAGTTTAGGTCTTTGAAATATTATATAATTGATGGGTGATCATATAATAACTATGATAATGGGTGATCAAAATATAAATCTTCATTGTATTGGGTAAAAAGATAGACATATTCAATAATTTTTCACTCATAAGATATAATGGAATTATATAGATATGTTATTCTATTATAAGGGTTATTCTAATTTTTAATGAATGGATAATGTACCACAATAAATTCATGGTATTCATTCAATGGTAAATAATGTAAATACTATGATTCCAGATCGTTAAAAAAGGGAATATGTTTTCATGGAAAGGTATTAATGAGTTTTCATTTTTTACAAGAAACCCTTATGATGATAATTTTCCATTATGATTTCAGGTTAAATGATTCAGGAAATATATTAAGTAATTAATTTTCATCATGGAAGGTTAAATGAGTATTTGAAGTTGAATGATTATTTTGAAAAAAGAAACCCATTTTATGGATTGATATTTTAATAAATAGACCAAAATGTTTATTCTATTTTATGTCCCTTATATTGATTTATTTTTCACATCCCATATTTTATAATTATTCTATAAAAGGGATTAATGATGAGTATAAAAATTAATAAAGTTAAGGTTATAGATATGGGATTTACCTAAAATAATATATGTTTATCTCTATAGGAAATTTTTATTGTTGAAAAAATGGAAACTCTATGGAAATGATCAATTTTCTATGTAATGTTTTACATAATTTACTAAAATACTAAATTTAAATGATCACGAAAATGTATGAAAGGGAATACCTTATTATATATATTGTATTTATTTGTTTAATATGGTGTGGGTTATTATAGTTGGAATTATAGGAAAGGTTTAGATAAATTTTAGAGGTTAGGAAGATGTAAAAATGAACATTAAAGATACAATAATTTATGGTTATATTATCATGAGATAATTTTTGAACATTGTCATGTTTTTTCATATAATCCCTTTCTACTCAGAATGGATTTCCATAGAATGAACAAGGAAGATCAGCTAGAAATCTATAATAATGATAACATATCATAGATCTCATTGCATAGAATGGTTGAAATAAATAATTTATTTTGTTAGTGTTATCTTAGTTGATGCATTTAATTAATGGTGGAACCCATGAATGAGATCAAAATAATTATCAATAGAGGAATATTTTTAATGTAGATAATTCGATGAAACAACACCCTCTAGCATTTGGTGGATCCTCAATCATAGTAAAATATGAAGGATAGAATAATTATTTAAATAATATATTTTTTGTTATGGGACTTAAAATTTTTATTTTTTTGTCATTTTAAAGGTAAAAACAATCAAAGGGGTCGTTTATTAATTAATCTATAGAAAAGGAAGAAATTTATTCCATTTAATGGATTGAATTTAAGGTTATTTATCATCATAAGAATTTCCCTAATGTTATTTGACATAGAATGAAAAGGAAATTCCTAGAGTTTAATAAAATGTAGGATGAAATTATTATTGTTTACAAAGATAATTTTAATATATTGTGTAACACCACAAGAATTCAAAGTAAGTTGTCTCATTAAAGTAATTCAATACATTGAGTCACACGCAACACCGAGTTCGAGCACACCACAACTTACCAAACTAGTGGTTTAAAAAGTGGTTATGAATTTTATAAACAAAATTTTGAATCTTATATACTCTATATAATTTTATCATCCATAATATGTGTTTCTTATAGATAATATAATAACAAATTAATTTTTTAGGTAGAAGAGGTATTTTCAAAAAATGAAATTTTACTGCCTTTTAATGGAGAACCCTTTTTAAATCCAATAAATGACACTACTATATATACAATTTAATGAAATAAATTTCTTTTTCAGAATCAGTACATAAAAATTTAGTTTGGATGTTTTTTTATTACTTTTCTGATATCATTCATAATATGACAAATAGTGAAAAATACTATGTATTAATTAAAATCATCTTTTTTATTCGAAATAATTTATTATTTTAAATTATTAATTTTAAAGGATATTAAATATATTAATAATATATTTTCATAATTTAGTAAAATTTAGATTATTATAATTAATTTCACATTTAAATTTTACATAAACACATGTCAATGTTTCGAATGTTTTTACTTTATAAAAACCTGTTTTTGGTTTTGAAAACGGTAAATAATTTTAAATGAATAAATGAAACTTATATGTTATTAATTTGGAAAAATAGACTTCATTTTTTAATTTGAAATATGAAAATTATATTTGGGTGAATTTTTGGTAATTTTCTAGAAACATTCAATTTTTGATGAATAGTGAAAAACACTAACTTATTATTTAAAATCGAATTTTTATTTAAATACTAATTTATTTTATTTAAATATAATTTAAGTCAAAATAGTTATATAATACCTATATAATTTCAATTTAAATTATTGGATTCATTTTATAATAAAATTATATGTATTAAATTGTATTGAACTTTTTAAACTCTTTTACCCACCTTCTTGGAGCATTTACAAATTTGTATAAAACATAATTTTTTTCGCATCTTTGAGTTGAATTTAAAAACACTAATATAAACTATTTATATCAGTATGTAAATTCGGATTCAATAAGATGAAAATAAATTTGGTGAATAGTATATTTTGACTTTTATTTACCACCGTTAAAACTAAATAGGGCAATTAAGGGTAAAAATGATTTTATAATTATCCTAGAAGATGTCATAATTCTATTGGATAAGTTTATTTCGACCAAAAGCAACCTTACGAATAAAATATGATCATTTAGGTACACTTTTATTAGATTAAGACATGTATTATTATTTTATTTAATGGAGAGTTAAAAGTGTTAAAATCAAAGTTTACGAAATAAACCATTTTTAATATAGGGTTACTCAAATTATAAATTAGACTATAAATATTATTTAGAATTAAAAAATTATTTCTTACATAATTGTATTTTATTTATACTTTTTATACATTAAATAATTTAATTTATTTATGACACAATGATGACGCAGAAATTACATTATCAATGAATGAATCAAATAAATGGTATTATTATTATTACAATACATATAATTTCAATGTTTTTATGACATATAAGAACTTTCTAGGTGAATATGACATGTTATGGTTGATTCAATGTATCTTTTTTGATTTAATCACATTTTTATTACTTTCACAAAAACAAAATACCAAATAATGCCAAAATTGACATAAATTAATTTTTAAAACAAATACTATATTATTATTTTATATAATATTCCTAAAAGTCTAAAATTTGACCAATGAGATTAACTAATATTATATATTTCATTAATTCTCCTCTTTAGGTTCTTTTGGATGTTTATAGTATGTTTATTAACCATATAGTGTAAGAATACAAGAAGGAATGGTAAAAGTTAAAATAATTAACTAAGAGTTAAATATAAAAGATATGGTTAAAATAGTATCCTAATATTTTCCAAAACCTATTTTTTGAGATTAATTCGACCCATAACCACCTAATTCCCAAGAGAAATTAATTTGGAGCCATTATAAACTGAATACAATTGTATAATAAAATAATATTTTAATCACTTTCTAAACTGATCCTCACCCCTATTATAAAAGGGTATTTCCCCTTCTCTAAAAATCACACCTACCAAGCAATTTGGCTCAGCAATCCCATACCCAAGTATCCTTCCAACTTCCCTCAAATAAACCTATAGTCCTTACATTGATCATAAATCCAACCTATGAGTCCCTTTTGATCAAATCGAAAGGAAACACCTGAAGAAGACGTAATAATTTCACCACCCTCTTTCATGTTTTCTTCATCTTCCACTTCTTATTGGTTTTTTTTTTCAATAAAAAAATAATAACTCCAATAAGTCTTACATATTGTGATGTTATTATAAATATGGTACAACCATATTAGTTATTCTATCCATCCTCTAAAAGACAATGTCACCAAACGTGCGTACGTACGACTTACCTTCCCCATGTCGTGGAGTAGTTAGTTATTCAAACACATCATTATTTGGATGGTTATAATAATGAGTATTAATGATATAAATAATAAATATGTTATGTTAATTATTCCTTATATATTATATACAATCAAATTACATACGATTTCACTATCAATATAATGATATTTTCGCTCGTTCATACGTACAGATTACCGTCTCCATGACGCGATGAGATTCATTCCGACGTTCACCATTCAATGATGATTATAAAATATATATTATTAAAAATAATGTATTATATGAAATAATAATAATAATTTATATATACATTTATATATTTATGTACTTACATATATCTTATTCACTTACTTCCATTAAATGCGATATGAAAACGGAAACAATGTTTATGCGTACGTACATCACACCGTCTACATAAACAGAGCCTTCTATTTCATATATCTATCTATTATAATTTTATATATTCTAAATATATATGATATATAAATGCAGTTTTATATTAGGTAAGTATTTAAATCATGATCTAAAAGATATAGTCAAAAATAATAAGATAAATCAAGTATGATAATGAAAGCGATTATTACCAAAAATGTTAATTTAACATGGAAATCATTATTAAATGGCTTGAATAATGTTGTAAATGAATCATGTATGATATAATAAATATGAATAGGGTTATGTTATAATTTTATAATATACTATGATCATTATACTGGAGGTTAAAGGAACCCTCATCAAAATTAATGTGCAAGGTAAGGGTTAATTTCACAATCTATTTATTATCTGAAGTTGTTTTTACATAAGTATCTACTGGGACATATTTATAATTCATGTCCAAGATTCATAACAGTTTGTTCAAAGGGATTCCTTTTAAGGTTACTTTTACAAAAATATTATTTTAAATGTATTAAAGACTAATTATTCTAATTTTTTCTCATTAATGTTTATATTTTTAAAATGGTTTTAAGGATTTATTTATATGGACATGAATGTTTTATATTGTTCATTAATTTCAAAATTTCATAGTGGTATGGGAAAATTTGATTCAAAAATATCTTCTAAATGACTTCCTTTATATTAATTTTAAATGATTTCATCAAAAATGGAGATTTCTTTCAACTCTTTTTACTGATCATTTCAAACTATGTCAACATCTTTTATGAGATATTATTCTTGATCGAGGTTGATTTTATATGATTCCAATATTCCATATAGTATTGAAGGTTTTGTGATATGTTTGACGGTGGATGTGTTATTTTTATACCATTCAATGTTTATGGATAAATTATTGATATTTCATATAATTTTTTTAATATAAATGTTTATATTATATTGAAACCTTTTCATATTAGAAATGCATTGGACTTAGTAAGTGATGAGTGGAGCCCACTATAACTATTCGAAGCATCTGGAAGGTCTCATGAGACAAACTAGTGTCTTGGCACAAGGCCATGACAAAATCTTTTTTGTAGTCATGTAACAAGGCCTTTAATGTGGGGTTATGAAGATTGGCATTATGAATTCCATCATTATGAAATTATATATTGATATTACATGTGATTATTTGACGAGTAGAATTTCCATGTGAATATGTAAATGGAATTATTTTCTTTTTCTTTTCCATATTATGTTGAAGATTACATTTAAAATAATTTTTATTTAGTTTTATACATTTTCTTACATATTTATACTTATTTAGGAATGTTTTCACTATATTTTTATCCTTACTATGCATCTGAGATCACCCCTTTCAATGTTTTATTTTTTATAGGATGCGAAAATGTATATTATGACTAACTGCCGGGATAGACTAAGGGATATGAATGTGGTCAATAGATAAAATGTAGTTGTTGTTTTTCATTTTATAATGTAATGTAACGTTCATGTATGTAATCTATTTTCCATGACTGCTAAATTGATCGGTCCATCGGGATTTGATTCCTTGTGATCATGCTAATGTTATACAATAATGCACCGAATCTCAGTAACTGGGGTTGGGGCGTTGCAGTTGGTATCATAGAAGTTTAGCAACAACCTTGGAAATAGATTTAGATAAACTTTTATTAGAGAACATTACCCAAAGATATACTTTGATGATTAGTATAGATGAACATCCTATAATTTTGGTAATATTTAGATTTTGTGTATTTTCCAAGCAATACATCATTTTTTGGATACGATCAGGTAGAGGCGGCTCTAGCACAAATATATCTAGGAGTGAAAACTCAGACAACGAGTTTCGGGCTTGGCCTGGGGTATCCTGGTACATGTAAATGGGCATTACTGCACTATTGGTTATGACACTCTCAATGGATATTCTTATAATGATTCACATTTTCAAAATATAATGAAATATTGTTGAGTAAATACTTACCCACTGAAAACATTTTATGAATATAGATTATATGCATAATATTTTCTAATAACATTACATGTTTTTGAACTTTGGAATTATGCATTAAGATTCATAAACTAATATATTGTATTCCAGTTTTTATAAATGGATCATAGTAGAAGGAATATGAATTCTAATAATACACATGATCAGATGATTAAGAAGGATCATATCATTCATGGTACTAAGCCAACATTTAAATGGGAAATAGTCTCCCATGTATTCTCATAATATGAAGAAATAGTATCATATGTTAAGAATATATGTAAAGAATTATTTATGTCCTATGGATTTGAAGGGAAGCAAGAGAAGAAAAGTATAGAAGAGAGAAAGATGGATAAAGGGAAGAGGGGAAAGAAGGATTATCCCATATGTGATAACTGTGGAAACAATCACCTAGGTAAATGATTGAATGGATTGTGAATTTTTTATATTTATGGAGAAAAGGACACCTAATACGTGATTTCAAGGTTAAGAAAACAGTTTCAAATGTACAATGCTTCATCTAGAAGGAGTTGGGACACTAGACGAAGCAATGTCCAAATCATCAGAGTATACCCCAAATGACGATGTTGGATAATAATCAAGTTATGATACTTCCAAAGATGAAGGGGAATGATTATATTTCTTATATTTTTATTAATTTATTGTGTCATTTTAGTATTTTATTAATGATGTACATGATATATTAATATATAGTATTAAAGGATAGTACTGCAGTACTATTTCATTAAGGACTTTAGATTGTGTGGAACCAAAAAAAGTGAATCAATAATAGGTAATTTTTTTTTGAAAATATATGGTTGAGAGAAAGATAAATCAAAATATGGTTCTAATACTGATTTAGTGATTTTAGAATAATATATGATTTATTTAGATAAAATATATTGGATATTCTGGACTACCATGAAACTGATTAATGATTTGTATATTCCATCATTGTTGGAGCTTACAACATTTTTGGATATAAAAACTATATCCATTATTATATAAAAAATAAGGAAGAGTTAACGTAATCAATACGGTTTTATGGTAATTTATGGTGTTACCATGTTTTAAGAGAATAAATAATGAAGGTATTCACATGTTATTATGTGGAAAAATAGATATTTATTATGTTTAACTTCCTTATAAATTTTGGAATGTGAGTTTGGATTGAAGTATTTTGGATAAGTATAAAGGATGGAATTGATTAAATTGGACATTGGATTAAATTGTTTAAGGTTAAAACATTTCATAAGTTCATTTTTTGATTGTTATAAAAAGGAAAAACTAGAGGTCAGGCAATAACATGTCGCGTCCAACAAGGCCGCAAGACTTGAACCTGCAACCGAACGGAGACAAGGGTTCATCACATACCACTATCCTACGTGATTTCCTAGCTTGTATAATGTAGTTTTTTAGAATATAATGACAAAATAACTATAAATTAATTATTTGTGGAACCTTATATGATTAGGATAAATATAATATTTTTTAATTCTATTATATTTTGGAGTGGAAGATGAGTTTTTGGTAGGAATTAGTTGAAGGATGAAACTCTACCTGTCACGTATATTTTTTATTCTTATTCTATGAATAAATTAATTCTTAATCTTTAGTAAAGAGATATTTAATAAAAATGTGTTATCCTAATACCTTATGTTTTGTTGAACTCACGATATTTTCAATCATCATAGATTGATGGATTTGTGGCCCTTAATTTGAAAGTTGTTTATAATTCATGACCTCAATCACTCCATAAAATTTTTTTACGTTTTCCTTCCAATTATGTGTATCTAATTTCCACCAATTTTCTTTTAATTCAAATCATAATTTGGTTCATTCTCTTTCCATTTTATTAAGTATAAATTTTATTTACCCAATTTTTGAAGTGGGTTTTCCACAAAAGTATTTTTTCTTTTTTTAACATTTTATTTTCGAAGATAAATTTCAAATGGCGAGGATGAAATTTATATAAGAATAGGAGAATTTAACACCACAATTTTATAGTACATTATATCATTAAATTAATTCAATATCTTGTGCTACACGTAACACCGAGTTTGAGCGCACCAAAACTTACCAAACTAGCCATTCAAAAAGAAGTTATGAATAGTATAAGATGAATTTTGAATCTTATAAAATCTATATAATGTTAAAAACCATATTTTCAGTTTCTTAGACATATAACATGAACAAATTTATTTATTTTCGATAAAAGAAGTATTTTTTTTAAAAAAATTTTAACACATTTAAATGGTGAACCCCTTTTAATACCAATATTTGACAAAATTATATATTCAATTTAACGAAATTAAATTCGCCTTTAGAAGCGGGACATAAAATTTTAGTTTGCATAATTTTTTGTTACTTTTCTTAAAACTTTCATATTTTGATGAATAGTAAAAAATGGTATGTTTTAATTCAAAACAAATTTTTTAATCGAAATAATTTATCATGTGAAATAATGCATTTGAAAGGTTTTGAAGTGTAATTAGATTATATTTTTATCATTTAATACAATGTAGTGCATTATAAGTAATTTCACATTTAAATTTGACATAACAACATGTCAATATTTCAATTTCTAATGTTGTAGTAAAATATAAATAATTAAATAGATAGTTTTGTTATTATTTTTTTATAAAACAAAAACTCATTTCAAACGTCATTTTATATTGATTCTAAGGTGGATGAATATCAATAAGTAAGATATGAATTACATTAGATAGATTTGAATGTCGTGGTAGTATTTTAGGTGTATTATATTTATTTTGAGATACCAAGTGATCATGAATGCGTAATGTAATATTAATATATGTATTAAAAAAACAAAAATATATTGATCTTGTGAAAATCCAGTTATATTTTACATTGTGTTGTCTATCTTGGAGATGCCTGAGAAAAACCATTAAAACCAGCTTTCATTTTTATGTTAAATCATAGAGTTTAAAATAATTAACAAAAAAATTAGATTATATACAATATATGGAATAAGAGACGAGTCAAATTGATAATAATGACAACTGGAAGTTATTGTAATATCTCAATGATATTTTTTTCCAATATGATGTTGTTCTTTCAGAAATAAATTAAATTAGAAGGTAGTATAGAAAAAAAATAAATATTATGTTGTGTATAAATGATACACTTAAATTAGGATGATAAATTTTATTAGAAAATTTATATTTTCCTAAGGCTTTAATATATTCGAATATTTATATTAATATTTTCATAAAGGAATTATGAAGTGTTTAAATTGGATAAAAATTTTGTTTTCTTGAATGGTTTTATTAGGTAATAGGATTATATTAAACAAAATGAAGTATTTATAATTGATGATGATGGATAATGAGGTTTGAATAAAAATAAGGTATTATATGGGAATAACCAAGAACCCTAATCATGTAATTAAAAGTGGTAAAATAGCATAAAGAACTTGAATATTGTGAAATGATAGGTGGATAACAATCTCTATTGCAAGGGTGATAATGAAACATCATTTATAGCTATCATATATATTGATGAAATTAAATTTATATGCAAAAATAAGAAAATTTTAGTAATTTTTAAACTCAAAATTGGAAATACTTTGTGTGCTTAATAATAACTCATATGAAATTAATATTAGGTTTGTAAGTGGTTAATAACGTAGATTATATATTTCTATCACAAGAGAAGTATCCAAATGAGTTATTAAATTACATTAGAATAATAAACCATGAGACGTATATACTATTATATAATAAGGATCCATGTTGTATTTAAATGAATAAAGGACTTAATATAGATAAATAGATGTTGTAGAGGCTCATTATTATCCCAAATTACATTAAACAATAAAGACGATAATTGTTTTTACAGTTACTATTTGTGAATATTTAAATGTATAATCACAAAAAATAAAATTAATTTAGTTATTAGAGATGATTTATAGAAAAGGTAAGAACTATAATAATCTCTCAATGTGTGTTAATGTTTTTATATTGTACATTTTCAATATTGTTTAATAAAAAAACATTACACGGGATTCTGAAAATATTTTAAAAGTAAAAAAAGCAGGAAAAAATACATATTTTATAAAATTAAGTGAGGTTTATGAAATGAAGAATAATGATATCATTTCAAGATCACTATTTTTTTGAGTTCATAGGTCTTATAATTTCACTTTTCTTTGGAGTAACTCTTTAGTTAATGTTAACTGGAATCATGATTTCCCTCCTTGCTTGTATATAAATTCTTATAGAACCAATCCTTGAGATAATAATCATGTTTCCAAGGTACATAACATATTAATTTTATAGGATATTAAAAATAAATTTAATATCACAAATAAGTGGGAATGAAAATGGTTAATTTGTTTAATTATTAGAATTATATATATCGTAAAATCAAAAAATGAACAATATTCAGCTAGAAAAGAAGACAAATTCTTTCACTACAACCCAAAAATACATTCAAATATGAACCAATTTATGATAAAACTAAATTAAAAGTTTTAAAACACAAAATAAACCAAAAGATAATTAATTTTTGTGTTGGAACTATATTGAAATGTTATTGTCTCCCTTTCAATAATTGTCCACCATTTATCTCTCCACTAAGGGGAGGATTAGGCTGGAATGAATGTTCTTATTTAATTTATACTGCTTATAAATAAAGGTAATTAAAAAAACACAAATATTTTGTGAAGAAACCTAAAAAAATTGTTAGATCCTTTCACCCTTGTAGAACATTAAAATTAGGTTTCTATATTCTATTTTATAGGAAATGTTAATGGTGTGTTTTGGAACATTGTTTTTATAATACTATATTGGGATTTATTTTGGTTGTGTATATAACCGTAAATTTTTTTAAAAAATAAAGAGCCATTTGAGGAAACAATTATTATATCAATATATAATTTTTTGTTCATTTCAGTCCTAGATTGGGAGATATTTTCCAAATACCTAACTATACTCTTAACATGATACATTTTTTGTTTTTTTTTGGGAGAAAATCACTTAATTTAAGACATTAGAGGGTTGAACTCGACTTATGTTTCTTATAGGTATATGTATAAAAAATATATATAGTGATACAACAACTAAATATGTGTTTAACCCAACTAGAATACTCTCTCAAACTTGTACCCAACATTAGTCCTCACATTCCAAAATTGAATTCCTGATCCTAACGGGTTTGTGTCTAGCTCATGGGAAACAAAAAAATAAAGGAAATTATTTCTCCCAAAAATAAGTTGACAACACAACATATATACACATTTAAAAAGATAAAAAGAATAAGAAGAACTGAATATATATATATATAAGTATGTATATGTCATAAAAAAAATTGAAAAACGAAAGAGATAAAACTAAAAACGTACCAAAAATAATCTCAAATAGACATGTAAAATATTAATGGACATATAAACCAAAAAAGTACACCAATATACTATATATGATAGTTTGGGAAATACCAAAACATATTACCATCCAATAACCCCAAACCTATTAGATTGAAAACCCCACCACCTCATTGTGTCACCCTTTCTTTGTTTGCAATGAAATACATAAACTGGTCTACACCCCCCCCCCCCGAAGGGGTAAGTAGGGTGTGAGCTAATAGGCTCAGTAGGGTTTCTACCTGGTGTTTTATAACAGGTCTCTAAATAAATACAATCATTATGAATATTAAATAAAACAAGGCTTGGTATATAGTTTAGTAGTTTATTTATCAAATTCATGGAAAAAATAATTAGTTTCTCTTTCTTCAACATTTAAAGAAAAATTATGAAAATAAATTTAAAAGAATTTCATATTCATATATTATGGTATATATATCATGTAAAAAATATAACACATCATATATCATATCAAATCCATGTATGTATAATCAAAATAGTATAAAACCAAAGCCACCTAAATAGGCCAAGAATCACAGGAAACAACATTCAAAGGATAACTCTAGATCATGATTGATAGGAAACATTTACCTAAACATAGAAAAATATAAACACATCAAGTGTCTAGAAATATTCATTGATCCCATATAGAATTTGACCACCCAAGAATTTGAACCAAATAATAGTTCTAACAAGTCCCTAAAACAATAGTCAAAGGTAGTAGGGGAAATCCAAATTACCAAACCCCATTAATGAGGATGTGTATTTTTACTACACCATACACCTATGAACTTAAGGCTTCCCATGTTCTCCATTTTCCAAACAATTTCATGAAACTATTTCATCATTTTATTCACTTTTTTAATAAAACCATTTCATAATGAATTGAAAAAACCATTCCATTTAAAAAACGAGGGGGAAACCATAATTCATAAAAACCCACTTCCAAAGAAATAAAACAAATGAGTCATATCATGAATTTTCATTTAATAAAATAATTTATCAAAAACAAGAGGATTGGAATTCACCAACATTTTCTAGGCACAAAACCACCTAAGTCAAAAGATGGGTTTCAGACACCCGCAACTGAATCCACCATATGGAATGATGAAAAATGACAGTGGGGTCCCTAAAAACAATATACAGATATTTGAATTGAATTAATTTTACAAAAGTTCTGACATAAAATAGGATACAACACATAAATCAAGAATACATACCCACTTTACTATAAATAATGATGTAATCAGCCCCTATAATCTGATCGAACAATATATGTTTAAAATAATCATATGAATCAAAACCATATATAAAAGTAAATGAATAATCAGAATTGAAATATTTCCTAGAGATATGAAACAAAACATACCAAATGATCCATTGTTGAATGAATCAATCTAGAATGAATAGAGGCTCCCTAAATCCCCATAGAAGAGACATTGGTTAATTGGAGAGAGCGTTGTGGACTAATGAATAAAAATATAAACTAAGGAGCACCCTAAAATCCATGTTTGTGATAATTACATGGGGTTTGATACATTTACCCATTGTGTAATCAATTGGGGTCACATATACCAATAAACCCATTACTAAATTACAAAATTAATATTATATCATTACAAGGTGTGTAATTATTACATGGAATGTGATCCCTTCATGATATGTACTAGTTTCATGATATCTTCCCTAAATAATTTAGACATCATGTACTCCCATTGCATGATTTATATTTCATATAAATACTCTGAAATTTCATATTCATTAAAAAACCATAATACAAATTTAGTATTCTCTGTACTCCATGAGAACACCATGAATAAATTAACACATTTACCCATGAACTCCATTAATTCAAAAAAAAACACAAATCATTGAGTTTTTGTTTATTTTTCACAAAACATGTTACCCATTATCAAGAGACTAACGAAACACCCATTTTATGTGAAAAATAAGAAAATAGAAGGTGAATACCTAAATTTTGGTAATGGTATGTTACAAACTCCCTACTATAATACTTTCCACCCCTAGGATTTCTTGTGGAAGAATATAATTTAGTAAAGAGTTGAGTCCACTACTACCACATCAACGTCTCATTATCTTAAATCACATGAGAATATAATAAGTGTATCCATAAGAATATAAAAAATGTAATAAAATTCCCACACAATTATTTCACTTGAGATTCAATTATTTCTATAGGATTATTCATAATAGAAACATATACACCTATCTTAATCCCTTACATTCTCAGAAAATCGGAGGTATCATAGGTATTTACTGAGGCATGATATGTGGAAAAATAATGAATTCCATTAATGGTAACCAAAAATTAAAACCAATAAGAAACCTCCCCTACTGACATAGTGAATTTAAATGGTCCAATATATCACAGATCCAACATTACCTATTTTCCAAGCTATTAGTGACCCAACTATGGAGAACCATTCAAGAAAACTTGGTCACCTATAAAATACTCGACATGAAAATTCTATTTCATCAACAAACGATTTCTGTCGAATTTGAACTACAACTATATGTCAATTTATATTCGAAATTATTTTAGATGTCACGTGAACCAAAATCAGTCCCACCAAAAAATATTTATCCACCTATGCAAACAAATATTGTCATATACATGATTGACCATAACTCATCTTGAATGGGTCCACTCTAACTAATAACAAGTAAATATTCTTATTATTAAAACTATTATTCCCAGATGTATATCCCATGATCCCTAAAAATTAATGACACATGCATAGCTCAGATCCTCCAGAATCTGAATAGCATGCACTATCTGATCATCTGCCTATGAATGATTATCCATAATCAACATGACATGAGTAACCATCATCTATTGGTGACACATATAGAAGGTTAATGTAATCCTTGGATCCCTATCTAAAACAATGGATGAAGGGACCCCATTTATCTTCACAATTTATTATAAATACAGCTTACTCATATCTTCAACTTTAGTGATTTTCATAATCAGAATGAAATGAGTCATCTATATCAACTAGTCAATCACCACCCAGATAGAATTCCTCTCTGAGGGAGACCATGGTAATCGACAACAAATTCCCTGGATACCCCATCCCATTTCCAAACAAGCACTGGAATTAGGTAATGAATACAAGAAGGTTTTACATGCTACAGTTTATTTATTAGAATGTTTAACAATGAGAAACATAATTGGTAATGTTACTCTTTATACCTAGATATAAAAATCACCTTCACATTCCATAATATATAGTAATTGTACCCTTATAAATTTTGCAGGATGAAAAATGACAATCAAACTAAACCATGATTCTCATAGATTCTGGGTTGAATAAATGATCCCCAATACTAAAAATACCATCTTAAGAGAGAGACCAACCTAAAATGGTCTCCCCACCATATTGGGTTTCTTGAATTACTCTATAAATTTAATCATACACTAAATATATAAAATAGACTCATGAATAAGTGATGATAACAAAACATTGGTTATAACCATTCATGAAAAACCCTCCTAATCATCTATATGAAATTGAGCCAAAAACAACACACGGTTCACTCTTCCTTAGATTCCTAATGATCCTACAATGATATTTTCCTACTAAGACCATTTTTAATGATTTTACGCTTTTAGGTTGTATAGATGACATAAAACACAAATGTATAAAGGTATTAACTTTATCATATCTATTTAATATTCAAGTCTTTCTATTAAATGAAATTTCTCAACCTCTTATGGTTAGAAAAGACTTTGATCCTTTAACAAAAAATAATATGTCGCTAACACATAACCACATGTATAATACAAAAAATAAAAACATCCTATGTGAGGTAATTATTCTCATGTGGTCAAATTAATAGAGATACCTGAGCTATCATATGATGATATCCATTACCAAAAAAAATAAATCTAACACAAGAAGTATCATAGATAATGGGACACCCCTAACCATTATTATGTAAGATAAAAATAGGTTCTGATGCAGTAATTCATTTCATCTTCTCTTGTTCCTGTCCCCGAATATTCATGGACTTTACTCTCATTCGAAGATGTGGTGTGTGGGCCGACACTCACCCCCTCCCAACCTTGATTCCCAATTGTCTCCTTTCCTCCGCCATTGGTCTCCTATAATAGATCTGGATTGTCAATGGAAGTCCTTGCTTCTGCGTTTGCGGAGGACGAAGCCTTCCTCAAATGGACCTTGATTGCTTGATTTTGTTCAGGGAAGCCTCCACTCGCAGTACTATAGTGGTTGGTGAGATCATGGGGGATCCTCTCTCTAGTGAAGATTTAATTCATCCACCAGAATGACTTTTGTTTGGTTCTTGGCTCAAATTCGGATTTCATTCAATCTTGGTACAAGGCCCCCCACTCATCGGGGAGATGGCGATTCAACCTGACCCACTGGTTGCTGGAGTTTCATAATGGTAATGAGATTCCTATTGCAGCTATCTGGATAAGTATTCCAAGTATTACATTGCCTTTTCAAAAGGACGGCTTTCTGAAGGTGATTGGTGATTCCCTGGGTGGGTTTCTTTTCTCTGATGATTTCACCCAGTCCTGTGATGATGCCTCGATGGCGTGCCTCTGTATTGAAATAGATATATCCAAGGCCTTTCTAGAGAGGATCTTGCTTTTAGTAAGGACTATTTCTGCTGGCCCTGGGATATTTATTTCTAGTCTTCTCATAGTCCAACTATTCTTATCTCATCTAGGGAAACTCTCTTTAGGTCTATAGGAATCATCATAATTGTGGTATTTGATGACCTCCCAATGAATCTTCTATTAGAATCCACTTGGACAACCCTCCAGTGGTGCCTCCCAATGATTTCTCTGTGGGTTCCCTGATTCCCCTCCTGCTCCTGCGTCAGCTCATCCCCCAGCTCCCTTGCAAGTGAAGGGACTTGTGTCTGGTTTGGTCATGCTGCCCACCTCCTTCAGGTTGTTTCTTCATTCCCATCATACCCCATTGTTTCCTTTAGTTTTGAAGCTTCTAATGGCGATGGACCTCGGGGTTACGCTTCATTTGAGAGGTTATTCATCTTCCCTTCATTCTTTCCCTGCCCTTTACCCGCTCCCTATCCTGCCCCTGCTGGCCCCTTGCCCTCTATTAGGCCTCCTCTCCATCCAAGATAAAGTATTTGATGTTGGCCCTTTCCCCCATCCTAATCCTTCAATAGTGAATGTTTTTATCTCACCACCTAGGACCCTCCTATGGATGGATCTAAAGTACGTGCTACTGCTTCCATGTTTCGGTCATCCTCCTCGGTCAGAATAGTGGAGTCCTTGAGTTCACTGGATTATTCCACCTCCACTACTTCACCTCCTCCAGTAATACAGGTATATGTAAAAGAGTAAAGTCCAAGAATTTTAATGAAGAGATATCATCACATCTAAAAAAGGCTAAAAAACCAAAGGACAATGATAGGGTCCTCTTATCTAATTGATTCACATTCTAATTTGGAACGCATGTGGTCTTGGTGCCCAGGTCAAAATAGAATTCATATCATCTACTATCTTAAAACTCATGTTCTCCCTTTTTTCTGTCCCCGAACATAAACATAATATCTCCAAAATCAATGATTTTACTAGCATAATTATTTTTCATAGATCAATGTAGGCAGTCCCATCCAACCACCATATATGGATCTTCTAGAACATGAACTTCTCATTGGGCATGGATCAAGTAGGATACAAGCATATCACCACCAAGGTTACCCATGCCAATAAATATTTCCTTTTGTCTTTCATTTATGGGAGTTTTGATGCCCAACATAGGGAAATTTTATGGGATGATCTAAATGCTTTTGACCCAGGTAGCCTCCCTTAGATTATTGGGGGATATTTTAATGTCATCGACATCCCGGATGAGAAAAAATCTAGGGGTCCTTTCCTCAATAAATATAGCTTGAACATTTCTCACTTCATCGATGGTAAATTCCTCATGGACCTAGGATTCTAAGGTGATGATTTCAAATGGTGAAACAACCAACCTGGGGATCGTTGCTCCTACATTCACCTGGAATGGTTCCATCTAAATATGCAAGTCAGTACTATGTATCCCAACACCAAGGTTAGACAATTGGTGCATGGGATCTCAGATCAGTCTCTTATTCTGGTCTCCCTCTCTATGAGTCAGGTGACCCACGATCGATTTAGAATCTTTTAGGATTGTACAAGCCTCCCAGGTTATCAACAGTTGGTTAGAGACTCCTTGAATAAACCCACTCAGGATAATTATTGGTCTTCCCTTCATAAAAAACTAAGTAGGCACAAAACTAGGTTACAAACATGGAAAAAAGACATCCCGGATAGTGATAAGGAAATTTAATCAACCATGTAGGAGGTTGACCTCCTTTAGCCTAGTTTGGAGGAGGCCTTCAATGATAGGATCTTTTAGGACCTTGACACTAAGAAGGAAACTCTAACAGTCATGATCCTTAAACAAAAACTTCTGGGGAGGGAGAAAGTGAGGATCATATAGCATGGTGAGGGTTATGAGAACACTACCTATTTTAATGCTTGTATCAATGAGAGGAAGCATTTTTTCCAGCCCAATATTCTGTTTGATGATGGTACTTATTTTCATGATAGGGATGTTTTGGGGTCCCTTGACCATTCATTCTATAAATATCTTCTTGATGGATAGAATCTTCAGATGCCAAATGGATATCTGGGAGGTGATGAGGGGATCCATGTTAACATTTGAAATATTGTTTCTATCCATGATAATTAGACGATGGGGGAAATCCCTAACGAGAATGAAATCTTTGAAGCATTTTTGAACCTGAATGCGGACAGCGTGCTAGGTCAATATGGTTTCCCTGGTATGTTCTACAGAGCGTCTTGGGATGTGATAATGAGGAACCCCTCTTCAATTATTCATTATAGACCGGTCAACATGCGTAACCTCCCATACAATGTTCATAAAATCATCATCAACTCAAGGATCTACATTCACCTTCCCTAGTGTGTCTCCATTAAACAACATGGATTTTTGAAGCGCCGCTTTATTCGAGGGGAAATTGCATTATCCCAAGAGATGATAAGAGATCTAAATTCAAAGAACCATGGTTCAAGCATGTCCATTAAACTTGATATGAACATGGAATTTGGCAGACGTGAATGGAACTTCATCGACAAGGTGATCTTAGGTATGGGTTTCTCCCCTTGGGCAACTAATCTCATTTTTAGATGTGTTAGCTCCTCTAGGTGGAATGTTACTTTTATTGGGAAATCTCATGGTATATTCAAGGTGACCATGGCCTAAGATATGAGGAACACTTATCTCCGAGCCTCTTCATCCTCACAGAAGATATCCTCCTCATCCTCATCCATAGAGGAAGGCACAATGGTGAGATACTTCTGTTTCGATGAAGGATAAATCTTCCAGTAATCTCCCACATCATGTTTGTAGATGACACATTAATCTTCATGAATGCTAAAATAAGGTCAATATGAGGACTTCTCAGAGTTATTTAGGAATTCATCCATTGTAGTGGGCAGGCTATTAACAGGTCCAATAGCAACATCACCATCTCTAGTAGATGCTCTTCCAGTCGGGTGTCCTCCTTGGGCCGCCTTCTGAATTTGAAGAGAGGGATTTTTCCAATGGAATATCTTGGGACTTCCATATCTTCAGGAATGCATTGGATTTGTGACTTCGATCACATTACAAACAAGATCATTGAACATATTCTCAGCTAGAAGAATTGATTTCATTCCTTTGTGGGTCAGATTGCACTGGTTAATAGCATTTTTCTGGACTCTCTCAGTCATTCCCTCTATTCTATCAATGTCCTGAAATAAATTCATCAACAACATTGAAAATATCTTGGCCTGCTTGATCTGGGATTCTCTCAATGATGGAAAACACCATTGGGTGTCCTAGGTGAAGATGGTGAGGCCCATTCAGGATGGAAGAATTATTTTCTGAATCCTCGCATGCACTCTCTTATGCAAACATGCAAAAATGTCCTTGGAAATCCATGAACGCCACTCTCCCTAGGGTAGGGTCATGTAAAATAGTTTCCCCGATCACCTGGAAATTCATGGAATCAACGTGTCTACTTTAATGTATTCTATTCTCTCCCATTCTACAGGTTTTCTTCCCCCCACCCACTAGATTATTGGAGCAGGGGATTTGACCTTATGGCATCACAACTAAGATGGAATGGTTATATGATTTCAGGGATCCCCAGTCACCGACATTTCATTCAGGGAGGTGAGTAATTACCCAGATTTACCCCGGATGTGATGAAGGTAGACAAGCAAGCCACCTTTAACCTCATTGGTCGTAACTCTGATCTGGATAGGTGTGTGTTTACCCTATCCTCATAGAGGGTCTTCTCTACAAAAGATTTACTAAAATCTTTTCCTCTTGATGGAAAAAACTTCTTTTCAACTATGTATTGATGAAGGAAATTCCAACAAAAATCAACATTCATACTTGGAGAATTAAGAAGAATGTGGTTCCCAGTGATGAGAACATTAAAAGATGTGGAATCAGTATGGTTTCCCGGTGCTCTTGATGCACCAATCTCAAAGAAAATAGTGGGTCTCACCTCTTCCTCAAGGGTTAATGGTATTGTGATTTATTTTATTTTTTCAGGGAGTTTAATACCTTCTCATCTAGAAATGTGCATAAAGAGTTGTTCCCTATCCGCTGCTTCCATGACTCAGGTGATAAGGGTCCAGAAAAATGGCATGTTCCATTATCCTGCACGCTGGTTGTTGGGGCTTATGGCAGGCCAGAACCAAATCAACGTATCAAGGGATCCACTCCACAGTAAGAGGCATTATCGTAGGAGTCCAAAAACTCATCATAGACCATTCCGGGTTCTCTCACTAATGGTGAAATTCCCCTTCACTTCATCTTCTTACTTCCAACATCCAAGACTCTCTTCCCGATGGCCATTCTGTGAAAAACCAATGGATCTGATGGCTTTATCCTCCCATGATTTTACAACTTAATATAGATGGATCCTACTTCTTTGGGATCATGAAAATAGGAGGAGATACCCATGACTCGAGAGGCTCTATTATCTTGGCGTTTGTTTCTCATTTTGGCTGTGGGTTTTCTTTACAGGAAAATTCTCACGCCCTCCTTATAGGTCTATCCCTCTGCTTCTAGGGGAGAATCTCCATTTATAAAGATGAAAATAAATCCCTTATAATCCTCAATTCCCTTAAAGGAATTGGGTTGACTCCTTGGTCAATTTACTACATCATTAGAAAATTTAGTGTCATGATATCCACCAATATTCCAATGGTGCACACACGGAGAGAGGGGATTAAAGTGGCGGATCACCTAGCCTCTCTAGCAGCTCATATGTTCGGTATTTCATGTTTATATGATTTGAACTTTTTGAATCCTGAGGGGTTAAGCATCATTGATGGTTATTCCCTTGGTTGGCATTATTTTCACCCCTATATTTTCTTTTTTCCCTCGCTTTTCCCAGTTCATTCATTTTCCCAATAAATAAACAAGAGATGACGATGATGGTGACGACACTAACATTGAGTAATCCATGAAAACCCATATATAGTATCCAAAAAGACCTTGGAAGCCCCAAATATCCATTACATTCCATAGTTATTCCCAGTAAATGATAGTATTTACCTACATATAATTTCTTAATAATCCATGCTTCTAAATCACATTCACTATGAAAATCACTTATTGAATCCCAGAAAATCATTTCAAATTCATTCCAAAAAATGACAACCCCACATGATATTCCAGAAAAAACCATTAATGGTGCTCATGCCCATGATTATATCTTTAGTAAACTATAATATCATTCATAAATAGTACCACAAAATTGTCAAGATACAGATAGAATATACATTTCATCAACATAATAAAACTTTCAGGAGCATTTTGTAGAACAAACGAAAACAAAAGATATTAATAATCTATATATCATCTCCGGAAAGCCTGATTTGGTATATCAGACTCTTGAACTCTGAGTAGATGATAACCTAAACGAATATCAATCTTCAAATATTACTTTTCCACTTTTATCTTATCAAAAAATTCATTCACTCAAGAAAAAAGATACTTGTTTTTAACTGTTACCCAGTTCAACATCTGATTTTCCACTCAAAATCAGAGAGAACCATTTACTTTTTTGGGGAAGTGAACAGAGGATATCTATGGTGATGCATTAGAAAAAAATAACATTTTATCATAAGTTTTTTCAACTAAAGTGTATGGTATTTCAGCACCATTGTTTCCATATGATAATAAGGTATCGATAGGTAATTCCTAACTAGAACATGGTCAAACAAAATTTACGACTCCTTCTCAAGAGAATGCTTTGAAAAATCTAATGGGAAACTAATAGGAAAATACAACACAATAGGGGGATGATCGATAATAGAAGGACCACCATTGGGATTAGATGAAATAGAAGACCACATTCTCATGATCTATAGGTAGGATGTTCCTACACAAATAAGCCTCAGATCCCACTCTCATAAAACACCATTTATATCCCCTAAGAAGAATGAAATAGGAAACACCAAAGAATAAAATGAACCAAATCATAATGAGTAACAAGCCGATATTCCCCGATGATGATGTAAAATAGATCCAGATCAAGAACAAAAAATTCCACAACTAACTATGCATCATCTATTGATAGAGCAGAAGAAGGACACTGAAAATAGTACTATATCTTCTTCCCAAGAGGTGTCACTGACTTTATAACAAAACAAATGAGTTCTTTGGGAATTTTATAAATATCAAAAAAATTACCAGATATAAATCAGTAGGAAGCATCAGTATCAAATAAGGAAATAATTATATAAGATGTAATAAAGATGGTACCTATCACTATCACTAGACCCATGAATACATCAATTAGAAAATCCTCTACTATGTAATTGTTCTTTACTCCTCAGGTCTGCTATCGAGAACCACCTCCACCACTACAACAATGATCCACCCACTTTATATTTTATACTATCTCACTATAGAATCTTCGACAGGGTGGAGGATAAGGGGTGAATTATCAAACCATTGTAGCCATAGAAATCTTTCCTATCATACCCTTGACTACGGTTTCCACATAGGTTGAAAGCATCATCATAAAAACATTTGATATATTATCTGGTCATAAACCCTAGAGGTCTTTCTAATAATTTATTTCTTCATTCTTTATAACCTATTGTGAAAAACAATGCAAGACCACAAGATGATTGGTGTACATCTACACTGAATGCTTACTCTACTACATAGAGAGAAACTCCAAATAATTCACCATCATCATAAACATTGGTGAAAATTCATGGAACAAGAGAGTCTTAAGACACATATATTCCGATACCACATATCTATCATTGGATAACATATAAACCCACAAACTATTTCTAGGACCCTAGAGTCTCATCACTACATACATCACATTTATACACTCAAGTGTATCTATGATGTTGAATATCTAATCAATATTTTTAATCTATCCCCCCACCATGTGATGTTAATTTATACCCTTAAAGGATGATGGATTATTATGCATGATATCTTGTGATATATCCCTATATTTTATAGCTCCTTGTTGCACCTCAAAAATTAGATTTATTGTTTGTGGTAAATTCGGATCCATTGAATGAATTTCCAGAATGATTTACTTGATAATATTATGATCCATATGAGGATTACAATGAATATAATATGAAGAATCCTCTTGAGGAAATCATATAACATGTCTTAGAGTAATAATGATTTACAATGAAATAAAATAAACAATCATAAAAAAGAATAATGTTAGTTCAAACAATAAATACAATAACAAAAAACTGAGAATAAGATCATCAAATGATGATAATAGACATAGATCAAAAAAATTTAAAGGTGACATTAATCTCATCATAGTAAGAGCTGGCCAGGAACTCAGCACAATAAACCTCCCAATTCCTGACTATCCTATCTCCATCATACCAAACATCTAAAGACAAAGAATATTAAGGAAATACCTCATCTGATAACGAACAATGATGAACCTCAACTAAATACCCTCTCAAGATGCTACCTGACACAAGACATCGTGTAACATAATAGAATTCTAGATCCCTATGTCCTAAATTCCAAAATCTACGAAAAACAACAAATAAAGGGAATAATGTTTCCAAAAGTGAATAAGGAAACATGAAATATATACATATATACAAAAAGAGACCACACATGAAGCCATTAATATATATATATAACAGAAATAGAACCAAAAAATATAACTAAAAAGGTAGTAGAAAAGTCTCAAAGTAATAAGTCCAACGTAATGGACCACAATATCAAACAACTAAACAAGAGTTTATAATGATTGTGTGGTAAAACCCACACTATATCACCATCTAGATACCCAAAACCAAGCTGTTAGAGAACCTCAATACTTCACCATTGATCCATTCTATTCCCTACATCAAAATACATAACTATGTCTATACACAATCAAAGGGGTTTATAGGGTGTGATCTAAGAGGCTCATTAGGGTCCCAACCAAGCGTTCTGCATAAACCCTCTGAACAATAATCCCTTAAAACTCATCCTTTGGGAAAATAAGTTATGATATGAATTTTAGAAGTTTTTGTAACAAAATAATGAAAAAAACTATTTAATTTTCCCTTTTTCAAAATTTCGAAATAATATAGGTGAATCAACTTCAAAGAATTTCAAATTCATAAATAATACAAAATATATCAGGTGAAAAAAATCATGCATCACATATCATATTAAATCCATGAAAGTAATATCAAAATATTACAAAAAACCATCCAAAAATTGGCCAAGAGGAACATGTAAAAACATTACAAGGATAAAAGTAGGTCTTGATAGCTACAACACTCGTATATAGTATTTTTTAATCAGAAATACACTATGCCTCAAGACAAGTTCATTGAGCCAAGAGAGAAGTGTAACACCATAAAAAGTGACCCTCAACGGGCCTAAGAAGTGCCTTGAAAAACATGCCTAGGGATAAGATAAAATTAACATGATAAATTCTTATGCTAATTGATGAATATTTAACTAAACCATCCACCTAAGTACCCATGTCCTTCCACGTGATTTATTTTCCAACAATTTCATATAACCATTTCATCATTTCATGATTTGAAATCCATTTAATGAAATAATTTTTACAATTATTTAAAAAACACATTCCATCTACCAAAAAAGAGGGAAACCCATATTTAATAACATCTCATTCCCCCCATAAATCTATCCTATAATGACATTTTATTTAATTGAATAATTTATCAAAAATTAGATTTTTTTTCACTATCATTGTCTATTGATGGAACGACTTACCTCAAAACTTCGGTCGCACATGCCCATACTAGAATACACCTATGGAATGAATCCAAAAATTACAATGAAGGACGTATAACCAATATAATCCTCAAATAATTGATTCAATAAAATAAAAGGGTTAAATAAGAAGATTAAATAACACATAACTCAAGAAATCATAACCACCACACCACAACCAAGGAAGGAATTTACCCCAGAACAAGATCACATGAAATATCCATCAAATAATCAAAGGAATCAAAAATACATATCATCAAAATCAATAACATGATGCAATGATACAACCATGATCAAAGGAAATGAAGACGATTAATAGATCACTTATCAAGAGTAATGCGACACAAGTACCATGATAATTTAATGCCAACTGAATCAATCCTGAATGAAAAGAGGCTCTCAAAATTGCTAGATAATAGCCCATGTAATAGAGGGGAGAGTTTCATCAAATAGTTAAAAAACTATCTTATAAGAAGACACTAAATTCCATGTTTGTGGAATTTAATTGATTTTGAATACATTTACACAACATGTAATCCATGATGTTATCATATTAAAAAAAACATTAATATTGTTATTAAGCACTAATATTATAATTTCACACATCATGTAACCTTTACTTGTTGTGCACTTGCATCACTCTGTGTACCAGGTTCATGTCATCTTCCCTGTAGAATTACAAATTATGTTCTCCCATTACACAAAGTGTATTTCTCTTGTAGACTTCAAACATGTAGAAAATTTACGAAGACCTCAAACCAACTTGTGCATTCTAAAAAATCTAGTAGAACCCTAGAATAATATTTCAAAATTTATACATGTACTCCATTATTTATAAAAAAACAAACATCCTTGAAATTTCGGTCATTTTTTTTAATAAATGGTCTCTATCTCTAGGAGTATAAAGATATATCCAATTATAGAGGAAAAAATAAAAACAATGAAAAAACTTGATAGAGGGTAACTATATGTTACGAAATATATTCCCAAATAGTTTGTATAAAGTTTTTTAATTGAAATTTTCTTACATGTGTTTTTGGGATTGCATATAATTTGACCCATTTTTCTTAAACATCATATTGGGATCTCTAAGTATCATCCACATATGAACAAAACATGAAAACATGTGATATTTAAAATTTATATTTATTTTAATATTAATTAAATAAATTAAATGGAAAGATAAATTAATTCATAAATTAAGAAATTACAACAGAAGATAGTTAAAAATATTTTAAAGGTAGGAAAAATAATTCTCGATAATAATATGATTACACCACAATCAAAAAACTATTACACCCCTGGAGAAGCCACAATTTAAAATATTATGCATGATTTTATTCCCTAGTTGATAAATATTTAACATTAAATGTAAATTAAAATGATGGTATTGATCAGAAATATTAATAAAAAATACAAGGATTCAATTTCTGTATGCCTAGAAATGATTGCCTCATAAATTACATCGAAAGGGAATTCAAGGAGATTATAGATATTTTATTAAAAAAGTAATTTTTGTGAAAACAGTTCCATTAAATACCCAGGTGTTTTTATTAATACCATTCCATTCTTTTCATTCCACTTTCTATTTAGAAAAAATAGATCATATTAAAAAAATTAGTATACTTGGCGCTTCATCACCGAATTTATATGATAACCTTTATAATATAATTTTAAAACCCACATAGTACAGAAATAGAAAAATTCAAAACCTTATCGGTTTTACCCAATATGTTTTATTTTTAAAAAATATTTAATTATAAATATAGGTCTATTAATTATAGTAATCAAGCTAACCAGATTGGAATAAAATGTGTTGAAAAATTCTTTTGAATGTTCAATAACATTAACATGACATACATGTACCTTCAATTTAGTAATAAATAATCACATTTCAATATTATGTGAAATGATATTTGCAGATATTAAATGGCATAATTTTCTCATAAAAAATTGGGGGTATCAAATCTTTTTATAGAGATATAATCTTTTTAATTATTTAAAAATAACTAATTTTACTAAAATCACCAATCAATAATGAATCCCTTCATATACCTATATTTTAAATATTAGATGAATATTTATAAAACATAAAAACCATATTAAATGCTAAATTTATCACTAATTTTATTGAAATTACATGACAGGAAATGAATTTAGTATGAGTATTCATGAAAATAAGTGATTTAAAAAATAATAGAAATAGGGGGATATAAACATGAAAAATACAGATAAATAAGTGAAAAATTGAGAAAAAAGAAGAAGGTTATAATAACTAAATGAAAAACAAGAAATATGTGAAAAATATAAGAAAAGAAAAATGTTGGTATAATGAATAAAAAAACTTAAAAAATTCATAATAAGCTTTGGAATGTACCCCCTCCCCCCAAATGTCCATGTAAGTCCCATGAATATTATAAAAATTGTAAACACTACGTATTTAAAATTATTACAGACAACACATTATATTACCTCATATTTGTATTACTATATAAATATTTTAATTTCAAAAATATATGTAAAATTTATTTTATAAATGTTCTAGTTTAAATGTTATAAAATTAACCTCATTTTTTATTCTAAAGATCAAAATTGTCTTGACATAAATTTGTCATATTTTTATAAAGAATATTATTTCAATGAATGATTCTTTTATTTTATTCATTTTATCTAAATTAATTATATTTATATCATTTATATGAATAATATAATATAATATTTAATCATATAATTAAATATATTAATACTCATTTAATTAGTACATTATAAGAAATAAGCATAATAACATATAACATATAATAATAGATATTTCAAAAATATATATATATAATCTACTTTAATTTTAATGTCAATCCTCTCATTTCTAGATATTTAAATATATTATATGATTTTTTAATTCAAAATCAACACAATGATATTTTTAATAGGGGTCATCTTAAATTTTTAGAAAAATAATAATTATGATATTAATATTTAATTAGGGTTAACTGGGGAATGGGGGTACATTAATGTGGCTTGAAATTTTTAGGACTAAGATGAAACAAAGGCCACATATGTAACAATCCAACCAGGGTAAAAAAATAACCTACCTGGCATTGGATTTCCTCAAGTACCAAAATGTATTATTGATTACCATGTTTGGAAACATGCACTGAGGTATCATACAAATATGATATGGGAATGTTTTCACCCTCACCAGACATAAGATATGAAAAAAATAAGTAAAGTACCAAAGAGGAAAAATATAAAATATAAAATGTAACTGAAAAACCAAAAAGGATACCCTTAAATCTAGATAACATGGTCTCATAAAAAAATAGAAATACCATTAACAACATTGAACATAAATAAACCCATTGGTCCATCATTATGAGATTGTATGTATCCACCAACCCAATCCACCAGAAAGGAAACAATAGATTTGAGAGACTATCACAATATTATTCTATTTAATTTAAAAGTGTCCTAAAAATACAATATTGTAAACACCCAAAGAGAAAAAATAGGGTGCAATCACAAATTCTTAATAGGATATCAAAAAATACTCTATACAATGTCTCACCACATGCATCAACTACTTATGGTTTTAATAAAATTTCTAGAATACTTTAAAATAAATAATTTTTCATTTATATATCATCATTTGTTTTTATATTTCAAAAAAATCCAATTCCATTGAATTTAATTCAATTTTTTATAAAACCAGGTAATGTGAGATATTATATTTCTAATGGTATAAATTGATAAATAAATTGTTTTAGAGCTTCCATATCCATATGATAATAGTGTTTCCAAATAAGCATAACTAATGATCAAGCATAAAATGTAACCAATACAATCAAATATTGGAATCCATGAAATACAGTTTCCAACAAACAAACCACTAATACGAAAAAAGGAACACTAGCCAACATATATAGATAAAAATTTTGGGAAACTTGATGTGTCAGAATGGAAACCCCTTAGTTGTAGATATCATGGGAACCCCCCATAGTGATAGGTAACTCCAATAAGGATAATATTTGATTATTTTTTCCCAACCCCAAGGTCTTCCATGTGTGATACCATATCATAATTACATTCAAGGAAGACAATTTTTCTAAAAAAAATCATTTTCAAAGAAATAATACATTTAAAATCTATGACCATATTTTTATAAAAAGTTTTATATTGTGATATCAAACATATCTTATTCTCAAAAAAAAAATATTTCCCTTTTAAATAAGTCTTTGAGGGATTTTTTCAAATAGTTAATGTGCATTAAATCCCATTTCCATATAATTTCTTTTACAAAAAAATCTTTTATTTCCACTAAATATTGAATCAATTTTCAAAAATAAATTGAACAATTAAATAGAAAGGATTTATTCAGAAGAACATAAGGCATGCCAAGGGGGGAAATATAAGATAGAGGAAACTACATCAATGAAAAATAAAAACTATGTTTCCTTATTTAACCGGGATGGGAAACAAAGGGATATGTCCTCAAAAACAATGTTATAAGAAAAACACTAAACGTTTCCTATCAAACCATATAGATCTAGAAATCATAGACCAATTGGGTTATATTAAGAAAATATAAAGAATGATGAAGTATAAATATTAATAAATGAGAAGAAAATAAGTGGAATACAAAATATTCCTTAATGATTTCCAAAACAAATGACCATGTATCATTAAAGAGTCAAGGTGGAGAGCCTCTAGAGCATCAAGGAGGATTTGGTATAAGATAATGAATAATTATATGGTAAATATGGGTTAAATGACCAAACAATCTGTTTGATTTTATATTTTGGAATATTTTTGTTAGGATATATGATTAAGCTACATGGTTTAACAAAACATGCATCTATCATACCTCACCACTTCCCTTTCTAGTGAAATTTCATGACTACCAAAGAAGGTCATATGGTTATAAAATTAGTGCCCAAGCCATATTAAATCCACTAGAAGAAATCCCTATGATCCATAGGGTTTCTTGGAGAAGGTCACACTATTAGAAATACTATTCTAACTCCATGAAAAAGTCCATTGGAAATTATTTATCCATATTGCAGGGTTATCACACAAGTAGCACTAACCAATCCATAAACCATTAAAAAGGAATTTTTCACAAAAAATATAACATTTAAACCCATGAATCACAAAAACCAGTAAAAATAATGAAAAGATTAGATAATCATGAAATTATCCATACCTATGAACCAAAGTACATTAAAAGTTTACACAACATAATATATTTATATCCCAAGATAGTATCAAAATAATGAAACTGTAAAAATTAAATCAATTGCTGCATCATCGAGGCCCAACATACCCATATCTCATGGATATATCTACTGCATTGAAACCTTTCTCAATCCAATGCAATCAAATTTCCATTCAATATATTATTTTTCATGTCCATAATTGTAATATTTATTTCATGAACTGATGTGTCTATAAAATTCACACATTAATCCCACAAAATAACATGGGATAGGTTTTGCTGATACATCATCATATGGAAAAAATGGTGCACATCATTTATAGCCATCAATTGAGTAGTTAACACAAAATTATAATAATCCATCCTAATTTTCAAAAATAAAATAAAAATGGGATGACATAATAAGGTCACAGCTGACCCTGCATTCCCAAAATCCCATGTCCCAACCAAGGTGAAACTTTTAGAAAAACTAGATTACCTACCTCAAATTACAATAGTTAGAGATAAAAATCAACATAACAATTTTGGTGATTCTTAGAAATCTGTAACCTCTTCCTAATCAACTTTACAATATCTATCATATTTTAATGGATTCTCAGTCCATCCATGGACTATAATTTATCCTCCACCCATCAATATGGGTACATACATGGCCCCCCATACGATGCCTCAAATTGTGACATATCGATGAAATCCTGATAACTATAATTATATGAAATATTATCAAAGGTAATATTTTTCTCCCATGTTTACAAGTTACCATGATCCTATTCTTGTCCACAACATAATATGTAGAAAATGTTATTATTTCATGAGTCGATAAACAATCAACCATATCGAATAATCCCCACTTGATGTATAAGGTATCTTAATAAAAAAAATATTTATCAATCTAATCTCATTTCCACATTAAAATGGGTAAAGGTCACAATAACCAAGTATTACCCTAATGTTCGACCTTGATTTTCTGACATGTGGGGAATCAAGATACAAAACCCACACTCAATCGCCTCATTCCTAGTATCTAATAATGAAATATAATTTCATTGTAAATCATTGTATCTCCAGTGTGTACGAACGAACTCAAATAGTTTATACTATCTATCAAATCTTTCATTATATCTATTAGAACATACATTCAATCCCAATGTGTAAAACTCCATCAAGAGACTGAGAGCACTCACATGAGTTCTTCCCACTATAAGGTGTTATACTAAAACTATAACTATTTTTTCCTCACATTCTATATGAGGAAGCAATCAACCATAAATGATATAGCCTGTGTATAATATTGAAATATTTTTCCATCATCTCTCCCTTTATCCATGTTCATATTAGCAAAGAAACCATCATGCACTAATTAACCAGTTATATCCTTACAACCTGAGTCTGTAATTTTCTACTAAAATAATAATAAATGAAATTCCCAGTACATAGGGTGTAAAAAATAAAAAAATAAAAGGTATAAATGTAATCCAAAAAAACATATATTAATGTATGAGATAACTCTGGGTTAAAATATAAAGAAAAAACTTGTGTTTTAAATACAACCTAAACAAATCCCTGAAGATATTTCTGGTGGCATACCTTAAGTGAATCCATAACTACCAAAAACTCAAGATCATGAGTTGGGTAATTATTCTCAGAAGGGTGTACAATTTTTACAGAAATAAATGAATAATATATTTTGAGGATTTGAATGTGACTTTGACTTCATCTCCCATATTTATTCTTCTTAATCCGGGTGTAGTATATGATTATTATTAAAATATATATGGTATGGGTTTGGGGTGTGTTCCAATGAAGTCGAGGAAAGTAGTACCGTATGACTTTAATAATAAAAACCAGAATAAACCATTATTTCTCCCACATTAGTCATCCCTAAGACCCTATATATATGATCAGGATCACTATAGACCAATGAAAAACACTTGTGTATACGATAAGGTCATGATGAGAGTGATTTCACCTTAAAAGGTATTATTATTATATAGAAACATGAATAATACTGAATTTGAAAAATAGAATATATAATTTTTCATATGAAAACGAAAATGTCTCTATCCACATATAGATGACACTGTCTCATCAAATAATGTAAAAATAATGAAAAACATGGAACATAGAAAAACCCTTGGGAATATCATAAGGTGAATAAAAGACAACATTATCCAAAACCACTGATAAGGAAACAGGAGTTAGTTGTTTTTTCCACTACATGATGTTCTTCAACTTTTATTTTGTATAATTTATGATACAAAAAATCACAATAAAATGTATGGATGTGGGCACAACTACCTAGTAGGATACCACCAGAGAGTCTATTAAATTTATAGCCACATGCATCTATTAGTTCATATATAATACATATTTATAGATCATTTAAAAAGTTATAATTACCATTAATAAATGAAAATTTTCATTAAATATCACAAAAAATTTATTCCTTTATATATCAAGAAATATTAAATAATATATATTAATATGACATATTACATTTCCAATGAAATAAATTGTCAAATTAATTGTTTTCAAGAATCAATATCCATATTATAAATATTTTGGATAATAAGAATATAAATTTATGATGCACATAATATAATCACAAACAAGTAGATAAATAAATACAAGACATGAGGGTGTACACAACCAAACCACTAATACACAAAAAGCAACATTAGGAAACATATTTGACTCCATAATTCTAGTTACCGCATTTTCAAAAAAATGTTACCTCTTAGTCTCCATGACATCAAGGGAACCTCCCCTAGTAAAAACTAACTCTACATGGTCTATTAATTATTTAGTTTTATCACATACCCCAAGGACTCTGAAGTGCAATATTACGTCATCATTATTTTCATGGGAAAAATGAAACATAAAGCAATTTCAAAGTAATAATCTTTTTCAAATCCAATCCCAAATTTTCATTTCATTTTTTTATATTGATATAAATTCACTCCCATGCTTAAAAATAATTCCATTTCAGTAATATCTTGTGTCATTCTGTTAAACACATAATTTTCATAAAATATAGTTTGTAAAAAAAAAATTTAAAAACCATTTAATTTCTCCCAAATATCAATTAAAATTTAAAAAAACAATATTATAATAAAACAAAATGGAAAAAATCACTACAAAACAAAGCATGCCATGGTTTAGACAATAATATAGAGGCACCAAACTGAAGAAAAAAATAAAATGATGTTGGATTCTTGACATGTGATGTTAATATAATAGATCATGTTCATACAAAAGTAGATCCATGACAAGAATGAATGATTCGAAATTAAACCCTTCATATGTACAAATCATATAAAAATTGGGTTCCAACATGATAAAAAAAGATAGTTCATTAATAGATATACATAACTGAATATATATAGATAAAAAACATAAAATAAATTGGTGGGATCACCTAATAAAAATCTAATATCACCAAAGTATCACATGGTAGAGCCTCTAGAGTGTCATATAGGACCTGTTTTTTTATAATGAAAAATTAATAGGTTATTAGGTGTTTAAATATCCAAGGATATCAATGTAATTTAATATTTTAAAATATTTTGATCAATATATATTGTTTTACAATACTATTTAAAAAATATTTTAATAATAATACATTTCTAATTTTCAGTGAAAAAAATCTCTCGGTTCCCTAGAGATGGTTACATGGTTAGAAAATATGTCCTCATGGCGTACGATAACCATTGGAAAAAATAACTAACATATGAATGGTTTTGGGAAAAAAGTCAAATGGTTTGAAATTTTTTGACTAATATATGAAAATATCCATTGGAATTTATGGATTCATATCACATGGTTAGCACAAAAATTTTCACTAACTATACACCAAAAATATACGCATAACATATGTCAGAAAACTGTTCTTATTTTGAAGGTTCATGTTTATTCTTTTCACCATTCATTTAAGTGTTTTTGAGAAAATAAGGGAAATGGGTAACAATCCTAAATTTTTGGACTACACGCCATGTACTTTTCCACACGCCATGTACTTTTGGACGTGTGGGATGAGTACACATGGCGTGTAGCCATGCTGATGACTAAGGGTGTAAAAACCAACTATGTGCCATGTAGTTGTCCTTTACACGTCGTATAGTCAGTTGGAAGACGAAATAGTAATGCAGTGGCAACATCTGTCAGCTGGGCGACAGTACACACCATGTAGTCGGGAATACACGCAGTGTACTCATGTCGACGGATGAACAGTTTGGCAGTGCTGCCAGAGGAACAGTTAAATGAAAAAAGTACATGATGTGTACTTGGAAGTGCACACCATGTTGTTTCTTTTTTTATTTCTTTAAATGGGCAGTACCCTCATGATTTGTCAGAGGAGGCATTTGGGTTCGTTTTAGAGCATGGGGGATGACTAAAGGTTTGGTGATCCGCCAATCGCGAACTGGGAACCTGATTACGCCTCTGTCGATCTTGCTGGAACCGCGCGAGTAAGAGCTTCCCTCTCGTTGAATTTTTCTTCCCAATTCTTCTACAATGGGAAGTTATTTGAGGTCGAACGATAATTCTTATACCTCAGATCTACGACGTTCTTGTATGTTTCAGAATGAGTTTTTTGGGTATATCGATCACATGTGATCTAGGTAGGTGGCTTGGTGTTTAAATTCCATCTATTGTGCATTTTGTGTACCGTTGTGATACGCGCCCATTAATGGGGTGTCGTATGGATGAGGCCTTGTTTAATTAAATACTTATAATTTTATAGGTAATTTATATGTGATAATAAACTGCTATTTGGGATCGCTACTTGGATCCAGGACCACCCCGGGGGTGCATTCCTCTGTTTAGCCGTTTGGCCAGGATACCCGATGGTGAGCCTTTATAATAATGATTATAGAATTTCCTTGAGAGTAATTGCATGTGTAGTTCTTGTTACATGTTGGGAATGGCCCGGTTACTTTTTTAGCCTGAGGGTGGTGTTGTGATTTGCCTGTGGGCAATGTACTACTTAGCCTGTGGTAAACTTCTTCTGTGCCTGTGGGCAGTTGATTCTGGGCCTGTGGGTGACACCTCGTACGCCTATGGGCAATATTCGATATGCCTGTGCGAAGATTCTTGTGTTTGGATTCTCCTTACCTGAGGGTAAGGGTTCCCTGTCTGAGTACATGGACTGTTTACATAGAAATTCATTGTGGTTGTTTCTTAATAATAAATAATATAATTAATGTTAAATGAAAATATAACTGGAAAAGTTAGTTACTTTTGAGTGCTGCTTAGTTTGCTGTATTTAATTTTGCACACTGTTGTTGCATGTTTACACACAGTTGAGCACGGGCCTTTGGTGGGTGACTACTTAGATTATTTCTTACACCCTGTTTGGGTCATGCTTTTCGGCCCAAACAGATTTCGTTTTTCCAGGTATGGATATGGGAAAAGGTCCCTTTACAGGAACTTGATTTCTATTGAGGAGTAGAGGAGCATGGGACTGGGATTAGGCTCGTGATACTACCGGTTGTTCTGTTTTGTTTTGTTGTACTCTGTATTGTATTGTACTGTATTGTGGTGTAACCTGTTCTGGTTGTTTTCTTAGAACTCCAGACATGTTGCATCATCATCTACATAAATGTTGTTTATCTTTTATTGTAGTTTCTTATGTTAAATCTGTGTGGTTTATTGCTTCCGTTGTTGATGTATGATTTTTATTTTTTTCCGCTATGCTGAACTTTGACAAATTAGGGTATAGTTTCCCCACTATCAGACATGGGCCCTCTTTGCTAGTAAGCAGACTCTGGCGTTTGGGGAAATGCACGTGAGGCCACGTGGCGAACCGGGTTCGGGGAACCCATGGAGTGGTAACCGAAACCGGGATGTTACAAAGTTGTATCAAAGGAGTTCTTTTCATTGACTTACTATTTGGAGCCTTATTCAGGGATAGGACGAGAACGGTAGTTAGTAATAAGATGTGCCTAGGCGTAGCTAACCCATGTATAGGGAAAATCCAATTTAACTCATGTTGCAATTTTTATGATTTGGCAATTTTACAGATGATTTGATTTCAACGTCGGGTGACGCACTTGTATTGTGCTGTTTATATTTTAATCATGGGTTCTATTTAGTCGCAACCCGAAGAGATAAGGATATTCCATGTCAGGTATCATCTAGGAACATGCTAAAAATCGCATGGCATGCATAGTTTCCATGCCATTTAGGTGCATTAGAAATTGCATGTTGTTGTGATAGATGTTGTGCTAGTAAAAGAATGCTATTGTGATAGCTACATGGATGGATACCTGCTGTTTGATAGGGTATTATTCTGTGAGCATGTTTATTGAATGGATGCCAAACATTGGATTTTGGGGATTATGGGCCCTCACTGACTGAAATTTGGTGGATCATTGTCTGTTTATCAAGTTATAACACACATAATATGAAAAACTTTGATTCGTGGGGAGTATGGGCCCTCACTGATCAGAATTTGGCACTTCAGTGTTGTTTTTCAGTATTTTCTGGGTTCTGAAGAAGTTTCTGAGGCACACTGTCCGAAAACCCAGTATACACACTGTGTAGTACCTTAAAACACGTCGTGTATGTTCTTTTGTTCGGGAAGAAAATAAAACTTGTTGAGTACACGCCGTGTAGTCTATGTACACGCTGTGTAGTCTCTTCCCATGTCATTTACCATGTGGGCGGGACACGAGGAAGGGAAATGATTGGGGAAAACACGTCGTGTAGCAGATGTATACGCCATGTAGCGGATGTACACGCCATGTAGTGTTGAACTGGAGTCCGCCCATGTAACTAACAACATCGACGGAGGGGGACCTTAATATATACACGCCATGTCCACAATGGAACACACAATGTAGTCTGACCTGGGATCTGGCCGTGTGACTAACCACACGGGTCGGTGTAATCCTTTCATGTACACACCATGTGTGTATTGAAAACACCGTGTAGTGTGAGCTGTGTATCCGGCCGTGTAACTGACAACACGGGTCGGAGAAGGTCATCTAGTAAACACCGTGTACCTATAGGACTCCTCATGTAGTCTTGTACGATGACAAATTGGGTCGACTTAGCCGTGTGGCTGGGAAGACGGAGTGGTGTACACACCGTGTGTGGCTGTAACACACCGTTTATTATCAAGCAGAGTAGTTGGCCGTGTCAAAAACGACACAGGCAGTTGGAATATTACAACATACACGCCGTGTAGGTTATATAAACACCGTGTAGTTTTGTTTAACGGGAACCATGTGGCTTGGCCATGTATAAGGACACGGGCATTGGAAGAAAAGTCAGGTACACACCGTGTAGTCAGTATACACGCCATGTAGTCTTGTTGAGAAATTTTGAATGCCTTCTTCCTTCTGTTTGACTTTTAGTTCCTTCGTTTTTAGACTGTGATAATCTTGATCTAAGGGTGTGTTTGACCATGTAGTGTCAGGCCGCTGAGAAGTTCACGCATTGTTCGCCTGGAGAGCAGCAACGAGTATACTCCAAAAATGGTGGGCCATGGGCTACCAGTTGATCATCCAGCAGAGCCAAATTCGACACCAGCCGTAATACCAGACACATGAAGGGAGGCGCAGTTCCGTGAATGCTTTATGCGGTTCATGAAGACCTTTCATGGAGCACCGCCGGCTTCCACATCTATGGCTGTGTTGACACGTATCTTCTAGCAGCAGCATCCGAATATGTTTTGAGGTGATGACGTACCACAGGCTGCAGAGTCTTTGTTGGGGTAGATGCAGAACATTTTTGAGCACTTAAGGATGCCTCCAGGGAAGCGTTTCAAGGTCGTGACTTATATGCTACGTGATTCCACCAAGAGGTGGTGGGATGTTACCACCCAGTCAGAGCATCACAGAGACATGGCATGGGAAGTTTTCCGGACAGCCTTCTATGACTTCTTCTTCACAGAGATGCTAAGGGTAGATAGAGCTTGATAGTTTATGAATCTACTGCATGGAACTATGTTTGTGATGGATTATTCTACTCGTTTCAACGAGATTCAGCATTTTTCACTCGTTTTGGTGGGAAATGAGATGCTGAGAGCCAGACGCTTTGAGGATGGTCATCGATTTGACATCCGAGAACTGGTGAATGTTTTTAGGTTTCCATCAGTACATGTTATTGTGAACCAGGCACTAATTACAGAGAGGAACCTGTGGTAATCTAGTCATGTGGGCCAGGGCGTTTCAGCACCAGTTTCTGGTACTATTTCTACTGGTAAGAGGAAGATACAAATGGAAATCTCTCAGGGTGGCAGTACCAACCAGGAGAATGTTTCAGGTGGCCAGGTCATGTGCTACCAGTGTGGTAAGGAATGGCACAACCGACCTCAGGGTCCACGTGACCTAGTGGAACGCCGAGCATGCGGCAGGATGTGTCACCTGCAGCGCTTTTGAAGAGTGTTTCCACCAGTGGCTAGTGAGAGGGGTTCTGTACAGACTACACATGTGGGGGCAGGACCAATAGCTTCTTACCAGTCGGTGAACTACAGTACGTCAGGGCATGAAGGCATGGATTGTGGTTGTGGTCGTGGTAGCCAGACACCGGGATCTCAGAGGCAAGAGGTCAGGACAGCTTAGGGTAGTCAGGCTGTGTTACAGGGTCGTGACACTGGGCAGACATATGTAGTGCAACAGACCCAGCATGAGCAGGATCCCGGACCTTCTACTTTCAGAGGAACTATTCTAGTAGCTTATGCCTTATCTTCGGTTCTTTTTTATATGATATCTACACATAGTTTCATATCTTTGCCCGTTGTGGAGAGCCTTGGGCTCTGTGTTTCTACTTCTTCGGCTATAATGACGTTAGACACTCCCTTGGGAACTAGGACGACTGGTGTGCATCAGTGCAAGGAGTGCCACCTTGTGGTTGGTGGGTTTCACTTCCTTTGGGACCTCTATGTCTTAGAGATTATGTTATATGATTTCATTCTCGGGATGGGTTGGTTGGTTTCCTTTAGAGCCGTTGTAGACTGTTGTCGTCACAAGGTGCGTTCCACGTCACCATAGGGTGGATAGTTTCTATAGAAAGGAGAATGGGATGTTTAGGCGAGTCGAGCTGGACAAGAGCATTGTAGGAGAGGTGGAGTCACAACCTAGATTGCGAGTTTATATCTGGATGACCAAGGGACTTTTCAAAAAGGATTTTCCTCCAGTGGTTGATTGTTTCAGGGATGTCTTTCCGGATGACTTTTCAGTTCTTCCTCCAGAGCGAGAGGTGGATTTCTCTATTGAGCATGTTCTAGGAGAAGCACAGATGTCCATTCCTCCTTATCGGATGGCAACACCAGAGTTGTAGGAGCTCAAGAAACAGTTAGAGGAGTTATGGGCAAAGGGGTTCATCTGACCCAGTACTTCTCCTTGGGGTTGTCCTATCCTTTTTGCGAAGAAGGAAGACCGTACCCTCAGACTTTGTGTGGATTATCAGAAGTTGAACCAGTTGAGTGTCAAGAATCGATATCCCTTGCCAAGGATTGATGATATTTTTGATCAACTTCATGGAGAACAACTGTTCTCGAAGATTGACTTGAGATCAAGATATCATCACCTGCACATTAGACCATCTGATATACCTCTCACTTCTTTCAAGAGCAGGTATGGTCTATATGAGTATACCGTTATGTCGTTCAGACTCACGAACGTGCCAACAGTTTTCATGTCTCTGATGAATCGTGTGTTCCATCCCTAACTGGACTCTTTTGTGGTAGTATTCGTGGACGATATCTTGGTGTACTCTCACACTCGAAATGACCATGCCACCCATCTGGAGATCCTATTGAGTAGACTATGAGAGCATCAACTATATTCTTAGCTCTCAAAGTGAAACTTTTGGATTGACCAGATACACTTCCCGGGTCATATCATCTCAAAGTCAGGAGTTGTAGTAGACCCATAGAAGGTGAGAGTAGTAGTTTCATGGGAGAATCCAAAGAATGTATTTGAGATACAGAGTTTCTTGGGGATGGAAGGTTACTACAGGTGCTTCATACATGACATCTTATGCTTAGCAGCACCATTTACGGGTTTGACTATGAAGTTTGTGAGGTTCATTTGGTCATAAGCATGCATGATTGCCTTCCAGGAGCTGAATTAAAAGTTGACATCAACACCGATCCTGATACTCCCAGAGTAGGGGAAGATCTATTAAGTTTACTATGATGTATTATGTATTGCTCTAGGATCTTTGTTGATGCAGGGTGATCGAGTAGTTGTGTACGGGTCTCGGAAGTTGAGGTCACATGAGAGGAATTACCCGATGCATGATCTCGAGTTGGCTGAAGTTGTTCATGTGTTGCGCTATTGGAGACATTATCTTTTGGGAGAACATTTTGTGGTGTTCATGGACCACAAAAGTCTCAAGTACATCTTTACCCAGCGTGACATGAACATGAGACAGCGAAGGTGGGTTGAATACCTTCAGTTCTTTGATTTTCAGATTGTCTATACACCAGGTAAAGGTAATGCAGTAGCTGATGCACTGAGTAGGAAGACTTCGATACAGGCAGTGTAGAGGCCAGTGGTGAATGGATGCTTATGGATTTGTTCTCTGAGATGCATTTGGAGGTTCACGAAAGTCAGGGGCAGAACTATCTTTTTTCTTTAGCTGTGACCTCTACCCTCCTGGATAGAGTGAGGATGATACAACTATCTGATTCAGAAGGCCTAGTTCAATTGGAGTCGGTGACTAGTGAGGACCCTTCTCCTGGTTGGATGATAGATTATGAGGAAATATTGTCTTTCCATGGGAGAGTGTGGGTTCTAGGGGATATACGTGAGGAGATGATGCAGTAGTTTCATGCTTCAACTTAGGAAGTTCATCCTGGGGTTACCAAGATGTATCGAGTCTTGAGACATCAGTACTAGTGGCCTGGAATGAAAAGGGAAGTATATTGTTTTGTAATGAGGTGTTCCACCTGTCAGCAGGTGAAGGCGGAGCATCAGAGGCCATCGAGACTGTTACAACAGTTTACTAATCCAGAGTGGAAATGGGATGATGTCGTGATGGACTTCATGACAGGGATTCCAATGTCACCTCGAGGAAATGATGTTGCGTGGGTTGTTATGGAAAGACTCACGAAGGTAGCTCAATTTTTGCCGATCAAGGAGTCCTTCGGTGTTCACGAGCTTAGAAGGTTGTATATACGAGAGGTCGAACGTTTTCATGGGGTCCTTATTTCTATCGTTCCAGATAGGGATGCCAGTTTTAAAACTCATTTCTGGGAGAGTTTTCAGATGGCAATGGGTACACAGGTGCTTATAAGCACAGTTTACCACCCTCAGACCAATGGTCAGTCAGATCGTACGATACAGGTGCTTGAGAACATGATGCGTGCATGCATCCTATACTTTGGGGGCTCTTAGGAGAAGCATATACCTATTTTTGAGTTTTCCAATAATAATAGTTTTCTAGAAACCATTAATATGACAACTTACGATGCCTTATATGGTAGGCCATGCCGATCACCCTTATGCTGGATAGAGGCAGGTGAGGAAACTTTACTGGGACCACGTCTCGTGCAGGAGACTTCTGAGCAGGTCCTGTTGATTCCGAAATAGATGTCTATCGCACAGTCTCGTCAGAAATCTTATGCTTATCTCCACAGACGACCCTTGGATTTTGTGGTCGGGGATCAGGTCTTCCTGCATGTTTTGCCGAGATGGAGGCACATGTGGATCATGAGACAGGGTAAACATTCACCGAGGTATGTGGGGCCATTTTAGATTCTGTAGAGAGTCGGGCTGGTTGTCTATCAGTTGCAGTTACCACAGAGGTACCGAGCCATGCATGACGTCTTCCATGTATCTCAGTTGCGTCGTTATCATTCAGACATGTATCCCATCTTTTAGCCTGAGGAGATTGAGCTTGAGGCAGATGCGTCCTTTGAGGAGCATCCTATTCATATCGTTGATAGAAGCACAAAGGTTCTCCGAGGACAGTTAGTTCCTCTCATACGGGTGCTATGGAAGCACGGCCGAGTGCTGGATGAAACCTGGGAGTGGGATACTGACATACATGCTCAGTGGTTGGAGCTGTTTACGACTATATCTTCACCACCCATGAAAGGGAAATTCGAGGACGAATTGATTTAAGGGGGAAGTTTGTAAGAACCCGGTTCTTCTTTTGAGGTGATGGTTTCATCTTTTCTCCTTTCCTTAAGTGTTTTTGAGAAAATAATGAAAATGGGGAACAATACTAAATTTTGGGACTACACACCATGTACTTTTCCACACGCTCTGTACTTTTGGTGGTGTGGGATGAGTACACATGGAATTTAGCAATGCTGATGACTAAGGTGTAAAAACTGACTACACGCCGTGTAGTGGTCCTTTACACGCCTGTAGTCAGTCGGTATGCGAAACAATAAGGTGGTGGGAGCAGCCGCTAGCTGGGCGATAGTATACGCCGTGTAGTCGGGAATACACATCATGTACTCATGATGACGGATGAACAGTTTGGCGGTGCCGCCATAAGAATAGTGAAATGAAAAAATTACATGCCATGTACATCGAAGTACACGCCGTGTAGTTTATTTTTCGCTTAAAACAGGCAGTAGCCTCTTCATTTGGTAGAGGAGGCGTTTGGGTTCATTTTGGAGCAATAGGGAAGACCGAAACTTTAGAGATCCACCGATCGCAAACCGCGAACCTGATTCTGCCACCGTCGATCTTGCTGGAACCGTGCGGGTAAGAGATTCCTTCTCCTTGAGTGTTTCTTTCCAATTATTCTCCTATAGGAAGTTATTTGAGGTTCAATGAGAATTATTCTACCCCAGATCTACAATTTTATTGGATGTTTCAGAAGGCGTTGTTCAGGTATTTCGATCACGGGTGATTGAGATAGGTGTATTGGTTTTTAAATTCTAAATGTTGTGTGTTTTGTGTACCGTAGTGATATCCGCCCATTAATGGGGTTTCGTATGGCTGAGGCCTTATTGAATTAAATACCTAGAATTGTATAGGTTATTTAAATGTGATAATAAGCTGCTGTTTAGGATCGCTGCTTGGATCCAGGACCACCCCGGGGGGTGCGTTCCTCTGTTTAGCCGTTTGGACAGGATACCTGAGGGTGTGCATTTATAATAATTATTATAGAATTTTCTTAAGAGGAATTGAATTTTTAGTGATTCTTTACATGTTGGGAATGGACCAGTTACTTGTTTAGCTTGGGGGCAGTGTTGTAATTTGCCTATGGGAAATGTACTACATAGAATGTGGGAAACTTCTTCCCTGCCTGTGGGAAGTTGATTCTGTGCTTGCGGGCGATACCTCGTAGGCCTGTGGACAATATTCGATATGCCTTTGGGCAGATTCTTGTGTTTGGATTCTCTTTACCTGAGGGTAAGGGTTCCCTGTCTGAGGACACTGACTATTTACATAAAAACTCACGGTTGTTGTTTTTTAATAATAAATAATGAAATTAATGTTAAATGCAAATATAATAGGTAAAGTTAGTTATTTTTGAGTACTTCTTAGTTTATTGCATTTACTTTTTCACACTATTGTTGCATGTTTACACACAGTTGAGAATGAGCCTTTGGTGGGTGCCTACTGAGATTATTTCTCACACCATTTTTGGGTCATGATTTTCGGCCCAAATAGATTATTTTTCCGTAGGTATGGAAATGGACAAAGGTCCCTTTATAGGTACTTGATTGCTACTGAGGATTAGGGGAGGATGGGACCGGGCTTAGGCGCGCTATGCTACCAGCTGTTCTATTTTTTTTGTTGTACTCTGTATTGTACTGTACTGTATTGTTGTTTAACATGTTCTGATTGTTTTCTTAGAACTTCAGTCATGTTTCATCATTATCTATATAACTGTTGGTTATCTTTTACTGTAGCTACTTATGTTAAATGTGTATAGTTTATTGCTTCCACTATTGTTGAATGATTTTTATTTTATTCTGCTACGCTGTACATTGACAAATGAGGGCATAATTTCCCCACTATCAGACCTCGGACCTCTCTGCTATTCAGCAGCCTCTGGCGTTTGGGGAAATGTGCTTGAGGTTACATGGCGAACCAGGTTCGTGGCACCTGTGGAGTGGTAGCCGAAACCGGGGCATTAGAAATTGGTATCAAAGGAGTTCTTTTCTTTGAATTACTATTTGGATCCTTAGTCATGGATGTGATGAGAATGGTAGTTGGTAATAAGCTATGTCTGGGTGAAGCTAACATGTGTATAGGGAAAAGCCAAATTTACCTCCTGTTGCAATTTTTCTGATTTTGCAATTTTACAGTTGATTTGATTTCACCGTTGGGTCACACACTTGTATTGTGCTATTTATATTTTAATCATGGGTTCTATTTAGTTTCAACCTGATAAGATGAGGGTATTCCATCTCATGTATCATCTAGGAACATGCTATAAATTTCATTCCATGCATAGTTTCCATGCCATTTAGGTGACTTAGAAAATGCATGTTGTTGTGATAGATGTTGTGCCAGTAAAAGCATGCTATTGTGATTGCTGCTTGGATAGATACCAGTTTTTTTATAGGGTATTATTGTGTGAGCCTGTTTATAGAATGGATGAAAAACTTTGGTTCTTGGAGAGTATGGTCCCTCATTGACCGAAATTTGGTGGATCATTGGCGTTTTATCTAGTTATAACATACATAAGATGACAATCTTTGATTTGTAGGGAGTATGGGCCCTCACAGATCAGAATTTGGCACTTAGTTGTTGTTTTTCAGTATTTTATGGGTTCCAAATAAGTTTCTGAGGCCCACTGTCTGGAAACCCAATATACATGACATGTAGTACCTTAAAACATGCCGTGTATGTTCTTCTGTTCGGGAAGAAAAGAAAAGTTTTTGAGTACATGCCGTGTAGTCTAAGTACACGACGTGTAGTCTCTTCCCGTGTCATTTACCGTGTGGGTGGGGACACGGGGAAGGGAAATTCTTGGGGAAAACACACGGTGTACTGAATGTACACACTGTGTAGTGTTGACCTGGAGTCCGCCCGTGTAACTAACAACCCGGATGAAGGGGGACCATAATATATACACGCCGTGTCTACAATGGAACACTCTTTGTAGTCTGACCTGGGATCCGGCCATGTGACTAACAACACGAGTCAGTGTAATCCTTATGTATACATGTTGTGTGTAAATTGAACACGCTGTGTAGTGTGAGAAATGTATCCGACCATGTAAATAACAACACGGGTCGGCGAAACTCATCTAGTACACGCCATGTACCTATGGGACACATCGTGTAGTGTTGTCCGAGGACAAATCGTGTGGACTTAGCCATGTGGCTGGGAAGAAACAGTGGTGTACATGTCGTGTGCGGGTGTTACACACCGTGTATTATCAAACCGATTAGTCAACCATGTCACAAACGACACAGGCAGTTGAAAAATTGCAGCATATATGCCATGTAGGTTATATACTCGCCGTGTAGTTTTGTTTAACAAGAGTCGTGTGGCTTGGCCATGTAGAAGGACTGGTTCATGGGAAGAAAAGTCAGGTATACTCTGTGTAGTCAGTATACACGTTATGTAGTCTTGTTGTGCAATTTTGAATGCCTTCTTCCTCCTATTCCCCTATTGGTTCCTTCATTTTCAGACTGTGATAATCATGATCTAAGGGTGCGTTTGACCTTGTATTGTCAGGCCACTGAGACGTTCATGAATTTTTCAACAGGAGAGCGACAACGAGTATACTCCAGAAATGGTGGGCAATGGGATACCAGTTGATCCTCTAGAAGAGCCAGATGCGGCACCGGCCGTAATATCGGACACAGGCGCGGAGGCGCAGTTCCGTGAAGGCTTTATGCGGTTCATGCAGACCTTTCATGGAGCACCGCCAGCTGCCACATCTATGGATGAGTTGACACGTATCTTCTAGTAGCAGCATCTACCTACGATATCAGGGGATGGAGGACCACAAGCTGCGGAGTCTTGGATGGGTTCGATGTAGTCTATTTTCGAGCACATGGAGATGCCTCCACCGAGGAGGGTCATGATTTTGACATATATGCTGCGTGATTTCACCAAGAGGTGGTGGGATGTTACCACCCAGTCAGAGCATCATAGAGATATGGCGTGGGAATATTTCTATAAAGCCTTCTATGACTGGTTTTTACCATAGACGATGAGGGAAGATCGATCTCGAAAGTTCATGAATTTGAAGTAGGGCACTATGTCGGTGATGGATTATTATACTCGCTTCACTGAGCTTCAGCGTTCTGCACCTGTTCTGGTGGGAAATGAGATGATGTGAGCCAGAAACTTTGAAGATGGTATTCGATATGACAACCGAGCTCTAGTGAAAGCATTCAGGTTTCCTTCAGTATATGCTATTGTGAACCAGGCACTGATTACAGAGAAGAGCCTCTGAGAAGCTAGTGGTGTGGGCCAGGGTGGTTCAGCACTAGTTTCTGGTACTCATTCTACTACTAAGAGGAAGAGATAAATCTACTTCTCAAAGGGTGGAAGTACCAGCCAGAAAAAGGATTCAGGTGGTCAGGTCATGTGTTACCAGTGTGGTAAGGAAGGGAACTAGAGACCTCAGTGTCCAGGTGACCTAGTGGAATGCTGAGCTTACGACAGGATGGGTCACCTGCAACGCTTTTTCTAGGCGTTTCCACCAGTGTCTAGTGGGAGGGGTTCTGTGCAGACTCCATGTGTGGGGGAAGGACCAGTAGCTTCATACCAATCGAGGAACTGGAATACGTCAGGGCATGTAGGCAGGGATGGTGGTCGTGGTCGTGGTAGCCAGACACCGGGATCTCAGAGGCAGTAGGGTTGGAAAACTGAGGGTAGCCAGGATGTGTCGCAGGACCACGGCACTGGGCAAACATATGTAGTTCAACAGACTCAGGAGGAGCAGGATCCCTGACCTTCTACTATCATAGGTACTATTCATGTAGCTTCTGTCTTATTTTTAGTGTTTTTTATAAGATCGCTACATATAGTCTCATATCTATGCTCGTTTTGGAGAGATGTGGGCTTTCTGTTTCTACTTCTTCTCCTGTTATAACGTTTGACACTCTATTGGGAACTAGGAAAGCTAGTGTGAATCAATGCAAGGAGTTCCCACTTGAGGTTGGTGGGTGTCACTTGTTTTGGGACCTCTATGTCTTAGAGATGACAAGCTATGATTTCATTATTGGTATGGACTGGTTGGTTCTCTTTCAAGCCTTTGTAGATCTCTATCATCGTAGGGTGTGTTTCACGTCACCAGAGGGAGAAGTGTTTCTATACATGGGTGAATGGGATGCTCAGGCGAGTCGAGCTGGACCAGAGCATCGTGGGAAAGGTGGAGTCACATCCCAGAATGAGAGCTTATATCTGGACGGCCAGGGGACTTTTCCAAAGGATTTTCCTCTAGGGTTTGATCATTTCAGGGATTTCATTCTAGACGTCTTTTAATATCCTCCTCCGTAGTGAGAGGTTGATTTCTCTATTGAGCTTCTTCCAGGAGAATCACTGATGTCCATTCCTCCTTTTTGGATGGCTACACCGGAGTTTCAGGAGCTCAAGAGATAGTTAGAGGAGTTACAGGAAAAGTGGTTCTTCTGACCCAGAACTTCTCCTTGGGGTTCTCCTGTCCTTTTTGCAAAAAAGGTGGATGATACCCTCAGAATCAGTGTGGATTATCAGATGTTGAACCAGTTGAGTGTCATGAACCGATATCCCATGCCAAGGATTGATGATCTTTTTGATCAACATTGTGGAGAACAGCTATTCTCTAAGACTGAGATGAGATCAAGATGTCATCAGCTGCACGATAGACCATCTTATATACCTCTCACAACTTTTAGCAGTAGGTATGATCTGTACGAGTAAACAGTTATACAATTTGGACTCACGAACGTGCCAACAGTTTTCATGGCTCTGATGAATCGTGTGTTCCATCCCTATTTGGACTATTTTGTGGTAGTATTCGTGGATGATATCTTGGTGTAATCTCACACTCAACATGACCATGCCACCCATCTTGAGATCATATTGATTACACTGAGAGAGAATCAACTATATGCTATGCTCTCAAAGTGCCACTTTTGGATGGACCAGATACACTTCCTGGCTCATATCATCTCAATGGCAGAAGTTGCAGTAGACCCAGAGAAGGTGGGAGCAGTAGTTTCCTGGAAACATCATAAGAAGGTATTTGAGATACAAAGTTTATTGGGGGTGGCTGGTTACTACAAGTGCTTCATATAGGACTTCTCCCGCTTAGCAGCACCGTTGAAGGGTTTGACTAAGAAGGGTGTGAGGTTCGTTAGGTCAGAAGCATGTGAGACAACCTTCTAGGAGTTGAATGGAAAGTTGACATCACCATAGATCCTAATACTCCCAGAGTAGGGTAAGAGCTATAAAGTTTACTATGATGCATCAAGTATTGGGCTACGAGCTATGTTGATGCAGGGAGATCTAGTAGTAGCGTACTGGTCTTGGTAGTTGAGGCCACATGAGATGAATTACCTGATGCATGATCTCGAGTTGGTTGTAGTTGTTCACGTGTTGCACTGTTGGAGACATTATCTCTTGGGAGAACATTTTGTGGTGTTCACATACCACAAAATTCTCATGTACATATTTACCGAGTGTGACTTGAAAATGAGATAGCGAAAGTGGGTTGAATACCTTCAGTCCTTTGATTTTGAGCTTGTCTATACACCTGGTAAAGGTAATGCAGTAGCTGATGCACTGATTAGGAAGACATATATACAGGCAGTGCAAGAGTCCAATGGTGAATGATATCTTATGGCTTTGTTCTCTGAGATGCATTTGGAGGTGCACGACAGTCAGGGGAAGACCTATCTTTTATCTTTATCTATGACCTCTACCCTCCTGGATAGAGTGAGGATGAGACAACTATCTAATTCAAAAGGCCTAGTTCTATTGGAGTCAGTGACCAGTGACGACCCTTGTCTTGTTTGGAAGATAGACGATGATGAAATATTTCATTTCCATGGACGAGTGTGGGTTACATGGGATATATGCAAGGAGATGATGTGAGAGTTTCATGCTTCAGCTTGGGCAGTTCATCCAGGGGTTACCAAGATGTACTGAGGCATCAGAAGTCAGTATTGGTGGCCAAGAATGAAAAGGGAAGTAGCTGGTTTTGTAACAAGGTGTTCCACCTGTCTGCAGGTGAAGGCGGAGCATCAGAGGCCATCCATACTTTTACAATAGTTATCTATTCCAGAGTGGAAATGGGATGATGTCATGATGGACTTCGTGATGGGGTTTCCAAGGTCACCTCGAGGAAATGATGTCGTGTGGGTTGTTGTGGATAGACTCAAAGAGGTAGCTCAATTTTTCCCGATCAAGGAGACCTTCGGTGATGACGATATCAGGAGGTTGTATATCTGAGAGGTTATACGTCTTCATGTGTAGTGCTTGTTTACATGTTGGACATGGCCCAATTACCTATTTAGCCTGAGGGCAGTGTTTTGATTAGCATGTGGGCAATGTACTACATAGCCTGTGGGCAACTTCTTCGGTGCCTTGGGCAGTTTATTCTATGCCTGTGGGTGACACCTCGTACGCCTCTTGTAAATATTCGATATGCCTATGGGCAGATTCCTGTGTTTGGATTCTCTTTACCTGAGGGTAAGGGTTCCCTGTCGGATGACACTGACTGTTTACATAGAAATTCACTATGGTGGTTTTTTAATAATATATAATGAAATTAATGGTAAATGGAAATATAACTGGAAAAGTTGGTTACTTTTTAGTACTTCTTAGTTTATTACATTTACTTTTGCACATTGTTGTTGTATGTTTACAAACAGTTGAGCACGGGCCTTTGGTGGGTGCCTACTGAGATTATTTCTCACACCCTATTTGGGTCATGATTTTCAGCCCAAACAGATTATGTTTCTACAGGTATGGATAAGGAAAAAAGTCCCTTTACAGGTACTTGATTTATAATAAGAAGTAGGGGAGCATGGGACCGGGCTTAGGCTCATGATGCTACTTGCTGTTCTATTTCATTTTGTTGTACTCTATATTTTATTGTACTATATTGTTGTGAAACATGTTATGACTATTTTCATAGAACATCAAACATGTTGCATCATCATCTATATAACTATTGGTAATCTTTTACTACAGTTTCTTATGTTAAATGTGTATGGTTTATTGCATCCACTGTTGTTGTATGCTTTTTATTTTATTCCGCTGCACTGCACTTTGACAAATGAGGGCATCGTTTCCCCATTACCAGACATGGGCCCTTGCTGCTAGTCGGCAGCCTCTAGGATTTGGGGAAATGCATTTGCGGTCACGTGGTGAACCGGGTTTGGGGAACCTGTAGAGTGGTACCTAGAATCGGGATGTTACAACATATTCTTCTCATAATTTCAAAATTTCATCCCCATAATACCAAAAGCATTTAAAACCTCAAAAGACATAAACCAATATCAAAATTATCTTCATATATTATATGGAAAAAATGATATTATAGAAGGGGTATGTTATATATTAAATTTACAATAATTTTTTTGGCAAACATCTACTTACCAACTCAGCTAACTCCCATGAGATTATATATTTACCCATTGCATAAATTTAGTTTCAAAGGAATTTTCCCTCATTTTCAGTGATACAAAGAAGTCACTTCCACCCATTATCTCATAAATCCACACTAAAAATATATTTATAAATAATTTCCATTGATTTTAGAACTTATGAGTATTATTAATTTATTTATATGGTTTTAACATATTATTCTCTATATTTTAGAAGATATTGTTCATGTACGGATTTCCAATCATCCTGATTCTTTTTCGATTTATTATTTTTGGATTTCCTTTAAAAATATTATTCATATACAATATTTATTATACTATAGCTATTTATTAACCATTATATATATTTTTAATGAGATTATATTTCTTCTATCTCATTACAGGCTTTGTCTATGTTATTATTATTCTAAAATATGAATAAGTAATTCCTTTTAAAAAAACATGTTTACCTTCTCCAATTTATTTTTATTTAAATGTTAATTTTTTTTATCATTCATTGTTATATATTTATTTTCATATATCAGTAAGTGATCATCATTTCCACTCAATATATATGCTTCACAATCCATTATTATTCACCATATATTTTTATGAAGTAATGAGTATGTGGTGTCTTACAATTAAATACGTACCTAGATAAGAAATAGTGGATTTAGGATCTATCATATATATACCTTGGGATAACATGAAGTGGTATTAACTCTACACATGGGTTGATACTCTTAGGGGATATTATTTGGATGAATCATTGGATCAATATAAACAATAATGATTTATTATTTCCTATTGATATCATTAAACCATGAAAATAATATTAACTACATCAATATTATCGTTACATAACAAGGGTTGTGTATATTTAATTTTGAATATCTTATTGTTTCTAAATTGATACTGGAAGATTCACCTAGAATGAAATGTTATTCCATATAATGGATAAATATAAAAATTAGGTATGTATGTATTATTAAATGGGAAAAAATATAATAAACAATGATTATTTATATATAAGGATCCATATAAAACATTATGATTTATATTGTTTTTACATTATCTTTATATGATGGATGTGTTGGAATTTTTTGTTGTTTTTGGGGCCGAAAATTATATATCAACTCAATGAATCAATAGAACTCTGGAGATAAATTAGATTGGTTAATTGGGTGTATGCCTTTCCCATTTATGCCTTATTTTTTTTAACATGGCCTTAATGGTAAGATTAAGATGTCTGACATTATTCATTCTATCACCATGAAATAAATTATTATTTTCTATTTAATTATTTATATGGTTATATAATTCATTTATTAATTTCAATCTCATGAGATTAATAATTCTTATACTTGTAATTATTTGTATGATAAATTATTCTCATAATTTATTTTCTTAAATGTTTTGTTTATTTTATTGATTCTATGGAAATAAATGAATGATTTTATTATATGCCACCTCTTACTATGAATCCAATCTTAGTAAATATTTTTTTCCATTTCCCTAGGAATATTGGAAGAAAAAATTGTATGAAATATTGAATTTCAAGGATAAATAATAAAATTTCAATATATTCAAATGATTTATTTTAACTTTTCAATTTACTCCAAAGTTTATTTATGTGTTATATTTCTTAATAAATTTAATTTATTGTGTTAAATGTATTATGATCTATTTATTGTGTACCAATTTTATAAATTAGACACAATCTCCATGGTACTGAATTGAAGGCGTTTCATTTTGTATTAAATCATATTTACTGAAATACATAATAACTAAATTTAGAAGAACATAGTTATAAAACATAACCCGATAAAAAACCATTGGATATTTTAGAAAAAATTTAGGAATACTTGTCATGAATTTCTATAAAATAAATGTAAATTATATATTGTGTCTTATAACTCATTATTTTATTCATAAACTAATTCAGTATTTGTCATTTATTAGAAATCGGGCCTATGGGAAGGAACAAAAAACTAGGTTAACAACCAAAATCAATGTATATATATCCATCCTCACTAATCAATAAAGCTGGTGTTAGATATGAGTTATAACGTCCCAGACCTGGAATACACTAAACCAGTGATCCGAGCCGGGTGGTTACAAGTCCTTAAGCCCGCCTCCCTGTACGCCAAGGGCTCCCGACTAGCAACAGGGTTCTACGGAGTCAAGTGGGGAGACTATACCCTTTTTTTATAAGATTAAGCCACAACAAAAATAAACCAAGTAGTGGAAACAATAACCAATAAAAACAGAACATGTATAACATCCATTTCCATTAATAAAAATTCTATGTTCTTCTACAAGTGAAAAAGTGGAAAAAACCCCAAAATAAAGACAACTACCAAAATCCCCAAAATGGTCCTGACTCCATGTACAGATCCCCCACCAAGTGCTACCCATGTGCACTCACTATCTAGCAAGGAACATCGCCCTTCTTTTGACCTACAAACACGAAGTCTGCTTGGGTACCCAACGGCAGCCCGAGCAGGGTGTGAGTACAACTCAGTAGGCCACCAACATCGGTGTCTACAAATATCCAGTATAAACAGGTAGTGCATGAAAGAGAAATATGAATGATAATTACAAGTAATTATTTAAGGTACTATTTACTAGTTTACAACCAAGCCATTGCCACTTCCATTATCATTCATTACACACCCAATATCACCATTTTCCATTTCATCAAATTTCCATGGGTTAATCACATACATTATGTTACATGGTTCTAAGGCCAACAATCACATGCAGGAGGGTAAACACATCGCTATCCTATCTCTCTAGGACTAACCACTCATAAAAGCCATAACCTCACCTCGAAGCCTCAGTCCGGGAGGATGCAACCATTATGAGAATAGACCCTCAGTCCCCTTTTCTAACCCATGCATTAGGGTGGAGTTTAGAACCTCAGTCTTCACTCGACAGGTGGGAATAGATCCTCAAGTCATACCCCACTCTACGAAGCCATGTGCACATGCTTATATATAAGTAACCATCAACCATCCAAACCATTTCCATTCGGCAAACACTATTCACCACAACCCACCTGGGAAACCACCTAATGCATTAACACATTAACATATTAGCATTTCACATCCTTTAACAATTCACACAACTCCCATGTGTTATTCTTATCTCACTATGTATTCAACATTAAACCCATAATATATCCCATTATGGTCTTTACTCAGTTTACACATTAACCCGTTCAACATTCCCATGAATCAACCATTTAACCGATTCCACTTTAACCCTTAGGTAATTTCGAAGAATAGGTGCATCACCTAACTTTTATTCCAAGGTCAAACAATCATGCCAACATATTTATCAAGGGCTCTACAATTCATTACAACAAGTCACTTGTTTAATATCTATCCATAAAACCGGGAAAACCTAACACATCCTATGGACGGTCCCAATTAGGGAAAGTCTATCCCAACAGATCCCATGTGGATTGTGAGGGTTCCCCTTTGCCATTTTAAACACCATTATCTCCAAACATGCCCATGATATCCAAAACATAACCAATGTAAAGCCGGAACACAACTAAACATGCTCAAATAACCAAATAACTATGGGATACCACTTGTAGACCACCTACCTTGAAACCGTAGTTGAACATGCTGTCAATCGAGTCCTTAGACCTCACACCAACAAACATTTGGAGAATTAAACTAAAACTCACAAAAAAGATAGGGTTTTAGAGCTTCGTAATGAGAGAGAGATAAGATACAAACCTTAAAATAAGCAGAGAAGCAAGGATGGGATTAGCATTACGTGGAGCTTTGATCCGCAACCAACAGCACCAAAAACGCCTTAGAATCGAAGGAGATTAGTCTCTAGGAGCCTTTGGGAAATTCGGTTCATGCCTAGGGTGGAGGGGGAGAAGATAAGAGGAAATACCGAGTGGGGTTTTAAATCCCGGAGTGGCAAACTTGTAATTTTTCCCAACTGTATATGGCTGCACGTTTTGTCCGCACGGTTTGGAAAACCGTGCGCAAACCGTGCGCATGCCACTATCCGGTGGAGGAGGGGACAAAAAATCTAGCCACACAGTTTCAAAAACTGTGCGCAAACCGTGCACATGCTTCTGTCTGGAGGAGGAAGGGTCTCACGGTTAAGCCTGGGTAGGCCGCACAGCTTCCCTGACCGTGCGCAGGTCATGCACCCTTGCCTATCTTGCCCAGATTTCCTTTCTTCCGTGCCCCGAGCCCCTGGAACACCACCAAAGCCTCTCACACTTTCATGAAACATTTTAAATCCACAAAAACAAAGGGATAAACCCAAAACACATCAAAACATACGTTTCCAAAAACTGGGGTCTTACAACCTCCCCATATTATAACAGCACATCCTCGAACCGAGTTTCCAAGCCACATTGATCCACTTAAAAGAAGAGTTCGAGCAACAAAGCCCACATGTCTGATTCCCTCTCCCATGATTCTTCCTGAACATTCCCATGCTTCCATAGTACTCTAACTAATGGCACAACCTTGCCTCGTAAAACCATTTCACTACAATCCACCACACGAACCAGATGCTTCTCAAAGGTCGCATCAGCCTCAAGCTCCAAATCCTCAACATCAACCACATGAGATAGGTCAGGGTGATACCGTCGAATATGAAACACATGAAACACATCATGCATCCCACCATACCACTGTGAAAGATCCAATCGGTAAGCAACTGGTCCGATCGTCCCCACAATGTCAGACGGTCCCACATACCTGGGGGCCAACATACCCTATTTCTGTATCCGACGGTGACCCAAACATGGCGACACCCAAAGGAACACTTTATCATCCACCACAAAGTCAAGAGGTCTACACCTCCGATCTTCATATGACTTCTGTGTACTTTGAGCCATAGCCATCCACTTCTTGATTGACATAACTCTCTTTGATGTCTCCCGCACGAGACTTGGCCCCAACAACTCAGATTCACCGGCCTCTAGCCAACACAACAAGGATCTACATGGCCTCCCATAAAGTTCCTCAAATAGTGCCATCTGAATTGTAGCCTGAAAACTGTTGTTGTAGTTAATTTAAACCAACGATAGGTGTATTTTCCAAGAACCACCAAATTCCAAGACACAGCTCTTAACATGTCTTCCAACACTTGGATCATACGCTCCCACTACCTGTCAGTCTGCAGGTGGAAATCCATACTCAAAAACAACTGCGTACTGAGCGCCTTCTACAACCCTTTCCAGAAATGCGATGTGAAACGTGGATCATGATCTAAAACTATGGTCTGCGACACACCATGCAACCACACTATTTCCCGAACATATAGCTCACACAATTGGTCAACTGTATGGGTTTCTTGAATTGGTAAGAAATGAGCCACTTTCGTTAAACGATCCAAAATCATCCATATTGCATCATTCATCTCCAGCATTCTCAGAATACCCACGAAAAAAATCCATTTTCTCATCATCCAACTTCTATTTCAAAATGGGAAATGGATGCAACAATCCGACTGGGCGTTGATGCTTGGCCTTCACCACTGACAGGTAAGGCACCGTGCCACAAAGCTCACAACTTCCTTATTCATTCCAGGCCACCAACACTATATTCAGAGATACCGGTATATCTTGGTCAAACCATGATGAACTACCCACATTGATGCATAGAACTCAGGCATCAACTCTTCCAACACACACTTTGGCACAACCACACGATCTCAAACCCGAACAACACCGTCCACACCGATGGCCAAGCCAGATGGTAGCTACCCACCATTAAAATTTTCCTTCATGATCAAACACTCAGTATCGTGAAGCTGACTTCCTTAACTTAACTTAAAAGCGTCGACCCCATCTCTAAGGAAGCAAGAGTGACCTGACGACTCTTCTCCTACACCTCCAGGCGAAGTTCTGAAAACAAAGACACCACCTTCCACTCAGTGATAGACTCTTGAAAACTCTGATTCTAAGCCTTCCGGCTCAGAGCATCGGTAACATTGTTTCCCATTCCCGGCGTATAGACCAACTCATTGTCAAATGACTGGAGATATTCAATACATCTTCACTGAAAGAATATTTAGATCCCACTGTGAGAATATTAACTTTAAACTCTTATGGTCAATAAACTTGCTATATCATTCTCCCAACAGATAGTGACTCCAACACATTAAGGTGTACATTACTACAACCAACTCAAGGTCATGAATGGAGTAGTTCCGCTCATGGGGTATCAACTGCTTTGACCCGTAAGCCACAACCCACTCATCCTGCATCAACACATCCCCATGTCCAATTCAGTACACATCACAAAACACGATGTAATTCTTACCCAGCTCAGGTAAGATCAAGATATGTGTAGTCGTCAGCCGCTTCTTCAACTCTTGGAAGGAATTATCAAAAGCATCAGACCATTCGAACCTGATTTCCCTCTTGGTCAATCCCAAAAGTGGTGCTTCCAAGCGAGAGAAATCCGGAATGAACATTCGGTAATAACCGACCAAACCCAGAAAACTCCGAACATCAGAAAAACTCTTGGGCTTCACCCAAGAGACAAATGCATGCACTTTATCTGGATCCACTGACACACCTGCCTCCGAGATGACATGACCCAGAAAATCTACCTCACCTATCCAGAATTGACACTTGGATATCATGGTGTATATCTGGTGCTCTCTTAGCGTACCCAAGACGATGTCAAGATGTTGGGAATGATCGTCATGGGTTTTCGAGTACACTAAGATATCATCAACAATAAAAACCACAAACCGATATAGACAGGGATGAAAGATATGGTTCATCAAAGCCAAAAACATCGCTGGTGCATTGGTCAAGCAGAAAGGCATTACCACAAACTCAAACAACCCGTACCGACTCCAGAAAGTTTTCCTCGGTATGTCAGAAGTCCTAACCCTCAGTTGGTGATAACCCTAACTCAGATAAATCTTGGAAAACATCGATGTGCCCTTCAACTGATCAAATAGGTCATCAATTCTAGGAAGAGGCTACCAATTTTTCACCATCATTTGATTCAACTTTCTATAGTCTACACACAGCCTTAATGACCCTTCAGCCTTCTTTGAAAAAAAAGAGCGGGAGATCCCCAAGGAGACATATGAGGATGGATAAACTCCTTACGCTCGAACTCCTCAATCTGAAACTTCATTTTTTGGAGTTCTGCTGGTGCCATTTGGTATGAAAGAATAGAAACTGGCTCTGCTCATGCCAGCAACTCGATTGTGAACTCAACATCCCTCTCAGGGGGTAACCCCAAGAAATCCTCAGGAAACACATCTTGAAACCGATCCACCATAGTAGGGAAAACAGAATACCCCCCTCTTGCATAGTCATCAAGCATGAGACATACCACTCGAGCCGTGAGTCCACTCATCTGTTGAAAAAACAGACCCGCACACCCTTCTTGAACATCCCATTCGCCACAATTGTCGTAAGCGTCACCATCAAGCAACATGAACGATACTCTGTGATGGTAAAATTCTATGTGCACCCGATTCAAAACCAACCAATCGCTTCCCAGGATTAGGTCAGGCCCCGAAATCTCGAGATGAACAAGTCCCACAGAAAACGATACTCACCAAATTCCAAGGCACATCCCATGCACTGCTTGATATCCTCAACCCGCACCCCCAATGGAGTGTTAATTAACATCACCCCAGACAACCCCTCCACAGGTAAAATGAGCGCTACCACAGGTTGAGAAGAGATAAAAGAGTGTGTGGCACCTCTGTCAAACAACACGCTAGAAAAAGTAGAAGCTACAAGGATCATACATCGAACAACCAATGGCCAGCCTTTCCATCACCAGGCACAAACTGAACTGCCTGAAAATTGGCTTGCCCTTCTACCCTGGGCTCCAGCCGGAACGCCCTGTGCTGCACTGCCCTGCTGGAGTGAGAAATCTTTCCCTTGAGTTCCATGTCCACTGCCCCTACCCGTACGACATGTGGAGCTCCAACTGCCTTCCTGATACAGGGAAACCGATCCCCTTCCCGTATCCGGTACCTGTCTTCCAACATCATACTCGCCCACATGGTGAGGATTCCTGCATAACTTATGCACATTTCTCATCCGACCGCATGAATAGAAGTCAACTGGAGGTCGAGGAAACTGACCACACATGTTCCACGACCTTCCGCACTGATTGAAGAACACCTGATTTCCACTTTGAGAGGCTGACCCTTTTTTCCAGCCACTTTTCACACTTCAACCATGTAGTGAGCTCTCATGGAATCGCTTTCAACCTTCGGTAGCTGCACAACTCGACTGTCCCACTAAAACCACATCTCCACTACCCGAAACTCCTTTCAGGTTTCTTTCCGAGATCAGTTCCTAATCTACTACCTCTGCGAACCTCTTCAAGAAGAAGATATTTACTTGAGAGACCTGATCTCATGTCTCAACCCTTCTTGGAAATGCCTTGCTACTACTACCTCATCCCCTACTAACACTAGGACTAAGCATCTCAAGTCAGTGAAGCGACTAGCATAGTCCATCACTGATAGCGATCCCTGAGTCTGTCTCATAAACTATACAGCCCGCTCCTGCCTCAAAGTCTCTAGGCCGAAATTATCTAGAAAATTTTCATGAAAAACCTTCCATGATATTCCTTCATCCTTCTCAATTTGAGCCTGATTGTCCCACCAATTCCTCGCTTGGCCTCACAACATTTAAGCGGCCAACTTCACCCTCTTTTCGACAGGGGTCTTTAGATGATCCAGTATCATTTTGACAGACACTAACCAAAACACTGCTACCTCTGGCCCACCCTCTCTGGTGAATGTCGAAGGGTGCTACAACTGGAACTCCCTGGTTAGCTCAGACAAACTCGGTGCAACCCACCCTGGGTCTCGATCCATCATTTGCATAAGGCGAGCCATGTTTTATTGGAATTGGTCATCTCAACCTTCATTGGCTGCCACATTTCCTTGCTCCTCTACTGGAAGGGTGTTCTCAGCAAAACCCTCTTGTTTCCCAACTGGTAACCGATGTCATGGTGGAATTTCTCTATAATTCCAAGACAGAGATTTAATACACATAACACATAGCATTCACGACTTTATAAAAATCTTTTTACTAACCACAACAACCCACTTTTCATACACTAACCCAATAAACATTTTCCAAATGGTTTCAATCCCTATTACTCCATTAAACATCATTTACCCGCTTTTTCTTATTTCATTCTCCTCATTACTTCTTGGTTTCATGAAATGCATGATACACCCTACTTTCATGCCTCACATACCCCACCCCGTGCGTGTGTCTAATACAATGCATGTCACCTATCTCCCTAGGTTCCTATAATGATGCCTGAATGCCAATCCTCGTGCCATTAAGGCCACGAGCCAAATATCATAAAATAGTCACATCAAACCACATGTGCATCACCCACCGATAAAATATCATCAACTGTAACAGCACACAACCAAGAACAACATTTCCCACCCAGGGTGACTTGGGTTTTCCCTCATACAAGGGTTAGCTACTCCTAAGAACGAGCTCATTACAAAGGCCCGACACGCCTTATCCCTTGGCTACCACTCCCAAATAACAAGATCTCAGAGAAGGAGAAGAAAGAACTCCTCTGATAACACTTTGTAAAATCCCTGACCCGGAAGCCACTAAATTGGTGCTCCGAGCCGGGTAGTTACATGACCTTACGCACACCTCCCCATATGCCAAAGGATGCCGACTTGCAGAGGGGGTCTACAGAGTCAAGTGGGGAGACTATACCACCTTTTTATCAGAGTAAGCCACAACAGAAATAATCCAAGTAGTGGAAACAATAACCAATAAGCACAAAACATGTATAACATCCATTTCCAATAAAAAATATTCCATGTACTACTACAATTGAAAAAGTGGACAAAACCCCAAAATGAAGAAAATGGTCCCAAATCCAAGTCCAGATCCTCCACAAAGTGCTACCCATGTCCACTCATTTTCTAGTAAGGACCTTTTCCCTTCTCTTGACCTGCAAACATGAAGTCTTCTCGGGTACCCAACGGTAGCCCAATTAGGGTGTGAGTACAAATCAGTAGGACACCACCAATGGTGTATACAAATATACAGTATAAACAGGTAGTTCATAAAAGAGAAATATGAATTATAATTGCCCAGTTATTATTTATGGTTCTATTAACCAGTTTAGATCTAAGCCAGTGCCACTTTTATTATCATTCATTACACGCCCATTATCACCATTTACCATTTCAACAAATTTATATGGGTTAATCACATACATTATGTTACATGGGTCTATGGTAGAAAATCACATGGAATAGTGTAAACGCATAGTTATACTATCTAACTAGGACTAACCAATCATAGCAACCATAACCTCACCTCAAAGCCTTAGTCCGGGTGGATGCAACTGTTAGGAGAATAGACCCTCAGTCCCCTTTACTAACCCGTGCATTATGGTGGATTTTAGAACCACAATCTTCACTCGACCCATGGGCATAGACCCTCAAGACATACCCCACACTATGAAGCCATTTGAACATGCTTATATATATGTAACCATCAACCATCCAAACCATTTCCCTTTGGAAATGGCTATTCACCACAACCCACTTGGGAAAATACATCATGCCTTACCCCATTAAAACATTACCATTTCACATCATTTATCCATTCACCCAATTCCCATGTGTGATGCCTATCTCACTAAGCATTCAATATTAAACCCATTGTCTATCCCATTATGGTCTTTAATCAGTTTAAACATTAACCCATTTAACCCGTTCATCATTACCATGAATCAACCATTTATCCCATTCCACATTAACCCTTTAGTTATTTCCAAGTCTAGGTGCATCATCTAACATCTATTCCAAGTTCAACAAATCATGCCAACATATTTTTCAAGGGATCTAAAATTCCTTACAACACATTCACTTGTTTAAAATCAATCCCTAAATCCTAGAAAATCCGGCACATCCCATAGACTATCCCAATTAGGTCATGTCTATCCCAACACCTCCCACGGGGATCGTGAGGGTTCCCATTTTCCATTTTAAAAACCATTATTACCAAACATTCCAAGGTTATCCAAAACATAACCATGTAAATCGATAACACAATTAAACATGTACAAATACCCAAATAACTAATGGATATCACTTGTAGACCACCAAACTCGAAACCGCAGTTGAACACACTCTCAATCGAGTCCTTAGACCTCACTCCAACCAACCATTGGAGCTTCAACCTAAAACTCACCCAAATGATAGGGTTTTAGATCTTCGGAACGAGAGGGAGAGAAGATAAAAACCTTAAACCAAAAACATAAGCAAGGATGGGATTATCCTTACTCGGAGCTTCGATCTGCAACCAATGGCACCAAAAACGCCTTAGAATCGAAGGAGATCGGTCTCTTAGAGCCTTTGGGAGATTTTGTTCATGCCTAGGGTGGAGAGGGAGAAGATGCGAGGAAACCCCGAGTGGGTTTTTAAACCATGGAGTGGAAAACATGTAATTTTTTCCATCTTGAAGTGGCCACACCATTTGTCTGCACGGTTTGGAAACTGTGCGCAAACTATGTGCATGCCACTATCTGGAGGGGGAGGGGTCACACGATTTGGCCAAAGAGTTTGGAAAACCGTGTGCAACCTGTGCGCATGCTTTTGTATGGAAGAGGAAGGGTCACACAGTTTAGCCTCGGCAGGCCACACAATTTTCCTGGCCATGCACAGGCCGTGAGCCTTGGCCTGTCTTGCCCAGATTTCCTTTCATCCATGCCCTGAGCCCCCAGAAAATCCCCAAGGCCTCTCACACATTCATGAAACATATTAAATCCTCAAAAACATAGGGTTCAACCCAAAACACAAAAAAACATTCATTTCCAAAAAATGGGATTCTTACATGGGTATATTTCATGTATATTAGGGATGTTAACTCAGGTTATAACTAATGACCTTGTCTTTCATTGACCAGTACATTGTTCCTCATTATGGTTTAACAAGATTATATTTCTTCATGTTGATGTATCCTCTGAATTTTAACGAAACCACTAATCCATTCTTATCTGAGAAATTGATGAGCCTTCAGAGAATATATTCCATTGTTTATGTTGTAGTAAATTTTTTATGGTTATAAAATATGTATAATGAATAAATATATATGTTGATCCATAGTGTATTTAATTCAAAACACCAAGAAAGATAAAGAGGAATTAATCATATATTATAATTATTTTAATGTGATAATCTTGTAGAAATATTTTTCTTTATGATTAAAGAGATTAAATGGGAAGGGAATTTTTGAATTTAAAACAAAATGAATAAGGACCCCTTACTGAATACGAGGCTATGTTTTCAAGGTTATAAATACATGATAATGATTAGCTATAGAAACATAATGGAATGATCGATCACATGTTTGATGGACTAAATACAAGTCTTTTATGTGAACTAGTATCTCAATCACTTTCATCTTATAAGATGGGTTTAAAAAGTTACATCACGATTGAGGAGTTAGAAAAGTATGTTAATTTGAAATGGATTCAAGATAAGAATAATGTTTGTTGAGTAACATATATAAAATAATTTATAAATAGAGAAGAATGAAATAGAGGTATTCTTATCATGAATTAACTATGGTAATAAACAACTAGATTCACATTAAAAAGAACAAACATTTTCTATAATTTTAGATATAATGGTCGTTAAACTCAAGATTGAAAGAGGAATATAGAATCCATAAATATATAAACATTTAATTATAAGGATTTGAGGATCTATTCAAATCAATGCACCGAGAGTTATAGAAGCTACTCCATAAGAGACAAAAGGTTAAAATGATGAGATTAATATCTCAAATGAGTAGAATTTAAGGTCCCATGTGATGTCATTATAGGTACATTGATCAATATATCATTTTCAGACGATATATTATTTTATTTGAGATCTAAAAACTCATTCATATATTGAATGTTTCTTAAGAACACGGAATCATCCACCAATGTATTGATAATATTTTTCTCAGAAAAAATAATATTAAACATCTTATATATTTATAAGTATATTGGTATGTCTCTATTAACTTGAATAAAGATACAATAGTGGAAAAATTCATTGCTATTCCAATGGTTGATTCTGGAAAAATACGTTGAATGAGTTGGTAATCAAAATATAATGTAAGAACATATCATATAGAGAAGGATAATATAAGATCCAAGGCTATATTATATTCTCCTATTTCTAAAATATAGTTTTTATTTCATGATACTTGTATTGAACCACCCGTAGTGTCTTATCTTTATGATGTTTTGGGACAATAAGAATCAAAAAATCGATAATTATATCATAATAATTGAAAATATATCGATTATTATTGATTATATGAATGTATAATTAATGGAACAACCATGAAATCCACTTGATCCTGAGGTTAAGGTCTACATTGATGTTATCCCTTATGAAAATCATATACCCATGAGATCCAACACAACGGATCTAGTGGAATTCAATGATCTATTAAAATAGTTGTTTGATGAGAGATATATATGCCCTAGTGATTCACCATGGGGGAACGTTTCTTATTTTTTTTTAAAATTATGACATATATGTGAGTTTGTGCATCGATTACAGAGAAATCACTACTGTTACTTTGAAGAACAAATATCCTTCACCTTACATTGATGACTTTTTTTGATTGGCTACATTGTAATTGACACTTCTTGAAGATTTATCTCCATTTTGGTTATTATTAATTAAAAATTAAGAACTCCGATATACAAAATATTGATTTTAACATAAGGTATGTGAATGATGAGATCAATGTAATGTCATTTGTGTTAAATAATACACACTCATTGTAAATGGATTAGAAGACTGGAGTATTCATGGATTACCATGATATTTTTTGGGATTTTTTTGATGATATATTGATTTACTCTAAGAACCACAAAAATAAAAAAGACCATTTAAAATAAATGCTTCACTCACTAAGAAAGAATGAGTTACCTGTAAAATTATTTAAGTGTGAATTTTGTCTTTATATAGTCTGTTTTCATTCCCATATTGTCTCCATGGATGGAATATCCACTATGAATATAACGAAAAAAGTTCTTAAAGAGTGGCCTACGATAACGGTTATGACTAAAAACATTTTTTCATCAGTTTAGTATGTCACTACAATGAAATTGTTGAAATTATTTTTGAATTAGATAATTATTTAGACATGTTTACACATAATGAGGTAAAATATACATGGTTAAGAGAATTTGAAGAAAAATGTTGGGAACTATAAATGATATTGATAAATGAATTTGTTTTGACCTTATCATTAGGAAAAAGTATTTTTTAAATATAGTGATGAAATAATTAAAAAAATAGGATGTGTCCTCATGAACAATTATAGATTTTTACTTATATATCATGTAAATTAAAGATACATGAGTAAAACAATCCAACTCATGATCATGAGTTAGTACCTATAATATTTTCATTAAAAATGTTGATAAAATATCTTTATTTTGAATGACATGTCATATATAATGATCCTAAATATTTAAATTATATATTCATATATATAATATTAACATTAAAAAAGGAGATTATTGGATGTACTTTAGGACTGTGAATGTACAATATACTAAAACCTTGGAAAAAATATGTTATCAGATTCATTATGTATAAATTATAATTGTGTTATATATATTATGTGTTTGGACCAGAATATGATATTCATATATTTATTGGAAATAGATGTAGAAATTATTATTGAAGAGGATAATTAATTAACTGTCGAAGTAAATTAATTAAAATATTTTCTAGATTAGATAAAAAAATCTCAAAATTATGACATGGATTTAAAAAATAATATTAATTACATGGAGGATAATATATTTATTCAATTTATCTATAAATTTGGTGTGTCGATGTATGCAAGAGAATATATTATACCATTGTCACTACAACTGATGATGAAATTATTGAATACATTCATTACTTGAATTTCTATATACACAATGGTAGGGCCATGATGTATAGTTGTATATGTGATCACATCAGGTGGAAAAATGTGAAGCGATAAATGAAAAACTATGAGATAATATGCTTAGTATGAAAGCATGTAAAATCTATTTGATAACACCTGAAAAGTGTAATTAAACACCTCACTATACCAATGTGTAAGTGGAAAATTATCATAATAGAATTCGTTATCAGAATTCCTATGACATCTATAAAGAAGGATTCTATTTTATTCTTTTTGGACAAGATCACAATATGTATATAATACCTAGACATAATATAGGACCTCCCTATGAACATCTGGAAAGACTCTACATTAATGAAGTTGTGAGGTTCTATGGTGTCACTCTATCAAAAAGTATCTAATCTCAAACATATTTTTATATATAAATATTCTTGGACCCTTAAAAAAGATTTTAACACATAGATACACCTACGAACAACTTACCATGCTCTAACACAGGGAAATACATAGAGAACTATCCAAACATAAGATTATATATTGAGGTCATGCTCACAAGACATCCAAGGAACATGGGACCAATACCCATATATGTTCGAGTTTATGTGCCATAATAGCATCCATTTAAGAAGAAATATGGTCCCTTATGTGGACTTATATGGGGGAATATATCAAACTCAAACCTGTTGTGTTGAAGTTTGTGAAATGAGGATAGTTAGTTAAGAAATCATTATGGAGACACGTGAGAAGGCACTTTCTATGTGCAATCATATCAAGGTTTTTTAGTGAGAGTAGAAAATGTTGGATAATAATTAAAGGAAGGAGTTATAATTCCTCATAAGTGTTAATGTATTCCTAAAATTATTACCACAGATAGTACTAATAATGTTTGGTAAGAATGGGAATATAATTTTTTGGTACATTCATAATTTTTATATTTTAGAGAGAATCGGACTTGTGGATTACCATTTGGATATACACCATGCCTTTATAAAGTGAATGATGTTATCCATGTTATATTATTTATTTAGTACACACCAAAACAAATGTACATTCTCAACACTTTGAAATTTGTTTTTGAAGACTAGAAATATTATAATGAAGAGTCCTTATATATTATTAACAACAGATAGATTTTAGTTGATAATTTCAAACCATGGTTGGTGAAATTACTCAATAGGAATCACAAATATTAAGAATAAATGTGGGAGCATGAGGAAATAATGCTTAAAAACTACCCATAATTTTTTACGAGCTAACATATGTAACATATTTCTAGGAAACATTTATTTATTACATAGGGGAGAATATATGATATGATATTAATCAATAGTAGGTAAAAACTATATATATATAACTATTTAAAAATACACATACAATTAAATTATCAATAAACTAAATTAGAAATATTTTTATTTGAAAAAAATAATTAAATTTTTTTAATTTTCTAAATAAAGTATAATAAAATAGACCTATTTTTGAATTTTTGAATATTAACATTATCTTAATTTAGTTATTTTTATACGATCAAATTTATTTTCAGATAATCATTATTTTTTTAGTGAATTCTATCTAAATAAATTAAATTTATTTATTTTAAATTATGACTTTGAAATAATATTTAATTATATAAAAACATATTGATGCTCATTTAATGAGTAATATATTGGAAATAAAAAAATTGTTTAACTTCATAAAACGACATATTTATTGAAAAATTGTTTTTATTATATATTTTGCTTTAATAGAAAAGATAATTTTGTTGGATTTTCATCCCTATAAGTATCTTCGATGTAATTTATGACAACTTTAATTCATGTTTTTTATGATTAATAAACTACTTATCATATCATGATTGAATGTCTCTGTAACATTGTATGTGATAATTTCATAAGATTAACTATCATACTAGAAGGCCATAAAAATTATCTGCTATGATAAGAACCCATATGTGATATCAAAACTATTCAAAAATATAAGTTTTGTACCTATATGATATCAGTTTAAAAACACGAATTTTACAGGCTTTTAGGGGTAGAGAATTATAGGACATAAAGGCACCTTCTCATGGTGTACTAACTTGGTACTATCCAATATGATATTATCTAAATGAGACTCGCCAGTTGGAAATCAAAATTTATATGTGGAATTGGATGTTCCTATCCATGGATATGTGAATTGGTCAATAGGATTTATGATTATTATTAATGTATTTTATGAGAGGCACACTATGATGTCCTGATAAAAACCATAATGACATATGTTCGCGATGAGGTAGAATACATTTAGTGCATCAAAAATAATATTTCACTTTCAAATAATGGGTGAATTGATATAAAACAGTTGTTATTTAATGGAAGTTAATATCTTAGGCCCTTTTATGAAAATGATAAATCCTAAATAAATCCATGTACATGGTTTTCTGTAGGAATGCTCTATTTATAGAATGTCAATGAATGTGAAATCTAACACATATGTCGATGTAAATGGAATGAACCATTATTGATTTGAGATTTCATGATTAAGATATTATGTAAAAAATTAAGAATTCATCCAGGGTAACATGTCCTTATGGAATTAATTTTCTATATCTATGGGTTCCATAACGGTTTCTAGATGTTAACCATGGAAATTAGGCTGATTTGACTAATTCCATTAAGCATGAGTCAAAGTGGTTCACACAATATGTATATCCAGAATATCAGTTAAATAATATATTATTATTTAACAAGTTGAATTAATAACATTCCTAAACATGGTTTATTAATTAATCATGTATATTTGATCCCATATATTCTGGAACTAGTTATTTGAGAGAATATAATTTGAGTGGAGTATTTAATAAATATATGTTTTTTACTTATTATAAAATAATATAGTATTATTTATTTAATAAATAAATATTCATTATTCAAGGACCACTAAATTTGGAGAAATAGAGGACCATGTTTTTAGGTTCGGTGAGAAATATGAAATAGTCAATAATATATAATTAAATAATATTTAATAAAATTCTCAAGTTATGGTATTTTTGAGAAATAATAAAAATAATATTATTATTTTACATGAGCTCGCACAGTGATTAAAAAATTAATGAATGGAATTTGTGCTAGTATTTTATTTTAACCCTAGAAATATATATAACTATTCATATAATTTTCTCAAAAATCCATTTCATTTGACTTGGTTGTGCACAAAAGAATTAGATAATCCACTCAAGACTCAAAGTGATCCCTTCTCCAAGAACACTCCCCAAAATAAAGTGAAACATTCCTCCACCAGATCAAGGAGAACAATTTGGATGTGATTATCATAGTGATCAAGTGAGGATGATGCAAGCACAATGATCTCCCATTCTATCACAGAGATATTCCATATGTGATGTCTGAAGAGTCATGGATCATGTGTGGATCACTCTTAGATGGAATGTATACTAGATTATAAGAACACAAAGATGCTAGATGTCATATATATTACCAATTCCATAAATGAATAAATAATTTAAAAATATAGTTATATAATTAATTAAATAAATTATATATATTATGTGATGATACTCCCTTTGGATCTAACATGATTTACACTATATATTTTCCATGTTTCAATGCCTTATATCTTATTGTTTATTTTTTTTTGATCTCACCTAGATAATAAATCATGAGAAAAAGAAATGTGGCGAACCACCCATCACATGTGTACACTATTCTTGAATCCTACAAGTGGTTTTAGAGAGGTCACATAAAAAATTACTATTATTTAAATATCATTGGTTAATTATGCATTTTTTATTTTAGTTTTTTATATCATGTTTAATCATTCTTTTAATCCAAAATGTGGTATATTTTTGTTACTCCTTCGTTTATTATAAATCACATCAAGACAATTATTTATATGAATAAAATAAAATCAAATATCTCATATGGAGGTGTCGAGGATTCCTACAGGATAACATAGTAGTATGTGTGGTGTAACCAGTTTTACTCACTGTGTAGTTTTATTAATTGTATCAAGAATTAATATGAAAATTAATTCAGTTATATGAATTGATGACACACTGTGTAGTTATTACCAAACACCTGATATTGAACAATATATTGTGGCACTCTGTCAACAGGGGTGCATTCCATAGAGCTAACATATACGGCATGTAGTCGCATTGAGTCTCATATGTGCCATGTATTACCATACACATCCTACCCGACTGGTGACCATGTAAGTCAGAGATCACAAGGCGTGTAGTCCATTGGAAACACATTGTCATCCAGTTTCCGAGGTATGATTTACATGTCTAGTCCCTAGTCATGTACCTCACATAGATGGTGAGATATATACAAAACAAGTAGATTGGACACACATATTTTACATTAATACCAAATTAGACAAAAATAAAACTTATTTATTATACTATGTAAACCTTTATACATACACATGTGTTTGGTTGTAATGATAAGAAACTCAATGTGATAGGTTCTATTAATAATATATATATAATTAATTAATATATATTTAATGTTCATATATGTATATCATGTTTGAGTACTATTACATATTGTTACTATACATGAATTGGATCAGAAGATGTGACCAAAAAATCATGAAATTCGTGTAATCATTAGTGAATAACACATTGAGAAAGTAAGTGATAGGTCATATATTCCATATGTCACAAGAGTAAAATAACATATGAGTGTTATAAATGTTGGGTATAATTACACTAGTATTCACTAGGTCACCTCTAATGTACATTTATGTAAATGTTAATTAAAAATGAATTTATTTAAATTGCATAAAATTATAATTCATGAGAATCTAAAAAAGATTCAAATAATAATTATGATAAATAATTCATTAATTAAAGAAAATAAAAAATATTTATTTGAAAAATATTTATCTTAAATAATAATAATTAATAATATATTGCTACTTTTATTAAATTCATAATTTGTTTCTGGCATGTGGATGATCATGAGATAGACTAGACCTTTGATGTGAAAGGGTTCATTGAATTTATTATTAAATTAAATTGTTGTTCTGCATGCCAGGTTTCTTATTACTATGTATGGAATGTGTTCACATGGTTTCATTAATGTAAAACCTTTTCCCCTCACCTGTGTCCGAGTGATAGCATATGTAATGGACATAGCTCCAAACCTAGTTAGGATAGGTCATTTTATTGATATGAGGTGAAACCATTCCAAGAAGATACATAAGTTGAGATGTGGAAATATGGAACACAAACCCTAATTAGTTTAAGGGGTATTCTTCTAGGTCAACAGTTAGTTTACTAAATTCTTGATAGACTAAACTTAAATAAAGCTTATGATCATACCACTTTATTTTTTTTATTTCATACTACTTGGTTATATCATTATGGATGTTCATGTCACAAACCGATAATTAATGAATTAATGATCATGAATCTAAGATTTAAAATAAATTGAATTAATTGTAAATATTATCTATGACATTGTAAATAACATAATTAAATCCACTAAAATTTTATGTGGATGTGATAAAGAAAATAATTGAAAATTTATTCAAAAAAGTATAAATCACGTAATTAAAAATATTATTTTGATATAGCCTTCCAATAATTCAATGAAAATCGAACCATAGTTCCGAGTGATTGACCATCCAATAATTGGATGCTTTTAATTATTAGAGAATTCTATCATGAAAAGTTTGTTTGAATTATCATAGTTTTGATCACGTTTTGACTTCCAAAGAATGAGTTTGTTTATCTAAGAGAAAAAGGAAAAGAAATTCCATAATAAGGATTTCATGATTGTGGAGTCCAATCACTAGATCAAGGAACTATGAGTTAATTTAGCTGATATTTTAAATTCATGCATAAAACCATTAATGTTTCATGACCGACCATTGTTAGGGAATAAGATGTGGAATATTTTTCCTTGATACAGGGATGTCCAATAAACATGATATTTTGATACCATTGGTGAGGTATTTTGGGTTTTGATAAAATAGTGGGAGACTAATAAATATATTATTTACTTATTTGACTAAATTTTCTCAGATAAAGTACATATTTTTTTGGTCATCTAATTTGGTCAATAATTAATAAAATGATATCAAAATATCATTGATATCCATACTTTAGAAGTAAAATCTTATCACCAACATAAATTTAATATAATGGAAATGTATCCTCAATGTCATCATTATGCATGGAAAGAAATTATATGTGTTGTAAGAACCGTTTCTAACTTCACCTAATAATGATGAAAATGAGGAAGAGCTATCTCCTTATGAGAAGAATCTGAATGATGCTATAACTTTTTAGTGTTTCATGTTATCTTCCATATCCAATTATATTTTGATACAACATGAGAACATGGATGCATATAACATGATGTATCACTTTTGGGATATATATCAAGAGTGGGAGAGACAAGATATGTATGATATAGACAGTGATTTGTTCACAACTAATCTTCTTAATTTTTTTCTTGTTGGGCATCTTGTATTGAATATTATTATAAACATTAAACTATTAGATATTGTTGGGAATAAATTCATAGATGATTTTTGAAAAGATCTAATATTTCAATCCCTCCCCAATAATTTTTTTTGTTTTATTTTTAATTAAAATATGAGAAATAATGAGAAGATTCTATCAAAACTACATACTTTAAATATACATGTGGATAAGGACTTGGGGAGTGATAAGCATATGGTTTTAATGGTTAATATGAAATGGAAGAACAAATAAAATCATCCAAATACTTATAAATATTCTAAAGCACCTGAGAACCTTCCTTCCAAGAAAAAGAAGATCCAATGGTAGTGTAAGGAAAATGAGGAAGTATGTTTTGAATGTGGAAAGTCATTCTACATGACTAAGAATTGACCATTTAAGTTAGTGGATAAAAACTCGGTATTTTTTATTGAGTGCAATATTTCTATATATACTCATTGGGTAGTAGATAAATCTTTTGGTTTTCACAACTCTCTCCAAAAGTAGGAACCATGTAGATTATGAATGATAGCTAAAAGTGAGTTGGATCTAAGAGATTCCATTTGTTTAAGGATAGTTTTTCTATCCATTGGTGACTTCTATCATTCATTGCCAACATGATTTATTTTTGGTTTTGAACTATTTTTATTATGTACATATGGTTACCAAGAATATAATTTATATATCAAGTCTAAATACAGATGGGTTTATTTTCATGTTTGGAAAAAAATGATTCTTTTATTAGGAAAAAATTTGTTATGGTATAGAACATTTAAATAGTGGTAATTATATATAAAATTATGGAAACCAAGTATTGATAATTGATAAAGAATTATGCTTACTTGACTCCTACATCACCCATAATTGGTTTCACCATCTTGGTAATGTAAACAATAAGTGTTTGAAAATGATATGTCATGATGGTTATTTATATTGTTTTGGGTGAAGAAAACATGAAATATGAAATGCATGATTACAAGAAAAAATTTCTAAATCCCCATTTAGTATATAGGATGAAAGGTACAGAAATCATCTTAGATTTGTACACACTGATGTGTGAGGATGATTTCTGGTAAATTTTCTAGGTGTATATTCTTACCTTATAAATTTACCTAATAGCTTGATTAGATTTTGATATATATACTTGATGAGGTATAAGTCCATGAAATCTGATAAATTCAAGGAATTTAAGAATGAAGTAGATAATCAACTTCGTAAAAAGATAAAGAATCATCAATCAGATCAATTTGGTGAATATATTAATGAAGATTTTATCAACAATATATATGATTTTGGTTTCTATCTCAACTCACTCCCCCATACACTCTATAGTGGAATGGTGATAGTAAAAGGAGTAATCATACCTTGTTGGACTTGGTATGATCGATGATGAGTAATACCAATCTTCCATTGTCCTCTTTGGGATATACATTACAAACTAAGGTATACACATTAAAGTGAGTAATAACTATAGAAGAAAAAGGATTCCCCTAAAATCTAAGGACTGTAAAGAAACAATTATTTTCAAACACAATTCTATGGGGTTGCGATGCATGTTTAAGGCCTCCTCAGGCAACAAAATAGCACCCTAGGCAACTATGTGTATCTTTATAAGGTATCCCAAGGAAATAAAGGGATACTAACTATATATCCACATAGTAAAGAAAGCGGTTATCACTAGCCAAGATTTATTTCATGATAGGTAGAAAATACTCAAAAATGATAGTGGGTGAAATATTGACTTTGTTGAAGTTGATACTAATCATATATAAGAGTATGTACATAAACATATTCAAAATGTCCCTTTGGAAGGTGTAGTTCCTGACCCCAACTAGTACATAAGAGTGCAAGAGTGGTAAGAGAACTAGAGAGTTATGGTTTTCCTGTCACCAAAGACGGAGAATACTTTTTGGTTGGCAATGATTGACCCTTGTCCTACAAAATATATGTCGAGAGCTCAGAAGTTGCGATTTGGAAGAAATCCATTAATTCTGAATTAATTCATTGTATCAGAACCAATTTTGGGTTCTAGTATTTGTTCTAGTAGATGTAAGGCCTATTGGATATTAGTGAATATTCAAGAGGAAACTGGCTATGGAAGATAAATTGAATACCTATAAAGAAATTCTAGTGGCTAAAGTGTTTGAATAGCTACATGGAATTGGCTATGAGCAAACCATTTTACTAGATTCCATGTCTAAATCCAGCATAATTTCAATTTTTATATTACCATACTACGACTATTAAATTTGGTAAAAGTATGTAAAAACTCCATTATTTAATTAGAATATTTTGGATTATTTATATATGACTCTATTAGAAGTGTTTGTGACTCAAGGTGATGATACAAGGATTTTCATGTTAAACAAATCCAATTATGGATTGAATAATGAATCCATGTCATGGAAATTTTATTCAATGAATATATGACGAAATAATATTTCATTAATAATGAATGCGAGCCTTGTGTTTATAGAAGGTTTAGTGTAAATACAAAATTTATCTTAGTAGTATATATTGATGATATATTACATTATGTAAAATTCATACCAGTCTTATAGCTAATTATGGATTGGTTAAACCGGTCTTTCTCTAAAACAAACTCAGGTGAGCTAACCTATACTATAGGTTTCAAGATCATTCATGATAGATCCAACGGGCGAAATTCACTATGTAAAAGTATATAATTTGAATAGATACTAATTATATTTAGTATGGAATAATACAAAAGAAGATTTGTTATATTGTCACATGGTTTACATATTTCGATGAAGATGTGTCCTCATGTAAAACAAGAGAAATAGAGAAGGAGTAATATTCCATACAGTTTGATGATAGGATCAATAATGTATTTATTGTTATGTACTAGACAAGATGTTTCCTATGCATTGAGCTTGTTAGTCAGATATCAAGAAGATACAGGAGAACATCATTGGTATACTATTAAGGTTATCCTAATATATCTAAGATAAACTAAGGATATGTTCCTGTGGTATGGATGATACTTGGATCAAGTTATCACATTTTATACTGATGATTTTTAAAAAAAATATCTTAATGATCTAAGGTCAATATAATTATATGTTTTCTGTCTCAACTGATGAGCTGTGAGATAGAAAAGTTTCTAGCAGCTAGTTATCTCTGATTCTATAGTTGTGTCTTAGTATATTGTGAATTTTGATACAGGTATGTAATTTTTTTGGATTTAATAATTTTCTAGGATCTTGATGTGGTACCTAGCAGTAAATACCATATCCCATTTTATAGTAATAATACTACAATGATGTCTCTTGAAAAAAAATCCAAGGTCCCACTAATGGACAAATCATATACACCGGAAGAATCATATCTTATGGGACTTCTATGAGTGGGTTGATGTTACATAATGAAGAGTACCAAAGGAAGAAATTGTGGATGATATATTGACTCACATCATATCTTAGTGGAAGCAAGAATATCATGTGAGAGTTAGGGGAATGATGGTTAATAATAGATGGCTATAGGGAATGTGGGACTATGTGCCATAGAACAGAATTATATGTAAATTATGATTATTTTTATTAATGGATTATAACATTAATAAACTATTTATCACATCATAATTTTCTTCTACATAAATTTTAATGTGATAAAGTTTTAATAGTAGCTATCGCACTAAAAGTCATATCAGTTCACTACTATGATGAGAAACCGGAAGTACTATGAAAATATTCTTAAATATAAATTATTTATCTAGATGATATGATTTTGGGGAAACAAATGATACATGATATCAGGGGTACTGACACATAAGACTTTGAGTAATCTTCTCATAGTGTACACCCTTGATAATATCGTGTAGGATATTATAATAAACAGACCTGCCAGAAATAAATTGACATTTGTATGTGTTATTGGATGTTTCTATCTGTGGATGATTGAACTTGTCCTTATACATTAATATTAATGAGAAGTATACGTTATGTACATTAATTTATTGATGAAAATAATTATGACATATGTTCATAGTGAGGTAGGATACTTTCGGTGCGCCATGAGTAATATCAAATGAATGAATAATGTGAGAAATGATTTGTATATTCTGTTATTTAATGGAAGTTGATATCAATGATATAACGTAAATAAATCCACACCCATGGTGTTTTATAACAATGTTAAATTTCTAGAAACTGAAATAATTTGAAATCAGCAAAGAGGTTGATGGCATTGATAAGAAACCTCCTTAATTTGAGATATCGAGACAAATAGATTATATGAGACCATAAGTGTTCCTATAATGTATCATTTCATTGCTTCATTTATCTTCATTATTAATGGGTACAATGGCCTATTTCTAGATTAAAAAAATCATAATTTAGGAATGTTTTCATAATATGGCTGAGAATGAGACTTATATGTTCAGGGACTATGTATATCTTGAATCTTAGTTAAATAATATATTATTATTTAACAAGATGAATAAATATTATTCTCGCATGTGGTTTAATAATTATTCATGTATACATAAAAACATGTATTCCATCTCTATTTGGTGATGTGAATATAGTGTGAGTGGAATATTGAATAAATATTTAATTTCAATTAAGTGGATATAATATTTATCAATTTATTGATAGATAATTCATTAATATATTTTTCATAATTAAATATTTATTATTAATGTCCCGATAAATTTGGAGGAATGGTGGAATTAGTTGTTAGGTCATCTGAGAAATAATAAATATTGAATATTATTTAATTATATAATATTTAATATAATTCTCAAGTAATGAACATGATGAGAAATAATAGTATTACTGTTATTATTTAACATGGCCTTTTTAGGGAATAAATAAATAATGAAGGAATGATGTGGTATTATTTTTTTACCCTAGTAATATATAAATACATTTATATTATTTTGATAACAATACAACTCATTTTTTTGGTTGTAAACAAAATAATGGGAGAATCACCGAAATCCCTTGAGAGATCCCTTCTCAAAAAACACTCCCCTGAATGGAGAAAAAAAATCCTCTATAAGATTAAAGAGAACACTTCATAATATGTTGTCATAGTGATCATATGTAGGTGATGAGAGTAAAAGGATGTTCAATGCTAGAACTAGGATATTCATTAGATGACGTCTATAGATTTTCTGAAAATGTGTGGATCACCACTGGAGGAAATGTTCACATTATTCATAAAATGTAACAATGTTTCAAAGTAGATCTGTTACGCAATCCATCAATTAAGATATAATTCCTACAAAGGTAGTTCATTATTTAATTATAAATAATACTCGATGATCCTAACTGTTTTTCCCTCATGATTTTATTTGCCTATTTTATTGATCATATTATGTAGATCTGGACAATTATCTTGTTTTAGATGTTGGATTGATCATCGATCATGAGAATAAGAGATGTTGGGCGCCACCCTTCACACTCATTCACTACGCCCAAACAGAAATAATTCTCCATAATTTTATAAATTAATTTTAATAAATTCGGTAAACATTATGAATTAAAATGTTGATTTTTTGTAATAGGGGTCATATTTTAATTTTAAAAATGAAAAATTAAACTTCTATATTTTTAATAAATGTTAGGAGTTGTAAATGTGTAAATTTAAGGGGTGAGGAAATTCAGAAGATTAAAATGATATAAACACCTTATAAAATAATTTTTTTGTATTAAATAAAATCCTACATGTCCCACCAATAGCTCTTTAACTAGTTTACTTTACACCCATGAGATATTATATTTACCCTTCACCTAACGTTGTTTTTTAATTTTTTTATCATTTTCACCCATAAAAGGTGCACACATACACCTATTATCCCATTTCCCTATAATAAAAATATATTTATCTGGAATTAACACTCATTTTCACTATAAATATTACATATTGGGGTTTTATAAGGCTAGAATAATTTTTTCATTATCTTTATGAAGCTACAATATATGTATGGGCTTCCAATCCTCCACTTTCAATTTCAATCACATATAAATTGTTGGAATGTGAAATAAAATATTTTTTCATATACTTACATGCTTATTAATCCACGGTACTAGCATCCATTTTATATATTATTAATGATATATTATATATTACCTATAATATTATCATTATCATATGCCTCTTTTACACCAAAAGTAGGGTATGTAATCCCTTTCTTAACCATTATGTATCCTCTCAAATTAATTTTCATTTAAATGTGAAATCAAAATGTTATTAACTAATACAAGCACTATTTTAATTATTAAAGAGAAAAATTATCTCTCAAAATAATACCTTCAAATTATGATATTATAGATCTTTAAATTATGTTCATGTAAACAATATTTTGTTTCATAGTAGTGAAATAAATGTCTAGATACAAACTAGTAGATGAATGTACAGACACAGATGGGCCTAGGGTAATAACTAGAAAAACGTTTTTTGGGTATTAATTGTACCATCACTTGTTTCACAAATAGTGAACCCACTAGGACACATATTTGAAAATCCCAAGGAACATTATTTCAACTAGTCATTAGTTCTATATGAACAAAAATCCAAGATTATTTCCTAATCATATAAATCAACCATAAAATCACACATAACTAATTATTATCATTCCTTGATCTGTATGATTTCCATTCTATGGGGAAAATATTATTTATTTTAATTTGACTTTTGGATACCCACATAGATAGCCACAATAATCCATTATGTAGAGAAATATTTAATTTTTTTTACCCATGATCTAATACGGAAAACTATTTATTTCTTATACATGATATATAAATGACGTTCCTTAGGGAAAATTATTGTATGTGTTGTATATCAATTATTTTCATATGATTAATTAATTGGACTTTTTATTATATGGGTAGGTCATGATATTTTTAACCCCTCAATACAATGACATGTCTCATGAGACAATCTATATCGGGTAATTGGGTTTATGAATTACTCATTTATGTATAATGAATTTGAATGATTCCATAGAAATAAGACTAAGATGTATGAAATTATTCTTTCCATCACAATGAAATATTTTTATTCTTTACCATGTTATTATTTATATTATTACTTTATCCATGGATTTATTTCTATCTCATTTGATGAGCTAATATTATCTATATATTTAATTATTAGATAATTTATTCTCATATCTCTATTTGTTATGCTATTTATTTATACTACTAATTATATGCAATTTTAGGAATTTTTACGATACAGTAAGACTTACCAAGAATTCAACATCAACCATTTATATTATTTTCCATTTCTCTCGGAAAATAGAATAAAAATATATATGTAATGTATGAAATTTTATGTAAAAATAATAATGTTTTATTGTATTCAAATGTTTTGTATTCTGTTTTCAATACAATTTAATATTAATTTATTTATCTTATTTTTTGGGACTACTAGACTATTAGATACAGTGTGTTGTGATTTATGTATTATGTACCAAATTAATAATATATCCACCAACTCTAGGTTACTAGAGTTAGAATGTCACACTATTCATTATACTATAAATTAATGAGCATGTGAGAAATAATAATATAAAATGGTGAGTTCTATTAATAGATATATTATTGATGGATGTGTTCCCTTATTTGGGAATATATAATTCTTTCATGGTAGTATGTAATACTTTTCCCATAAATGAAAAATGATTGTTGGAATTGTTTATTTTTAACCTAAATCCCAAAGTATTTACATTAATAATAGTCAATGGTCAAAAATAGTGGTAATGGTGTTTAAAAAGGTAAAGATCCATCCTTGTATGGTAATGTATAACCTTATAGACCATGTGGAACTACTGATGAATGAATAGGTGGTCGAGCGTAGCCTTGATTCATTCCTTATCGATTCATGAGTTCTTATATAAATATTCATATATTTAAATGAATTCATTAATATAAAGTTAAATTGAGAACATTCTTTATAACTATTACAATTGCTTTATTTTATAGCACAAAAGTCTTGGTGCCCTATTTCAAAGCGGAAATGAAAAAAAATTATTTCCTGGTAACAATGTTACCTACCAAATGGGTGTTTTGAAGATAGTATTTAAAACCAACATAAAATCGTAGATCCTATGAATCCTTTCAATTATATTGGGTATGATCATTTTTATAAAGGATTATTTTACCACTCAATTAGTAACATAAAATTTTATACTAGTTTGGTGGAGATAATCATTGGAAACATGATTCCTGAACACAAAATGAAAAAATGTTCATGTATTTTGGGGTTATGATAAAAATAACTCTAGTAATTAATGATAAAACTAGGAAATAAAAACCTTAAAATATTTGGGCTCTTCAAATTTCATAACTATATTTGATTCATTAATCATTGTGCCTTATACATATACATATTTAGACATAAAATATAATACAATAATTATTTATATATTTATATATTAATTAAGAAGGAGATACATAAATCCAATGAGCAAACATAAAAATGACTTGAAAAATCAATGGTTCTTGTGGAATTTCACTTATTTTGGTGAATTTACTTATCCTTTAAATATGGGAATTACGACACAAAAATCATGGTCATATTGAAATAATATTAACCAAAATAACCAATAAAAAAGAGACTTGTGACAGGTCACTTGAGAACAATGTTGTACAACATGAATGTGTATTATATATCCTATGTATGGATAAAATTTGTTTATTGAGATGGAAAATACTTAATAATTGATCACAAAATATGTGATAAAGGTTAGGGGATCCCCAAATGTATGAAATAAAATCATGTACACTACTCTAATATATGATTTTCTTAAAATCAATATTATAACAAAAAATTTAATATGGAATCTTATAATGTAATATAATATTTCAATTGATACAATTATATATCAAAAAACATGTTAATTAGAGGAATAAAGGGTGATAAATCAATATATAAGGATGGAAGGGTCCTAATTATTTGTTAAACCACCAAATTATACAATCTTTTTTATCCCTAATATAAAAATGGAATTCTAGTAGGAGGAGAATCAGTCAAATGTCAAGTGGTTTGTCTTATGTTCTCTCAAGGAGATATAAAAGTGCTTCATGGTTAGAATATGAAGTAAAATTGATCCTAAAAAGACATGAAATCACATTATCCATCTAAGAAATAATTGGAAAAATTATTTTTCAGTTATGGTGTGGTTTTATTGGGTATAGTTTAGTGTGTGTGACGCATATGAAATGACACATGGGGGTCGATCTATACATTCTGGTAATATTTCCCCAACATTATATTATAAAGAATCACACATCAACTGAAATGGTAAATCCACTTGAGGTGGTTCAATTAATAAGGGTGATGTGATACATATTTAATTTTTTTAAAAGAATCATAAATTTTTTAATCAAAAAAATTATTTGTATTTTATAGTAATTAGGAGAAGGGTGTGAAATCTTGCTAAAGTCTTGAATCAAACAATGATAAAAACTTATCTGAACAAATAAATATAAAAATCCCACAAATTTCTTGGTGATAGTGGAAACTAAATGGTAATCATATTTTATTTTTCAACATCATTTCCATCACTACAAATAAAAATTATATGTTTTATCCCATGACACACAATGAAATAAAATTTCTCATAATTGAATACAATATCATTTTTAATACAACACAAAAAAGGACATTAGCTATGGTTTTTGTAGACTAGAAGTGGTTTTAACCACCAGATAATTATATAGGAGAAGTTACTAAAACAAAAGTGTATTGCATGGTCGCCAGTCATTTAGTTGATTTTTTTATATTGAGGTTGTTTTCTTGTATTTCATTTCTGGAAAATTTAGCAGTGATTTCAGGTTTATTTGGTGACAATTATTTTATTTTAAAAACATTTGTGTTAAATATAAATAAAATTAAATGGACCTCTACTGAACATAGTAGTAGTGGTTAATTTTTACAACAATTAAAACATATTTTATTCAATATATTTTGTTGTGGTTACTAGAAAAATTCATTTAAATTATTTTTTTCTAAAATAAAAAAAATAAATTTGAAATGAAATAAACTAAAACATGAATATATGATAAACCCATTTTATATATGTCATATATACATATTATTATATAAAAAAATCCAAAAGCATCATAACATCGGTTTCAGTCAACCCATACATCTATCAAAAAATACCTTAATCATTAATATATACATATAAAATATGTCCCTGAAAAACTGATTCCTAGTATATATCCACTTAATAACCACTATTTAATATATATGAATCCACACCCTCTCATCCACTAAAAAAGACCACATCATCTCATGAATTTTATGAAAAATGAAGACCAAAATGAAAACTAATCATAATAAATCAGAATTATAATATAAAATTTGAATAATATCATGGATCATAATAGTCAACCATAAATCTACTACTGGAATATACTAACTACAATGAAAAAAACAACATTTAAAAAAATAAATGAAAAGGAAAAAACACTTATAATATGAAAATAATTACACAAATAAATTTTTTTATTTTTAATTGAATAGATGAAATTTTAACATCAGGCAAATAATATGTAATGAAAACACATTGAAAAAAATAAAATTACATATTTTAGATAAGATTCAACATAGATAACTGAAAATGGATTTTTAAATATTCAAATTTATTTTCAAATCTACATGCGGTGTGATTAAACATGGATTGATAATAAATTTTTAAATAATTTTATTTCATAAAATTCAAAATATTTCTAAAACAACTAATTGGTGGTTGTAAAATGATTTCACATCAATATGATGTTTTTTCTCTGGTTTTGATCATTACACATATGTATTATTGTTTTAAAAAATTAAACACACATTTACAACCATTATAGGTAATATATAATTAGATATGATGTGTTTTCACATCCTAAATTTTAAAATTAAATATGTTGTCTTTTACAATGACTTCAGGGTAATCTGACATTGTTTTCTATGATTTGGTCCTTTAACACTTATTTTAAAAGGATTTTGTTCCATTAATAAGTGTTTACTGATTAGTTGTTACCATATATCTCATCCGATTCATTTGTTGTCTAAGGATACATTTAAAAAATAACTCAGTAGTGGTTGCCTCGTGATTTGACATCAATATGAGTTCGTTTTCTATTTTTTTGAATATTCGATAGAACATTTAGTGTTTTAAATCACTAAAAACATGATTATAGTCATCTCAAGAAAATAGTAATTCAGAATGTTGTTCTATTAGATTATAATATTCACAATTACATCCATAGTTGATGTCACCTAATTTCATGGCAATAAGATTTCTTTTTTATGTTTTTACCCCAAACACTTTTTAATGGAATTTTTTCCATTAAAAAGTTTTTTCCTAGTAATTCCAACCAAAAAACATATTTGACTGATGTGTAGTCCATCCTTACACATAAGAAAACAATTTATTAGTGGTTTTACTATGATTTCACGTCAATATATGTCAATTTTCATTGACTTTGATCATTCCACATATTTTGTAGTGTTTATGGCCATCCAGGGGGTACTGTTAATAATAATGTTGTTAATTTGATTTATACATGATATAAATTACTCTTGGATCATTTTAGTAATTTATTAAAACAATACAAATGTGTTTTCTCAATTTTGAGTAGTTTAGTTGTAATTTTTACTGAAATGGCTGTTAATTTTATAGAAAGAGACACACATTGACCCATTACATACACATTGTGTATCAGATTTTGGTGTGGTTGATTCCTACAATTAAAAATTTACTTATGGATCATTTTTCAAATGTACCAAAACTATCAGAATTTATTTTCATAGTTTTTAGTAGGTTATTTGTCCTTTTTAATAAGAATTATATCAATTTTAAGTAAAAAGAAGTACTTCGAGTCATATCGATCACAACATGATTAGATTGAGGTTTGTATGATTCTTACTTGTCTAAATTTTTTTATTGATTGTTATCATAATGTATCAAAAAAATCCTACTGTGTTTTCTCATTTTTTGAGAACATCAGCTGTCATTTTTAATAAATTATCATTTTAAACAAGAAGCACATGTTGAATCATAATGATCACATCATGTGTCATTTTGATGTCAGACCAATTCATACATGTCAAAAATGGTATATGAATCAATTTGATAAATTATCAAGTAAATATTATAACTTTTTCTCAATTATATGTGAGTGAATTTTTTTATCTATATTATTAATTTTAAACTGATAACGGATACTTTGAGTAGTACCAAGAATATCATTCTTCAGATTGAGGTGTGGATGATTACTACATGTAAAAAATGACTACGAATATTTTCCTAAATTAAAAAACAATAAGAATTATTTTTCACAAATTTGAGTAGGTAAATTGTACTTTTAAATAAAGTGGGTGCTAATTTTACATTAAAGACACAATTAAAGTCATACAGAGAACATCTTGTATCAAATTGAGGAGTGGTTTATTTTTATATGTCTTAAATTACATATATAATGTTGTCCTAATGATCAAAATAATATGAGTATGATTCCTCTATTTTGATCAGTTCATTTGTCCTTTTTACTAAAAATAATGCCAATTTTAAATAAAAAGATGGCCACGATGTTATATCGGACACACAATACATCAGATTTAAGAATGGATGATTCCTATATGTACCAAATGACTTATTAATATTTTTAATATAGTATCTATATAATGTTAATGTGTTTTATGATTTTTGAGTATGTCAGTTTTCTTTTTTACATAGATTTTATTTTAACATAGAAACAAGAACATCAACTCATACAGATCACATAGTGTATCAGTTTGATGTGATACTAATTCATACACTTCACAAATGATTTATGAATTTATTTCCCAAATTATCAAGAATATCATAGCATGTTTTCTTGGTTTTCAATCGTAGTCCCTTTTTAACCTTAAATGGAAATTTTAAACTGATAAAAGACACATTGTGTCATACTAAGCAAATCGTGTCTCATATTATGGTGATGATGTTTTTTAGACATCAAAATGATATATATATCATTTTCATAATGCATCAAAACTATCTATATATTTTTTATCATTTTTAACTATGTTAGTTTTCTTTTTTTCCAAATATTAATGTCAAATTGAAATAAAAAAAATCATGTGGACTCATACTGGTCTCTATAACGACCCATACTTTACATAAATTGTTAATACTTCAAAATTTAAGTGCATGTGTTACAAAATATATCAAAACCATGAAAGGACCATATAGGTATAGTGTCTTTAGAAACTGGGAAACCTAAACAACTGGTTTATAAAGCATCTACATTGTCTCCCATTTATTTCATCATATCTAGAGTCCCTTTTGGAATATCCTACTTAATAACCTTATTCCTGACCTGGGAAAAAACATACAAATGGGTGATCTCAAATGCTCAGTAAGGGTAAAAAATAGAAATATCAATCACATCATATTCATAAGAACATAAAATTTTGGAAATCTTAACCTGCAAAATATATCACAATTTCATAACATGGGATAAATCATAGTAGTGAAATGTAATCCCAATAATCATAACGTAAAACATGAAACTTTGTGTCATACACACATAATCATAGAAAATCATTTCTTAGTAGTCAAGACTCATAGCCAAGACTATCTTAGCGGAAAAAGTCCATTTCTGAACCGAGTTCACTCCTCTTTTCAGTCCTGTTTCACTGAACCGGATTAAACAGCCATTCCAGCCATGTCTATCTCATGAGATATAAATATTTACCCAATGCATTGGAGTAATATATAGGTCACACCCATCTCATAATTATACCATTCTAATGAGTGCCAAAAAATCATAAATCAAACATCATTGCATAACCCATGTAATAAAAATGGGATTCTTAAACATCATGCCATCATAACATAAGCCATATAAAATAAAAAGACATCACAAAAATAATTTCATAATATCATAATCAATTCAATGTAAAATAGGAGTAAAAAAGTAACCCTATATTATATTATATGGAAAATAATTTTGATAAAACACTTGAACTCCATTCTTGAGGAAAATATCCTTTCTACATCAAAAACATTTTCCTTTCATAACATGTCTTACAATTTTAAACTAAAAGAAGTTGATTAAAAAAAACGTGAAAGCATTTAAATTAAGCTTCTTAGAAATAATGTTTTAAAAATCCATTCATGCCATATAAGTTAAAAAAACATTCTTCTCGTACTTTGGTCGGAAAAGTCAAAAAGTACTTCGTATGAAATACGACAAAATATTCCTTTCATATATTTCCAAAAAACTCACCTAAGGGTAAAATTTTATTTAAAACATTATTGGTGGATATAAATAATATTAAATATTGAGTAAACATGGATTTAGATGATAAATATTTCCCAGTAAATTCTGAAGTATAAACAATCTCGGATAAAAATTGAGATTGCGAGATTGTCCCTTACCTTAAGTATGATTAGCTTCATAAGTGTCCGAACCTCCTGTATAATGATTTAAATAAAGTCATTGAATTATTCCAGAATCATAATTATTTTTATGATATCATATATGGTCATATTCTTAGTTTCTTATTAGTAATATTTCATTTTTACTTGTTATTCGGGTGTTTATTGCTTTTTGTTCTTATGCGTGTTTTGTCGAATAAGTTCTTATTCTTCTTTTTAGGTTATAGATTCCTCATTTCCAGAATTCTATTAGTGTAATTCATATAATATTTAATCAATCAATTCATTTATGTAATCATTATGAAATGAAAATAATGTAGAACGAGTCGCATCACATCGTGGAGACGCTATTCCGCACGTAAGCACAAGCGATGATATCATTCCCATGATCATGGAATTGTATTGGAGTGTGTGTATACTATTTCAGAATCAATATCACTTTACAATAATAATATATAGTTATTATTTACACCATTATACCCATCCAAGTAAGGTGGTGGTGGAAAATAGATTACACCACGGCGTGGAGATAGTATTCTGTACGTACGCACACGCGGTGAGTTCGTTTTCCATAGGATGGATAGATGGTGAAATAGGGTTGTTTCATACTTATAATAACATATCTTTATATGATAGATAATTATTTTATTACTTCATAATTAAACAACTAAATAAGAAGAAGTGGAAGAAAAAATAAAGTTGAAAGAATCGGTAACAGACATTACCTCTTCTATAAAGCGCCTCTTTTAGACCTCCTCTTAGGGAACTAAAATTAGTGTTTGAAGAAGACCATAACCTCTAGGACGTTTCTAGGTAAGTGGAGAAGATAATTTGGCAGGGGTTGGCCGAGATTGAAGGCTCAATGTGGTGTGATAAAGAGAGGGAGGATGTGCCCTTTTATAATGGAGGAGAAGGGCACCTTTGGAAAAACTAAAAATATTATTTTACTATAAAGTCATATTCAGTTTCTAATAGCTCAAAATTGATTTATTTAGAAGCTAAGGTGGGGATGGTTCGAAATACACTCCTCCAATAGAATTTAGTCAAGTTTAGGTTTCTATTATAACATTATCATTTAGATTTAACTTTAAGTTAGATAATTTAACTTTTACTGTGTCTTCTTGTTTTATTACACTATAAGGTTAATAAACTCACTATAACAAGCCAAACAAACCCCAATTTGTTTATTATTAATATATATAACCTTATCTAAGTCATTTTGCTGAACCTTATTTTTTTAGGAATAAAATAACAATTAATAAAATAATATTTGTTTTAAAAACTATTTTATGTCAATTTTGACACTATTTTGTAATTGATATTTGTGAAAATAATAACAGATATATTAGTTCGAATAAATTTAATTAAATCCTTAATAATATGTAATATTAACCTAGAAAATTATTTGAAATCATAAAAAGTCTCAAATTACATTTATTTCGGTATTTATAACATCAATTATGTCAATATTTCATTAATAAGATAATTATTGCATAATCATTGTGTCATAAATAAATTTAATTATTTAATGTCTAAAAATTACAAATAAAATACCATTATGTATTAAATATCTTTATATTTCTAATTAATATTTATAGTCGAACTTATCATATTTATATCCCTATATTAAAAATGATTTAGTTATTAAACATTGATTTTAACTATTTTAACCCTTCTTTAAATAAATTAATAACAAATGTCCAAATCTAATCCAAGTTGGCCTAAATGGCCATATTTTATTCCTAAGGTTGTTTTTGGTCGAATTAAACTTATCCCATAGAATTAGGACATGTGTTAGGGTAATAATAATAAAATTTTTACCCTTAATTACCATATTTACTTTTAACCGTGGTAAAAAAACTCAGAAGTTACTATTCACAAAAAATTATTTTCATCTCATTGAACCACATTTTAGTCTTTGATATTAACCATGTCTCTCATATTTTTGAAATTACACTCACAGAAGCGGTAAAATTATGTTTTATGTAAATTTTCAAATTCATCTAGGAAGTGGGTAAAAGATGGTGAAAAGTTCAATAAAATTTGTATATATCTAAAATTATTATAAAATGACTCCAATGAATTAATTTAAACTTATATAGGTATTATGTTTCAATATTGACCTAAAATAAATATAAATAAAATAAATAATTATTTAAATATAAAGTCGGTTTTTAAATAGTAACCTAGGGATTTCACTATTCATAAAAAATTGAATGTTTTGAGAAAATACCAAAATTTCACCCTAGGCTAATTTCGATATTTCGAATCCAAAAATGAAGTCCGTTTTGAAAGATTTATTTTAAAAAATTTCAAAAAGTGGTTATTACTATTCATAACGGCTAGTTTTAATAATATTTTAATAGCATATCGTTGTTTAGTGAAACTCGGTATTGCGTACGACGCATGCTATCGAGGAAGGTTGCGAATGCGTGTAAAGCAAGACAATATAGTGTTCTGTGTAGTGAAATATTCCTTTGATGATGTATATAACATAAAAAGAAAATATTTCTCATAAAAGTCTCAGGTGTTACATTCTACCCCCTTTAAAAGGAATTTCTCCCTCGAAATTCGTTACTTTGTAACAAACAGATAGGGATACCTCTCCCTTATCATATCCTCAAGCTCCCATGTAGCTTATTATAATTGATGGTTCCACCATAAAACTTTCACCAAGCTAGTGGTCTTGTTCTATAGGACTATTTCTCTATGATCCAGAATCTCTATCGGCTATTCTTCATAAGAAAGATCTTGCTCCAGTGGTACAACTTCTAATCTGAGTACATTTGAAGGATAAGGTATGTACTTTCTCAGGAGAGATACATAGAACCTATCGTGAACTTCAGATAGATTTGGTGGAAGCGCCAATCAGGTAGCTACTTTCCCAACACGATCCAAAATTTTAAAAGGACTGATATACCTATGGCTCATCTTTCCCATCTTTCCAAATCTCATTACTCTATTCCAAGGAGATATTCGTAAGAAAACTTTATCACCCACTTCTAACTCTAGGTCTTAACTTCGGTTTTCAGCATAAATTTTTTGTCGACACTGAGATGCTCTTATAGGTTGTTGAATAGATCAGACCTTTTCTGCCATCTCATCAACAAGATCAGGTCCTAATAGCTTTCTTTCCCCAACTTCATCCCAACAAGTTGGAGTCCTGCATTTCTTTCCATAGAGAGATTCTTAAGGAGCCATATGAATACTGGAGTTAAAGCTATTGTTATAAAAAAATTCCACCAAAGGTAGGTGTTGATCCCAACCACCTTTGAAATCCACAGAGCAAGCTCTCAACATATCTTCAAGAGTTTGAATTGTCCTCTCAGACTGACCGTCTGTCTGAGGATGATATGCAGTGCTGAAACTCAACACTGTATCTAGAGTATGCTGAAGACTTCGCCAGAATTTAGAGGTAAACCTCAGATTCTGATCAGATATATTGGAAAGTGGTACTCCATGAAATGTTACCAATTCCTTCACATATATCCTGGAAAGCTGATCCAGAGAGAAATACTCTCTAATAGCGATGAAGTGTGCATACTTTGTAAGACGATCAACTATGACCCAGATAACATTATTGCCATTGGATGTTTTAGGAAGTCTAGTGACAAAGACCATAGATATTTTTTCCCATTTCCATTCGGGTATTGGTAATGATTGTAACATCCCCTTAGACTTATGTCTCTCAGCTTTAACTTGATGAAAAATCAAGCATCGACAGACATATTCAGCAACACCTCTTTTCATGCCATCCCACCAGAAGTACTCTTTTAGGTCCATATACATCTTCGTGCTTCCCGAATGAATATAGAATGAAGAAATATGAGCCTCATCCACCAGATCCTTCATTAATTCTTGGATGGGAGGAATAGAAACCCGATTCCTGAACTTTATTATCCCATCACAATCAAGGTTGAATTCAGGAACATTTCTCAACTTCTTTTGTAACTCAACATCTTCTTTCTATACCTCTTTAATGTAATGTCCCAGGTAAATAAAGAATATTACTTTGTCATATTTATCAATATTTGTAAATAAAATGTTAATATTAAAGGAATACTATGCTCGATGGCGTACCCAATACGCAACAATGAGTTTCTTTGAAATCTTATGTCGCACTCAAATAATAAAATAATATTATTTTAAATGGTAGTTAACGCATAGCCATTGTAATGGAGGGAATGAAAATAACTAACTATAAAATTATTATATATGTTTGTCAATTATTTTTACTTTTTAGAATAAATTTTATAGGATTAAAAATGCGAATGAATCCAATTTTAAGCGTAAACATTCTAATATTCTTTAAAAGGTCTAGTAACCGCCTTTTGATGGAGAACCTCTTTTAAATCCAATTCTTGATAATTTTATGTGTCGTATTTGACCAAATAAAATTCTTTTTTAGAATTGGGACATCAAAATTTACATTGTGTAAATTGTTTTGTATTTTTCCGATAAAGTTCATTTTTTAATGAATAGTGAAAAATGTTGCATTTTAATTCAAAACCTCTTTTTAATATAATTTATCTATATGATTAGATTATCTTTTTAATTGGTTTTAAATAGAAATTAAAATATAATTTTACTATTTAATTCAATTTTGGTCATTGGAATTAATTTCACTTTGAAATTGGACTTAAACTAGTGTCAATCTTTTAATAGATATTGTTTCTTAAAAACACGCTATTTGTTTTGACAGCGGGAATTAATTATTAAATTAATTAATGCAAATTATATATTATGAATTTTTTAAAATATACATCATTTTTTAATTCATAATATCAAATATATCTTAGGGTGAATATTTGGTATTTTTCTAAAAAACATCAATTTTTGATGAATAGTGAAACCACTAAGTGGTAGTTTAAAAATTGTTTTTTTCATTTAAATGAAACATTACCACTTCTGTTATTTGAATTTCAAAAATCCTACATACATGGTTGTCATTAGGATATAAAATGTGGTTCAATGGGATTAAAATAATTTTTTTTGGTGAATAGTAACTCTAATGTTATTAATCGCGATTAGTGGTAATTAGTGTAATTTAAGGTGAAAATATTGTTTTAATAATATGAAATGACCTTGACACATGTCCTACCCTTATTGGATGAGTAATGGCCGAAACATAAAATCCATGGGTCAACTTGGATACCCCATGGAGCCACTTTGGTTGGAAAATGACATTAATAACTTTTTATTTAATGTTTAAATTAAAATGTAACAAACATGAGTTGTTTTACTAAAACAATTTTTAAATGGGGTTATACAAGTCATATTTTTTACTATAAATATTAATTAGAAATATAAAACGATTTCCTACATCATGAAACTTTTTTTATAATTTTTAGACATTAAATAAATTAAATTAATTATGGTACCATGATGATGCAGTGACTACATTATTTTTAAATGATTTTAATAAAATGAAAGGATAATGTACAATCTAAGACCTACACATGTAAAAAACCTATTGGATGGGTGGATTTTGAACTCCAATCACATTATCCTAGAAATATATAATTTTTTTACCTTTTAGATCCTAAAATCAATTTATAATAACGTAACCTTTTATAACTTTCCAAGAGTGCCCCTACTCTCCTCTTATAAAAGGCCCCCACCTCTACCACCTTACACACACCTCTAAAGCCATTGGCTTGGCCAACCACTGCCCATTTCATATCTCCAAATCCCTCTATTCATTATGGAAGACTCAATTTGGGAATAATCGTTTCCAAGGAATCCTTTGAGCTCAAATCAAAGAGAGTTAGCAGATTTAAAGGTAATGTCTTCCCTAGTGTTCTTCTGTTTTATTTTTCCTCTCCAACCCCCTAAAATCATTTTATTTAATTTTTTTTAACAATGCCAGTATATTAAATATACTATGATGTTGTTCTGAGAAGGATTCAAGCTACACTAATACACACCTCTGTCTAATGGTTAAAGAACATACTGTTTCTGTGGATGGCGAATTACTGCGTCACGAAACGATGATTATTCTATCTTCACATACCACCTCTCATGGTGTCCATTATGATGGAAATATATTTATTTATTAATCATATTATATATATTTCTTCTCTATGCTTATTTATTTTATATTTAATACAAACCTATATGCTTTTCATGTTGTGAAAATGCGATAATTTAATTTGAGGAAGTGTGGACTACCGCCCCCTCAAGTGATGTGACTCGTTCATGCAATACATAGAATGTATAAAGAATGAAATTGATGAAATTATTATATATATATAACATATATATTATACTGTAATTATAATATATATATATATATATATATATCTCTTATAGTTTTAATTCAGTTAATGTGCCAAAGAAATGAAAGTAGCATTAATGCGTACGTACTGCTTACCGTATCCATGAACGGTACATTTCATTTCTTATCTTCAAATGTTATGTACTATTATAAGTACATATATATAATGTATATATTTGTAATATATTACATCTAAATGATGGATATAATTCTGGAATTATAATATATATATATCTCTTTTAACTTTAATTCCATTATTATGACAAAAAAATGAAAGTGGCATTCATGCGTACGTACGACCTACCGTCTCCATGAATGGTGCTTTTAATTTTTTATCTCCAAATGTTATATAATAGTAAATGATGAATATATACTGGATATATATGATATTTAAAACATTAATACTATTCTGGAGATGATGTACCTATAACTACATGGAGAATTCTTTTCCAACAAGTTCAATTTTTACTCATGTACCGAACATCGAAAAAAACGTCTGAAATGAACTCAATTTATTATCCAATTATTATAAAATTATAATATGTGATATGAATATAATTATAATATTTAAAGTAGGTCCTTATGAAATTATAAATTTACTAAAAAATGTTATTCAGGAGATTAAATAATGATTGAGTCACGTCGGACACGAGGTAAGGGATCCTACCCCTCTCTTTCTTTTTAAGTACACTTTTTATGTCATTCCTTTTAAGATCATTTTTCTTAGGATTGGGATGTTATTTTCTATTTATAATAATTTACTTTTTATTTTCATATTATGAGAGACCCTACTTTATTTCATCGATCAATTTTGGATGTTTTGAGTGGCGCTGTTAGGCTGCCGAATTTTCGTAAGAGATCCTACCCCTCTCTTTCTTTTTAAGTACTCTCCTTTATGTCACTTATTTTAAGCTTATCATTGTTATATTGGGGGATATTATTTTATATTACTATTTATGTAAATTTTATGTTAATATGATGAGAGACCCTATTTTATCTTATTAATCCATTTTTGGAAGTTTTAAGTGGCGCAGTTAGGCTGCCGAGTTTTCGTAAGGGATTTTTCATCTAACTTTTATTCCTGTGAGATTTTTGATACATTTTCCACCATTTACATTTAGTTTTATATATAATGCCCATTATTATAATATTTGTGTAATATAATTTCTTTTAGGAGTATTTACATCAATTTTGTATTGTCCTTCCTTTATGGGGTTTATGTTTCGAAAGATACCCAAGTCGGTAAAGGAACCTTTCACCCTCATAATTTTAAAAGAATTATTTTGTTGGGTCTTTTAATTAACATATTTTTATGTTGGGATATGTTATTATATATCCTTATTGATGTAAATTTTATGTCCATGTGATTAGATACCATTTTTATCTCTCATAAACTCAATTTCTGAATTTTGAAGTGACGTCGTTAGGCTGTCGAATTTTTGCAAGGGAACTTCTTAACCCAATTTTGATTATTTGGGATAAACTTGAACTCCTTGAATATGTCATTCTATTAATATGTGTGAATAACCTTTTATTGTTTTACACTTAATATCCACTTATATTTGGTTTATTCGTTTGTCACACATAATTATGTAATTGATTTATCCTTAATCCACAGATACCGTCTTTGTATGGGACTTCGTCTCAATCTCCTATCATTTAGGCATATTTTGTTTGATACACAACCTTCTTTTATACGGTGTATAAAACCCTTTTAATTTTATGTTTATCCAAAACGAATATTTTTATATGAAGCATTTTACTAAATGACAAAAGGGAATGTTTTTTTCATACGTATGTGGTGACAACAACTTCTCCACCGTCGTGACCATTATTTGACTTTTGGCTTCCTCTACAAGCCATAACTTTTCTTAAATGAAAAATAAATACCATGTTTTACTTTTATTTTATTTTGGTATTGAAAATGGTTTTCATAATTTTCTTATATCAATGTGTTGTATTGATATCTTGTGATTGAAAATTGGAAATGTTATGTTTCCTTTATGCATGTTTTATGTGATAAGATTATGATATGGTTCTTGGGAATTATTATGAAGATGGGTGGTTCTGTGATAAACTAAGGGTGGGTGAGCCCGATATAGGTCTCCAATGCATTGGGTAACGCGAAGGGGATAAACCTTAAGGTTTCTCCGAAGAGATTTACGGAATATACTATGATGGGTATTCCAAACGTAGCCCAGAGGGTTACTCCCTACGTAAGAATGTTATGAAGGCCTCAAGTTACCTTTATGCCTTATGATTTCTGTGATTTATTCATGATTTGATGAGGTATGTTAACATTCTTATGTTTTATGAGTAAATTATGATTTCATACATGGACTAATGTTTTCTTTTCGTACTTTTATATCCCTTACCAAGCTTTTTATGCTCATCCCAAGTTTTTGAAATCTTTTTTACAGGTCAAAGGAAAGGTGAATTATATGATGATAGTGTCAAGGAAGTGTCAAGAAATAATCCATGATTTATTTTAAATATGTTTCCGTTGATGGGAACAACGAATACAATCTTTTATGTAACCACTTGTTTAAATGTGGAATGTAATTCATGATTTATGATCTAATTCTCTAAAACTGTAAACCTGAAAAGATACTCATTGTAAATTATTCATTTAATTCAATATTAAGTAAGGTTTAAGTCAGGGGCCCTATATTTGGTATCAGAGTTCTGTTTAGATAACTTTGGAGGTTAGAGTGTTGTTTAAGCATAAGTGACAAGTTGTGTATAACCACAATGGTTATTATATTAGATAGAGTCATTGTTATTTTTGAATGTTGGAATGAGTTTGAGATTACATGGATAAGTATATCTTATTGTTTATCTTCTTCTTTAGTACATGATGATTTTTTTGATATACTCACACTGAACATTTTGGTTTTAGTAAATGGATGGATCTAGCAGGCACAAATGTGAAAATTGGATTGAAGGAAACTATGGTGGTTCTATGATTAAGAGACTGGATGAAATGGGGGATTCAATGAGGAAACTAGTGGTTGTTATAAACCAACTATCAAGGAGTCATGATCAATCACTTGTACCTTGGTATGTTCTATAATGAAACTTTTACGAGATAACCATCTCGATGTGGAAGTTCAGGTAACCATTAGGGTTTATATGATCCTTACTTTTGAGGTAATTATGGGTTACTATATGTTATGATGGAAAATGAAAGGCATGAGTTAAACATGAGGTTAAAATATATTATGAATATTTTTAAAGATTTTATCTCGTTTTGGGGAATCTTTTAAGAATTATATTGTTTTGGAAAAACGACAACACACAGACCGTGTGACAACCCGTCGCGTCAGACAAAGCTGCGAGAATCGAACCCACAACCAAAGTGTGACTGGTATTTATCGCCTTTCACTGGACTACATGAATCCTTGGTCAGATTGACTAATTCATTATATTTAGATTATTTTATGAATCAAGAGTAAGTTGATTTTGGGTTATCTTTATAAATTATTAACCTATCATGGGTGATATGTGATTAGGATAATTACTTCTCAATATGAGAATTTAAGAGAAACTGATGTTATTTGGAGATAAAAGTTAATTTGTACCTTGGAAGACTATGTGATTGAATCATTAAAATATTTGGGATTCAATCTTAATTTGGTTTACCTTGAATAATTTTATGGACAAATTTTTTTTTTGAATGGTCTTCGTTGAACTTTGGGTTTTGTTGGACAAATTTTGGAAATTAAGAATAGATTTTCTTTTTATAAAGGATTATCCATTTGTGTATTATCTGATATTTTTATAACAATTTTAGATTCGGTTGAGGTCTAATGAAATGGGAAATATATAGTTCTCTTTTGTGGATTAGGTGATTCTCTACAAGTTGATTATAACTCTCTTAGTGTGAGAATGTCAACCTACATACTCGCCTTTTGTAGAAAATATGAGTTTGTGTAAGAAATATAGTAGGAGATGAGAGTCTACAAGACAAGTAAGTATGTTTACTTATGATTTAGTTAAGCTCATAAATATATTCCTCAATGAAAAATAACTTAAAAACAAAAATGTTGTCTGGTAAATTTTCCTACTGGGGAATCAAATACCGCTTAACCCATCACAAGTTTGTGATTTTTTGGTGGTTAACTTTCTCCTAAACATGTTTTCTATCACTCTTCCTCGAAACATGACCCTTTGTTTTTTCTTCCATATCTATATTTTCCTACATTGAATCCTAGTATGGGTTAACTCGGATGACCTTGGTACTTCCAATTCTTTCTTTTAAAGTGACAGTTTAATTCACTGCTTTTCCGATGTGTGGCTTCCAATGAATTTTCCATGCCCAATTTAAAAAAAAATTGCGAGGACACAATTCCCAAAAGGTGGTAGGATATAACATCCTAGGTAAATAAAGAATATTACTTTATCATATTTATCCATATTTGTGAATAAAATGTTAATATTAATGAAACACTATTCTCGATGGCGTACCCAATACGCAACTATGAGTTTCTTTGAAATCTTACGTTGCATTCAAATAATAAAATAATATTATTTTAAATGATAGTTAACGCATAGCCATTATAATGGCGGGAATGAACAGAACTAACTACAAAATTATTATATATGTTCGTCAAATATTTTTACTTTTTACAATAAATTTTAGAGGATTAAAAATGCGAATGAATCCAATTTTAAGCGTAAACATTCTAATATTATTTAAAAGGTCAATTAACCGCCTTTTGATGGCGAACCTCTTTTAAATCAAATTTTTTACAATTTTATTTGTCATATTTGACAAAATAAAATTCTTGTTTAGAATCGGGACATCAAAATTTACTTTGTGTAAATTTTTTTTATTTTTCCGATAAAGTACATTTTTTAATGAATAGTGAAAAATGATGCATTTTAATTCAAAACCTCTTTTTAATATAATTTATTTATATGATTAGGTTATCTTTTGAATTTGGTTTAAAGTTAAATTAGAATATATTTTGACCATTTAATTCAATATTGGTCATTGGAATTAATTTCACATTGAAATTGGACTTAAACTAGTGTTAAACTTTTAATATATATTGTTTCTTAAAAACACACTATTTGTTTTGACAGCGGGAATTAATTATTAAATTAATTAATGAAACTTATATGATTTTAATTTTTTAAAAGAGACATCATTTTTGAATTCGGAATATCAAATATAGCATAGGGTGAATTTTTGGTATTTTTTTGAAAAACTTCAATTTTTGATGAATAGTGAAACCCCTAAGTGGTAGTTTTAAAACTGATTTTTTTCATTTAAATGAAACATTACCACTTCTGTGAATTGAATTTAAAAAATCCAAAATACATGGTTGTCATTAGGATGTAAAATGTGGTTCAATGGGATTAAAATAATTTTTTGGTGAATAGTAACTCTAATGTTTTTAATCGCTATTAGAGGTAATTAGTGTAATTTAAGGTAAAAATAATGTTTTAATAATATGAAATGACCTTGAAACATGTCCTACCATTATTGTATGAGTCATGGAAGGCCAAGAAAATCCATGGTAAACTTGGGGACCCCATGGAGCCACTTTGGTTGGAAAATGACAGTAATAACGTTTTATTTAAAGTTAAAATTAAAATGTCACAAACATGAGTTGTTTTACTAAAACAATTTTTAAATGGGGTTATACAAGTCATATTTTTTACTATAATAATTAATTATAAAGATAAAAAGATTTCCTACATCATGATATTTTATTTATAATTTTTAGACATTAAATAAATTAAATTATTTATGACACCATGATGATGCAGCGATTACCTTATTTTTTAATGATTTCTATAAAAGGAAAATATAATGTAAAATCTAAGACCTACACATGTAAAAAACCTATTATATGGGTGGATTTCGAACTCAAATCACATTATCCTCGAAATATATAATTTTTTGACCTTTGAAATCTGAAAATCATTTTATAATAATGTAACCTTTTATAACATTCAATGAGTACCCCTCCTCTCCTCTTATAAAAGGCCCCCACCTCTACCAACATACACACACCTCTAAAGCCATTGGCTCGGCCAAAACCTTCCCATTTAATCTCTCCACATCCCTCTATTTATCATTGAAGCCTAAATTTGGTCAGAAATCTTTCCAAGGAATCCTTTGAGCTCAAATCAAAGAGAGTTACCTGATTTAAAGGTAATGTCTTCCGTAGTGTTATTTTGTTTTATTTTTCTTATCCAACCCACTAAAATCTTTTTATTTATTTATTTTGTACCAAAAATAGTATAGTAAATATAGTAGGTTGTTTTTATGAGGAGTATTCAAGCTAAACTAACACACACCTCCATCTAATGGTTAAAGAACATACTGTTTCTGTGGATGGAAAATTACTGCCTCACGAAACGATGATTGTTCAATCTTCTCATACCACCTCTCATGGTGGCCATTATGATGGAACTATATTTATTTATGAGTAATATTATATCTATTTCCTCTCTATGCTTATGTATTTTATATTTAATACATACCTATATGCTTTTCATGTTGTGCAAATGCGATAATTCCATTTGAGGAAGTGTGGACTACCGCCCCCTCAAGTGATGTGATTCGTTCATGCAATACATCGAATGTATAAAGAATGAAATTGATGGACTTATGTGATATATATAACATATATATTATACTGGAATTATAATATATATATATATATATATATATATATATATATCATCTAGTTTTAATTCCATTAATGTGCCAAAGAAATGAAAGTAGCGTTCATGCGTACGTACGACTTAACGTCTCCATGAACAATACATTTCATTTCTTATCTTCAAATGTTATGTACTATTATAAGTACATATATATAATGGATATATATGTCATATATTACATCTCAATTATGGATATCATTCTATAATTTTAGTATATATATCTCTCTTTTAACTTTAATTCCATTAGTATGACCAAAAAAATGAAAGTTGTGTTCATCTGTACGTACGGCCTACAATCTCCATGAACGGTGCTTTTAATTTTTTATCTCCAAATGTTATGGAATATTACAAGACGAATATATAATGGATATATATGATATTTAAAACATTAATACTATTTTGGAGATGATGTACCCATAACTACATGGATAATTCTTTTCCAACAAGTTCAATTTTTACTCATGTACCGAACATTGACAAAAAAGACTGATATGAACTCACTTTATTATCCAATTTTTATAACATTATAATATGTGATATTAATTTAATTATAATATTTAAAGGAGGTCCTTACGAAATTATAAACTGACCATATTTTATTATTCAGGAGATTAAATAATGATCGAGTCATGTTAGATACAAGGTAAGGGATCCTACCCCTCTCTTTCTTTTTAAGTACTCTCTTTTATGTCATTTCTTTTAAGCTCATATTTCTTATGATTGGGAAGTTTTATTCTATTAATATTACTGTACTTTTAATGTTCACATTATTAGATACCCTAATTTCATTCATCGATCAATTTTGGATGTTTTGAGTGGCGCCGTTAGTCTGTCAAATTTTCGTAAGAGATCCTACCCCTCTCTTTCTTTTTAAGTACTCTCCTTTATATACATTTTATGTTAATATTATGAGATAGCCTATTTAAACTCGTCAATCCATTTTTGGAAGTTTTAAGTGGCGCCGTTAGGCTACCGAGTTTTCATAAGGGATTTTTCATCTCACTTTTATTCCCATGAGATTTATTCTACATTTTCCACCATTTCTATTGGGTGGTATATATACTACCCATTATTCCACTCTTTGTGTAATATAATTTCTTTTAGGAGTATTTACATCAATGTTGTATTGTCCTTCCTTCATGGGGTGTATGTCTCGAATGATACACAAGTCGGTAAGGGAACCTTTCACCCTCCTCTTTTTAAAAGACTTCTTTTGTTGGGTCTTATAATTTACATATTATTATGTTGGGATATGTTCTTATATATCCATATTTATGTAAATTTTATGTCCAAGTGATGAGATACCCTTTTTATCTCTCATTAACTCATTTTCTGAATTTTGAAGTGACGCCGTTAGGCTGTCGAATTTTTGCAGGGGAAGTTCTTAACCCAATTTTGATTCTTTGGGATAAACTGGCACTCCTTGAATATGTCGTTCTATGAATATGTGTGAATAACCTCTGATTTTTTTACACATAATATCCACTTATATTTGGTGTATTCGTTTGTCACACATAATTATGTAATTGATTTGTCCTTAATCCCTGGATACCGTCTTTGTATGGGACTTTGTCTCAATCTCCTTTCATTGAGGCCTATTTTGTTTTTTACACAACCTTATTTTATACGGTGTATAAAACCCTTTGACTTTTACGTTTATCCAAAAGGAATATTTTTATAGGAATCATTTTACTAAATGACAAAAGGTAATGTTTTTGTCTTACCTATGCCGCGACAACAACTTCTCCGCCGTCATGACCATTATTTGCGTTTCGGATTCCTCTACAAGCCATACCTTTTTTTAAATGAAAAATAAATACCATGTTTTACTTTAATTTTATTTTGGTTTTGAAATTGGTTTTCATAATGTTTTTATATCAATGTGTTGTATTTATATCTTGTGATTGAAAAGTGGAAATGTTATGTTTCTTTTATGCATGTTTTATGTGATACGAATATGTTATGGTTCTTGGGAATTATTATGAAGACGAGTGATTCTGTGATAATATAAGGGCGGGTGAGCCCGATATAGCTCTTCAATGCATTGGGTAACGCGAAGGGGTTAAACATTAAGGTTTCTCTGAAGAGATTTAGTGAATATACTATGATGGGTATTCCAAGCGTAACCAAGAGTGTTACTCTATACGTAAGAATGTTATGAATGCCTCAAGTTACTTTTATGCCTTATGATTTCTATGATTTATTCATGATTTGATGAGGTATGTTAAAATGATTATGTTTTATGAGTAAATTATGATTTCATACATGGACTAATGTTTTCTTTTCGTACTTTTATATCCCTTACTGACCTTTTCATGCACATCCCATGTTTTTGAAATGTTTTTCATAGGTCAAGGGAAAGGTGCATGATATGATGATAGTGTCAAGGAGGTGTCAAGAAAGAATCCATGTTTTATTTTAAATATGTTTCCGTTGATGGGAAAAGACGAATACTATCTTTTATGTAACCACTTGTTTAAATGTGGAATGTAATTCATGATTTATGATCTAATTCTCTAAAACTCTAAACCTGAAAAGATCCTCAATGTGAATTATTAATTTAATTCAATATTAAGTAAGGTTTATGGCTGGGGCCTTATATTTAATATTCACATGTATAGATGGTTTAATATTCATTTGAGAAATATAAGATCTTTCCCCTTCCATTATAATTCCATGATCCATCCTTTGTAAAATCATAAATATTGGATCTTTTGTGATCCTCATCATGGATAAAATAGGATGGCCTTGTCGATATAATGCATCTTCCACCTTTTTTTCTTTCCCAGGGTGGTAATGAATTGAGTAGTCGTAATTCTTAATCAGCTCCAACCATCTTATTTGGTGCATATTCAGCTCCTTTTGTGTGAAAATATACATTAAAATTTTATGATCAGTATAAATATCACACCTTTCTCCATAAAGATAATTCCTCCAAATATTTAATGCAAAAACTACCGTAGCTAACTCCAAATCATGTGTTGGGTAATTTTTCTCATGGATTTTCAATTTTCGTGAGGCATAAGCTATAACCATATCATTTTTCATTAGAACACACCACATCCACTTCTTTGATGCATCACTGTAGATCACAAACCATTCTCCACTACAAGGAAGTGTGAGTACAGGTGCACTGGATAACCTTATTTTCAACTCCTTGAAATTTTCTTCACATTCCTCCGTCCCCATGAACTTAACTCCTTTTCGAGTCAACTTTGTGTGTGGATTAGATAATCATAAAAAATATTTCACAAAATGTCGATAATATCCAGCCAAACCAAGAAAAGTTCATATCTTAGGTACTGTTGTTGGTCTCGACCATATTTCGACAACCTCTGTTTTTACTAGATTCACAGATATCACCTATTTTGAGATTATGTGACCCAAAAATGAATCTTTTTGAAGCCAAAATTCAGACTTGGTAAATTTGGTTTCTCAGGGTCTTCAATACAATTCTCAATGGATCATCATGTTCTTCCTTGCTCTTTAAATAGACAAGAATATCATCTATATAGACTACCAAAAACTAATCAAGATTGTCTCTAAAGACTCTATTCATTAGATCCATGAAGATAGCAGGGGAATTAGTATGAACAAATGGCATCACTATAAATTCATAGTGTCCATACCTTGTACGGAAAGCCGTCTTTAGTATATCATCTATTTTGACCCTTAATTGATGATACCCTGAACTAAGATCAATCCTGGAAAAGTATTGATCTCCGCGTAGTTGGTCAAATTAGTAATCAATGCGTGAGAGAGGATATTTGTTCTTGATCGTGATCTTGTTAAGTTCATGATAATCAATGCAGAGTCTCATTGATCCATCTTTCTTCTTAACAAACAGAATAGGTGCTCCCCAAGGTGACACACTATGGCATATGAATCCCTTATAAATATTCTCTTGGATTTTCTTCTTCAATTCCTACAACTCAATTGGGTCCATTCTATAAGTCATTTTTGAAATAGGCAAAGCACCTAGTACGAGTTCTATTGAAAACTCAACTTCACGATTTGGTGGAAGACCCGAAAATTCCTTTGGAAATACATCATCAAACTCTCGTACAATGGGAATATTCTTAATCGTGAGTTTCTCTCCAACCATTTGAGGTAAATAACCCTCATTTAGTGGAATAAATACCCATACAATGGAAGAAATTTCCACTGAAATGTTATGTTCACCCTTGCATCGATAAACGATCATAGATTAATCTGGAATATGAAATGTGACATCCCTTGTTTGGAAATTGTTATGAGCTCCATATAGAGAAAGCCAATACATGCCAAGAATCACATAAAATTACACTATAGGAAGTATCACAAGATTTTCAAGAAGCACTTTCCCACACACTTCAATTGGAGAAGAATTATAAACTTTTGATGGGACTCTTGTGCCATTAGGGGTTGTCACAGATAACTCAATATCTAATTGTTGAGGTAATACGGTGATACCATTAGAAAATTCTTCAGAAATCAAAGAGTGGGTGGATCCAGAATCAAATTAAACTTTTTCTACTTTAGAGTGGATGGTATGTGTACCTTTCACCACTTCGTTATCGTACTCCACATTGCTGATAGCAATTACATGTGAATTTCATTTTTCTTTAGCCTTAAGAGTTTGTTGACGTCGATCATCATCAACAACCATTGGATTAGGGAATTGATTAGCATAATTCCCCATTTCCTTGCACTTCTAACATTGAAGTGTAGGAGGTGCACTCTGTGTATCCTTTTATTCTTTTTCATCACTAGACATCTTCTTCCCATCATTTCGACATTCAAATTCCTGATGACCTTCCTTTCCACATTTGAAACATTTACTTGTCCTTTTATGACAACTCCCTCCATGTTTCATTCCACACTTTGAGCATAAGGGAAAACTGATCTTCATTTCAGTGTGCTCCTTATATTTTCCTTTGAATTACATTTTCCTCTTCTTATCAAACCCATATGACTGATGGGTTACTCCAATCTCCTTCTCAACTTTGAGAGCACATCGAACGATTTCCTCGTAGCTATTGAAGTCCCTTATGTCTAACGCCTGTTGAAGACTTGGTTTTAAGACACTAAAGAATCAATTGATCTTACTCTCATGTTGGATAATAATACCTGAAGCATACCATGAAAGTCTTTTAAAATTTTCTTCATAGGTACCAACAGATTCATCATCCTTTTTCTTCAGTTCAAGAAACTCCTTCCCCATCTTTGTTTTAAGAATACGAGGGAAGTACTTATTGAAAAATAATTTCTTGAACTCATCCCATTCCATGGATTCAATTTAACCTCTTTTCCTCATATTCTTGATAAGATTCCACCATTGATCAACATCTCCTTCCAAACGATACACTGCTAAGATTACTTTATCATGTTCATAACATTGAAGAACTGAAAACATCTTTTCAGTAGTACTGATCCATTGTTAAGAAACTAATGGATCAATAGACCTGCTGAATGAAGGTGGACGCTGCCTCATGAAGGATTCAACAGAATGTTGATCCTTACTTTGCTCATTTGGAAGTCGTACATGATTCATATCTTGAGAAAGTTGTGTGAGAGTGGCTACAATATTTTTCATTCCAGCTCCTATAACATTTGGTTGCTCAGGGGGAAAATCATTGCATTGCCCGTCACATTCCACATTAACACGGTTCCTTCGGGTTCAAGCCATTGACTAAAACCAAGAAGAATAGTGTGAGAAACACTAATTATAATAGTAAAACTACATAATCAAGAATAAAATTTTACACTTAAGGTCTTATCATAGGTTATTCATGGCCATTTCTAAAACACTAACATTGTGTTCTATGCTTAGACTTATCCTTAGGGTTCTTACAAAGGCTTTCACATCCGAGTTTCAAAAGGTTGACTAAACCTTTCCTCTGATACCAACTATAATGACCCATACATCACATAAATTGTTAATACATCAAAATTTAAGTACACTTATTACAACATAAAAAAAACCATGAAAGTACCATATAGGTATAATGTCTTTAGAAACTGGGAAACATAAACAACTAGTTCATAAAGCATCTACATTTTCTCCCATTTATTTCATAATATCTTGAGTCCCTTTTGGCATATCCTACTTAATAACATTCTTCCTGACCTGGGGAATGAAAACATACAAAAGGGTGAGCTCAAATTCTCAGTAAAGGTAAAAAAATGAAATATCAATAACATCATATTCATAAGAACATAACATTTTGGAAATGTTAACCTGCAAAAGAGATCATAATTTCATAACATGGGATAAATCATAGAAGTGAAATGTAATCCCAATAATCATAAAATTAAACATTAAACTTTGTGGAATACAATCATAATCATAGAGAATAATTTCTTAGTAGTCAAGACTCATTGCCAAGACTATATTAGAGGACAAAGTCCATTTCTGAACTCAGTTCGCTCCTCGTTTCTGTCCTGTTTCACTGAACTGGATTAACCTGCCATTCAATCCATGTCTATCTCATGAGATATAAATGGTTACCCAATGCATTGGCGGTATATATAGGTGCCACCCATATCATAATGATACCATTCTTATGTGTGCCACAAAAACATAAATCATACATCATTGCATAACCCATGTAATAAAATTGAGATTCTTAATCATCATGCCATCATAACATAATCCATATAAGATAAAAAGACATCATAAAAATAATTCTATCATAAAATATTCAAATAAATGTAAAATAGGGGTAGAAAAGGAACCCTATATTATCTTAGATGGAAAATAATTTTGATAAAACACTTGAACTCCATTCATGAGGAAAATATCCTTTCTACTACAAAAACATTTTCCTTTCATAACATGTCATACAATTTTGAACTAAAAGAAGTTGATTAAAAATAAACATGAAAAATAGTAAAGGAATATTCTTGGAAATAATTTTTTAAAAATCCATTCATGTTGTATAAGTAAAAAAAACATTCTTCTCGTACTTATGTCGGAAAAGTCAAAAAGTAACTCGTACAAAAAACGACAAAAGATTCCTTTCATATAATTTACTAAAAACTCACCAAAGGGTAAAATTGGATTTAAAAAATTGTATGTGGAGATAAATAATATTACATATTTAGGAAACATGGATTTGTATGATAAATATTCCCCAGTAAATTCTGAAGTATATACACTCTCGGATAAAAATTGAGATTGCGAGATTGTCCCTTACCTTAGGTCTGGTTTGCTTCATAAGTGTCCGAACCTCATGTATAATGATATAAATAATGTCATTGAATTATTAAATAATCATAATTATTTTTATGATATCATATATGGTCATATTCTTATCTTCTTATTAGTAATATTTCATTATTACTTGTTATTCGGTTATTTATTGCTTTTTGTTCTTATGCGTGTTTTGTCGAATAATTTCTTATTCTTCTTTTTAGGTTATAGATACCTCATTAACAGAATTGTATTAGTGTAATACATATAATATTTATTCACTAAATTAATTTATTTAATCATTATGCAATGAAAATCATGTAGAACGAGTCGCACCACATCGTGGAGACGGTATTTCGTACATACGCACGAGCGATTATATTGTTTCCATGATTGTGGAATTGTGTTGGAGTGTATGTATACTATTTCATAATCAATATAACTTTAAAATAATCATATATAGTTATTATTTACACCATTATACCTATCCATGTAAGGTGGTGGTGTAAAATAGATTACACCACGACGTGGAGACGGTATTCCGTGCGTACGCACGCGCGGTGATTTCGTTTTCCGTAGGATGGATAGATGGTGAAATAGGGTTGTTTCATACATGTAATAACATATAATTATATGATTGATACTGATGTTATTACTTAACAATGAAAAAACTAAAGAAGTAGAAGTGGAATAAGAAATAATTTTGAAAGAATCGGTAACAGACATTACCTCTTCTTTGAAGAACCTCTTTGAGACCTCCTCTTAGGGAACTAAAATTGGTCTTTGAAGAAGACCATGACCTCTAGGATGTTTCTAGGGAAGCGGAGAAGAGAATTTGTCAGGGGTTGGACGAGAATGAAGGCTCAAAGTGGTGTGAGGAAGAGAGGGAGGAGCTTTTTTTTATAAGGGAGGAGAGGGGCACCTTTGGAAAAACTAAAAATATTATTTTAGTATAAAGTCATATTCGGTTTTTAATAGCTCCAAATTGATTTATTTAAAATCTAAGGCGGGGATGGGTATAAATAATTACATAAAATAGAATTTAGAGATGTTTATGTTTCTATTTTAACCTTATCATTTAGATTTAACTTTATGTTAGATAATTTAACTTTTACCGTGTCTTCTTGTTTTTTTACACTATATGGTCAATAAACTTATTATAACAAAGAAAAAGAACCCCAAGTTTTTTATTATTAATATATATAACCTTATCTAAGTCATTCGACCGACCCATAGATTTTTAGGAATAAAATAACAATTAATAATATAATATTTATTTTACAAACTATTTTATGTCAATTTCAACACTATTTGGTAATTGATTTTTTTGAATATCATAACAGAAATATTAGTTCTAAAAAAGTTAATTAAATCAGTACTAATATGTAATATTAACTTATAATATTATTTTAATTCATAAAAAGTCTCAAATTACATTTATTTGTGTATTTATTACATCAATTATGTCAATATTTCATTAATAATATAATTAATGCATCATTATTGTGTCATAAATAAATTAAATTATTTAATGTCTAAAAATTAAAATTAAAATACCATTATGTAGGAAATATTTTTATCCTTCTAATGAATATTTATAGTCTAATTTATCTTATGTATAACCCTATACTAAAAATTATTTAGTTATTAAACTTCGATTTTAACTATTTTAACCCTTCTTTAAATAAAATAATAATAAATGTCCTAATCTAATCCATGTTGGCATAAATAGTAATATTTTATTCCTAAGGTTGTTTTTGGTCGAATTACACTTATCCAATAGAATTAGGACATGTGTTAGGATAATAATAATAACATTTTTACCTTTAATTACCCTATTTACTTTTAACTGTGGTAAAAAAAAAGAAAAAAGTTACTATTTACCAAAAACTATTTTCATATCATTGAACCACATTTTAGTCTTTGATATTATACTTTTCTATCATATTTTCTAAATTCCACTCAGAAAAGCGGTAGAATTATGTTTTATGTAAATTTGAAAATTCTCCTAGGAGGTGGGTAAAAGACGGTGAAAAGTTCAATAAAATTTTTATATATCTAAAATTATTATAAAATGAATTCAATGAATTAATTTGAAATTATATAAGTATTATGTATCAATTTCTACCTAAAAGAAATTTAAATAAAATAAATAAATATTTAAAAAAATTTCAGTTTTTAAATAGTAACTCAGTGCTTTCACTATTCATCAAAAATTGAAAGTTTTTAGAAAAATACAAAAATTTCACCCTATGCTAATTTCGATATTCCGAATCCAAAAATGAAGTCCATTTTGAAAGATGAAATTTACCAAATTTAAAAAAGTGGTTATTACTATTCAAAACGGCTAGTTTTAATAATATTTTAATAGCATATCGTTGTATAGTGAAACTCGGTATTGCGTACGATGAAAGCTATCGAGGAAGGTCGTGATTACGTTTAAAGAAAGACAATCTATTGTTGTGTGTAGTGAAAGATTACATTGATGATGTATATAACATAAATACACAATATTTCTCATAAAAGTTTCAGGTGTTACAGTCATGATGTGTGTCTGATTGAGGTTTGATTGATTCCAACACATCCCAAAGCCTCAAAAAAATATACTTCCAATTTTACTATTAATTTCATTTTTATTCTTTATCAAACTCCAAAAAAATTATTTTTACTCAATATTATTATCTGAAATACCATTATCATTTTTTAAATCCAGTAGAGAATTGGAATCTTATGTTTCCATTATATCATATGGATTCACCACAATGGACACATGATATTTTTACAAACTTCTAATTTTCATCAAGGAGAATGGTTTTACAACTAATAGCATTGAATCAATATAAAACATTAGAGTTTTGGAAAATTAAGGTTATAGGAATAGAAATTTTTCTAACATTTGCAAAAAGAAACATTTTATCTCTTTTGTGCCCTATTTCAAATAGTTAAAATAAAAATATCAATTCCCAAAAATATCTATGGAAATTAATAAATAATTATTAGATAAAAATTATAAGTAAATTAAATATAAATAGTAGATAAAATTATGGAATAATTAATTAAATATGTAGTAGGAATTCATCTTTTCCTAATGGTTGGAAAAACTATTGAAAAATTTCCTTTATGTCATTATCTCAGTTTTAGTATTGATACCGAATCTATCACTACCATGGGAAGCTTCTAATATTCCACCCCAACTCGAATAGAAGAATCCTCCTATATTAAAGAAAGAATTATTATATGAGTGATACTAAAAAAGGTAAATTAAACATTAATATAAAACAATACATTTTGGCAGAAATGAAATCCACGAAAATTCTCAAATATATAAAATATATATTAAGAAATTATGAGTTGGAAGATGAGGTGTCATTCTCATGAAATATAATATTATTTATTTGTATATATACTTACCTTTTTCTATTTTCACTTTGATGACATGTTTTTACCTATATAAATTTTGATTTAATAAAAATATAAAATAAACCCTAAAATTAATTTTTTTCCTATTCATCCTTCATTTTTCTGAAGTTAATGTAACAAGATTTATAATCATGATAAAATAGAAATTTAAAATAAAATATTTCATACAATTGAAAACTATTTTCTATAGAAAACATATATTTTTACTATTACTTTTTCTTTATATGATATTTCATTGATTGCCAATATAATGTATGATAATGTAGTCATAATTTTTTGAAAACATCATATAGTGTAATTGTTTTAAATATATCATTATAATTTATTATTTTAATATCACACTACACTGATAAATTAATTATTCTAAAATAGCATTTTCATCATTAACATGGTGATCAACATTAATCATAGTAATTATACATGTATTGCCAAAAAAAGAACTTGAATTATTACATAATATGATGACATTGATGTAAAATAAATGAAAAATTTTATGGAGATAATTTAAATAAGTGAAGAAAACTAATGTTTTAATTTAATAGACTAAATCATTATTTTGAATAAAATACTACATATGTTTTAATAATTATATACAAATATTTTTTAAATAAAACAATATAAATTTTTGGATGTATTATATATATATATATATATTTATCATATAAAAAGGATTAAAAATGATTCAATCAATTATTTTATTATTGTAATTTAATGAAATTAAAAGTTTTAGAAAAATGTGTATTTTTCACTTTTTAGCTACAAAACAATTATTTACGAAAATTAAAAAAAATTATTCTTATGATAATATTTAAATATTATAATAAAAAATTGATATTAATTTTATGAAATTAAAAAAATAATTATAACAAAAAATTATATATTTAATGAACTATCTTTTCATTTGAAAATTTCTATTACAAAAAATATTGAACTATATATGGGATCATGTTAATTCATGCATACATAATATATTCATTTCTATATGTATACAATGGATATAATATATAACACACCCCCTTATACCACTATAGAGGATTCAACCTAGAGAACACCATCTATTCAGGATATACATAGTTCTTCTATTTTCAATTTTAATGTTATATGGATTTTACCAAAGTTGATGTTTAGTTCATTTTTCATGAAATCAAACTCTTAGGAAAAGTGAAAAAATTAGAAATTTAAAACAACACTACATAAATAGACAACCATAATAACAAAACAAACCCATACCTTACTCGATAAGCTTCCCACATGGATCAGCCTAGTACATCCATTCTATGTATCTGATATCAGTATCTGAGCACATGGCATCAAAACCCTCTATCTTTATTATAATAAAATCAGTCAACTATAGAATAATTATCAATAAATAATAATGAGTTATAATTAATGTGAAAGATGTAAAATATATTGGCCCAAAAATAATCCCAAATTACTAAAAATGTAAATTTTTAATCAACCTTTTTTAACAATATATATATTTATATATAAAATGATATATATAAAATTAAATTTGTGAAAAATATCCTATATATTTGATAAAAAAATTCCATACACATAACTCCATTTACCCCAACCAGTTACTTTATATAAATAAACATTATATAAGGGTTTTTTCTATAATAAAATATAGTAGTCCCAACTATAAATACATATTCACTATCCTATATATTGTATTATCATACCATGTACATATAAAATCAAAACTGTATAGATATATTACAATAAATTAACCCCTTGAAAAATACTAGATTAATGGTTATTATAGGGATAGGATGAAATGTTCAGAGGGGGTGTTGCCACTGAGAAGGGAATCCGAGAAGAAGAGAGGGAGGTGGGGGCGACCATATGTCCTTTGAGGAGTGGACCTATGATGGGGATAGGGCAGTATAAGGGGGGCCTAGTGACATCAGTGAGGAGGGGAATAGTGAGGCAGGGAAGAGGAGGTCAAAGGGGGGGAGGGTTCGGGGTCGGAGGGGGGTGTCACAGGGTGGGGGTCTCTGCTTTGTATGGAGGAGGGAGGTTGGTGGGGGTGGGGGACTGGGTGTCGCAGGGTGTGGGTCACCACATGGATCAAGGAGGATGATGTTAGGGAAGAAGGGGTGGAAAGGGTTTATGGTCACATAGAGGGAGCGGGGGAGGCGGTGTAATTAGGGTTTATTATCATTTAGTGGATGTTTAATTAAAATCTCCACTAATGGTTAAAATAATAAAATATAGAGGATGTTTTATAATACCACAACTTTATTATTAATGATAAAATTGATTTATTTTGAGGAATTTATTAAAATCACCCCTAGTAAATGATTGTATAGTACAATGATAAATTATAACACAAATATTACATAAACACTTATGAAAAGGGGAATTATAAATAGTAAAATTTTCCATGAAAACCATAATGAAATTATATAGACAATATATAAAAATAATAACCATAATTAATTTAAAAATACATGGACCTTTACACATATAAAATGGAATTCTATTATATTAATAAGTGATGAAGGTTAAAATAAAGGTAGAATTTTTTAAATCCTCAGTGGAAATTGGTGAGTAACAATACCTCTTTCGAATATTACATTTTGAAATTAAAATTCACTCTTTAAATGTTTCCATATTTATAATATTCATCATTTCCAATGTTATAATGATGTGTAGGAATAAAATCATGTTTATTAGTTGGAGAAATACAATATTATTAGATAAACATATACTTAGTATATCATACATACATGATAAAATGTTTTTCTGAAAGAATTATATACAATTTAGGTGATGAAATTTTTATAAATTCCATCATACAGAGTTCCATGGATTCCATTGGACAATATCAATATGAATGAGTATAATAGAGTAAATCAGACAGATATTTTTATATAGGGACCTAGAAATTTATCAAATAATGTTATACTAAGAGGGAAGAAAGAAAAAATATAAATTATTCTAAATGAATATTTATTATTTCCACCAAATAGAAACATTCAAATAATTACAATGTGGTTGAACTTAATGATCATTAAACAATGTGACACAGTGCTAATACATTCGAATACGGAGATGATGTCTATCTCATGTCATTGCTACTTATCCCTTGAATTGTGGAATTTGATCATTGGAATAAATTCTATAAATAAGAATTTTTTTTAATATAATAATTACTTTTAATGTTTTGAAAAATATATTATCTTAGTGATATTCTATTATAACATTTATGGGGCTTCCATAAAGCACATATTTGTGAGGGGTTTCTTTTAAACGATTTAAGGTTTTTTGGTTTATCATTGTTTTTATGATCACGTAATAAAAGGTTCTCATGGATAGAGCGACAGATGATTTTATAGTCTTTTTGATACAGGGGTCTCAAGAATAAAAAGATAGTGTATGTCTGATCAGGTTAATCAAGGGCCTCCAAGACATGGAAGATAGACCTCTTTGCAGTTTTATATTTTCAGTTACCTAAATTATTTTACAATTAATTCTTTATTAGTTTATGTCAAAGGGAAACCATTATTTTTAAGGGGTTTTGAGTTATTTTTTATGTTATTTTAAAAAGTTTTTTATTATTTATTTTACTTCTTTTTACATGTTTGTAAATTATAATTTTAGTTTTATGAAAATATTATATTATTTCAAATAAAAGTGTATTTTTAATATAATGTTATAATAAATATTATAATAATTATTTGATGGTTAAAAATTATTAGAAAATTATTGGGAAAATATATAATTTTAATTTTTGTAAAGTATAATTCACCACCTCCTGAAGAATATTTTTTGTACTATTATAAGAATATATTTTGTTTCAAAGTAGGGTTCTATATATATATTTGTTACAGTAACCATTTTTTTAGATAATTTTTTATTCAATGGGAGAATGGTTTATAAAAAGGTACATTAGAGAATCTAAATCCTAGAAGACCAGTAATATTTCTTTGTTCTAACTATGAATTTTAGTGTGATCAAATGAAGGTATTTCCTATTTAAATTTTTGTTGATAATGTTTTCCTAATGAATGGAAATTATAAAATTCTGCATACGAAAATAAAGAAAATAAGTGAAGAAAATTAAGAATATCATCCAAAGTATAGAGTTTGAATAACTTTTATTTGTTTTTGTACGTGAAACATCTGCCATGAAATTTATTCTTTTCATATAAATAGTAATATTTTAAAAAATAACAATGAAATTATTCTTGTAACCCTGATGGATTTGAAAGCTAGTAGAGATATGTTGTATTATTACTATGTGGATTTTTCTTTCTTACTATGCGTAATATATTTATCAAATGTATCAAATATTATTATCTATTGTGACCACCTTATAATCTATAAGAGAAAATAGATGAAAAATGATTATACAATATAATATACTATTTATATTTTATGAAAGGAAGATAAATTTAATTGGAAAAATATAGATGATATTAAGAATCATTCAAATCTAAATCTAGATGATATTATTTGAACTCTCATGTAGTACTAAAGAATATTTATCAATGAATTTGATAAGGAAAAGAAAAATAATGTTGTTTATTTCAAATAAACCATAGGAATGATAATATCGATGAAATCTATATCTTGTGAGAAGGCTTCAAAACCTTATAAATCAAATAAGGAATTGAAAGTTGAATCAGAATCCAGTTCCTCTTAAGATTGTGAAAATTTGATTTCTGAGATATGTAGTAGGACTATTACGAATAATGGGAATGGGAATTTTTGAAATATATATAAGAAAAAGTAGAATGATATAATTGAAAACAAGTATACTAATGAGCTGAATTTATATGAATATAAAAATATAAGGTACATCAAACCATTTTTTCCATGGTTAAAGAAGAAATAAAGAGGATTAAATATGTTTTATATGATAAGGGGAATGAAATTTTTTAAATTCCATAAGACGTATTCTTCTAGTGGTGTAGGTACTTCTTTAGATATTTCTACTAATATAATAAGTGATAATTAGAAAATAATCAAATTTTATATTATAATTTTAAAAAACGATACATGTATAATGTATCAATTGAATTTATAAGAAATATAAACATTTAATGATTATTATCAAGACTATAATGATGAATAGAGTTATACTATTTTATTTGTATAAAATATTTTTACATATAATGGAGTGGAAAGTTTGTTTTTTTAATAAAATCACATGATATATAACATTTTTGGGTGAAAAATACCAATTTTATAGAATACCATGAATGTGTCAAAAAATAACCTAAAAAATAAAAAATAAATTTATAAAAAAAACAATAGAGACTTATAATGTCAGGACATATTTAGATAAAAATAAAATGCAGGATAAAATTATGAAGGTATGAAATTGGTTATAAAATGCAATCCTAAAATACATAGATTGAAGAAGTTTTTTTTCAATGTTTACCTTTCAGAAGGAATTTGATATATATATATATATATAGAATTATTTGATCTCATTTATAAATAATTTTAGGTTTGGTTTTACATTCGAAAAATTACATTATCAATGTAACAATTATATTTAAGAATTGAACCCTTTATTATGAAATATCATAGATGTATACATTTTAAAAAATTGTATTTAAACATAGTTCAATAATTTTGTTTTTAGAGATCATATATTTATAAATATTTAAATGGTGTTCACCTAAATAATGATAGAATGATTTATATTACTAATGTATTATTTCATAATAATTCAACCCCTATGAATATTTGGGTACCAGAATACGAATATATTTATTTTAATTATAAAATATGTGTAAAAATAGCCAAAACATCTAGTATATTGATATATATTTATCCAATAATATAAGTGTAACAAATATAAAGGTTTAAATGCATCATTTAGTATAATGATCAAGTGGATATATATGGAATCCATGATATTGAAATACTTGGTAAATTTTTAATTTAAAAAGTTCAATTTTTATAAGGAAAAACGAATAATTTAATCAGTATAATTAAATTAAATGATGATGGTAATCCTGTGAACGTTAGAAATGGAAAATAAAATGTTCAATGTCTAGAAGTGAAATTATTTCTCTCTCCTAATAATCATGAGTATGTTTACCCTTCAAACCTAAAATTCCATAGAGGCCAAGACCTATCATGTCTCTGTATAATGGTTGTTCAATAATTGTTGTCAAAGAATGGTTATGACATTATAATGTTATTAATTTATCAAAACATTAATTGAAATTATTTAAAATAGATCCACTAGAGTTTAGGTTTAATACATATAATTTTATTGAACCTTGACTACTTGTAATGCAACATATGTCAAGCTTTAAATATACTAGTGAAGTGTCAACTACATAAGCTTGATAGTTATTTCACAATGATTTATTTGAAAAAAATGGACATATGTTAAGAAAACACAATTTGAATGTATTGGTTGATGAATATACTAGATATAAGTGGGTCTATTTTTGTTTCTAAAAACTCTTAATCAATTATATATTTTTAAAATTTGATAGCATGAGATAAAAATTAAAAAAAAAAATAACCCTGATTACTATTCTTAGTGAACAATGTGGATGATTTGATATTTTTTATTTTGAATCTTTTTTATTAAAAAAATAAATACGCACAACTTTTCATCTCCATAAAATATTCATAAACATTTTATACTTGTAAAAATAAATTAAATTATTCATTAAAATACTATATCCATGATGGGTGGATACTCAATTGCTAAAACATTTTCAACTGAAGATGTATTTTCTACTTGTTATACTATGAATCAACCATTAATGATAAATTTTATTAAAAAATACAATGGAGTTTTGGATATAAAGAAATCCAAAATATTCATATTTCAGAATTTCGTTATGTAAATTATTTATTTTGAATATTAAATATAATATACATAAGTCTTATCAAAAAACTGAAGAAGTAATATTTCTTGGTTATTCTATAAATATTCACGATTAAAATATTCAAAAAAAATATTTTTTAAGAAATGGTGCATGTTAAATATTAAAAAATTCAACCTTTTTTTAATCCAGAAACCCTTCCATCAGTTGATGTTTTCAAAATTTATTTTGAAACCATTTTGGAAAATTCATCAGATAAAAAAACAACTAATGAAATAATTTTAAATGTTTTTCCTCTACAAGAAATTCAACATATTCTTGAAGAGGAAAATTTTACTATGTTAAGAAGGTATATGATCTTAATGAATCATCCAACATTTAATATGATTGGTGGAATAGATAAAAATATCTAAATGAATAATTCCGATAGAAATAAATGGGAACACTCTACATTCATAACCATTTTTTTATTTACAAAGCTCAAAATGAAGGAAAACTGAACTGGGGACTCGACCCCATGACTGCAACCCTAAAACCCGAACACATTTCCAATAAATCTATCTATATGGTGAATAGGTTTTTTCATTCTTATCTTATATTGAACCTAAAAAACCTGATGATTCATTTGGTGATGAAGACAAGGTAAAGTAAATTATGTATGTGCGGAATTGTTTGAAAGGAATAATTTTTGGACTCTCGTAGAATTATCTAAGGATCTTCCATTAATTGGGGGAAATTATATTTATTTATAAAAACATGATGAAAATATAACTAATAAATGAAATAAGAAATGTATTGTTGCTAATGTATATAATCATCAATAAGGAATATTTTATGAAGGAAAATTTATAGTAGAATAATTACAAGAATATATCTCTATTATTATATCCATTGCAACACATTAAAATATTACACTTAATAAAATGGATAATATGTGTAATTTTCTTAATGGTTATGTATAAGAGGATATTTATGTTGAAAAACCATTTGATTTTCAAAATAATTTTTTTGGATTTAATTTATATACTTACTAGGGAACTTTATATACTGAAATATGCTTAATGATCCTAGTATTCTAGAATTAAAAAAATTTTATTTCAAGAAATGTTGTTAAAGTAGAAACTCATCCAACTCTTTTTATAAATAAAATATTTAATGATTCCATAATTTTTCAAATTTTATATCAATGAAATAATATTTGGATAAATTCAAAAATATATTTCTAATTCCATTATAGATATTTTATAATATGAGATTGAGATTAATATTATTGGGGAATTAGTTTTTTCAATTTGTTTTCAAGTTTGAAAAAAATTAATAAGTTTATTTATATCAATAAAACTAAAAAAAAGTTTTACTCCAAATAATTTTTTTTGAAAATACTAACAATATATGTACTCATATAAAAAAAATTAGATCATTATGAATCATGGAAACCAGTTGATCCAAATATTTTTATTAGAATGAATTCAAATACACTATATCTTGTAGATTTCAAAACTAATTTAAATTTTTCTATATATTTATGGGTATTTAAATAATAAAAAAGGAATATCATATTAAATACATTAAATGAATAATTAATTTCATTAATGTTATTTAGTTCATGTAATATTTTATTCTTCTGGGAATAATTTTGAACATTAATGTTTCCCAGATGCTAGCTTTGGTGGATTAAAATGCATAAAAAATGAACATTAGGAACATTAAATTTCAAAAGAGTGTTTTTTGTATATTTTTAATGAATGTAATAACACATAGTATCACTTTACGCTACAGAATTTGAATATATAGTAAGGTTGATTAGATTATTTTTTTCACTCCTACTAATTTTTTGAAGAGCTTACATTACATTATTTTTCTTTTGTATGTGTGCCACTATGATTTTTTAAATTCATCCAGTTTTCATAAATTATGTTTCAATTTTATACATTAATGAAATAAATGTAAGATAACAAGTCAAGGAAATATTGATAGACCAAATATGGTTTTATAGGTATGGTTTTTTGTTAAAATAATATATTCTTCTTCATGGATGTTAATAAGTTTGTTTTCAAAAAGCCCATTTGTACCTTATCTATATTTATATATAATATAATTATTATATTATTGTAGAGTTAAATTAAATTTATTAGTTAAATAATGTTACATTCCATCATTAGAAAGAAATACATGCACTCTATGAAACTAAATAATTTTTAAACTAGATGGAATTCGATTAGGTGGAGAAGCGTTCTTCATTACTAGTAAGATTACATACAAATTTAGTTAATTAGAAATATTAATTTATAAGATTATTTTTTTCTTAAGATATAAAATTTATAAATTTTTATCACCTTTGATCCAACACACAGATAGTATTTTTATGGAATAAAAACTACCTTGTGACATTGAAAGTAGATAGATGTACATTGGCAATACCTGATATATATATTAATGATTTTCATTACAATACGATAATGTTAATTTTTGTTGAGTTCATGTATAACTATATTAGAGTAATAAATATTGGGTTAGTAAATCTGAAGTTAATTTTGAAAAAATGTTTACTAACATGTTTCTTGTTAAATTCAAAGAAGTCAAAATAATTATTAATGATGCTTCCCCAATAGAGAAAATGAATTTCCTTTTGGATATATAATTTATTTGAAGATGCAGTTTTGTTTATTTTTGTGGAAAAAATTAATTAATTTATAATTCTAAAATATATATCTCATCAAAAGATTTTGAATTTCATAAAAATAAAATTAATGTCTATATATCTTCTATGAAATAATATGAATGAAATTTATGATTAATCATTTAATAAAGTCATTAAAAATAATAAGGAAAATAAAGAAATATAGAATAAATACAATGATAGTAATTTCAATCCCTTTCAGAATTATTATCATTATATTTCATCTATTTTTTCTAAGAGGATCATCAGGTTCTTCTATCTATTTAATGGACTATTCCTTAGTCCATTCCACAAAAAGATCCTTAGTACATTCCTACAATTTTTTTTCATATTTCCATTAAAAATGAAAAATGGAAATAAGTGATATATTATATTTTTCATGACAGTTCTCAAAATGTGGTAAATTTATTTCAAAACAAGTTATTGAAAATTAAAGAGATTTTTCCCAGAATTATTCTTTAAAATGACCTCTAGATTATATAGGGAAGTTCATATTTTAAAAAATTCAGAAAAAGTTATTTTAAATCCTAGTATATCATTGGATATTGAAGAATCCTCCAAAAATATTTAAATTTATATAACATCATAATATGATGGGGAATAATAACCACCCAATGTAGTGAAAAGAGAATATCCAGTCACCAAAAATCATGTTTTAACACCAAAGTAATCAAAAAAAATTCCAATGATTATATATACATTATAGAAATTTCTCATTTATGTTTTATTAGAAAAAAAAGAAAAATATATTCGTAAAAGAGTCTGATAATATTTTTTAAAAAAATGTATAATTATTACATTAACTAGCCTCCAAGAAAAATATAATAAAGGAATGAAATGAAGATTAATTATATCAATGAAATAATCAAAATAATTGATGGTGTCTTGTATATTTTCCTAATATGAAATTTAATTAAAAGTATATCCAAGGAAAATTGGAAGTTATTTAAGAGGCATGCTCTCTAAAAAATATTTCCAAATTCGTTAAATAGAATAAGAAATAGCTCAAAATATCAAAGGGAAATATTAATTTGAGTTAGTAAATTTGAATAGAATCATCAAGTGGATGAATGATGAAAAATAATATACAAAATTATTGTATTAGAAGATAAATTTAAATAACAATGAAACCAAATCTATTTAAATGTTTTTAGACAATATAAACAATAATTTAATAGAATTTGAAAAAGAAGTTTATAACATAAAAGTGGTTTAAATTCGAAAATACATGAATATCTCTCAAAAAATTAATCAGATGGAGTTTATATATGAAATGATGGAAAATATTAAGATAAAAGAAGAAATCTCAAAATATACTCAAAAGTGTCTATGAAATATGTCCGATATAGAGAAGATGTTATCCAAATTTTTTTAACTCTTAAATATTTTTAATATCTAAATTTATAATGATTTTGGATGAATTTAACTAACTTTGAATATTTTTTAATTAATTTTCTAACATTATATTAATTGGATGAATTTAATATTTTATTATTTACATGGTTACTGCATACAATTATTTAATAGAATATTTTTTCTAAAATTTCATGAAACTATTCCTATCTAAGTACATATAATTTTATAAAATAACAATGGTTTAAAAATTAGGAAAATTATTTTATATAAATAATGTTATGGAAGTATTAAAATTTTTACATTAAATTTTTTACTCTTATTTGTTTTGTAGATTGATTATTAAAAAGTGTGAGTTTTTTATGTCGAAAGAATACTTTATTTCATTACATTTCAAAATAATAAATCACTATTTAAATATTTTCATATTTATAATATTATTCATATGAAAATATATAACATTTTTTATAAATTTAATCAGTTTTATCTGATAGAGAAATCCAATATTGTTTGAAAAAAAATTATTTATTAATTTAGATAGATAAGTGCAAATGTAAATCAGGAATATGCATAAAATTTATATTAAAAATAATATTTATAAATTTCATAAAAAATGTTCTATTTATGGAATCATACATATTCCATTAGATATATTTTTACAACGTCTTCCAGACAGAGTTCATTGGAAAAATACCCAAAAATATCTCAACCTGTTTTTTAATAAGTATATTGGATAAAGAAATATATAGTGAACCATATTAGGATATATAATTTCTTAAATATATAATTTTCAATGGTTTTTAATGGTATTTAACCTAAATATCATCATACAAATTTATATTGTCCTAATATATTCGAAGAAGGAGAAGACAGTTGACCATTTCCATTAAAACTAATTATTAGAAGTGAAAAATCCAACCATCGAAAGACTATACATAAATAATACTATAATTATTATGATATGAATTTATATAATTAAAAAAACATATAATATTTAGTTACTTATACTTTAATGACCAACCAGCTATTATCTATAATGTAAATGAATTATGCATCTAATAATTTGGTTACATCATTTTTAACAATATTAAGGAGGATTGGGTTAAGTCTATGCCTGTTTTGATCTATCAATTAAGTATCACAATTAAATAATAAATGTTGTATAAAAGTTATAGTTCTAATACCATTATCGTTCATAAGTGAAAATAAAAATAATTCCCATTATACATTATAAATTCATGAAATTATAATTCAGGCTTTTAGGTCGTGAACTGGAATTAAGAATAGAAAATTTGTTTCTATTCTCGTGATATAAATATTTTAAATTTGAAGGTGATGATTATAATTACAATTCATTTGGGTTTTAAATTATTGATAAGAATTTAGATAATAGGATTTCCATAAAATTATCTATCAGAAAAGTAGAAACATCCCAAGATAAATAATAATATTTTGAATGTTGTTAAGAATCATTGATGTTTATTGAGCCCTCAATGAAAATTAAATAAATAATTTAGTATTGATTAATTAATTTTTTCATAACATTATAATATTCATCACATGAATCATTAAATATAATTTTATTCAATGTTAAAAACATAGAATGTGAATCAGAGGAGTGAAGAAAAGTTTACATTAGGATAGATAGAACATAAATTAAATTAACAGGTTAGGAAGAATTTTTTTCTATATGGTTATTCATAGAATCAATAATCTTAATATGGAAAAATAATCACTAAAATACATATAAAATATACTAAGATGTACATATATTATGGTTTTACTTGTTTTTTGATAATGTTCTTCCAATATAATTTTTAAATTTACATCATCAAATCACATTCCATTTTAAAAAGATAAATATCAATATGATAAATTTAATTTTTATCCCTAATAATAATTTCTCATATCACACCAATAGAGTGTGTTGTACTCAGTTTTTTCATTTGAATAAATTTTCAAGAATAATTAATCTCACCATCCTATAAATAATAAAAATAGATAGATGAATCATATTTGTAGAGGTATAGAAATGAAACATGGTATTGGAAAATAAATTCCCCCTTCTCATGACTAGAACATAGAAGGCTCCACGATCCATGAACTTATTGGAAAGTGGTTGATGGATCAACATTCAGATTTTTTACAACATTTCATCCTTTAATTACATAAAATTAACATTTTGTGTGCACACATATCATTCAAGAACATTGTTTATCCTATAATTTTCATCATATTATCTATCACGGGATTCTAACTTATCCCTTTAAAAATATTTCCATGTTTTATTTATCATGATTCACAAGTTAGGTTTCTATCTTATGGTGGAAATTTAGGAGGATGGAAGATGAATTTCAGGACTTTGAGTATTATAAATTTAAACTATTTCTTTTACTGGGACATTCCTTAATGCAAGTATTTTTCTCATTTAAATGTTTAGGGATGTTTGGAATAGTTATATTCTCATGATGATAACACTCTAATGGATATGTATTGTGTAAATTAACTAGTGTACCAATCTATAGGGTGATGGAACTAGTATTTATCCCATTCATCTAGTAAACTAGTGTTTGACAAGGTAATTTTCCTCTCCCTTGAATTTTTATTTCCACCCACTGATTTAGAAATTTTTCCAAATATTTTATTGGTCATAAATGAAAAAAAGGTTTTTTTATATTTGAAGAATATTTTTTTCATTTAATTCATTTGGTCGAATAGGCTAGGATTAGATTTTGGAGGTAGTATTAGGAAAGACATGTTTGGTGGTAGAGAAATTTAGGGTTGTGTTGAGGGATGAATTATTTTACCTAGTAGTTCTATGAATGTTGACATTATTTAGAATATCCACTTAACAATAGGCATGGTTATTGTTATATACATAGTTGGATAGATAATTCCTTACATTAATATTTAGTTATTTTTTGGATATCTTTGTAAAATATCATCATAAGTATTATAAGGGTATCTCAATTAAGGAAATTAATCAGGATAATTGGTTATATAAAGAAATATTCAATAATTATGCAGCATAGGAGGCGGTTTTTAACCATATGAAAGACAATGAATCTAGAGTATGGTAATTTATTAGACCTGTTGATGTTAAAATACAATATTTTAATATATGTATCCTCTAATGAATTCAAATATGTATGATATATTTCTCCAAGCACATCACCAAATTGAAACGAGGACGTCCAAATCTATTCTGGAAGAAGGTATTAATAACATTTATATGGAGGAAACCATTAATGGCATGAATTACAAACTAGAATAGGTTTTCATCATTAGAAATTCAATATATGGTGAATATATAAGATGGTATAATTCTCTGTCTATATTGTTTAAAAAAATTTAAAAATAAGATCTAATACCATAGGAAAAAGAATTCAAGAGAGTTTAGACCTAATTATATAGAACATAAACTAGGTGATTTTCTGTGGTGATGTATCTATTGGATATAAAATTGGGCCAAGATGCGAATACATTTTGTCACTACAACATGCCTAACATAAGTTTTAAATCAGCCAAGGCATTTACCATATTCATCAGAAATGTTATCTCTAATTAGAATTTTTTTTATAGTATTTTCTAGTTTCCATAAGATGATAAATGATTTGTAATGGATTTAGTTTGGGTCTATTTAATGAAATGGTTTTAGAAATCCTATTCATTCTCTAACTGAAGATGATAATTTGTTTTGTTTTCTGGGACTTAACCATCTTGATTACGATTAATTATTCATTTATATGTCATGAAACTTTGTTATACTGATTAATATTGAGATTCTTTATAGATGGAATTAATTGGATTCAATGTTTCACTACTATTTGAAGCATAATTTAGAAATTTCAAAATGCCATTTCATCTTTAGAGGTGTTATGGATTATATTAGGGGTCTATTGGGAGGATGTTTGGGTATCGATCTATCATATTATTATTTTTTTATTATTCCAATGTCCATGTTTTGTGATGAAAAAAGGAAAGATGAAAAAAAGGGTGAAATGGTGTTGGAACAAATATATTTTAGTCTATATGAGAATCTTGAAGTGAATTCTCCTACAAAAAAATGACATGGAATATCTAATGTAAAAAAACTAAGTTACTTTAGAAGATCCTTGATATCTCTAATACAATGATTAAGTCCAATATATTGACCTATTCTTTTCCCTTCAATAAACCCTTAGTATATACACAAAATCATGTTGGTGATTTGGTTTAATGGATACCACATTTATTTGAGTTATTGAAGCATACTGACGACTCTAGTTCTAATTACAATATTAGTTGTGGAGGAATTATTAACGACCATCATGGATCGGTGGTGTTGGGGTTTATTACCTTCTATGATGTAGGTAATTTCTATGTTTTAATAGATAAATTTCTTCATGATGACCTCACCAGTTTATAGGAAATAAATATCTTTCTCAATATTGGGTAATATATTTTTTTTGATTGTTAACCCCATATGATATATTCATGCTTTCTACTGCGTAGTTTATAATATCATATATAATACCAAAAGTCTATCTCTCTATTTAAAATACCAACACACATAGTGTGAAGGAAAAAAATTGGTGGATATCATAGAAAACCTTGTTAATACATCTCAACCCATCAATATTTTCCCTTCTCATGGATCACTACCCCATGTTTACATATTTATTTTTGTTGAGGACTCTCTTGGAATACACCATTTTAAGCTTATTTGACCCCAAACGTTTTTTATTTCCATGTATTTTTTAAATCAAATTTATTTCCTTTGATAAATATTAAAGATAGACACTATAAATATAATTTTAAATAGTAGTAATGAATTTTATTAACCAAATTTTGAAATATTTCAATATATACATTTATATGTATTGGTTATTTTATACAAATTTACTTAATTTATTATTGTGTTTATGAATTTCTCTAATTATACATTAGAATAGTTATAAAATAAAAATAAGTATATTTTTATTAAATTTTTTATATTAATATAATATATTATTTATTTATTTATTAAATTTTTATTACTGTTCTATAGAAATAAAGAATAATATAAAATATTATTTTAAAATGTAATTTTCCTATAAAAACAATTACTTCTATAAATTATAATTTATTTAAAATTAAATGCATATATTTTATATTGTTAAATAGAAAAAATATAATTTATTTTTAGATTCAAATAGAAAATATCTTCTGAAGTAATTTTTTCATTATCTTTCTAGAAAGACTGTTTGTATTGTGAATAGTGTAATATACTGTTTCTCAAACACTATGATTTTAATTTAATTATTTGTTTTCAAGTATGATTTGAGAATTTATGAAAATAATTTCTTTTAATATATATATTATTTATATTTTAAATTATAAATTTTAAAATATTAAATTTGTTTTAAAACTTATGGTTAACAATTTAAAACATGTGTGATATTTTTCTAAAAATAATTGTTTTAATAATTTAAACATTTAGTATTTGAAAAACAATTATTATCACCTATAGATATATAATCAAATATAATTGATATAAAATTTGGAACCATATTCCCATATTCTATAATATGGGAAATTTTATTTTTTTTAATAATGGATGTTTTATGTTTGGTAAAAATTAGTTACCATGGAAAATGATATAATAATAAAACTGAAAAATCATTTTTGAGTGTATTTTTATAAAATGTGTGTGTGAATAGGTGTTTGGGGATTAGTATGTCCTTATATATTCCCCTGCTAATTATTTTATAATGTCGGAGATAAGTTCATATAGAGTGACTTTCCATTATTGTAAACATTTGGGTGTTTAGAAAACTAACATCCCACTTCAATTACAAAAGTAGATCTCATATCTTCCCTTCCTCTCAAAACAGAACCCCCTATTTTCATCTATAACTTTACCAAAACCACTCTATGAATTTATATACACATTAAATAGGTTATTTTCTTCTCAATATATAATATTTGAAATTTATAACCCCCATATATAGGAGATAATCTAACAAGAGTGGAATAAGTTCATAACCTCACTTTCTCGATTCTATTTCATTTTATGAACTAGTTATTCATCAATATTAACATAAATATTTTAAAATGAACCCATTATTAACATTATTACACTTTTATTGAATTATAATATTCATAAAACAATTAAACAACATTTACATTTCTATTAGGTAAAATGAAAATGTTCGTCGCACATATATGCAGATTACCTCATCCCAGAAGTAACATGTTAACTTTCTATCACTGCATATGGTGTATGATTTATAAATGTAATTGAATATACAATTATAATATCTATAACTTCTTTTAGAATCATTATTGAGAAATAATATTAGTTCTCTCTCCCAATTTGATGAAAATAATAGCATCATTCATGTGTTTGTGAGGATCATCACACCATCTAATGATGTAATATATTTGTCATCACCACATTTAATCAGTGGTTTTAAGAATTCTCTTAATTTATATATATTATTTTTATAATATTAATATGGTTTTTAATAAAAATATAATTTCCAATTAATAATATGAATGAAAAACAATCAGTATAAAATTTATCGTCTTAAATTCGCGTTCTAATAATGGAATAAATTTATTCATACATTATAATTGTATTGTATAAAAAATTAATCTCAAATTTATTATAAATTATGATTTATATTAATAATTAACACTAAAATGTATCATTATTCTGCTTTTATAATAATATTATGACAATACAATCTCTTAATACTAAATTAATCATATTATGTTCATGTTTTTGTTGGTTTAACCACCTACATAAAATTTTTTATAAATTTATATAATGGATTAATATGGGAACTCTATAAATGGTGTAATATGATATAAATTTTTAAATAACTGTTTTTTTTCAGGAATTCTTATATCATTATTAAACTCATTATTAATGAAATCAAATTTCATTCGAAAAGAATCACTAAAATATACATGTTGTTGATTTCTTCTTCAAGGATAAAGAATGAAAAGGTCATGAAATAATGTTAAAACATCATAAATAATTATAATTTACCATTAAAATAAAATTATTGACATGTTAATGATTAATATGGTAATAATAATGAACACTGACAGTGCTCTTACAAAACTAGTTTGAAAAAATTATGATTACTTTCAGCATGAATAAAAAATTTGTAAAAAATAAGTATATATATAATGATAAAAAATGAAGAGTATGAATGGTTTTATTTATTAATATTGTTATTAGGTATGTATTTTAAAAAAATAATTTAATTATATAGGATGATTGGTGAATGTAAAACATGAATCATGAAAAATATAAGAGTTTTCATATCGATTTACTCTCTTTGAGTGATATATTGTATTATACTACTAATTTTTTTTATGTGGTATATATTATTCATATAAAAGATATAATAGAATGAAATATTTTTATTCATGGTAATTGAATTTTTATTTTACTCTCTGTCTCTTTGTAGAGGTTTTTATTTAAACTATTCTCAAGCTATAACAGTTTTTGTTTACTCAATTATCAATCATTAAGTTATATTTTTTATTCTTGATCATATTTCATATAATATGGGTAAAATTTTCCCTATAATTTTATTATTAGGTATTTTCTATTCACATTTCTTGGATTAATATTTTTACCACATTACCCCATTATAAAAGTTTCCAAAATCATGAATTATTTTTATCCGTAAGGGACTTTGGTAACTCAAATATATTTCTTTAAGATATGTTGATAATTATAAACATTGAACTTATATATTCTCTTTATTAATTGAGTGAATGTTTTCTATGTTGTTTTTTGGGAGAATGACTCATTTAATTCAGATATTCTAAATTTATTCTTCTCTCACCGAGATGAATATCATTATTATTAGAAACATCCATCTCTTAATTGACTCTTTATAATAATTCTATTTTTCCCTTTATTCCAATATTCTCCAAAATTTTTATGAAATATAATATGAATTATTTTCATTTATATGAATAATTCTAATTAAACCGTTTCAAAATTAAAATCTAATAAAAATATAATGATTTGGGTTCCCAAAAAAATAAATTTCATAATATTTTTCATCCCTTAAGTATTATATGTATTATCACAATATCTAGATTTCATTTGATATTTTTTAGTAATTTTCGAGGAATCATTTATCAATGTTTTATTTGAAAGGTAATTTTTCTATATTTTTCTATTCAGATTTTTTAAAATAATTTTTGGGGATGTTTAAATTCATCACTTTATGTGTCATGACCCCCTATCATGAAAGATGACGCAATTAAGGGAGACAAAAAATCAACCCACTAAGTCTCACCTCTAGTAGGCCATATGATAGAGTCTTATATGAATGATTCAAGAACAGAGGGAGTTAAAATCCCATAGTATGGGTGAACTTACCCTTTATGAATGAAACATGACTTGGATATAGGATAAACCACAACTAAAAAACTCTAGATTATATAGAAAGGTAAACCAAACCGCATCAAATATTGAATGAGTAAACAAAAATGATATATACAGATACATCTAAATTAAAATAAAAAATGAAATTATATTGTAGAAACTCAAAAATAACTCCAAACTAAAATATAATGTCATTCTTGCTCTCCAAATTCCCCCTGTAAACCCAATATATATATAGTTATATTAATAGTTATATTATGTAAGGAAATAAATAAGGCCTCATGTGCATATGGGAAAAGCTAAATTTAATGCAGTAGTGAAAAAACAGAAGAACCAACTAGAAATTACCCAAGTTATCTAACCAAACCTAGCCTTAACATGGATCACTAACAAAATCACACATAAAATATAATAATAAAACAATATTATCATCAAAAACTAAGGCTCCCACTACCTCTTCCCAAATGATTTTCCACATTCATACCCCCAACATCAAATGTCCTATACCACCATCCCTTCCTCAAAGACCACTTTATATCCCACATTAACACATATCATCCACAAATCATATCACATACTACCCACACACACCTGGTCCAAATATAAAATCACATCTCATCATGAAGACACCTAGGACCACACATCACAACCAGAACAATAGAAGTAAGTTATCTTGGAAGCAAAGGTCATAGACCTCATTCCCTCATCCTAATGTGCTTGAAACACCATATATAACATCACAAAAACATCACATATCAACTTTAGTAATAATGACTAACACGTGATATCTCACCTGAATTCACATAGTCCAACTCAAAACATCCGATAGAAGAGCACACGAGAGGGGATAAATAGTCATCTGTATCACTACCATCCTCTATGTTGGGGAATCACCCATAACTCTACTCCTCTAAAAATTGGTATAGTTATCCAACTTTTGTGGGAGCATATAATATAACATAGGCATACATGATATATAGAAAACACAAAATACCCACCCTTAATGGTTATATTATCAACACTATAACACATTGTATCACAACCATGTAACATACATCAAATATCATAACTACTACCACCACTATAGGATGCTCACCCCATAAAGGCCATATAAGCCTATTATTCCAATTAGGATAAATACCTTGAGGGGGGAGTAGGGATTGGCTTATTAATAATATTTCCACTTTAGATAAAATCTAATTTTTAAACAAAAACAATTTATCTCTCTTTCTCAAAGAAATATATGAGCGGAAATTAAATAATTCATGAGACACAAATTTTTTTACATGGTTCACCCTCAATGGTATTCATCCAATGAGCATAAAAAGGTAATGTGTGGATTGTACCAAATCCACTAAGGTAAACTACCCTTAATGGTGGTTTGGGATAGATTTCATATATTCATAGACTCATTTCATTTACAAGGTTTGGGTCAGCACATAGGTTTCGCAACGGTGCCTCCATATGTTGATTTCTTTAGGTCATTGTTGGTTTAAAAGATCACCTTAAACTTCTTCTTTCACTAACATATCATGGATGGGATTAACCCATAGTTTATGGAAATATAGTACTATTCATTACCTATATTAATAATACCATAATTATCGATGGATTCTCTATTCAAGTTCCACTTTAATTGAATAAATGAATACCACATTACAATAGATGAACAAGAAAATGACTTCTGAAAAACATTTTTGATGATCACTACCATTGTGATTAACCTCTTTCACAATGCTCAAATAGCCTTTTGTGAAGAGAATACTTTTTTTAAAACTCACAAATCCTTCATGAACTACAATTAACATTCACAAAGATCACATAGACATCATGAAACACACCTATTTCACGAAGCTAAACTATCAATTTCAATGTTATTTCCTTTCTTGAATCTAACATGGACTCTGTCAAATTCATTACTTCCTAAATGCTCAGAACATTTGGCTAGCTATCATAGCCTTTGTGGACATCATGACATTAAAATCCTACATTAACTACTCTTGAAATCCACCTTCACGAATCCATATTATGAAGATCATTGGTAGGACTCTCTAGATTTTATGAAGGGGGTAGAGGCATGTCTATATGCATTTAACCTGATTCAAGAACCTTCTGGATGTTTCATCACCATTTCTTGATGCACAACAGTTCCACCATCATTCTCCCTTTTCATGAAGATCTAAAAAAAATCTCATTATTGATGATTGTTGTAATTGAGGAAGTTACCATCAAATTCTTTGAACAACCATGAATGATCCGCTTGTGATGCTCCCCACCTTCATTGTCAGTGTTCCACACTGTTGTTTCATAAATCACTATCAGAATTCATTAAATCTCAATGAAACACCCCTCGTGAACCCCATATTCACAGAAATCATTCCTTTTACATATATTAATAATGCCATGAAAAAAATACTCTTTTAATGATTCTAGATAAACTCCATATTTTGGAATCCAAAAATTTGGAAAACATTGGGAATCAATTTCAAATTATATAAAGAATATTCTGTATCGCTTCCTTGGAATCAATTCCTCAATCATGGGTATTTTTCAACATTCCTTGAAAAATATTCTCCTAATATATGCAATATACATTGTAAATCCCCTAGTTCAATAATCACAATCAACCAAAAAATACTACAATATTAATATGATGGAATTTTTTTCAACAAGGTGAAACAATGTTTTCCTCGTTCATCTTAAATGTTTCAATATATTTATTAATTCCGAAAATTACCACACATCAACTCTTATCACATTAAATTAAATTACCATCCCATCCATTTATTAAATTTTTTTATGTTAAATCCATTAATTATATATTTATTTCCATCCCTCCTTTTCAATTTAATAGTATATTTTTTATCATATCAATTCATCCCATAGCTAACTGGGAAACTATCTCAACCAAACCACACAACTTCCAAAAAAAATAACCAACTCCAAAAAACCACACACCCATGATCATTGTCTCATAACATCACACAAGCCATCTCATCACACAAAAACAACACACCTCATCATTCATATTAACACAAATACCAAGGATCACAACCATTGCGTAACAACAACTGCACCACATCACTCAACAACCCACATCAAATGCTTTCCAAACAACCACTACATCACTACCTCACAAATCACACAAATAATCAAAGACACATAAAGAATCACCATAGGAACAACCACACACACAAAAAACGACACACACAACCACATCCATATTTATTCAGGGGTTTTACCAAATTTCTCTCTTATATTAGAATGGTTATTACCAAAAATATAGACATCTGGGGATAGAAAATTCGTAACAAAATGTACAATATTTATCCTGTCATTCAAGTTTTATCTCAAACAAACACAACAAGTTTCAAAAAAATATAACAACTACAACTCAAAAATGGATCCCAATGACCAATATTTTCAGAATTGACAACATGAATGCATAATAAACTCGAAAACATATAAAAAAGGAGTAACAATTTCAATAATTCAATATAAACATTAATTTTACACATTAAAATTAATTAAATAACCAGGTGGACCCTTAAAATACACCCAAAAGTTATAAAAATCCTGAATATTCCACACATATAAAGTAAAATAATAAGAACGAGGACCCCCTATGTCAATTAAGATTTCCTATATCAGTTCCCATTACAGGAAGATGAAGAAATCACCCATGAAACATCTCTACATAAGAAACTTGTAGGACATCCTACATCATAGATGAAGATCTTAAAAATGTTACCCAAGAACACAACCCTATCCAAACCAATCCAACTTAGTTAATCTATAAAAAACAGAAGGAAATAGATGAGAACAAGAGGATAATTGAACATTGATTGATGATTAGAAGACAATGATAAATGACAGGAAGCAACCTGTAAATATTTATCAAAGGAATACCAAGATACCTTAAGGGAGTATCGTTGGATTCCTCTGATGAGGGAGGAAGAATAGTATTTGATGAAAACATGAGGCAGTCCAACTATTATAAATATACTATATATGGGAAGTACAAGGTGTGTACCCTTTAAATGCCATGTAATTTTCAGGCTTAAGGTTTTTTTTAAAAACATGTCACCTAAAATGATTAATCAGAAAAAATATTACATGTTGTGAACAAGACTTACAAAATTCATGGAACCCACTTTAATGTTGTATAATCCATAGACAACATTTATTTCATATTATTGTAACTATTAGGAGCAATGATCCCCAATTATCTCTCTAGGACTCCCCCAAGCACCTCCAACACCAAAAACAAGCAATGTGATGGACATGGAGGATAATGACTATTACATTTGATACCTCCTTAATGTTTATACCCCTTGAGAATCCAAAAAAATGCCCATAAGGGAAAGTGGTATGAAGAACAACCCCACAAGATACCTCTCAAGGATCTAGTCATACCTTAAAGGCTACCAAAAACCGAACACAACCAAAAATCCTAAAATATCCTGACAAACCTCATCCCCTCCTATCAATAAGCACAACACTATAAAATCTAGTAAAAAACACCACCACAAACTTCCCACAAAACCATAAAGCAACCATCTGATCTCCACAACCCAATAGAACAATCCACATTTCCTTCTATATACAAATAAAAAAACCTCATCTTCCATATCAAGATACCATATTCTATGGATAGCAGTGAATCAACAACACATGTTTGATCTCATAGAATTTAATGTTCATCAATTTGGATTAATGACCTCTAAATTAAAAATATATAAGGACTTGTCATAAATCGCACATCAATGGAAAAATAACATATTATAACATAACAAAATCAAAAAACTCATCATAAAAAAACAAGGAAAATCAGAATGTAAAACATCTCTTGGTACAGGGTGCACATATGTGTCTCTCACTACCAAGTACACTACTATATGTCACAATTACTCCATAAAAATGAATGCTTTTCTCATATGAAATATCTTATTGAAGAACCTATATCTCTACGGAGGCCCCAAAAAAGTCGATGCATCTTTGATATCCAACTCTCCCTTAGTAAATAACAAGGGACTCCTCCAGAAGATATCGATGAAGCTGAGATACATGGAATACATTATAGATCATCTCCAACTTGGCGTCGACCCTGACTGGTACACTACCGCACCAACACACCCAAACAACTAAAAGGGGCCAACAAACCTAAGAGAAAATTTACATTGTATTCCAAGCCTCCACTTCCCACATTAAAGGGATCATTTCAGGAAAACATGGTATCTGATCTCGAACCCCAGTGGCCACAAACTATGATCAACATATGACTTATGATTGTTTTTTCTACACTCATCTACTATCAAACATAGTAAATATTCTCTATTTTTATTTGTGTATCATTAGGACCAAGAACTTATGACTCTCCGACTTCCATTCAACAAAATGGAGAATGATATTGATGCATGTACAATGTCTCAATGAAGGCATACCAGGGGACGTGTGATAGATATTACTATATGGAAACTTGAAAAAAGGTATGTGTCACACCCAATATCCACTAATGTTTAAGACACATGACCTTTAATTATCATACAAAGTTTGGGTGGTCTATTCATCAACTCATTTGTGAGTGGGTGGAAAGTAGTGCTTTTGTGAAACTGGGAGCCAAAATCATTTTTTAGTCCCTTCCAAACTTATATTCTAAAATGAGGATCTCAATCATTTATAAATATCCTTGGTACACCATGAATCCTAACCATATCATCCATGTACCTCCTTTCCAAAACATCAATGAATCTTGACTCACAAATCGCTGTAAAGAGATATGATTTCATCATCCTCTCCATTATCACCCAAACCATATCACTACCTACCTGAGAAATGGGATACCCTATAATTAAATCCATCATTATGTCCTCCCATTTCCACTCAGTAAAATACAAGGAATGAAACAGACCTCCAGGGACAATACGGTCTTTTTTAACAATATACAGACAAAGAATCTTTCCAGAATCATTTCTACAAACCATTTCATCCCCTACCACAAAATTTGTCTCCTAAGATATTTATATATCTTTTTAACACTAGTATACACCTCTAATGGTTAGTTTTGAAACTCATAGGTAAATCCCTAAAGAGTCACTCGTGGGACAAACACCATCTCATAGAAAAACACCCGATTCTAAATATCGTATAACATCCACTCAAGCAATTCATAATGGAAAACATGATAAAATATTACCTCTACATCTAATTCTCCCCGTTTTCAATCTTCCACCTTCCACATAAAATATTATTAAATGATCATCTTATATAGTCAACCATGTACAATTCTTTCACCAATGGTAAGATGAATCAATTTAATCTCCATATACAAATTACAAACAATTATAAGCCACATAATCTTAGGACAATCGAATCAACATATTGAAAAATAGATTTTCCTTTTATAGGCTGTAAGATATCTAAAAATAATAATCCTAAATAAACTCCATAAAAATATACTAGAATAGATCCATATCATGTTGATAGATAACATATCAAAGTCACTTATGGTCTATAAAAACACATAACACATGTGATGAGGTAATGTATCCATGACTTTAGCATGAACACAACTGGTGCCATCCCTAAAATATATGTGGAATAGTTAAATTCATGGGAAGATAACTTCCTAGACCCATAATAGATTACTTCCATTTGATTCATCAATACAAATCTCAATACGAAATGAGATTATACATTTAAAAAATAAGAAACACTTTCATTGGGAAACTAATTAACTGGATCACTAACAAACCTATTTTTCATATAACCGAATGCAGTATGTCACTGTTCTCTCCACAAAAATCCTCATATTTTCCATTAAATTCCTTTAATGGAGTTACAACTCAAGATAATTCAGCTACAAAATGTCGATAATATTCAAAAAGTCCCCAGAAACTAAGATCCTCTACCACATTATTTGGTGGCACCAATGAAACAACTGCTTCCCCCTCTGATATATCCAATTACAAAACCATCCGAGACACTAAATTTCCAAGGAAACACACCTCTAAAATCTATAATTCTATATTGGAAATCTTCTCATAAGGGTGATGGTATTGAATGGAACAAAAAACATCTTTGGTATGATTGACATTCTCATACTAAGACGTCATGTACACCAAGATATCATTGGAGAATAAGAAGATGAACTAATCCAGAAACTCACTGAACATGGATTTTATAAGTCCCATGAACAGAAATTGTGAATTAATAACTCAATGTAAAATTAAAACCTTTATAATGTTTCAATAACATCATATACAGTCTTTCTCTAGGATATCCACATACTTAAACCTCAACTCATGGTATATAGTACATGGATATATCTTATAAAACCCACTTGATCCCCTCAATAGTCTAAACATGTAATAAAGCCACGGAAGAGGGTAACTTTTCTTGAATGTTACCAGATTCAACCTCCAGTAGACTATGAAAAACAACATACTACAATAAGAATTTTTCGATAAAATACTTGATCAGCCTATGTTTATGTAATGGGTGGGATGAAACCCCGCTTGATAAGGTCATCCACATATAGACTCATCACAGGAAACTATATAGATTCCATCTGATAGAGATCCTATGAAATTAGAGATTCAATCAGATATAACTCTATACAAACTCTAAATTGTGTCGATGAGGTATTTTCCTAATCCCTTTGGGAAAACATAAAGGAAATCATCCATGACACTGGGAACACTCTCAACCCGAGATTTTACTAACATGTCCTCTAATTGCGAAAAAATAGGCTCCTTCTGTCTACCACCTAACTAATAACACCTCTTTCCAATGAAGGCTAGTCATGTTTCCTCCAAATTGAAAAAAGAAACTACTATCCAAAATAAATTGATGATTGTGTACATGTAATTCAAACAAATCATTACAAATATAATATCATATGGACATATATACAACATGAAAAGGTCTCCCCCTAAATTGTTTGTTCCCATCAGCAATCTAGATTCGTAGAACCCATCAAACAAGGAAGCCTAGCCATTGACTAGAATAGATAACAACAGGGGAAACGAAAGATCTCTAGATCTAGTAGTAATATACAGGACATAAAAGTAACCAAAAATTAAAAACAGGATCCTAAATAAAAAATTCACACACAAGGGTATATGATAAATTGATTATGCCAAGAAAAACTCCCGACTCGACTAAAAGAGATGCCTCCAAGGAGTGCATCAAACCATGACCAAATCTTATAACTCTCAACCGATGGTCTCCATGACTAAACTATGGCCATGGTCCCCATTTATGGTGATTATCATAGGGCTTAACTCTACGAACTCTACATGCTCTTGACTACTGAACAATACCCAGTGAACCCTTCCACTAGAATATATCAGAAAAAATTATTGTTGCTAAAAAGGGGACTGACTACCCACTCGAAACTAGAATCACTAAGAGGCCATACACATAGACTAGTTGTGTCTATATCTACCAAATATATGGAACACCAATGGAAAACACATGAATGGTTATGAAACCCGTCTGTACTAAATAGTTTAGAAAGAAACTACCATGATTGGTTCCCATCTCAATGGAACCCTGACTGCCTGAACACACATTGCACACTACAAAATGATCTACTCCTTAAAACAACCTATTGGACAATCTAATGGGGATCCACTACCAGTTAAATAATCACATGATAACCTCATCTTTTTTTAACCACTAGATACATTAAGTGTATAATTTGCGTGACCACATACCTAATAACATGGCATAAAGCCTCCTACAGACACTATGATATGGAATATTCATTTAGAAAAATAGATGAATAAAAGTGTAATAGGTAATTGAATCTTATTGGAAGCTCCCAAACAACTAGAATCCAAGGTTGAAGAGAGAGCATCTCTTACTTATTGGATACCCTCATCATCAATGATTGAAATTATACCTGAATCTCCCTCTCAGTGTTAGTCCATAACACATATATCTCTTTAAGGTCACTAAGAAATATCATCCAAAACGGATGCAAAGATTCTCACATTTGAGTAATTGAAAAAAATACCCAAAACATATCTTTCACTTAGATCAACCCGGAAGAGATCCCATGATCATCTATCAAGCACTCTATATTTATATCTGAGACACTTCCCATATAATTAGTAAAACTCTTCCTCTAAAAGACACCAATGGATGGCTAACATGACACATCCTCCTCTTTCATCTCAATTCTTTGATGATATGATATATTAGCTTCTTGAACCTCATGTAATTTACAAAATAGTTAATGAAAAAATAAGATCCATTATTGGAGTCAAAGAGAACATCTTATGCTTGGTAACATGGAATTTTAACAATAGTAATTTAATTCATTCATTTTATTTTCCAAAAACACCCAATTTGAACCTAATAATAAATAATTATGATTTATTTTCCTCTCACTGATCTCTAACATTGAAAAAGGTCCCACACACATGGTAATTCAATAATTCATAGAGACCTTGAACTAGATCACATGAGACCGTAAATCCCATGTCCTAGCCGGTCTCTCGGGCCTATGTCACGCACCATGGTTAATTGAAACTATAGTGATACCAACCCATAAAATCATCATTGGTCCAAATATAAAAGTCCATCCAATCTCTCAAAATTTAGCCTATGAAACTACTTTTTCATGAAACCCTCTTAACTAAGATTCCATAATGAAGAGAGAGAGATAATAACTACCTAAGTCCGACCTCCAGTAGGTCGTGAGATGCTGACTAACACTGAGGGAGAAAAATATCATAGTATGAGAGGAATTAAACTCCTTAAATGAAATAATTTTTGGGAAATAAGATAAAAAATCACCGAAAAACTCTAATATAAAATATAAATGTAAACCAAAATCTATCACAAAATGCATGAGTAAACAGAAAAAACACATACTAACGTCTCAAAATTCAATGACCAAAAATCCATGTATTTGGAAATTATTCAACCAAAACTCCAACCCTCCTAGTGATGTCTAGATAACTCCAAAAAATCGTTCTAGAAACGACATATCATTTCATATACATAGAGTTATCATACTAGGTAAACTCATGAGGGACATAACCAATGAATCATGTGAACATGTGAAATAATCATGCTAATATTATAGTGAACAAAAAACTTAACCAACAATAAACTATATATGTCATTGAAACAAACTCATACATACCACGGATCACCCACTAAATTAGACACCCAATATAACAATATAACATCATGATCATAACAAATAAAGGTTCCCCTCTACCTTTACCCATGAATTTTTTTGATATATTACCCCCATCACTGGATATCATATTCTCTCATTGGTTCATCAAAAATAAAATGACATCCTAACTACACACACTTGGACTACACATCACGTCACATCTTTCTTAGATAGGCCTGGTACACACATAATATAACATCACATCCCAAAGACACCTAGGACCACACATCACAAAAAAAATATAGATGTAGGGAATAATGAACATGAATGACATCGAACTTACGTCCTCCTCCTACCACACATGACCCCCACCACATATCACATTATGTTCACATCATGTCTCGCCCATAGACACATGTCCCAACACATCACATCACACTTTAAGTCACTGGGGGAATCACATCACTGCTTAAGGAAGATCAAGGGAGAGGGAGTAGCCACCCATCCATATCTCTACTATCCCAGATATTGGGAAAATACTTAGAACACATCAGAAATTTCCAAGAATATAAATCTCAAGTTGGGTCTGTATAAAATAACAAACAAATACATGATATAGACAAAACAGAAATCATCCAACTTATTGATTTACATTAACAACACTAACACACATTTCATCACTATGACATACTATACATCAACTTTCAAAATAGCTGAAATGATTATATGCAACACACCACAATTTTACCACACTAGAGACACACAGTTTTATACATTAAACATACATGTTTCACCAAAATTTTCATTACTCTATTTATAACACATAAAATTATGTCCCATTACATTAAATTTCCCACACATTCATTTATTATTTTTCATTTATTTCAAGCCATTCATCACATATTTTTTTCCACCCAACATTATTATCTACCCACCTAGTTTGTTTCATTTATCATCATAGATAATCATATCGATAACCAAAAAACTATCTCAACCACACCACACAATATCCAAAATAGACATAACACATCCATGAAAACACACATCCAAAATAATCATATAATCTCATCTACCATGACATATTTCCACATGAAATACATGTATATAATGTATTACACAACCACCAACTCTATGTATCATATCCATTTTTCGACAAAAACTACAAAACAACCACTACACCACAAATCAAAAACTACCCACATCACATCCAGGCAAACTAACAACTACATCGCCACCCTGTACACTACCAAAAAAAAGAAATCGAGCCCAAGAATCACCAGAAACACAACCAGACACAAACACTGTAACGCCCCGACCCCAGCTACCCAGAGTCGGTGCATTACTTCGTAACATTGGCATGATCACAAAAGATCACGTCTCGAAAGACCGATTAGTTTAGTAGCCTTGGAAACACTAGATACATTTGTAAAAGTTACATTACATCATAAAGTGAAAAACTACAATAACAAAGTCTCCATAGTCCACACTCATATCCTCTTCTGACTATTCTTGCAAGTCAGTCATAAAATACTTCTTCACAACCTGGAAAATTTTAAACATTGAAAGGGGTGAGCTCAAATGCTCAGTAAGGATAACAATAATGCGGAAGCTTTCATAAATAAACATTAACATTTAAGGCAATGTATAACTAAAACAAAAGCCTCTTAAACATGAACTTCAACATAATATGGCAAAAGTAAAATGAGATAATGCCATTTACTTCATTACACGGATATTCTACTGGTCGAATAATCACATGCAATAACAATAACCACTTTCATAATGAGGGAATGTATAATGCCGGACATTCTGAAACACTTTGTCAAGGCCTCGGCCAAGACATCTAAAATTATTAAGGCCTCGGCCAAAACCATAAATCAAATTGGGAAAGGGCCTCGGCCAATTCCACGTCTAGTTGTCTCATGAGACCTACCGATGCATCGAGGAGCTATAGCGGGCTCCACCCGTCACTTATTAAGTCCAATACATTTCTCATACGAATAGGTTTAAACATATCATAAACCATAACATAATCGTATCACATAAAACATGCATAAAGGAAACATAACATTTCCACATTTCAATCACAAGATATCAATACAACACATTGATATAATAAAAACGCTTTCAAAACCATTTTCAATACCAAAATAAAAGAAAGTTAAAACTTTGTATTTATTTTTCATTAAAGAAAAGATGGCTTATAGAGGAAGCCGAAACTCAAATAATGGTCACGGCGGCGGAGAAGTCGTTGTCGCCGCATAAGTACGGAAAGAAAAACATTCCCTTTTGTCGTTTAGCAAAATGCTTCGTATAAAAATATTCCTTTTGAATAAACGTAAAAGTCAAAGGGGTTTATACACCATATAAAAGAAAGTTGTGTATAAAACCAAATAGGACTCAATGAAAGGGGATTGAGATGAAGTCCTTAAATAGATCATTTTTTAAAATAAAATAGATCTAATATGTGTATTCACTATAGGTACACATAAAGAAAGTAAAAATACAAAATAGGACATAATAATATCATGACATAATTTGAAAGTAGGAGATTAACCCAAAGAATGGAAGTTGGGTTAAGAAGTTCCCTTACAAAGAGCATTTTTAAAATAAAATAGATCTATTATGTGTATTCACTACAAGTACACATAAATAATGTACAAATACAGGATATGACATAATAATATCATGACATAATTTGAAAGTAGGATATTAACCCAAAGAACGAAAATTGGGTTAAGAAGTTCCCTTACCTTGTGTCCGACTTGACTCAACCGTTCTTTAACCTCCTGAATAATAAACTAGAGTTAATATCTACCTTATTAAGAACCATTTTCAATTTCATTATCCTTTTTATATCACTTATTACAATGTTATGAACATTATGTAATTATTTAAGTTAATAACGGTCGTTTTGTCGATCTTTGGTACATGAGTCAACAATAAACTTCTTATAATTATAAGTTGTTCATGTGGTGAAATATCCATTATATCCAGAATTATATTAATGATGTAGATATCATATATATCATATATATACAGTATATACATTCATTTATAATATTACGTAACATTTAGAGGTAAGAAATGAAATGCACCGTTCATGGAGACGGTAAGCCGTACGTACGCATGAACGCTACTTTCATTTCAATTTCATATTTAATGGAATGAAATCATAATGATATAAATGTATAATATAATTCCAGTATAATATAGTGTATAATACCATTTACTCCATCCTTTATACATCCCACACATGGCATTAACGATTCAAATCACTTTGAGGGGGCGGTAGTCCGCACTTCCTAAAATGAAATTATCGCGTTTTACCCATAATGGAAATCATAAAGTATGCCATAAATGAGAAATACAGAAGCATAAGTAAAACAAAAACATATTATATATCATATATAAAAATAGTGACATCTTAATGGCCACCTTTGGAGGTGTTATATGAGTGTTGAACAAACATCGTTTCGTGAGGCAGAAATTCGCCATCCACAGAAACCATATGTTCTTTAACCATTAGATGTAGGTGTGTGTAAGTGTAGCTCGAATCCTTCTTATAACAACATCCTAGTATATTGAGGATACTGGTGTTGTTACAAAAGAAATGAATAAAAAGAGTTTAGGGGGTTGGAGAAGAAAAATAAAACAAAACAACATTAGAAAAGGCATTACCTCAAAATCGGGTAACTCTTTTTGATTTGAGCTAAAGGCTTCCTTGGGAAGAGTTCTGCCCAAAGTGAGGTTTCTAGGAGTAAGGAAGGAATGTTGGGAGAGTATTTGGGCAGAGGTTGGCCGAGCCAAATGGCTTGATGGTGTGAATAAGGTGGGAGAGGTGGGGGCCTTTTATAAGTGGAGAGGAGGGGCACTTTTGGAAAGTAATGAAATGTTACATTATTTCAAAATGCTTTTCGGATTATAAAGGTCCCACATCTATATAATTCGAGGCTAAGGTGATAAGGTTTCTAAATATCTTCATCCAATAGGCTTTGGACAAGTGTAAGCCTCGGATTTTGCATTATCTTCTCATTTTATTTAAATCGTCAAATAATGATGTCATCGCTGCATCATTATTATGTCATAAATACTTTAATTTATTTAATGTCTAAAAATTATAAAACAAATACTATGATGTAGGAAATCTTTTTAGCTTTCCAATGACTATTTATAATCAAAATTTGGACTTGTATAACCCCAATTAAAAATTGTTTTAGTAGAACAATTTATGTTAGTGTCATTTTCACTTTAACATTAAATAAAAAGTAATTTATGTTATTTCCCAACAAAAGTGGATCCATGGGGTCCCCAAGTTAGGCCATGGCTTGTCTTGGTCGGCCATGACTCAACCAATGAGGTTGGGACATGTGTCTAGGTCATTTCATATTATTAATGTATTATTTATACCTTAAACTACACTAATTACCACTAATCGCGATTAAGAACTTAAAAGTTACTATTCACCAAAAAATTATTTTGATCTCATTGAACCACATTTTACTTCTTAATGACAACCATGTATGTCGGATTTTTGAAAATCAAATCACAGAAGTTGTAATATTTCATTTAAACGAAAAATCAGTTATTTAACTACCACTTAGTGGTTTCACTATTCATCAAAAATTGAAGTTTTTCAGAATAAGGCCAAAATATCACCCTAAGCTATAATTGATATTCCGAATTCAAAAATGATGTCTATTTTACAAAATTCCAAACATATAAGTTGTATTAATTAATTTCATAATTAATTCCCGCTGTTACAACAAATAGCGTGTTTTTAAGAAACAATTTATATCAAAAGTTTGGCAATTGTTTATGTCCAATTTCAATGTTAAATTAATTCTAATGACCACCATTGGATAAAATGGTAAAAATATTTTCTAATTATACCTTAAAACCACTAAATAGTATAATTTATCTGTATAAATTATTTTGATTAAAAAAGTTGTTTTTATGTATTTTTCACTATTCATAAAAAATTAGAAGTTCTCAGAAAAATACCAAAAATTCAACATAGGCTAATTTCGATATTACGAATACAAAAATGAAGTCCATTTTGAAATATAAAATTTCTATAATTTTAAAAAGTGGTTATTACTATTCATAACGGCTATTTTGATTAGTTGCGGTGTGTTAGAACTCGAACTTGCGTACAATGCAAGCTATTGCATTATTGAATGAGAAGCGTATCGTGGAAGCTCGGGGTGTTACATTCTCCCCTCCTTCAATAAATTGCGTCCTCGCAATTTGAAATTTTTCTTTGATAATAAAAGGCTGAAAATAGAAAATACCTTTGTGGAAAACCCACATCGGAAATAACATTAAAAGAAAGCAGGATAAGTACAAAGGTCACCCGATATAGCCCATTCTAGGATTCTATGAAAATATGGATATGGAGGAGAAACAAACCATCAAGGTCTGATGGAGAGTTATAGAAAACAGGATTAGGAGAAAGTTTAACCATAAGAAAATCACAAACTTGTGATTGGTTAAACGGTCATTGAATCCCCAGTTGGAAAAGTTAACCGACAACATTTTTGTTTTAAGTTACCTTTTATTATGTTGAGGAATTTATTTATGAGATTTACTAAGAACGTAGGGGAATATACATACTTGTTATGTATACTTTCATTCGTTAATAAATTTTTACCACAAACCCAACTTTTACTCCAAATGGTAACGGAACTCAAAAATATTCTATTTATCCTAATTGTATAAGGTTCCAAATGTTAACACATACCATTTAGATTAGTAAAACGATTTTGTAATAACCAGGGACTTCCTGTAGGCTAGTGGTAGGAAATAAAGGCTTGTCGCACTATGGTTGTGGGTTCGATTCCTGCAGCTGTGTCCGACGCGACGGGTTATTCCCCACCCTGCAGGTTGTCCTTTTTCTAAAAATATAGTTTTATAGTATTCCAGAAATAATCTTCAGAAAAGTTTTAACCTTAAACAATACTATTCAAAGTTCAACATAATCCATCCCAACATTTATAGTTATCCAAAATACCTCTGTCCAAACTTTCTCTAAAAGGTCTCTTAATTCCAAAATCAATTGTAACATCAGATTCCCCAAACAAAGAAAAGTTTCTCTTATTGTCACATACTAAAAATATGATTACCTTAATCATATTAAAACCTTACTGAAATCAAAAAGTACTGCAGTACAATCCTTATATAGATCACATTATTCTAATAACCAGAATATAATCCATGAGTCCAAAAGCACCAATACATTAGTTATTCTGCTTCAACTGTAGTAACAGCATAAGATTGTCCTTGATCCCTTGGCCTTTTCTGAGGTAAGTTTCCCTGACGCTTAGGACATTCATTTGCATAATGACCCATTTCTCTACAATTGTAGCATTCAACTTTGACAGCCTCTTTCTTTCCCTTGCAATCACGTGCCTGGTGACCTTTTTCTCCACATTTATAACAGACTCCCATTCCTTTTAGGCAAGTACCAGGGTGATTCTTCCCACAATTATCACATAATGGAAAATCCTTCTTTCCCTTTTTCCCTTTATCTGTCTCTTGTTCCCCCGTTCTCTTCTTCTCTTGCTTTACTTTGTTGTCATAAGACTTAGAGAATTCCTTTTCTGTCTTGATAGCACACGAGACAATATCTTCGTATGATGAGAAGGATTGTGATACCAAAGCTCGACGGAGAAATGGTTTTAACCCATCAAAGAAACGATCAATCTTACTCCTTGGGTTACGTATGTAATCTGTAGCATACCTCGCTAACCTTGTAAAGTTAGCCTCATACTTTGCGACATTCTCATCCTCCTTCTGCCTCAGACTCAGAAATTGCCTTTCCATATCTGCCCGATGGTCACGAGGAAAGTATTTTTCTAAGAAAAGCTCTTTGAACTCCCTCCATTCCATATTCGATACGTCATCATCTTCCTTTGTGTTTCGAATCAGCGACCACCACTGATCGGCATCTCCAGTGAGGCGGTAAACTGCCATGACAACCTTCTCCCTTTCACTACTCCCCAAAGCCTGAAATATTTTCTCTAGGGAATTTATCCATTGCTCGGCTACTAAGGGATTTGTACTCCCATTGAACGTTGGTGGTTGTTGCCTCATGAAACGATCTAGCATTGATCCTCCACGTTGCGGATCAGGGTGCTCCATACGAGTAAGGTTGTTATTCATAACCTGCGTGAGTTGTCCCAGTATGGTAATAAGTTGATCAGCACCAGTTGTATCTTCAGGTCCACAATAATTATCTTGAGCAGGAGGGCAATCCCTACACGGAGTTCGTGCATTGATACAGTTTCCATTCCTTCTACTAGGCGCCATTTCTAAACAATGGCATAAACTAGATTAGTTTATGAATCAAAATACATAATTCCATACTTGTAAAATACTTAACATAAATTGAACTATTTATGGATATAATCCATAATCATAAAATGGTTTTATTTGAGGAAGTATATACTCATAACCGTTCATAGTGGTTTGTAAAGAAAATGAGAATTATCCTAAGCGTATCCCCCGGGAGTGTCGTAACCAAGAGTGCAGCAAGGCCCGTTGTCGTGCACCAGTTCCCGTTCGAGTCTAGCTCAAAGCGGTGTTTTCGGGTTTTACCCCTAGGTACATCTGTGCCAGAGCTGCCTCTACCTGCTCGTATCCAGACAGGGATGTATTGCTTGGAAAACTCATATCATCTCTATAATACCAAAATTCTAGGAAGTTCTTCTATACTAATCCTCAAAGCCTATCTTTGGGCTATGCGTTCTAATCAGAGTTTATCTACATCTAGCTTCCAAGGTTAGTACTAAACTGCCTCTGATACCAACTGTAACGCCCCGACCCCAGCTACCCAGAGTCGGTGCATTACTTCGTAACATTGGCATGATCACAAAAGATCACGTCTCGAAAGACCGATTAGTTTAGTAGCCTTGGAAACACTAGATACATTTGTAAACGTTACATTACATCATAAAGTGAAAAACTACAATAACAAAGTCTCCATAGTCCACACTCATATCCTCTTCTGACTATTCTTGCAAGTCAGTCATAAAATACTTCTTCACAACCTGGAAAATTTTTAAACATTGAAAGGGGTGAGCTCAAATGCTCAGTAAGGATAACAATAATGCGGAAGCTTTCATAAATAAACATTAACATTTAAGGCAATGTATAACTAAAACAAAAGCCTCTTAAACATGAACTTCAACATAATATGGCAAAAGTAAAATGAGATAATGCCATTTACATCATTACATGGATATTCTACTGGTCGAATAATCACATGCAATAACAATAACCACTTTCATAATGAGGGAATGTATAATGCCGGACATTCTGAAACACTTTGTCAAGGCCTCGGCCAAGACATCTAAAATGATTAAGGCCTCGGCCAAAACCATAAATCAAATTGGGAAAGGGCCTCGGCCAATTCCACGTCTAGTTGTCTCATGAGACCTACCGATGCATCGAGGAGCTATAGCGGGCTCCACCCGTCACTTATTAAGTCCAATACATTCCTCATACGAATAGGTTTAAACATATCATAAACCATAACATAATCGTATCACATAAAACATGCATAAAGGAAACATAACATTTCCACATTTCAATCACAAGATATCAATACAACACATTGATATAATAAAAACGCTTTCAAAACCATTTTCAATACCAAAATAAAAGAAAGTTAAAACTTTGTATTTATTTTTCATTAAAGAAAAGATGGCTTATAGAGGAAGCCGAAACTCAAATAATGGTCACGGCGGCGGAGAAGTCGTTGTCGCCGCATAAGTACGGAAAGAAAAAAATTCACTTTTGTCGTTTAGCAAAATGCTTCGTATAAAAAGATTCCTTTTGAATAAACGTAAAAGTCAAAGGGGTTTATACACCATATAAAAGAAAGTTGTGTATAAAACCAAATAGGACTCAATGAAAGGGGATTGAGATGAAGTCCTTAAATAGATCATTTTTTAAAATAAAATAGATCTAATATGTGTATTCACTATAGGTACACATAAAGAAAGTAAAAATACAAAATAGGACATAATAATATCATGACATAATTTGAAAGTAGGAGATTAACCCAAAGAATGGAAGTTGGGTTAAGAAGTTCCCTTACAAAGAGCATTTTTAAAATAAAATAGATCTATTATGTGTATTCACTACAAGTACACATAAATAATGTACAAATACAGGATATGACATAATAATATCATGACATAATTTGAAAGTAGGATATTAACCCAAAGAACGAAAATTGGGTTAAGAAGTTCCCTTACCTTGTGTCCGACTTGACTCAACCGTTCTTTAACCTCCTGAATAATAAACTAGAGTTAATATCTACCTTATTAAGAACCATTTTCAATTTCATTATCCTTTTTATATCACTTATTACAATGTTATGAACATTATGTAATTATTTAAGTTAATAACGGTCGTTTTGTCGATCTTTGGTACATGAGTCAACAATAAACTTCTTATAATTATAAGTTGTTCATGTGGTGAAATATCCATTATATCCAGAATTATATTAATGATGTAGATATCATATATATCATATATATACAGTATATACATTCATTTATAATATTACGTAACATTTAGAGGTAAGAAATGAAATGCACCGTTCATGGAGACGGTAAGCCGTACGTACGCATGAACGCTACTTTCATTTCAATTTCATATTTAATGGAATGAAATCATAATGATATAAATGTATAATATAATTCCAGTATAATATAGTGTATAATACCATTTACTCCATCCTTTATACATCCCACACATGGCATTAACGATTCAAATCACTTTGAGGGGGCGGTAGTCCGCACTTCCTAAAATGAAATTATCGCGTTTTACCCATAATGGAAATCATAAAGTATGCCATAAATGAGAAATACAGAAGCATAAGTAAAACAAAAACATATTATATATCATATATAAAAATAGTGACATCTTAATGGCCACCTTTGGAGGTGTTATATGAGTGTTGAACAAACATCGTTTCGTGAGGCAGAAATTCGCCATCCACAGAAACCATATGTTCTTTAACCATTAGATGTAGGTGTGTGTAAGTGTAGCTCGAATCCTTCTTATAACAACATCCTAGTATATTGAGGATACTGGTGTTGTTACAAAAGAAATGAATAAAAAGAGTTTAGGGGGTTGGAGAAGAAAAATAAAACAAAACAACATTAGAAAAGACATTACCTCAAAATCGGGTAACTCTTTTTGATTTGAGCTAAAGGCTTCCTTGGGAAGCGTTCTGCCCAAAGTGAGGTTTCTAGGAGTAAGGAAGGAATGTTGGGAGAGTATTTGGGCAGAGGTTGGCCGAGCCAAATGGCTTGATGGTGTGAATAAGGTGGGAGAGGTGGGGGCCTTTTATAAGTGGAGAGGAGGGGCACTTTTGGAAAGTAATGAAATGTTACATTATTTCAAAATGATTTTCGGATTCTAAAGGTCCCACATCTATATAATTCGAGGATAAGGTGATAAGGTTTCGAAAATCTTCATCCAATAGGCTTTGGACAAGTGTAAGCCTCGGATTTTGCATTATCTTCTCATTTTATTTAAATCGTCAAATAATGATGTCATCGCTGCATCATTATTATGTCATAAATACTTTAATTTATTTAATGTCTAAAAATTATAAAACAAATACTATGATGTAGGAAATCTTTTTAGCTTTCCAATGACTATTTATAATCAAAATTTGGACTTGTATAACCCCAATTAAAAATTGTTTTAGTAGAACAATTTATGTTAGTGTCATTTTCACTTTAACATTAAATAAAAAGTAATTTATGTTATTTCCCAACAAAAGTGGATCCATGGGGTCCCCAAGTTAGGCCATGGCTTGTCTTGGTCGGCCATGACTCAACCAATGAGGTTGGGACATGTGTCTAGGTCATTTCATATTATTAATGTATTATTTATACCTTAAACTACACTAATTACCACTAATCGCGATTAAGAACTTAAAAGTTACTATTCACCAAAAAATTATTTTGATCTCATTGAACCACATTTTACTTCTTAATGACAACCATGTATGTCGGATTTTTGAAAATCAAATCACAGAAGTTGTAATATTTCATTTAAACGAAAAATCAGTTATTTAACTACCACTTAGTGGTTTCACTATTCATCAAAAATTGAAGTTTTTCAGAATAAGGCCAAAATATCACCCTAAGCTATAATTGATATTCCGAATTCAAAAATGATGTCTATTTTACAAAATTCCAAACATATAAGTTGTATTAATTAATTTCATAATTAATTCCCGCTGTTACAACAAATAGCGTGTTTTTAAGAAACAATTTATATCAAAAGTTTGGCAATTGTTTATGTCCAATTTCAATGTTAAATTAATTCTAATGACCACCATTGGATAAAATGGTAAAAATATTTTCTAATTATACCTTAAAACCACTAAATAGTATAATTTATCTGTATAAATTATTTTGATTAAAAAAGTTGTTTTTATGTATTTTTCACTATTCATAAAAAATTAGAAGTTCTCAGAAAAATACCAAAAATTCAACATAGGCTAATTTCGATATTACGAATACAAAAATGAAGTCCATTTTGAAATATAAAATTTCTATAATTTTAAAAAGTGGTTATTACTATTCATAACGGCTATTTTGATTAGTTGCGGTGTGTTAGAACTCGAACTTGCGTACAATGCAAGCTATTGCATTATTGAATGAGAAGCGTATCGTGGAAGCTCGGGGTGTTACAAACACATAGAAAACATAAAAACATTGATATTTATAGATAGTCATCATCACAATAATCATTTATATTTTCATGGGTATATCACAAAAAATCCAGGGGTGACCAATTATTATTCAAATATATGTTCTTTGTGCTTTTATTCAGATATGAGAAATTTAAAACAAATCATTTCTTATCATATAATTAATACTATAATGCATGAAAGGCTAACAACGACTTCCATTTAAAAAATTTAAAATTTGAATGCATAATAATATGAAAAAATACGATGCCAAGAATGTTACAAATAGATTTTAATTTAATAATTTGAAACTGGAATGCATAATAACTTCATCAACATATAAAATATCATTATGTAAAGTGAAAAATCATCATAACCATCAATTAAAAACATTCCAATTAATTATATGATTACACCAACCCTTAATATTCATCCAAGGGTATTAAAAACATATATATCCTACACATAGAGTGTAAATGAGTGAGAATGAGGACATACCACCTTAAAGAAGCTTTCTGATCGTTCTATGAACCATTGGATGATGGAGAAACTTCATGAGAACCAACAACACATATGGAACATTTCAGTTCACCAACACTATCCTCGATGATCAAAAAACCACATATCAAATACACACGCCTTCATAATCAATACCTAAATAGAGAAACTATCATAAATAACCATAGGAGACATATGCGAACGAGAGGATAAATCATCATAGATTGATTATGGGTATCCATTGATCCAATATGAGAATCCAGAAACGAATTCCCATCAACAGAATACAATGATCCCTTAAGAGAGTGTTGTTATCCACTTGGGATGAGAGAGAGAGCATAGGGTTTTAAAATAAAAATTTCAATCCAACACATAATAATTTGTTGTATAGTAGAATTATATGGTGAGTAACATTTACATGTTGTGTAAATTACATGTTTCATGTTCTTCCAGAAAACTCATTTCCTCGATGGTTTGGCCCCCCCAATTATTACACACTGTGAATTAGCCATGGAAAACCCATGAAATACACATAATTGTTTTATAAACCATACACATTGTGTGTGTCCTCTACATCCACCTCTTAGTATCCAAAATACACATCGCTACTCTAGGAATCCTCCAATAACCTCCAACACTAAACACATGCAATAAAATGGACTGAGAGGGCACATCCCATTACACTATATATATGTTGAAAATATCTTTTTTAATTTTTTCTATTTGAAAAAATCATTCCAATTGCTCCGATAGTATAATAAAAACATTGTATATATGATCTAACTGGTCCAAAAAGAAAATATGTTTTCCTAGTATTAAAATATATTTATTATTTCCAATTTTATTATTCGAAAACTCCATAGATTTTTTTAATCAAAGCCACTATGCTTTGACATATCTAATGATTGATCAAGGATGTTTTTATATGTTATTAAAAAACTTATTTATCTAGATATATTGTGTAATTTCTTTCTCTTTTAGAGAAATCACACATCAATTCCATTATCTTGCCTAATAATTTTAGGTTTATAACATTAATTTTTCATCCTATGCATTTCATCCATAAATACCATATTTCTGATTCCATTCATTGATGGTTTCCCACATAGATTCTATATATCTATTTATTGGGGGAAATAATTATCATAACCATATTAACTATATATATATAGTTTAAATATAGTATGTTTTATTATCATTATTGAATGGTATTTTCCTATACATTTACTTGATGTCATTGGATACCCATTTAAATTCCCTAGGGTTATCCTGTTTCGATTATTGATGAAATTAGTAATTATTTCCTTAACTGAATGCATTGGGGAATGATATGACACCCATTATCCTTCCATTATATTGGTATGATGTGTTGAATAAAACCCCTTTTATCTCCATTGGTTCATTACATTATAAATAAAATTGAATTATTTTCTTCATAATAAATTATGAAACCCAATCTTATTATTGGGTTTTAATGATGTGATGGTTAGATGTTTTATTATAGAACACATATGTATGGTTAATCCTTAAATTATTTCATGGACCTATATATCCCCCCAATTCATTTTTTAGATCTTCACATATCATGAGATAATGGTGAAAAATGTAGTGATAGAAGATCAAAAAATACTATGAAGTTGTGAGCCCTAATTTTTTATGGGGAACATGTGAGTGAAGACTGATTCAACAATTGAAATAGGTGTGTTAATTCTAATTCACTATCGGAAATAGGTTGTGATAATTAATACATGGTTTTTTGATTTCTATGCTTATATACGATCAAGAATTATAAATTAATATTTTTTAAATGATATGATTAATTTTAATTATTTTTTCGTACATTATTCACTAATAAATTATATGTTCTTTGTTTGATATAACATTATTATGTGTCTTTATTATACTGATATTATTATCTTTTGTTCACTTATGATCATTTACTTTTTTAATTTATCTTCACCCTAACTGAGCATATAAGGCCCCCCTTTCTTATATTTTTACTTAACAAGGTTATAGAGAGAGGGAATGTAAAAAATATATATAAAAATTTCATACATGTAGAAATTATGGGAGCTGTTGAATAATACTAATGGGATAAGAGATTAGTTATAACATGGGAAAAATTCCATTTGATACAAAGAGAATGAGTTTATTTTGTTATTGTTTTTTCGTAATTTTCTATCAATATAAAACTAAATGGTCATTGGAATGTATTTTTTTTTAAAATATTTCACTAATTAATGAAATTAAATAGTCCTTTATATATGATACTACAATTGAGACATCGCCTGGGTGTCAATAATTTGATAATTCCACCACAAGAAATACTCTAATAGGATGGGAATATATGAAAAAACTAATTAGTCATGTCATATATGATGAGATGACCCATCCTAATATTCCTATAAAAATCCCCCACCTGCACAAATAATATAATAATAAATAATTAAAAGAAAACAAACTACAATGTAGCATGCATGTAAAAAATGATAAGATCCATAAAGATAAAATGAGAGAGTAACTAAAGATGTATGGTGGAAAAAATACACACCGAAGAACTCAAATTAAATAAATATAAGAAATGATGTATGTGATCATCAAAATGATCCATTTCCTAATAAAATATCTTTTATTACCACCACCTATAGGTACTACATTTATAATGTTCTACCGATAAAACATCCTACAATGCAATGACTATATTTTCATACTAATTTATAATTCATCAAATATGACGGTTACACAATCATATAGGGGTGAGTATAAACATATCTAGAATGATTCCCATAAAAACACAATGAAAAGAAAAAACACACCATCACCATAGAAATACAAAGGAAGATAATTTCCCACTAAGGGAAAAAGAAAATAAGCATGCAATAAAAACCATGTTATTCATTCAAGTTTGAGAACCATGAACATTATGTATGAACCATAAACACAACATAATCACAAGGATAAGATTGAATATTGTATAAAACTAAGAAATAAATTCACTCATATAAAAAATACTCACATCACCTCTTATAGTAAAAGAATTGAGGACAGATTGATCACAAAGGTAAATATACCAATATAAGGAGTAAAAACCCCAATGTATGGCTATCACTTCATCATATAGCATGCATCAGAAGAGGGAATACTATACTCCAAGGATAAAGGAATCATTCCATAAGTATACGTGGGGTGTACCAAATGCTATTAGTTGTGTGTTGGGGACCCACATATCACTAATTCCAAAAGATTAGTGATCCAATACTGATATATATGAAACACACCCTTGGTATAATGGGTATTATAAATATTTTTTAAGACTAAATTTGATCCATGACCTATATCACATGTAACTAGGGGAGTACATAACCAAATTTCGTCTCTGACATCTCTCTTACACATATTCATCACTTAAACTGAGATAAATCTTGACCCTACCCATGATTTGATATATATGTACATAGGTGATCAAATGAATCATACTATATTGATAAATGTGGAAAACCGTTATCAAGATAATTTACACAATCACCTTATTCCTACATATGTATATATATATATACATATACACTGAAAAGGACTTATAAAAGAAATTTATCACTATGGTCCTCCATAGTGACAACATGAGATATATTGTCACAACACAATTAATGAATCATTTCTCCACACAGTTAAAAATCACTTCATGCCGTATTTATAAACTATCAATATCATCCTTGTACTACAATCCACACATTTGTGGTGAATATTTCTCCTTCACAACATTGTAATAACCATCACATCACAACTCACCATGCATATGAATAACATTAGAATTTTTGGACTCCATTTAAAAATAACTCATATAAATTTTTATACACCACTAGAAAAGGGTGGTCATGGAAAAACACATAGCATTGAAGTCATGATCATTTATGAGACCCCAAAATCATTTCCTGAAATATGTTATCATATAACAATGAGACACCACTCTTTATAGTATTGCTGATCTCATTGATTATATATAGAACTAATATATATATTCCATGCCTCCACTACTGGTAACAAATGTATAAACCCATCATTTCAAGGTATAAATAATACTGCTCAAATTTATATCATGAATATGGTATTTGATAGAAAAATTCACTAATGGTATCGAATACGTGAAACAAATCAATAGTGGTTCCCATAATTTTTTTATTGTTATTGATATTGAAATGTGATTCCAAACACTAAATTTTTATAAGTGTAAGATTGATGGACTTCTAGGATCACAATTATATCAAGTGATAACAATTCATGAGATGAGAAATTTTCCATATTGCGAGATATGTTCCTTAATAAAAAAATTATCTGTACTATATAAGAATGAATAGAACATCATGAATTCATCACTTTATGAATGAAACCTCATGAATTTTTTGGATCTATATTCATGCTAAAAAAAGTTATGAGTTCAATGGTAAGAAATTCATATTCTTGATAAAGAGGGGTCAAGTAGAATTTATAAAGGAACCCTATTTTATCTGTTTATAGGTGAAAATAAAAATAGATATACCTTAATTTATAAATATTTAATTAGAATCATGATGTAATGTACACACTCACAGTACAATGGACCTCAATCAATTAAATATTGAAAAGTAATGACATGATAAAAATAATTTAATTTCACCCCAAAAGAAATATGGAAATATCATAGATATGCATGAAATGACCTCTCTTTAGGGAAATAAAAGGATCCATCATGAAAATAAAACTTCATCCAGTAATGAAACCCATCATAGAAGAATTACTATAATGTATGATGACATAATGAATGCCACTCATATTAAACTTCTAAAATAATATTAGCTTAGGAGTACAAACCACATCACACTATAATTTATACACCATGGTGTAAGGGAAAAACATAGTTCATGATAACATAACACACTATATGGAACTATTTAACTAAAAACTCAATGAATGTTTATGGGAAAAAATTAATCACCAACACACAACCCAACATTTATTTATTTTAATCATCAAAATAAATAGCCACATAAAAGGATATTGTTAATGGAATCAAATCCGAATATTTCAAACCCATGAGTTATCATGGGGTTTTTAATGCTACCATTGAATAAAAAATAATGAAATATATTATCCTAAAAATTACAATCTTTATAATCATAGATCTATACTAGGTACTTTGAGATGGTGTAATTTTCCCTGATTTATAGCTCACCCCAATCAATGAAACATGATGGTTTCTTCATGTACCTATTTAGTTGTTATGCATGTAATATCTGATGTACATTAATCAACTAGAGGATAAATTTATAATGTATAAAACATCTCCAACATTGTGTATGATCTAGATTGGATATTTATACATTATAAATAACATTATTCACTAAAAAGTCTATTTACACTACTCCATGGAAATAACCTCATGAACCCATGATCAGCCTAATCAAACTCTAAATGAATCCAATTTTTAATGATCTTAAGAATTCATATGGTTTATTGTTGTCCTCATATATCCCTAGATCACTTGTACATTCATCATCATCAGTATCACTAATTTTGGATAACTAAGTGATGAATCTCCCAACTCTATCCAATATAGGTATGACATATATATTCTTCTATATATGTCCTAAAAATATGTCATGATAATAGTTTAGTGACACATGTTTTCTATATAGAAACACCACTAGGGGAAAATGTTCATCCAAACATTGACTAAAATCAATCACACAAGACCTATACATATCCTCCAACAAATAGATAGTTCTATTTTTTTACCATATGTCAAAGGGCTGAATGTTATAAAAACACACATATTTTTTATTGAGCCTCCAACAAGATCCTCTATGGGAAACTTATGAAATTTTTTGTTGTTGCTGAAATCCTTTTTTTAAATTTTCTAAATAAACCACATTATGTGTGAGTGGGAACCTCACAATACAAGATGCCAAATTTCAAACAAAAAAAGACCAAATTTCAATCATCGCAAATATCCTCTAAAATCCACCCCAAAACATCAAAACACAAATTCATATTTCAAATTCTACTCCTCAAAGAATGCTTCTGGAATCACACACTACTGGATTTAAAGTCCACCCCTCATCGACATCGCATCACCATAAATCTGAATCCCTCGGGAAATAATCATTTCCATTTTAAAAAAACAAACAGAAAAACATCATAATGAGGCATAAATAAACATCCATCATCATCCATCCATCCAAAATCAGAGAAATAAAAAAACCTAAATCAAGTTGGAATTAAACAACACAAAAGCTTCACAGATCAGAGATTCAGTAAATGAAACAACAAAAAACAATGCACTAGAAAATGGCAACGATGCCCCTGCCTCATACCGACTCCATCGAAGCCAAATGACCAAAATGTGGTGGTCTCCCCAGGCGAAATAGCAAGACTTTCTTCGTCGAAGGGTCCATCAATAAATAGCGTGTCACTCCGTCGGTCCTGACCACACGCATCACTCTATCGATATTGACCACACACGTTGCTCCGCCGAAGGGGGTTTCTTTCCCACATGGATACTGGCCACATCGCTGATCCCAGTGCCGACAAATACAAACCTGAACAAGTGAAATATGAAACACAAAAAGAAACGGAGAAAATGAAGGAGAAGAGCGGCAAGAACCCTACCTGGCTGGAAGACGATAAGGGAGGGGGTAAGGAGAGGCGGAAATCGGGAAACCCTAAACATTATACACATATATATCCTTTTAAAAAAGAATTAAGTTGTTCGATTTTTTCACATAACAAACTACCTCCCAAATATTATCATAAACCCTTAAACAATATGGAATTCCTATTAACAATTTAACTAATATCCAACACCACTTCCATTATAGATATCCCATGGGTTTAGAAAACCATATTGGGTCCTAGTTCATTGATCACACCTACCGACAAGTGAGTCACCACATTATAAATTGAAAAATACCCATATCTATAATTGGAAACTGAACATGATGCTTGAGTCTAGGACAGATCAACATTTCAATTATTTGAACTACCTATATAAAAATATGGAACTCCCTCATAACCTCCTCATGTTGTGAGGCCAATGCCACTATTTTTCATCAAAAGTTAATAATATGATCCCCACCATTAGAGAACTGACCTAGTGAATTCACTAGTGCAGAAAAGGTTTTTTACGTCACCATTTTTTACGTCGGTTATATAAAACCGACGTCATAATATGTAAAAAGAGGTTTTTTACGTCGGTTATTTAATAACCGACGTAAAAACCTGTGTTTAGTACACCTTTAACGTCGGTTTTTTTTATAACCGACGTTATTAATCGCGCGGCTTCGTTTTTTACGTCGGTTATACATTAACCGCCGTAAAAAACAGAAGCGGGGGGCGTTTTTTACGTCGGTTATTCAATAACCGACGTAAAAAACGCGGTTTTTGAAGGCCTTTTTACGTCGGTTATAAAATAACCGACGTAAAAAAATAATCCGCAGATGTTTTTGACGTCGGTTATGGAATAACCGACGTAATAAAACGCGGATTTTGAGCCCTTTATAACGTCGGTTATAAAATAACCGACGTAAAAAAAGAACCGGAGGAAGGTTTTTACGTCAGTTATTGAATAACCGACGTTATAAATGTTTTTTAAAAAATTATAATGTCGGTTATTGAATAACCGACGTGATAACTCATTTAAAAATTTACCCAGACCCGTGGATTGTCATTCGCGAGTTTACCTTCGACAGTCGCGACTCGTCTCTCTCGCGCGTAAACCCGAATCGGCTCGTCCATTTCGTTGGTTTAGATTCGTTTTGCGATCATCGTTTCTCATATTTAATCTCCTCGGATCAATCATCTAAACTCGCAGCACTCAGGTAATCCTCCCACTCGTTCGTTTTTTTTCGCAGATAGTATATATATATGTGTTGTGATTTTTTTATGGAAACTAGCTAAGATTCTTTGATTGCGAACCCTTTTAACTCGTTTTGGCACCATAATCTTATTTATCATCCCTAGATCTATTAGTTCGACTTGCAATATTGACTAATTTTAGGATTTCACTAATTTTTCATCGTTCTCTATTAATCGCCGAGAGGGTTGGGGCGTGTCCAGGGGGGTTTACAAGGGGGTGGGTGGGTGTGGGCGGCTGTCCAAGGGTGTGGGTGGGTGTTGGGGGGTGTCCAGGGGGTGTCCAAGGGGGGTAGGGGGTGGGGGGTGGTGTTTATGAGGGGTGGGGGGGGGGGGGCTGTCCAGAGGGTTGGGGGTGTCCAGGGGGGTGTCCAAGCAGGTCGGGGGTGGGGGGTTGTGTCCAGGAGGGGTGGGGGTGCTTTCTAGAGGGGTCGGGGGCGGTCCAGAGGGGTCGGGGGGTGTCCAGGATGGTGTCCAAGGGGATGGGTGGGTGTGGGGGGCTGTCCAAGGGGGTGGCGGCCTGTCCAGAGGGGTCGGTGGGGTGTCCAGGGGGGTGTTCAAGGGGATGGATGGGTGTGGGGGGCTGTCCAAGTGGGTGGAGGCCTCTCCAGAGGGTATTTGGGGTTTACTGGGTGGGTGGGGGGGATGTCCAGAGGGTTGGGGGATGTCCAGGGGGGTGTCCAAGGGGGTAGGGGTGGGGGGTGGTGTCCAGGAGGGGCGGGGGGCTGTCCAGAGGGGTCGGGGGGTGTCCAGGGGGGTTTACAAGGGGGTGGGTGGGTGTGGGGGGCTGTCCAAGGGTGTGGGTGGGTGTTGGGGGTGTCCAGGGGGTGTCCAAGGGGGGTAGGGGGTGGGGGTGGTGTTTAGGAGGGGTGGGGGCTGTCCAGAGGGTTGGGGGTGTCCAGGGGGGTGTCCAAGCAGGTCGGGGTGGGGGGTTGGGTCCAGGAGGGGTGGGGGTGCTTTCTAGAGGGGTCGGGGGCTGTCCAGAGGGGTCGGGGGGTGTCCAGGGTGGTGTCCAAGGGGATGGGTGGGTGTGGGGGGCTTTCCAAGGGGGTGGCGGCCTGTCCAGAGGGGTCAGTGGGGTGTCCAGGGGGGTGTCCAAGGGGTTGGATGGGTGGGGGGGGGCTGTCCAAGTGGGTGGCGGCCTCTCCAGAGGGTATTTGGGGTTGTCCGGGTGGGTGGGGGGGCTGTCCAGAGGGTTGGGGGATGTCCAGGGGGGTGTCCAAGGGGGTAGGGGGTGGGGGGTGGTGTCCAGGAGGGGAGGGGGGCTGTCTAGAGGGGTCGGGGGGGTGTCAAGGGGGGTTTACAAGGGGGTGGGTGGGTGTGGGGGGTTGTCCAAGGGTGTGGGTGGGTGTTGGGGGTGTCCAGGGGGTGTCCAAGGGGGGTAGGGGGTGGGGGTGGTGTTTAGGAGGGGTGGGGGGGCTGTCCAGAGGGTTGGGGGGTGTCCAGGGGGGTGTCCAAGCAGGTCGGGGGTGGGGCGTTATGTCCAGGAGGGGTGGGGGTGCTTTCTAGAGGGGTCGGGGGCTGTCCAGAGGGGTCGGGGGGTGTCCAGGGTGGTGTCCAAGGGGATGGGTGGGTTTGGGGGGCTGTCCAAGGGGGTGGCGGCCTGTCCAGAGGGGTCGGTGGGGTGTCCAGGGGGGTGTCCAAAAGGTTGGATGGGTGTGGGGGGCTGTCGAAGTGGGTGGCGGCCTCTCCAGAGGGTATTTGGGGTTGTCCGGGTGGGTGGGGGGGCTGTCCAGAGGGTTGGGGAATGTCCAGGGGGGTGTCCAAGGGGGTAGGGGGTGGGGGGTGGTGTCCAGGAGGGGCGGGGGGCTGTCCAGAGGGGTCGGGGGGTGTCCATGGGGGTTTACAAGGGGGTGGGTGGGTGTGGGGGGCTGTCCAAGGGTGTGGGTGGGTGATGGGGGGTGTCCAGGGGTGTTCAAGGGGGTAGGGGGTGGGGGTGGTGTCCAGGGGGGGGGTGTTATATCTTACTATATTTTTAAAAAAAAATAATATTCAAGCCTATTTTTTTAAATACACATCGATTTGTTTTATATTTCAAAATAGTTTACATTCAAATTATGATTTTTTTCATATAAACATATATTTGTCTTATCTAAAAAATATATATATTTTTTCTATTTGTTATAGGTAATAATGAGTCGAAGTTGGATTACGGCACATCGAATGAGCAATGAATATGAGGAAGGTGTTGATGCCTTTTTGGAATTTTCTAAACGAAATGTTCCAAGTAGTGACATTTTTTTCTGTCCATTCCTGAAATGTCTGAATATGAAGAAGTTGATAAGTAGAGAGATAAAAGATCATCTGATTTGTCATGGTTTCAATCCGAGTTACAACCCTTGGATTTGGCATCGCGAAACTGGACAGAATGTCACTGATGATAATGAATCCCAAGATGGTAACTCCGATGGAATTGAAGAAATGATTCGTGATATTGTAGCAGAACAAATTGAGATAGAACCGACAGTTGCACGTCTATATGGTGATGCCGAAAGACCATTATATCCTGGTTGTACAGATTTTACGGTTTTGTCAGCGGTGTTAAGATTGATTAACCTGAAGGCGAAACATGGATGGAGTGACAAAAGTTTTACAGAGCTGCTACAATTGATGAAAGACATTCTTCCAAAAGATAACGATCTTCCAGATTCACATTATAAGGCCAAAAAAATATTATGCCCGATGGGATTGGGATACAAGAAAATACATCCCTGTCCGAATGACTGCATTATATATTGGAAGGAATATGAATTTCTGAAAGAGTGTCCTAAATGTGGGACATCACTGTATAAGGTGAAAGAAAAATCACAAGCTGATGTAGAGATTACAAAGCTCCCTTCAAAGGTATTTTGGTATCTTTCTATAATTCCTCGTTTCAAACGTTTATTTGCTAATTCACATGATGCAAAAAGGTTAAGATGGCATGCTGATGAGTGGGTAAGTGATGGAAAAATACGTCATCCAGCTGATTGTCCACAATGGAAGAAAATTGATGCCCAGTACCCTACATTTGGAAATGAAATTAGAAATCTGAGACTAGGATTGTGCACAGATGGAATGAATCCATACCGAACCCTCAGTAGCAAACATAGTTCATGGCCTGTTTTATTGGTAATTTACAACCTCTCTCCTGAAGTTTGTATGAAGCGCAAATATGTCATGTTGAGTATCATGATCTCTGGTCCAAAGCAACCCGGCAATGATATTGATGTATACTTGTCACCGCTGATTGATGATTTGAAACTGTTATGGGATGATGGTATTAGGGTGTATGATTCTTATAAAATGGAATATTTTCAACTGGATGCAGTGCTTCTATTCACTATAAATGACTTCCCAGCATATGGAAATTTGTCTGGATACAGTGTTAAAGGGCATAAAGCATGTCCAATTTGTGAACAACAGACGTCATATTGTCAATTGCATCATGGGAGGAAAACAGTGTACATGAGTCATCGAAAGTTTTTGCCTATGGATCACCCATATAGAAGACTAAAAAAGGCATTCAATGGCTCACAAGAATTTGATACTGCTCCAAAACCTTTATCCCCAGATTTGTATTTTGAGAGGGTGAAAAACCTTGATGTGACATTGGGAAAGACACAGAAATCTGGTAATGATAGACATATTTGGAAGAAAAGGTCAATATTTTTTGAGCTACCATATTGGAGGTATCATGAAGTCAAACATAATATTGATGTCATGCACGTGGAGAAGAATATATGTGATTCTTTGATCGGAACATTGCTAGATATTAAAGGAAAGACAAAAGATGGGTTGAATGCAAGGTTAGACCTACAATCAATGGGAATACGTTTGGAGTTAGCTCCCACTACTAAAGGAAGACGAACATTTCTTCCCCCGGCTTGTCATACATTATCTAAGAGGGAGAAAAGTAGCTTATTGCAGTGTCTTTATGATATCAAAGTGCCTCAAGGTTATTCTCAAAATGTAAAAAATTTTGTCTCATTGAAAGACTTGAAGTTGATAGGTATGAAATCACATGATTGTCACGTCATGATGCAACAAATTCTACCAGTTGCACTGCGTGGAATATTGCCCATCCGTGTCAGAAAGACTATAATGAGGTTGTGTTATTTTATCAATTCAATTTGTAACAAGGCGATTGATGTGAATGCTTTGAACATTTTGGAAAAGGATGCAATTTTTATACTTTGTCATTTGGAAATGTATTTTCCTCCAACTTTTTTTGATATGATGGTGCATTTAATGATTCATCTGGTTCGAGAAATAAAGCTTTGTGGACCTGTATATCTTCGTTGGATGTATCCTTTTGAAAGGTATATGAAAATATTAAAGGGATATGTTAAAAATCCATATCGACCTGAAGCCTCCATTATTGAAAAGTATATTTCTGAGGAGGTAGCAGAGTTTTGTACGAGCTACTTGGCTACGGCGCAACACATAGGTTTGCCTCCATCTCGCCATGAACGGGTTAATAATGAGGGAAAGAGGATTCGTGGCTTGAAAGTCAAATCACTGTCAGCTGAACATATGAAGAAGTTAGAATCATACATCTTGAATAACATAGCTGATGTTCAACCGTATATCACAATGCATATTAATGAGTTGAAACAATGTCATCCAAAGAAGAAAGAAATGTGGATTTTGAATGAGCACAACAAAACTTTTTTTCCATGGTTTAAAAAGACCTTGCTTGGTAGATCAGATGTATCAGAGACATTAAAATGGATAGTGGGTGGTCCATCTTTAAATGTGATAACATGGTCCGCTTATGACATTAATGGCTATACATTTCATACGAATGCTCAGGACAACAGAAGTGCAGTTCAGAATAGTGGTGTATTGGTGTTTGCAGAAGCAATGCATTTTTCGAGTGCTAAAGACAGAAACCCAATTTCGGCATCAAGTGCATATTATGGAGTGATTGAAGACATATGGGAGGATGATTACTTTAAAATTAAAGTTCCTGTTTTTAACTGTAAATGGTTTATCGGTAACAACAGTGTTAGACACGATGAATTTGGAATGACACTTGTTAATCTGAATAGATTGGAAGACACAGCTGATTCTTTTATAATGGAAACACATGCCAAACAAATTTTCTATGTAGTAGATCAATCAGATATGCAGTGGGCTGTTGTTTTACAAGGGAAAAACAATATGTTGGTGAGGATGAATTTGATGAAGATGCTGATTTATGTGAGATCCCTACTTCCATGGAAATATTAACAGAACATAATGATGAGTATGTTGAAGACATGGTTTGTGCCATAAGGAACGAACACGACGAAGGAATTTGGGAAAACAATCCAACTATACATTCCTAAAATTACAGGTAACACATGTTTATTTCTTGTTTACATTTAGTTTTTTCATATAATGTTAGATATTGTAAATTTTTTACTTATTAAAACATGTATCAAACCAAAACGATAAAACAATAAAAACCGTAAAGAGGAGAAGTCCTGGGCGAACCGGCTGGCCGGTGGTGGATCACCGGTTGGCCGGTGGTCCAGAGCAAAGCTCTGTCTGGTCCACCGGCCGGCCGGTGATGAGCCAGCGGCCGGCCGGTGGTGAGCCAGCGGCCGTCCGGTGGCACCAGGCAGTGGGCAAGTCTACTGCCTGGGTCCTCCGGCTGGCCGGTGATCTCACACCGGCTGACCGGTGGACTCAGTGAGTCCACTTTTCAGCTTTCTTGGGCCAACTCCTTGGAAACCTTTTGCCTGTGTTTACCATGTTTATCATTGTTTAACATGCTTACCATATTACCAATGTTTACTATTATGTAATTTAGTACACTTTTCTATTTTCTGATTAAGTAGTATTACAATATTTGAATTTGTATATTTGTGAACTAATGTTTGTTTTTTTGATTTGATGGAAAATGACAGATCAATCAGTTGATCAGCCACATGATTCTGGAGATGAGCATATTGGTCATACATCTGGGGAGGAACATTCACATGCTCCTATTACGAAAAAGAGTTCAAAGGTTGGTAAGCGTGGGTGCACACGTTTACCAAAATTATCACTTGCCCGTACGAAGGAGGAGAGGATAGTCGTGGAGTTTGATGATGATGATCTTCCTAGAGTTCCAAATGCTAATGATTTTAATGGTTTTGTAGCAACTCAGGCTAAGAGCAAAGTAAGCATTCTCTATGATGATTGGAGAGGTGTGGATAAGGCGATAATTTCTCAGCTGTGGGAGACCATTTTGGTAAGATCTTTTGCTATTGTTTGACTGTTCTTTAAATGTTTCTAGTATATATAATATTTTTAACCTCTTTTTTATCAGATGACATTTGATATTCCTGACACTGGAGGAGTCAGGAAGAAATGATTATCGTTGACTGCTAGGAGATGGAGGGATTTCACATCAACCCTCTCATATGATTTCATTTATGGTCATAGGAGTCGTGAGAATCCATGTCGTATATATCCTTTTATAGATGAAGACACATGGAGACAATTTTTTGAAAGTAGAAGAAAAGAATCATTTTTGGTAAGGGCAATGTAAACTTTTATAAGCTTTATTATATAAATGATCTTATTATTGTTTTGTTAATGATTACTTATTCTTAATTTAAAGAAAACAAGGAAATCTCATCAAGAGATCCAATCTAAAAATGTATACCCTCATAGTTTATCTTGGGGAGGGTATGCATTATTGGAAGAACAAATGATGGCAGAAAAATTTCAACAACTAAGAGCGGAGTCTTCAAGCTCTGGAGAGGTGGCCCCTCCATCCCCTCCATCTAGACATGAGAAATGGAAAAGAGCTCGGAAGGGCAAAAACGGACAATATCTTTCGGAAGAATCGAGACTCGTAGTTGAGAGGATTGTAAGATATCTATTTTATTTATTTAAGTTTACTATTTTCGTCATATATTTCCAATCATTATAGAAATGTTCAATTAATTATTACAGGACTCTCTTGAGGAGCAGAGTTCACAGGGGTCATTTACACCATATGGGAGGGAAGATATTTTATCTGTGGCATTGGGAAAGCCCAAACATCCTGGCCGTGTAAGGGGATATCCGGAAGGTGTATCGGTAAGAAAAGTGTTGCCACGTTCCTCAACTTCTAACATTGAGGGAGTTTATAAATAAAAATATAATCCTTGGAGGCTGAAGTCCATAATATTAATGCGACAATGGAGGACAAGATTAGAGCATCGGTGCAGTTTATGTTTGCAGACTTGCAAAGTCAATTTCAGGGTGCAGCTCCCACTCCACCTCTCCCAGTAGCTCCCACTCCCCCACCTCAGCCTGCGGACCCCATTTTTGATCCTCCTCCTCCGCCGCAGCTACCTACTTATTGTGAGTTGTATGTTGATGATCCTCAACATCATATAGTTGCATATGGGATGGTATATTGTATAGGAGATACAGTTCATCATCAACAGTTAGAGGTACAGAATCAGAGGGTCACTGTACAGGATATTATAGATAGATCAGCTCGGATACCATTACCTACAGATGAGGTGAAGACAGTTGGACATAGTATCAGCCATTTTTTACTTTGGCCATCCAGACTTCTTCGACTCATTACCATAGAGGTATGGATGTTATATCATTTATTTTATATTTTTATTAATGTTTTATCATTTGAAAACTAATTTATTTTTCAATTTATTTTTACAGGAATACTTCAAAGGTAAAGAAATACTGTATAGACAACAACAAAGACAGATAGCTATGACATCAGATGCAGATACTAGCAGTCTTGACAAATTGTCAAGATATTCAAATTTGTTGGCGGATCATTATGACTTTACAATGGAAGCTCAAGTCTGTGGACGTGAACTAAGTGTGGGGATTATGAAAACTGATATCATGGAGTTTGTCACTGGAGATAAGTTGGGCATCAACGTGGTGCAAATTTTTATCATGTAAGTCTTAACAGCTTTTCCTTGCGTTATATTTATTAAAAATGTATACTTATGTCTGCTTTGTATTAGGTATCTGTATAAAATTTGTGAGAGGAATGAGCTGACAGATGTATATGGATTCGTGGACCCACAATTGATTTCCCCTGAAGCATGTGCATTGGATGAGGAACAAAGAATTCTTTATATTGCTGATAGATTTGAAAAGAATGTAATCACACAGTGTTGGATGATGCCTTTTTGTGAGAGGTATGAAACACATCCCTTTCAAAGAGTTAATTATCTTTTAACATAAAAAACCATTAACGTTAAATTTCCTTTTATCAGGGATCATTGGATGTTAGGGGTTTTTTGCCCTAGGGAGAAAACACTTTATTGGATATGCTCTCTCCATGATGATGTGCGAGAAAGTTTTAAGAATATATTGGAAACGTAAGTTTCAATTTCACAATAGTTTTATATATTATAATGAATTTTAAATTTACCCCATTCGTATTATTTTCTAACAGGGAATGGGTCCACTTTCGAAAAAGCACAAAGAAAAGGAATTTCAAGATCAAATATGTACATGCGAAGGTAAATATCCATTTATAATTTGTACATTTTGATTTATTACATAAAAATAATATATTGAATTTACACTCATTCAAACAGAAATGTCATGAGAAACAAGGAATCATCGAATTCAGATATTACATGTTAAGATTTATGTATGAAATAATAACAACTGGGACAGTTCTGAGTTTTGACCTTGTAAGATTTCCTCTTTCTCATAATATTTCAATTTGATTTATTCATTATACACGTTTACTACTATCCTTTTCCTTTGTAGCTTTTTGATGACCCTCAACCCTTTAATGCTGAAGATATCAAACACTTACAAGTGGAGTGGTCAAATTATTTTACAGGTTTGATTGACTTTTAGTTGTTTGTAATGTAAAATGAAATTTTGAATATTGTCAATGTAATTGTGTATTTCGTAGTCGTTTAGGTTGGATTTAGTTTTTTTTGAAGTTGACAGTGTAAGTTTTGAATGTTATAGAAGTGAATGTTTAATTTTTCTCTACTTCTTGTTTTGGTCTACTATTGATGGTTTTTCTGGTCTGGATTTTGGTATGGGGGGAGAGGTTCCAAGGGGGTGGGTGGGTGTTTGGGGGGTGTCCAAGGGATATGGGAGGGGTGTCCAAGGTGTGTTTGGGGCTGTCCAAGGAGTCAGATGGGTGTAAATGAGGGTGGGGGGGGGGGCTGTCCAAGGGGTGGGGGGTGTCCAAGTGGTGGGGGGGTGTCCAATGGATATAGGAGGAGTGTCAAAGGGGTGTTTGGGGCTGTCCAAGGGGATGGGGGGGGGGGTTTCCAAGGGGTAGGGGGGTTTCCAAGGGGTTGGGGGGGGTGTCCAGGGGGTGGGGGGGCTGTCCAAGGGGTGGGGGTGTCCAAGGGGTGGGGGGTGTCCAAGGGATATGGGAGGGGTGTCCAAGGGGTGTTTGGGGCTGTCCTAGTGTTCGGGGGGGGGGGGGTGTAAATGAGGGTGGGGGGGGCTGTCGAAGGGGTGGGGGGGTGTCCAAGGGGTGGGGGGGTGTCCAAGGGATATGGGAGGGGTGTCCAAGGGGTGTTTGGGGCTGTCCTAGTGTTCGGGGGGTGTAAATGAGGGTGGGGGGCTGTCAAAGGGGTGGGGGGTGTCCAAGGGGTGTGGGGGGTGTCCAAGGGATATGGGAGTGGTGTCCAAGGTGTCTGGGAGTTCTGTCCAAGGGGCCGGTTGGGTGTAAATGAGGGTGGGGGGGCTGTCCAAGGGGTGGGGGGTGTCCAAGGGGTGGGGGGTGTCCAAGGGATATGGGAGGGGTGTCCAAGGGGTGTTTGGGGCTGTCCAAGGGCTCAAGGGGGTGTCCAGGGGTCGGGGGGGTGTCCAAGGGGTCTGGGAGGGCTGTCAAGGTGTAGGGGGGTGTCCAATGGGTGTTTGAGGCTGTACTAGGGGTCTTGGGGGTGTAAATGAGGGTGGGGGGTTGTCCAAGGGGTGGGGGGTGTCCAAGGGGTGGGGGGTGTCCAAGGGATATGGTAGGGGTGTCCAATGGGTGTTTGAGGCTGTACTAGGGGTCGTGGGGGTGTAAATGAGGGTGGGGGGCTGTCCAAGGGGTGGGGGTGTCCAAGGGTTGTGGTGGGGCTCCAATGTGGTGGGGGAGGGCTGGCCAGGTTGTTAGGTGGGTATAGATGAGGGTGGGGTTCAGTTCGGGCTTGGGGGAGGGCTGGCATGGTTATTTTTGTTTGGTTTCTGGTTGCTTTTTGGTGAGTGCAGTGCAATTATTTTAAAAAAATATATCGCTTTCACGTCGGTTCTTAATATAACCGACGTGCTAAAATGCCTGGGAATCGATTTACCACGTCGGTTATTTGATAACCGACGTGCTAAAACGTTTCCCAGGCCTTTTTATCAAGTCGGTTATTTAAGAAACCGACGTCATAATAAACCCGGGGAAGGGTTTATCACGTCGGTTATGTCATAACCGACGTGATAAACGATATCCCAGGCGTTTTATCACGTCGGTTTAGAAGATAACCGACGTGATAACCCCCCCCCCCCCCCCCCCGCGCATATTTATCACGTCGGTTATTAATGAACCGACGTGATAAACACCGTGATTTTAGGGATGTTACGTCGGGTTTTAAATAACCGACGTAAAAAACGTTATTTATAACGTCGTCCGTATTAACGTCGGCTAAAAACCGACGTAAAGAATGAAAAATAACCGACGTAAAAAATGTTTTCTGCACTAGTGATTTCCCAAGGTTATCTGGTCATGAATGATCTCATTTTTAATGTCACACAATTTTTCCTCACTTATTTATTCTAAAATAAGATGAAACACCACCAATAATTAATGATAAAAAACTTATCCCTCATTCATTAATGAAATTATCAATATGTCTAGTTGCTCATATTCTTCCACAATGACCTAATAATGAAATTTTCTACTAAAAATTCATCCACTACATATCCCTTAATGAGATAATTGAAAATATTTAAGTCAATGTATTATAGAAACTCCAAATAATTCCACTACCTTAGGTTAATATAACTTTATGTTGAGTGTAATATATGGAATTTTTGGAATGTGTAGAATACAATACTCTCACAAAGAACATAGTGTATTCATTTTTTCTAAGAGAACACAATTGTTTCTAGATCCAAATCGAAGTTCAAAAATATTTTCTTATGAGGTATAAAATATCTAGAAATATAATAAATTAATTATATTACCAAAATTATCAAAAAAAGTCATTCTTAGATTTAGTGGATTCACAACACACATTATACTCAACACTTTTCTCTAGAAATATCTGAGTAGGGGAACAAATTAACCATTTCTTAAAATCCTCAAAATATTAGAAACACCACTAAAACTAATGAAATGGATTCCCTTAGATTTGTATATTCAATAAAGCTAAAATCGTACAAATTTCCTCTAAAAACATATTTTAGTAACATTACAATCTAAATAATATATAAAACATAATGAAACTATTTGGTGGCTCCTAGTAAATCATTACATCAATATTTTCCAAGTACATATATACTACACCATCTAAGATAACATACCGTATGATATTGTCTTATTGAATCTAAAATTTATAATTTTATCGGTCCTAAGACAATTAGTGATCTAATATTTTATTCCTAAAAAATCCTTAAATTCATTATAAGATCATCATAAACTGATTAATATGAATGGATTTCATAGATGAAGAAAAACAATATTTAGTCCAAAAAATGGAAGAAAATATTATTCATAAAAACATTGAACATAACTAGGGTGTTCTCCACATTTAAGTAAATCACCATAAATTCATAATGACTTTAGTGATTTCGAATGTTAAATTCATGATATCTTCCTAATAAAGTAGACGATAGTGATAACCAAACCTAATATGATAATTCGTGAATATATAATCCCCCTTAATCCTGTAAAATTGGTCATTAATACTTGAACATCTATAAAATATCTTATTTTTACTTCATTCTATTATACATAGTCAATACAAATAAAAAAAATCCCATCCACATTCAGAGAGAACTACATTGGGGTTTCATATAGGGACCTATTGGGACTGATGATAACATTCTAAATAAGGTACTCTAGCTTCACCTACATATATTTGACCTTAGGATTTGACATTAAATATACTATTTATAATAATATTGTTTCATCATTATAATGATTGATAAATAATTAAATATCCCATAAAGTGTTAAACCCTGGTAATAACTCAAGAAATTTTTTATTATACTCTTATAAAATTGAAGGATTTTTATTTTAAATGTATTTTCCATAAAATATATCCAAATATTTTATATAAAGAGATAAAATTCAAATAAACACTTATACTCCCTTTTTTTCATAACTAATGATCCCATTGTCCCATGCCGGAGAATCATGACCCATGGATTTGAAGAACATCACCCTAAAATGGTAGCATTATATCAAAACCAACACAATTGATTTATAATATATGATAAGGATGATATCATTTGGATTCATCAATACAAAACATGGGTCTCATGAGAAACACTATTTTCTATGTTCCATCTTGCATCATTGGTTGTAAAAAATCGTGTCTTTTTCGATTTTGAATGTGAATAGAAATTGAATTTTTAGTTTTAAATGTCTGGAAAGGGTAAAATAGTAATTTCCATAGTTGGTGATGTCAAATAATTTTTATGTCCACTATGTTAGTACCATAATAGGGTGTTTAACCTATGATAAATGTTTGGTGGAATTCTAAGCCAATCAATTTTTATCATTATATTTAATTTTTAATATTTAATTTTTAAAATATTGTATTAGTCATCTGTGTTTGGGTGATGATATATTTTGGATGGAGCATTATATTGATACTCCAAATCACTGGTTAATTTTTTAATATTTGGTTTTTATTAGGGTTGTTAAAACTCGATTCAGGTTTTTGGACATGAGACAAGTGTTTTAAATATGAATTTAATTAATTAATTAATTAAATTAAATTAATTAAAAACTCCATCACATTTTAAAATAAAATTCTTGAAATTTGGGGGGAAAGTGATTATCCATCATTTAAAAAACCCGAGATGAAAGGGGTATGTATGTGCCACAAGACTTCATCAATGGTTACGATTGTGACCAGATTGAGGTCTAACGACTAGTTGAAGCAGTTTTGGACACAATATTGTGGTATTTTCTCCATGAGATATTTAGGTTTGGATTTTTATTCCCCAGCCACCATATACTAATATGATTGTGTGTTTAAATACTTTTTATGGATACTAATGACTCCCCTGAGGTTATATTTTATCATAATTTTGGAAAACTAGGGTTTTAGTGATGTTCATAAATATTTCCCGTTTGAAAATCCAAAACACAAAATATTGTTTTTAAGAACATACTTAATGGGATCTTTCTATTCCAGGATGACATATTTTATGGAACTACACAATGTGGACTTGAATTATACTTAATTTAGTGGTACATGGATGTGTAGATGAGTACATGGGATGATCCAGTTTTTAGAACCAAACATTATCTAGATTGTGCAAGCACTATGTAGTAGGACATATACCTGGAGTTGAGTGCATGTGAATAATCCTCATGTATGGGATACATGTATGTGAAGTTGTATATTTCCATAACCCAGATATTATTTTTTTTTGTAGTAGCACATGACCTGATCTCATGTGTTGTAGTCCTTGTAGATGTATATGTACAAGCATGAGATTTTGGAGGACAATCGTATGCTAGGGGTGCATGACTTCTACTGAATCATGGACATCATTTTGATGTTTTGGTATGATTTTTCATAGCACTGTGAGAATTGGATACACGAGGATTCCATTTGTAGTATTTCTCGATGTATAATGTGATGGAGATTCCCTTTCATCATTTTTAGGACTTCTTTGAGGTGGTTTGGGTTGATTAAGTTTTAAAGGAAGGTTTTCATATAATAATAGAATCTACCTATCTCTTGAGAGTGTGATAAGAATTCTAAAGTAAATAAGGTAATGCGAATGATTTTTGGGTGTATCATGGGTTCTCCAAAGTCCCTAATTGGTTTTAAAAGGGCCCTTTCATTATTTATCAGGATTGTGATGACACTCGAGGAGATGGATTGGATATCTCAAAAGGACCACCTAGGTTTTCATGGAAAGAGGATGGTATTGAAGACATCCTTTTTTTGTGGTTTACCATATTCTAGGCATATGAGGATATGTGACACTAGAGACATGGATATGGGTTGTTTTACCCCAAAGAGAAGGGATTTATCCCGAGAGATTAGTTGGGAATAATTATTCAAAGTGGAAGTATTTTTGTTATATTTTATCCTAGAGGATAATAAGTTAGATTCCTCCACTTGTGGTCTAGTTTTGACCATACCATGAGAGATTCATCTACATAAATTTTTACACATAGTGAAATGTCTATGAATGATTGTTAGATAAAATATATGATGGTAATTTATTTTGGGTAGTAGTGTTTATATGTTCCCCCAAGTGACCTGAACCTTTGTGAGTACTGATAATACTAAGATTCTGACGATCGACATGTGAATATGGATAGATATTGTTATGTTTAATTGTTCTTATGTTGACACTTGGTTTAATCCTTCAGTTTTGTTGATAAATGGTAAGGATGCAATGTTTTGTAACATGGTTTACTAATATTGGCTACAATGGTTGAAAAATCTGTATTTGATGCTCTGCATGTAATGTTTTACATGATTGATTTGATTCTCCACACACATATTTGATATGGATAGACATGGTGATCCATAAACATATGATAGAATTTTGGAAATGATTTTCCATATTGGTACTAATAGTTTTGTTTATGGTTTGGGCGTGAGACCGAGGGTCCATGTTTTTTTCAATTTTATATAGTAGATAATGATGGAAATGTATTTCTATAGATATGGATGAGGTTAGTTGACATTGAATTAAAAAGACAAATTTAAGAATCATGGATATGGTTCTACACATGTACTATTGAGAATTGTGGTCATGGATTTTAATTTATTTAGTTGAGATATAAGTTTGATGCATTATGTATGGGTATTATACTATATAAATAAGGTGTTATATAGAGGACTTGGGAACTAATGGTATAATTTTGGGGCCAGTGCAGGGATGATACTCTAGGAACAACCATTACTTATGTATAATTAGATGATGGATTTATGCTCTCAGAACTATGGTTTTTGATATGTGGTTTATATGTTTTACACACTCTATGGGTACAAGTAGTACATTAACTTGTCCAGGTATCTGCTGGCAATTTCTCTAGGAACCAAGAATGATATAATGATTGAATTCTTGGAGATTAATGGGGGATTCCTTGGATACAGATACAATATGTTACTTCGGATTCTCAGTGATCGATAAATTCTCAAATACACCACATAATTGGCTGAAGAAGGTATGATTGATCAAAATCATGAATATATGGATCAAATATGGGGTTTTCCCTCTATTTTTGTTGTGTTTTGGGTAGGCTGAGAATAGTTCATGAGCATGCTCCTATGATAGCAAATATTAGGATCACTTTTGGGGGTGTCCTACTAATATTTATTTATCACCCCACATACATGAACGTCAGCATGTGTGAAGAAATTATTCTATTTTTATGATTGATCTTATTTTTTTTAATAAAAAATTAGAATCCCTATATTGAATTATTGAGTAGAGATTCTCAAGTGTCTTCTAACGAACAGGGTGTAAAAACATGACAGGGAATTAGAGACTAGTTATGTGGAATAACATGGAGTGGGTTGTAGAACATGATAAACATAGTTGTTAATTTAATATATGTTATCATCCAAGTGTAAAGTTTTTGTTGTATATATTTCATGGATGTTTAAGAATATAAATTATTTATTATTATTACAAAATGATTTTATTTCAGTCTATTTATTTTTTTCCTACTCAAATTTGTATGATATGTGGTAATTTATTTATGGTTTTACATTACTATATGGGGATATATATTCCTCATTGTACCAAATTAGACATCTATTTCTTATTATTATACTTCTATATACAAGGATAAATGTCTAAGGTCAGGTGGTGTTCCGTTTTGAGATACATGTTTAGTGGAATTTGGGATGGAACAATTCAATGATGAATCAGAGGAGTTACTTTCCATTTTTTCTAATATTTATGATTTGGTAGACTATATATTTATAAATGTTTTGAAGAATGTGACATGTATCGAGATAGTGCATCATGAAAACCATTTTCAGTGGGGTTTCTAGGTAATTAGGGAATATGATTGATGTTATTGGTTTGTGATGTTATGGGTTTTTATGATTTTCTCTTCGAGGGACATAATTTTGGATTGTATTTTATATTTTTTGTTGGATTAAATTTTCTTGGACCATTATCAGAAGTCTAATTATTTGTTTTTTGACTCATGGACTATGGAAGAAAGAGGCATCTAAACCACAATGATTGGAATATAGGATCCAGTTGTTGTAGGCCCTCCACTTTTTGATTTTACATATGAAAGAGGATTAATTTTTTAACGTGTCCACAAATATGAATATAAAATACTCTATGATATCTACATGGTGTAATTTTACACATATAGGATTAATATTATATCTTTATTTCCTTTGGATGGAAATTCATGTGGATCTATAGCGGGATAGTCAATAATGAGGAGGATTACACGATCCTCTTCCATAACCTATGTGGTGACACTGTTGGGTTGTCTTTGAATATTTTCCAAAATATTAGACTCACTGTGGATGATTAATGTTTTTATTTAACTAGTTATTATGTATTGTTGTTTTTTATTGATCCTCTCGGGATTAGATTGATGTAATGGTTATGAAATAGGTTGCGCAACCTTGTTGTGGACAGTTTGTTTGGAATTCGACATTCTTTGTATGTGAGATCCTAGATATGGGTGTTTGGTATAATGATGTCATGTAAAATTTTGAAGGTAAAATGATTGATTCCCCCCTGATCGAAGGCCTTATATGAGTTTCACTAGACCTATGATGTTGTACCTCAAAACCTATGTTGATACTTGACCACTAGAGCTACGTGGGAGAACATAGTTACCTTCTTTGATGTGACACTAGTTTAGGGATTTGGTGCCTTGTGACCTTTGATGTTGACCAGTGAGAGGGGTCAACTGATTTGTTTGTTCCCTTATGAGAAAAAGGTATGAGTGGATATTTTTGGATTCAGTTAGTGATGCACAAAGGGTTCACCCTATTATGGGTTTTTTGGCACAATTGATGCATTTTGTTTTTGAGAAGAAACACTTGTGCGCTATTGTATCAAACATATAGTTGGTTTTAACTGGTGCTTGTTCATTTGGGATCCTAGACCATATATTTATTATTCTAGTGTGTTTTTTCAAGTGTTTAGGAGTTGTATTAAGATCAAAGAATGTGATTGAGGGTATGAAGTCAGGTATCTGAGCCACGTTTTCATGGTGCATGAATCATTGGATTCATAATAGATTTTTTGTTTTGGTTTCACAAAATGGGTGACAAAATATGTGTTAACAAAATCAAGGAGGTTTGAATGTGTCCTGTGTAATTTAGTTTTTTGGTTTGTGTATTGAGTTCTATAGAATCATACATGCCTGATTGTTGAATTATGAAGGCAGATGTATGTTGGTTTAGAATATATGTACTTGGGGAAAGATACTTGTGGAATTGTTGAATGAGGCCCTCTAGATAAAATTATGATGTTTTGTAATTGATAATATTTTGTGGTATTTGTTGATGAAATATTTTTATAATCACAGTCAATATATGATCATCATCAATATCATAACATCATCATGACAATGATGAGAGAGAATGTGCTACACTCATAGCTATCTAGATGTCACTTTTAGTTTGATGAATAGACTACTAGGAGTTTTTTCACATATAGTGGTGTATGTTAATCAGTATGGTGGGAAATTTACTAGTTACCAAATGTGACTAATGTACATGAGACTGATCGAACGTTAGTGAATTCCATGGGTGACGATCTTAGAAGACAATAATGATCAATATTTGATGTTTCATTTTTTACTCAGTGAGTGTGAGATAGCCACATCCAATTTTGTGGATTGGTAGTGATTGGAGCATGGTATTTATCTTGGTTTCTCAATTTTGAGGTGGAAATAGGGATTTTCATATGGTGGGAGGTTTCAAATCAGCCATGGTGACATGACCCCTGTGTGTGTAGGTTTGAGGATGCAGTGAGTACCTCATTAAGCGGGTCAGTGGACATGTATGAATGTGTTTTAATAGGTGACTCTAATGGTGGGAAGTGTGGTGGATTTGAATCAGCCACTAAAGGTTGAGTTCTATGATATAGAGAACCATGCGATTGATGATGGATTTTTGATGATGATTTGATGTCATAGAGTGTACAAATATCTATGAAATTTTCTCATTGTTCTCTTATGGTGGAAGGTGGTGGATTTACCTTCGTTGGGTCATATGCCTCATCATTGGAGTAATGAAGAGGAAAAAAGTTTTCTTACAAAAGATGAATCCAATAATTTGGGCATGAATTGATGAACAATGATGGTCAAGATGAATGGATGGAAGAGTACAGAGGATTGATTGGGATGAAATGTTTAATGGTGGGGTTTTTTAAGGAGTTGTGTTTATCCATATTTTGAATTTGAGAAAAAATTCATATTTTAGGGTTGAGAGGCACATGAATGGTAAATTGGACATGTCATTATACAGGTGATCACATATAAATTTATAGACCACTTATTTGGTCATGGGATAGGGTGTTTACCCAATGATAGGAGTTTGGGAAAATTTTAATCCATTGAAAATTTTATGGAATATTAAATATTAAATTATTCATGAATGTTTGGCTGACGATATCTTTGGATTGATTATCATATTGATTTTAGGGATTCATAACTGAGTCCATAATGGGGGGTTTTCTTAATAACGTTATAAACCCAGTTTTGGTACTGGGAAACATGATGATTGTTTTAAATCGGTAATTATTTAATTAAATAATTAAAAAACTCACCCACATTTTTTATCCTATTCATGGTATGAGGGTGGAGATGGATACTATGTTATGATATGGATGAACTGAGAGGAAAGGCAGATGTAGGTGAATATAAACATCATTCATGGAGATGATCAGGACTGAATCAAAGAGAAATGACTCTCAGGAGTGGTTTTGGACCGAAAGCTTTGATGTTTCTTCTATAAGGTATGATATGATTGATTATTATGCCTCTACCCCAATAGATTAATCTTTATAGAGTTTAAATACACTTTATAATTTCTAAGGATCCCCTGATGGGTCAACCAATTCATAATAAGGAATAAAAAGGGGTTTTAGATGTTTGTAGTGGTTTCCCATTAATAAATCATAATCTGAAGGTGTGTATTTTTTAGAACAAAAAGATTGTGTAATTAATGTTAAGTAAAGTCATAGTTTTTAGATCTACACACCATATAATTGGAGTATATTATATGTATAGGTATATGGACATGTGGATGAGTACAAGGGAAGATGATTTTTTTGAACTACACATTAGATATATGACGTACACGATGTGTAGTATCACTAGGCCATATGGCTGAGTACATGGGTAAACACCCCATTCCCTAATGACATGACTGTGTAGTAGTACAAGATCATACCCCAATTATTCCCATTCCATGTATTAGTACATGACAATACATCATGTCTTCTATTCTATATACAAGTACATACCCTGGCAGGAGAGTTTGTATTACATTATGTCTACTTGGGGTACACACCATGCACTGGCCCTTTGGTAACCTTTTAACGAATTTGGATGATTTTTCTGACAAGATTCATAATTAGGAACAATATGAGTCATTTTTGGGAGTTTCTCTTTGTATAATGCGTTAAAAAATACCTTGGAGAGAATATGCTGTGACAAATGGGTTTTCCATAACAATTAAATCCACATTTCCCCTGAAATAGATACATTTAATTATACATTTGTTAGGGACGTTATAATTACTGTTAGATATAGAATGGGTTCTCCATAATCCATTATTGGTGTTATAATGAATTTTTCCTTCATTAGAGTGACTAGGTTGTGACATGAAGTGATAAATATGTCGGGTTTGTGGGATAACCATGAGAGGCTTGGAAAATAGATTTGATTTAGGTTATCTACCAAGTGAGCGTTTTTACCTTCTAGGCCTACAAGGATATAATATTATAGATACTATGTGGTGCGATGTGTGACCCTCAAGAGATTGTTATTGGCCCGAGATAGTATTTGTGACCAAGTATTTGAATAGGAATTTCTCCAATTGTGTTATAACCTAGAGGATCCAAAGATGGATGTGTCCACATGTGCACTAGTTTAGAGAATTGCAAGAGGGATTCCTATGTTTATGTGTTGACAAAAATGTTCAAGTGGATCCTTAATTAATCTATTCACAGTTACTAGGTTCATAGAATTGGGTAGTAATAATTTGCTGGTATCCCCTTGGGGCCAAACTGATGAGTGAGTTAATGGGACAATGATGATTATGATATGAGTGGCTGTTTATAAAGTCCATGTACTGTTTTATAATGTTTTCATACATTGATAATTAGTCTTTTCCCATTGTGATATTTTTCTATGTTTGGTTTTCCATTGCTTGGATCCTTGTTAACTAACACGTGATACTATAATTGAGAGAGTTTATCATGATGCTACACGTGAATGGTTACAAATGTTAGGTGTGATGCCTCACATCAATGTTTAATAATGTTGTACATGATTACCCATTCCCAGGGGATATGATGTTGTGGGTAATGCTCTGTATTAGTAAAAAATTAAGTTTCTCATGGTTTGGGTGCTAGAATAAGGTTTTTCAATATTTAAATTTTATGTATTTGATCATGTTGAATAGGATGTTTGTTGACGCTCCTTTTTGTCACATTTTCTAAAAGAATGGAAAGGCAAATGACTTAGCACAAATTGATTCATACTTTGAAGAAAACATCAAAAATCGAAAAAGGCAGAACAAGGGATCAAGAGCACATGTGCTCTGCAAGTTATATCACTGTCGCGCAAGTATACTTGTGCGACGCATGATGCTCGTGCAAGTGAAATGTGCAACCTAAGTGATAACCGCCCGGGGTCTTCTCTAACCTATAAATAGACCTTGTGGGCCCCCCATTCGAGAGAGGATTTTTTTCCAGAAACTCAAATTTGAGCTAACAGTGCCCAAGTCTCTTCTCAAAGCTTCCGAAGCACTTCTAAGGTAATTTCTTACCTATAACGGAAGATCTAATGAGGAGGAGGAAGGCCTAAGTGTTGAAAATCCTCAACACTTGCGCGACTGAGTGGCCAACCCTTAAGGGAAAAGGCCACACTTGCGCGCCGCCTTACTCCTTCAATAGAACTTGCGCGCCCGTCTTCTGTAAGAACCTCAGGAGGATTCTAAAGGCTTTAATCAGGAGTTTCTCAAGTATTACCCAACTGGTTAAACGTCGCGCAAGTACCCCATATGTCGCGTAGGAATACCTGTGCGACCAGGACTTGCGCGCCCATGCAGTACCTGGGTGCCTACCAGGACCTGTGCGCCCCTACCTTTTTTGGGTTCCTTTCTTTCCTATTCCACCCCTCTTAATCCATTCCACCTTTTCTATTCATGAATCAGTCTTCAAGACACTTTTCAAAACCATTTATGGCATGATTTCTTGATTTGAATTCCTTATCTAAAAGGAATTCTGTGGAAAATCTCTCAAAACCTAGTGACTTACACATCATTATGTCATTAAAGATTGAGATTTCATTCATTCAACATCATCCTTTAAGATGACAGAACTCAGTTGATTTGGGCCTTCTTTTCAAGAGTAAGTCCAGTCATAATTCTTAACTTGGGAATCCTCCTTAGGAGTAAGCCCCAATTCTTAATGTCCCCAAATCTAGGTATCCTCCTCAGGATTAAGCCCCAGTCCCCAAATCTGGGCATCCTCCTCAGGAGTAAGCCCCAAACCTTAATTCCCTTAACCTGGACCTCCTTTTTAGGAATAAGCCCCAGTCATAATCCCTTAACCTGGGCCTCCTTTTCAGGAATAAGCCCCAGTCATAATTCTCAAATCTGGGCTTCCTTTTCAGGATTAAGCCCCGATCTCAAACATGGGCATCCTCATTAGGAGTAAACCCCAAGTCCCTTAATTTTTCCAAATCTCTTAACCTGTGCCTCCTTTTCAAGAGTAAGCCCCATGTTAGAGTATTCAAAATCTCCATAAAGCACATATACATTTATGGACCCTGCTCCTAGATTTCTTCGCTAAAGTAAATCCTAACCTTTCATTTATCTGGGCAGTCATACATACATAAGACCTGCATTATTTCTTATGTTTGCATCTTTCATGGAACAATTGTCTAATTTTTATACCAATACCTCTTATTTCTCACACCGAGCATGAATCACGTGAGCTTAGAGTGTAAAAGTAATTATGACATCCTTATTTGAGCCAAAAATCATAAACATCATACTCCCTTACTCAAACTACGTGGGTTATGATTCCTTTTCTAAACAAAGGATATGTAGGTAGCCCGTCTGCGGGTTCAATCCCAACTCTGAAATAATCCATGTCCTTCTGAATGAAAATAAACTTCAAGTGCCCCACTGAGTGTCTTTAAAACCATTATGGTCATCATAATGACCAAGAGACTTCTATATAAATATGTCGAAGGGTACCATTGACCATGAATCTATAATAAATACAGATGATTCTCTATCGATGAAGAACCTTGAATACATATAAAAGATTCTCTAAATTTCCTACATATCTATCATTGATTGTCTGATCTATAGGAAAACATATTTTATACTTGGTAATGTAATAAGGATTAACGAACATAACATAAATCTATAAAGAGAGTCTTGGAGTAGACAATAGTTCCCCTAAAAATGGTGTGATGAGTCCGACCTCCCATCCTCTCGACCAATGAAAATTCTTAAGCCTCATCAGTCCACACCTAATGAGCACCTACCTTTGGAAAGTAGGTCCGAATGGATTTGGAATCATTTGATGTTTCCGGTTCTACCAACAAACCCGTTAGAAAGCGATCAGAACGTTTGAAACTCCCATCAAAGGCGGTCATCCCCGAAATCTGAGGGAAACAAAAAACGGTGAACCCGACGTGAATCCTTAACCAAGCTAAAATAATGTTTTACACATTTGTTAGGCCCCTATTTAAAACTCAATTAGAGGGCCAAAAAAAACAATCATTGAAAAATGTGCTCATCTAAAATATGTAGTGGATGAATTTATCATGATTATGTCTGTTATATCAAACATGCACTCTTTTCCATGATTTTCTTCATTTCTAGAATGGATGCTCTCAAGTTCACACCTGTGAATACTGCTGCAGCAAATGCCACTACTGCTACTCCTGCTTGATCATCGTCCGTTCTAAGGATGATATCACCTACTCAGCATCTTCAACTCGGGGTATCAAATGCACTGGTTAAGGAGTAATATCAACATGGTATCATCCCAAATCTGGGGGCTGCCCGACAATCCCTCCAAGTAAACAACTCACATTGGTCGTACGGACAACGATGACCAGTGATCAAAAAGCAGGCGGTGCTGACTACCGTCTCTAACCATTTCGGGTCGTTATCCCCGGAACGCAATCACCATTCACTCCCTTATTTTGGGAAGGTGAATGAGAATGTCCCTCAAGACCATAATTCAAACAAACATGAGTCCTTCCTGAGGGTTCCCACCAAAAATCACCACCAGACTTGTGCGGCAGTGCGCCCTCAACATGATGAGGGTACCAAATCCACGCGTTCTGCTCAGGTTCCTCGAACCCGAGAAAGCAAGATGAACCACCAGAGGCGGAATCCGGTCAATAGTGAGTATGTTCTCATCTCTGCCATCTCCGGAGAAGTCCAGCAACCTAACTTGTTGGAAAGCAATGAGCAGGAACATTCACCTTCCTGTTTTAATTCTGCCTTCCAGCAGACTCGTCTGGTAGCATCATGCCAATCCCGCTAGGCAATTCCAGTGGAGTACTATAAGCAGGAACATACACATGTCTATACATCATATCCTAGTCAGAAGGATCATCTGATTACATATGATGGATCTCGTCAACCATGTTTGGCAAAGTGCAATCAGCAGGCACATACACCTGCTGGTATTAATCAAGCCTTACAACAGTCTCACTTGGTAGCATTCGGAGAAGTTAGTCGGAAAGCCCCGATAACAAATAGGAGGCAGACTTAACTCTCTGCCCCCAGACTTGAGTACTGTCAGGATTCACTGACAGGAAAAGGAGGGCAAGAGCAGGCACATACACCTTCTCCAAGCCCAAAATGGACGTATATTCTCATTCCGGCAGCTGAAGTCACCAATCATATTCTATCAATGGTGAAAGAGCAGAAGTAAGTCCCTACTCATATTCTGGATGCCTTCCATGATATTATAACAACATCAGTGACATCTCAGGGAAAGACACATAAATCTATCCCAACCAGTGGAGTGACACATCAATTATTCTCTCCGAAACAGACACACATATCTGTTCCAGTCCAAGAGGGTTGTGTGGCATACACCCTCATATCATACGGACAGCCAAGTCAGGCACATACACCTCATTTGAGTAGAGATCGTCAACCTAACCTGTCCATCTTTCCTGATCAGGCATGTACTCCTGCTCAGAGTAGCCACTTTCATCAACAAGTGGTTTTCAAGGCGAGTAAGAAGGTGTCTAAGAAAAATACCCGCCCAGCATAGTCAGGAGATCAAGAGACAATCTGTAATAAGGCCTTGCTCGATGCTGGAGGTCATGAAGCCCTCAGACAATTCTCTGTTGAAATTCATGATTCTACTTCCTCAATTCCCAATAGTTGGACCATTACTTCTGAATGTCTTCAACAGACATTTCATCATGAAGGCTTTCATCATGACCATTCGGTCGATCACGATGTTTCATCTTCATATGAGAGCCACATAAACCCTCTGTGAGGTCAGAAGGCCAAGGAGCAAGAGATCTTATCTTTTTCTGTAACCCATTATTGTGGTTCTCCGCATGATGATGAATTTCGCTATGAAATTCTTCTCCGCAGTAGTAATGCACATTTTCCGGAAAATGCTCGAGTGGAAAATGTAGTGCCGAGAAAGACATGTTATCTTTAGGCACATTCAAATGCGAAACCAATCATGTATGAAGCTTCATCTCTAGTAGGTGAAATACTTTCTCAATCAGAAGATAGCCCAAGGTGTAGGTCATTATCCGAACCACCCCTAAGTCATGAATCTTCTAGTTTGATCAATGATTTCTCTACAAATCATGTTGAATCCAATAAAGCAACAAGGAAACACTAACTCTGGTCAAATCAGGTAGAATAATCTTCATCAAATGATAATGTGGATGTCCTGAACATGAGAAAACAATTGGCGAAAGGTGAAGTGCCAGTCGTGTTTTGGCCTTTGGCTGACTCTCAGTATAATATTCCAGAAATGTAAACAGAAGATGAAATTCATGATATTCTTCTCAACATATGGAAAACACTTTATCAGTTGAAAAAGAAAGTATTATCTTATGATGAATATGAAAACTATCTTAAGATAATAGAAGGGTTACAATGTCAGATTGATTTGGCGTCTCTATCAGTCTCTCGATATCTGAAGGCTAAAAAGAAGCAGAGAGCCCTTCAACGTTCATGCTTTGGCGCACTAAGAATATTGTGTCAGTTAATCGCCAATGACCCATCTGGTATTCGTGTCAGAGGATGGGGTGTTCATGGAGCACAACATTTCGTGGTGCTCTCCAGTCAGCAAAGCCCACCAAAAATGGTCTCATTCAATGTTATTTCCCATAACCGGCCACAGTCAATGGGCTTTGTTTGTAATCAAAATCATTCCCAAGAATAGGATTCAACTAGTTCCTCTCAAAATAAAGAATACAGAGAACAAGTTGTTGAATTACTCTTCAATCAAGAAAAAGAGAATATTAAACAAGCCTCTTGTATGGATGAAGCACGTCACCAAGTGAAAGAAGTGTCAGAAATCATCCAACAGTCTTTCGAACCAGGTGATAAAAGCGGATACATGTTAATGCATCCAACTAATTTCCGAACTAAGGTTCACAAGATAAGGAGGAATTTCAACAAAGTCTCAGACATAGCATGTCAAGAACCACCCAGCTCGCCAGACTAGGGACTCTTTTAAACCAACCCTCAGATTTAACAAATAGGATTCAAGGAGTTGAGCAAGAACAGTAGGAACAGCCCCAGTCCACTGGACTGGGGAATTTTTCAAATCATCAATCCCCTCCTCAGAGAATGTAGGTCTTTTCTCGATTGGGGAAAAAACCTCAAGAGGAACGAAGAGCCAAATTATTAGGAGATTCCCTCCAAATTATGGTTCGTCAAGAAGTTCCCGAGGGATCGAATCAACAAAAGGTAATGTCTCATCAAAGACATGGAAGAAGAAAATATCACAGAAATGCTGATAGAAAGGATGTGATGAGTTATGCATCAATCAATGTCATCAATGTCGTTGTTGCTGATCCACCAAATGAGGCTCACTCAGGGGATTCAGATGAAGAGGTTCTTACTCAAGAAGATGTAATCACTGACACAAATGAAGAAGGTATGCGTACACAAAGTCAAAGGATTACTCAGAACCTAGGTAATCCTTCGAGTAACCCACTTCCCCCTCTCTAAAAAGTATCCAACAAAGGAAAGGAAAAGAACCAGGTTATATATCCTTCCTCTGGAGAAGGTCAATCCCTCTCACTAGAGCAAAGGTTTTCACAACAGGAGGAAGAAATGAAGGAATTAAGAAGGTTGAATGCAAAACTACATCAGAGTAGTCTTCTTCTTAAGCATGATGGAGTCAGTCAGCCAAAGGAATTTGTTGCAGCTACTGAGATTAATCAGGAATATCCTCTTCTTTAAGTACACCCTCACAGCTCTAATCTTATGGGTCATGTGCAACAACAGTTGGCAGTGCTACAATCAGTCGCAGCACCAATCACAACATTTTTCCAAGCTATAGTCATTGCACCTACCCAATTCCAAGTTCACCCATATGTTTTTAAAAAGTTACTAACTACTATTGAGTCATTAATAGCTCAGTTAGAAACTATGGAAGGGAAACGCGCGCAAGTTCAACCAGAAAAGAAAGTTTACCCTGAATGGGTAGATTCAATTTCTCATCCATCCAGTTTTGGGAACCCTGTATTCCCTATTTTCAATGGATCAGGCGATCCTGAACAGCATTTGACACATTATGTGTCTTGTTGTGATCCTATGATGGGAACTCCGGAGCAGCAAGAAGCAGTGAAAATCAGATGCTTCATGCAAACCTTGCGAGGACCAACTTTTGTTTGGTATACATGTTTGCAATCTCAGTCAATTACCGGATGGGAGGATCTTTGCCAAAAATTCCTCCTTCAGTTCAGCTCAACTTTTCCAAAGACAACAGTTTTCGATCATACAAACTGTAAGCAAAGGGAGAATGAAAGGGTATCTGATTTCTTTCCTCGATGGAAGGGATTAACATATTACTTGTGTTTAGAACTCCCTCAAAAAGAATTGTTGCCAATATGTGTGGCATATCTGCATGACGAATTATGCACACCATTAATCCCTGTGAAATACACTGGAGGGTTTCAGGACCTTACTTCAATCGCTCAGCAGATTGAAGATTCTCTTATAAACACTAAGGCTAAATCTCGTGTAATTACATCAGCTCCAGGAAAGAGAATGGGTAAAGTAGAAACTGCTACAGTTATGCTTAAACAAGCACCTGTACCTATTTCTACCTCAAAACCTTCATTTTCTTGAAGGGATCCAACTTTTGAGCGCCAACAACAAAGGGCTTTTCGTCCAGATGATCAAAAAGATAAAATACAAAAACAATTCGAGGATCTGAAGAGAAAAACAAACTCTTTTTGAAATGATCAAGTTCCTGGTTATTTCATTTCGGCTCTGGAAAACAATTTGGTTCAATTTCCAATACCCAAGAGGCCAAACAAGAAAGGAGATGGAGACCATCCTAATTATTGCTCTTTTCATCAAATTTTGGGGAATCCCATCTAGGAATGTTCCTTATTCAAAGACCTCCTTCAAAAGATGGTCGACTCGGGACAAGTCACATTGAAAGGCTCCTCAGCCCAGGTAACATGTGTCACTGCTATAGTTCCAGAGGAGGAAAGTGAATGGCAAGAAGTCAAAAGCAAAAATGCACAGAAGTATGATGATTGGATGGTCAGAAAGACAATCAATCGAACTAATGCTATTTCGAGAACACAATTAAAGAAACCAATTGTGTCTTCTGTCATGAATGTTGCGTAAAAACCCTCTTCGTCATAGGGAAAGTACCCAATGAAATGGCATGATTCAAAGAAAGAAAAAGAATCTGAAGATGATGAGGATGTGTCAAATCCTAAGTTGTCTTTGACATTGGCGGACTTAATTTCATCTACTTCAAAGCCACGGGCACCACCCCACCAAACGGCACAGCCTAAACATGCTAATCAGGCAGAGTCTTCATCAAACGAAGTGTTAATAATTGGTTCTGTTAATATGATTCAATTCGCAAATCCATATGCCAATCGTAGTTTCGATTTCAATGATCCTAAATTCCCTGTATAGAACAGAGGAATTAGAGGAAGTTCCAGGGGCTCAGGATACATGGGAATACATGGATCATTCAGAAGCCACTATTCTAATTCTACCCCTACTAGAACTGTGTACACGATAGAAACTCATGGTAGAGCCCTTCAGCGAGCTCAGCAAGAACATGAAATTTCTTCTACCAATAGAAAATTCAGTCATGGCACAGTTATTTTGGAAGACCGGTTGAAGGTTCTATCTTTTTCCTCTCAGCAAATAAATGAATCTAATCGGTCTAATTTTCCAAAACCATGAATATTTCAAACTCCTATCCCAATACAAGATGCAACAACTTACAAAGCATCTGCTTCTAAGGTACCTGCTAAACCACATATTCCTACTGGGAAACGTAGAACTCTAGATAAAAAGTATGATATATTGAAACACTTGGCCCAAGTGCCAGCCAAGTTATCAATTCTGGATGCTTTGAATCTATCAAAAGATCTTCAGGAAGCACTCATTGAGGCTTTGTCAAGCCCTCAGGAGTTTGAAACTGAAATTGCTGCATCTGAAGTCTATCACATAGAGAATAATCCTGCAAAATGTCATGCAATAATAACTTTTACTGATGAAGATGAAGATGATGTTGTGCATGGACATATTAGACCATTGTACCTGTCTCGAAAGGTCAATGGCGTGGATTTTCGAAGAGTTTTCATTGACAATGGTTCCGGAGTCAACCTCATGCCCATTCATACACTTCGTCGATTGGGCCTCACAGAATCTGATTTATCTCCTTCTACCATGATGTTACAAGGATATGATAAAAATGAACAAGAACCACTGGGTGAGGTTACACTCAAAACTCAGTTTGGATATCTTGTATCCAATTTATATTTCATGGTTGTTGATCAAGACTCATCCATAAACATCTTTCATGGAAGACCCTAGTTACATCAACATGCGGTTATCCCTTAATCATACCATCAATGTCTCAAATATTGTTTCGATGGTCAAGTAGGGAGATTGTATGGTGATAAGTCCATGTTCAAGACATGTGAGTCTCAATACATTGAGGCGGAATTCAATCACATGAAGCAAAGGGAGAAATCCATAACAAAGGAGATTACCAAAGTTAATGCTCCATATTGTTTGGAAAAAATTCTAGTAAATCCATTTACACATGTGAATACAGATTATGTGTTGCCTATCAGTCAAATTGAAACGATAGACCCAAATCAAAATACTCTTATAGAAAGATCCATAATGTCAATTATGGAAATCGAGCTAGACAACATGGGAGAAATTGGTAATTTACCCAGAAGTGATGAAAGCACAAATGGTGATGTCTTCATTTCATCTGCTGAAATCCATCAAGTCTATGCTTCTCCAATTAGGCTAGAATAAGTTATATCAACATCAGAGATGAACAATGATGTCGATTCTCAATCCATCATCTCCTCTTTATTACCCAAAGAAGAACCTTCATTATCAATCAGGTCGGAAATGGATGATTCTTCTTCAAGATATGAAAATTTTGAGATCTCTTCAGATCATGAGAATTATACTTTATCATATACTATGCAAGTAGAAAAGGAAGAGATAACACATGATGAAGAAGAAGATGAAGTTGTCAGAGATGCTCCTCCAGCATTTGAAGAGGGTATCTCTACCACTGTGTATGAACTCAGAGAAATAAATCTAGGTACAAAAGAAGATCCATGCCCCACTTTAATCAGTGCGGCCATGAATCTTGAAGGGGAAGAGATGTATATTTCTTTTCTAATTAAAAATAGAGATATATTTTCTTGGAACTATACAGAAATGCCCGGGCTTGATCATGATGTTGCTACTCATCATTTGGGTTTACCAGAAGAACATCGAGGATGTAAGAAAGCCGCGAGAAGAACACACCTAACTTATGCTTCCAAAATTGAAGCTGAATTGGATAAGCTTATCAAATCTAACTTCGTCAGAGAAGTTCAATATCCCAAATGGTTGGCTAATATTGTCCCTGTAAAGAAAAAGAACGGACAAATTAGAGTTTTCATCGATTTTAGAGATCTTAATCGGCATTGTCCTAAGGATGGTTTCCAGTTTCGATTACATAACATCTAATTGATGCAATAGCTGGCTATGAAGAACATTCCATCATGGATGGATATTCCGGGTATAATCAGATCTGAATGGCCCCAGAGGAAAAGGAATCTATAGCCTTCATATCCCCTCAGGGTGTGTTTTGCTATTTGGTAATACCCCTTGGCTTAAAGAATGCAGGTGCAACTTATCAGCGTGCCATGCATTGTATCTTCAAACCCTTCTTAGGGAAGTTTATTGAATTCTATGTAGATGATTTGGTAGTTAAATCCAAACAACGATCTAATCACTTGGCTGATTTGGAAGTCATATTCTGCAAGCTTCGACAACATAATTTGAAGATGACCCCCTTAAAATGTGCTTTTGGGGAAACCTCAGGAAAATTTCTCGGCTTTGTTGTACGCCATTGTGGTATTGAAGTCGATCCTAGGAAGACCAAGTGAATCCTTGGTATGTCACCTCCTCAAAATTTGAAATAATTAAGAGGACTTCAGGGACACTTAGCCTATATTCGGCATTTTATAGCCAATTTGTTAGGAAAAATTTTACCCTTGACCAAATTGATGAAGAAGGGAGTCACTTACTAGTGGAATGAAGAATGTTAAGAATAAATTGATATTCTCAAGAAATACCTCTTGAGTCCACCGATACACATGACACCTATTGAGGGAAGACAACTTATCCTCTACGTGACAGCTCTAGAGCGATCATTGGGTTCCATTCTTGCTCAAAAGAATGATTCTGGGAATGAAAACAGTCTCTACTATCTCATTTGAACCATGCTTGAAGCAGAAACCCAGTATTCAAGTATTGATAAGTGCTGCCTAGAATTAATCTTTGTAGTTCAGAAGTTGACACACTACCTGCAACATCATGAGGTCTAATTGGTATCTCGCAATAACCCGCACAAATTTATCCTTAGTCGTCCAATGCTTACAGGACGTCTAGAAAGGTGGGCAGTTATTTTGCAGCAATTCGACATTCAGTATGTGTCTTAAAAGGCGATAAAGGGCCAAGATCTAGCTGTTTTCCTGGATGAAAACCCTTCAGTAAAAGATAAATCTTAAAATATTGAACTCCCTGATGAGGAAGTCTTCTCCATTCAAGAAAGTCCTCAGGCATGGGAAATGTATTTTGATGGTGCTTACAGAAGTCCAACAGGGAGGAAAGTGGAAAATCCTAAATTCAACAAAGTTGGATTAGGAATTGTGCTCATTTCTCCAGAAAAGGAAGTGTTACCTTATTCTTTCTTATTGTGGTAAGGTGGTACCAATAATGAAGCAGAATACTAAGCTCTCATCGTAGGATTGGAATTAGCGCTTTAAGCACTAGTGAATCACTTAAAGGTGAAAGGTGATTCAGAACTGGTAATCAAACAAGTCAATGGGGATTATGACATCAGAAAAGAAGAACTAATCCATTTTTATGATTACATCAGAGAGTTAATGGTGGAATTCCCTTTGGAACCGACATTTTCTTATGTCCCAAGATCACAAAATGCTCATGTTGATTCATTGGCAAATATAGCGACAACTCTGGCAGATCCAAATCGGGACGAGACAACCATCAGTATTGACCACCGTCATGCAATTTCACCTTATGTTCGAATCAGAACAGAGGAAATTAATGATATTTGTCCCATTCCTGAACCGTATGGTAATACTACAATATGGATGTCACCTATCAGGGAATACCATCAAAATGGAACACTTCCACCTGATAGAGATGAGAGAGAACAAGTCCGACGATGTGTGGTTAGTTTTACTCTTTATGATAGCCCAAATCACCTTGAGAAAATTCTCTAAAAATGTGGTTTTAATGGAGTTCTCTTCAGATGCATTGATGGTGAAGAGACAATGGCTGTCATGAAAGAAGTGCATGCAGGAGTCTGTGGTGCCCACCAGTTTGGACATAGACTGTCTGATCAGATTCGAAGGCTTGGATACTTTTGGAATTCAATGATACAAGATTGTGTCAATTTTACAAAGAAGTGTCATTCATACCAAGTACATTACAACTTCATTCGTCAACCTCCAGAGTTTCTTCATACAGATAAATACTCATGTCCATTTTCCACATGGGGAATAGATGTGGTGGGACCTTACCCTTCGACTACGGCGAAGCAGTTTAAGTACATTCTTACTGCTACTGACTTCTTTTTCAAATGGGAAGAGGCAATACCTCTCAAGGAAATCAGTTCTAAATGCATTGTTAGCTTCATCAAGTCTAACATCATTACCAGATTTGGTGTCCCTCATACCATATTGACAGACAATGGCACTAATTTCTGTTCATCTGAGGTGAAGAAGTTGTATTAAGAATACAACATCAAATCCAACCATTTATCTCGGTATCATGCAGCGGCCAACGACCAGATAGAAACCATTAACAAGAATCTTTCAAATATAATGCAAAATATGGTGGATAAAGATAAGAGGTCATGGCCTGATAAACTATTTCGTTTTTTATGGGCTTATCAGACTACCACCCGCACTGCAACTTGGTCAACTCCATATTCATTGGTATATGGAATGGAAGCCATATTTCCCATTGAAGATCAACTACCCTCTCTCAAAGTTTCCATTTGTGATCAATCATCTACAGATGAACAATCTCAAAAGCGATTGAATGAATTGGAATGGTTAGATGAGAAAATATTGTTCATTTTTTACCACTTGGAAGTCTATCAGAATCAAATAGCACGAGATTTTAACAAAAAAGTTCGTCTTCATTCATTCACTCAGGGAGAATTGGTATTAGTTCTCAGAACTCCAATGATACCAGGAAAGAAACCTCCTAATCTTGAGCCAAAATGGGAAGGATCTTATTCAAAACATAGGTTATACTCCAATAGAGCTTATTCATTAATCTCGATGGATGGGGAACTCATCACTAATCCAACCAATGCCATATTTTTTAAGAAGTATTTTGTATAAACTGCAAATTATGTACTATGTCCCTACAACATGACACTAAACTGTGCAGCACCAGTTCATCCTTTCTATATGACATTAAACTATACAGCAATGGTCCAGTATGACCTTAAACTGCAACTTCGTCCCACATGACATTAAACTGTGAAAAAGTTCCCTAAATGGTCCTGTATGACCTTAAACTGCAACTAGGTCATGTATGACCTAAAACTGCATCATCAACGGTCCATGCATATGACGCTAAACTATTTGCAAGTCCCTTACGTCCAGCAATACGTTAATCTGTGATTCCCTAACTACATGACGCTAAAATGTATAAAAGTCCCTTACATCCGGAAAGACGTTAAACTACATAATCATCAATGGTCCTGTATGACCTTAAACTACACTTTTGTCCATCATGACATTAAACTGCACCATCCACGGTCCATGTATATGACCTTAAACTATTCGCACTTTCGTCCAACATGACTCTAAACTGTGGAAAAAATACCCAATGCGTCCAACATGATGATAAATGGTGTACTCTTTTGTCTTCACTACATGACATTAAACTGCAGAGTCCCCTTTCATCCAATAAGACGTTAAACTCTATTGTCCCCATCGTCCTAACTACATGAAGCTAAACTGTACAAAAGGTCCGTGATACATCTTACATGAAATTAAACTGTACTTTGTCCCTCCTACATGACACTAAACTGTGCAGCACCAATAGTCCTAACTGCAAGACTTTAAACTACATTGTCCCTTCATACATCCTACATGATGTTAAACTATGTATCGTTAAGGTTGATGCTACCTCTTGTTTCTCACACCGTGTATGAATCACGTGAGCTTAGAGAAAACCTCAACCATAACATTTTCTTTGGGCCTCTAACCATGTGTAAGTACCAACAACATTTTTTTAGGTCGTTGTCCCAAAGAACAACTTGATCAATAATTAATTATTTAATTGAACTACACGGACTTTGATCCTTGCCTTCTAGGCTAGGTATGTAGGCAACCTCCCAAGGTTCAAGCCCAAAACCAATCTCTTCACATTGGTTCACCTCTATCTCATACGATGTTGATTCGTGAAACCGCCCCTAGAATCAATATCTTCACATTGGTTCTATTTGGTCCTTGTTATACGACGTTAAACTATACAACATTTTTTTCCAGTATGACAATAAACTACAATATTATTTGGTGCCTTCACCTAAGAGGGAACCAATATTTACATTGATTTTTCAATCATGTTTCATTTCAAAGACTACGTGCATACATGGCAACGCCCAAACCTTTTATCTTTGGTTAAACCATCATTGTACTAAAGTCCCCTTTCACCCTTCATATGTACGAACCAAATTTGTACAAAGGGTATTTCTAGAACTATGTGGGCTTGATTCCCATACTTATTTGATACGTAGAAACGTTCGAGTGTCCCTCGAATCCAGCCCCACGTCTTTGGGCCAAACCCCAAATTCCACTTTCAGTCCCTTGGCTGAAAAGTCCCCATGAAAACACATACTATGTATTTCTTACAATGTTCCAATCTCTATGACCCTAAACTAAGATCTCTAAACCTTTTTTCCCACACGACATTAAACTGTAGTTTAATAACTACATATGGCTTGATTATCATCCTTATGGGATACGTACTGAAGTCCAACATTTTAATTCAGGACCCAGACACAACATGATTATGGTTAGCATTGATCTGTGTATCTATGTATACATTGAATAATATCCATCTTTATGTGTCATAATCCTAACCTTAAATATTTTCAGATCCTCATGACGATTTTCATGAATTCTAGTCACAAAAATGTCAAACTTATGAGAGTTCCTTTTCCTGACTATGCAGCACATCCCCATAGGAGGCCTTGCATAAACAGTCTACATAATAGACTTGTTATCCAAAAGCTACTATTATTTGACTATGAGGCCAATTCCCTTAGGTGGCCCTGCATAATTCAACCCCCTAACGGGTTTGTTAAATAATGGTAACTTCATTATTCGGAAGAATGCATCTTTTTTCCTTATTTGTCTTAAATGACAGTATGTAGGGATTTGAAAAAATATCCATCCTTAACAAATTTGTCCCATATCATTTTTCATGATCTGAAATTATTCATGTCTATGGTTTATATTCTCCTTCCCTACATTTGGGTCAGACCTTCGTAGGAGTGATATTCATCTAGTTATTTGATAATCTTGTTTGGAAATATCTTCTCCATATTCAAGTACCTATTTCCATACAGCAAACACTATACTTTGGATGATTTGAATCTCCATAAACTTTCACTGGCTTTTAGCACTAGGAAAATAAATTTCTGAGAGTTCTTTTGGCTGACTATGCAGCATGTGCCCATAGGAGGACTTGCATAAACTGTCTACATAACAGACTTGTTAGCCAAAAGATACTATTTTATTTAACTATGCAGCCAATTCCATTTGTTGGCCCTGGATAATTCAGCCCCCTAACGGGTTTGTTAAATAATTGTAACTTCATTCTTAAAAACTACTTCTTCTAATGCCTTTTAGCTCTTTTTCATTTAATTTCCAAGATTCAAATACTCTTAAGTCATAGAATACATATTTTCCCTCATACTTGAGTATGGTTCTATGTTTTCATATGAGTTATCAAGGAATTGAGTCAATTATAACCCATTTTGGTTAAATCTATTTCGACCTTAAAACTTAGACTGTTTATGTCTGACGTGCATGAATTTAAACTGCCCATAGAAGACAAGGGAACTATGAATAAAAGTCAAGTTCCCATCTCACTAAACATACATTTTGTATAATTTAGGTAACATTGAGAAAATAAAAGGTTTGATGTTTGTAGGGTTATTTACATTAATCCTAGTAAAAATCAAACTATGCTTACTAGGCCCATTAGCTTAGGTAAAATCTAAAGCATGTGGAAAAAGAGAATACAGGTACAAATGAGTAAAGGTGAATGTTTTTTTCATTGTTGCACATGAGTTAGAAGGACATCCACAGACTGGAGTCTCTTCTGTTTTTCAATAATTACAAGTGGCTTTCAACATAACTCTTCATTTGATTTATGGCATCTCGAGCATCATCAGCAACCACCTGGTATTCATTCATTCAACTGGATACAATAAGAGATGCAGTGATACCAACTCTTCCTGGAACAATTGTAAAAGAATGTTATTGAGTACGGTTTGAGAAAATTTTTTGCTGATCAAACATTGACTCTGTTTCTGTCCAAGACACATGGAAGATGGATACATGGATTTGAGAATGGATCATTTGACATAAAGAGCAATTTGGAGAGAGTACTCTTTTCATATATTGCTCTAATGCCATGTTTTTCTTCTCTCCACCAACTGGAAGCGGAAAACATTTCAGTCCATGGGTTTTCCATTTACATATCTGTATAGAAATGGCATGGATGGAGAATTGTAATCTTCACACCATTTTTGTTGCTCTTAATGCATAGCAGAACCAAAATAGAGGAGTAGCAGTGTAGTTGCATTTAAGGTGTATAGTTCTTTGCATTTGGAACATTGACTCCTTGTAGATGACCATGACCACATAGAAAAAGATAGATGCTCTGTGGGAAATTAAGATGATATTTCTTCAAGTACTTAGCCAAATCTGGGAAAGTACTGTCACATATATCATAGTTATCATGGCCAATGATGTTCATCATGTCATCAATCCACTTGGTATCCAGTTCATCAGCCATTCCAATTATCCTGGGAGGCATTGAATATGCACAAAAGTTGAATAAACTAACTCTCAAATGGGTTTATTTTTCATAAAACTTGTGAATAAAATTCAGAAAAATGGAAAATGAATTAAGGCACGCAAGTCTAAAAATTGGCACGCAAGTATGGGTGTGCTGCACAAATATTTGGTGTGAAGGTATCACCTCACAAGTCAAGTTACCTTGACAGCAGTACACCATCAAGGAAACACTGGAAAACAGAGCAACCTGCGCAGTTAAGGTGACCTAAGCGGCGAGAGCTCGAAGGATTGAAGTCCGGAAATCCGGATGCTTTTGTACGGAAGGTATGCCCCTTATTTATAGACGTGGTCAGAACCCTGCGTGTCGTACCCCGACGGACTAAAGGACGTCCCCTGCGCGCTGGAGTCTGCGCGCCTGAAGCTCATTTGCGTGCCCAAACTTGGGCGCCGCCTTTCCATTGGTTTTCTTCTTTTCCTCAGAGTCAAATCCGCATTTATTTTTGGATCCAACTCTGAGGTGGGACTTTTGATCACACTCCTTTTTGTCACATTGTCTAAAATAATGGATAGGGAAATGACATAGAAAAAATTGATTCATCCTTTGAAGAAAACATCAAAAATCGTAAAAGGCATGAACAAGGGTTCAAGAGAACATGTGCCGCACAAGTTATAACACTGTCGCGCAAGTATACTTGCGCGATTCATGATGGTCGCGCAAGTGACTTGCCTGACCTAAGTGATAACTGCCTGGGGTCTTCTCCTGCCTATAAATAGACCTTGTGGGCCCCCTATTCGAGAGAGGATTTTTCCAGAAACTCAGATTTGAGCTCCCGGTGCCCTAGTCTCTTCTCAAAGCTTCCGAAGCACTTCTAAAGTAATTTCTTACCTAGAACGGAAGATCTAAAGAGGGGGAGGAAGGCCTAAGTGTTGAAACTCATCAACATTTGTGTGCCTGAGTGGCCAACCCTTAAGGGAAAAGGCCACACTTGCGCGCCGCCTTACTCCTTCAATAGAACTTCCGCGCCCCTCTTCTGGAAGAACCTCAGGAGGATTCTAAAGGGTTTAATCAAGAGTCACTCAAGTATTACCATGCTGGTTAAACGTTACACAAGTACCCCATATGTCGCGCATGCATACTTGCGTGACCAGGACTTGCATGCCCATGCAGTACCTGTGTGCTTTCCAGGACTTGCGCGCCCCTAACTTTTTTGGGTGCCCTTCTTGCCTATTTCACCCCTCATAAGCCATTCCACCTTTCCTATTCAAGATTAAGTCTTTAAGACACTTTTCAATGCTATTTATGGCATGATTTCTTGATTTGACTTCTTTATCTAAAAGTAATTCTGTGGAAAATCTCTCAAAAACTAGTGACTTACACATCTTTATGTCATTAAATATTGAGATTTCATTCATTCAACCTCATCCTTTAAGAAGAGAGAACTCAATTGATTTGGGCCTCCTTTTCCGGAGTATGTCCCAGTCATAATTCATAACATGGGCATCCTCCTTAGGAGTAAGCCCCAATTCTTAAAGACCCCAAATCTGGGCATCCTCCTCAGGAGTAAGTCCCAAACCTTAATTCCCTTAACCTGGGCCTCCATTTCAGGAATAAGCCCCAGTCATAATCACTTAACATGGGCCTCCTTTTCAGGAATAAGCCCCATTCACAATTCTCAAATCTGGGCTTCCTTTTCAGGAGTAATCCCCAGTCTCAAACACGGGCATCCTCCTTAGAAGTAAGCTCCAAGTCTCTTAATTTTTCCAAATCTCTTAACCTCGGCCTCCTTTTCAAGAGTAAGCCCCAGGTTATAGTATTCAAACTCTTCATAAAACACATATACCTTTATGGACCCTGCTCCTGGATTTCTTCCCTAAAGTAAACCCTAACCTTTAATTTATCTGGGTAGTCATACATACATAAGTCCCACATTATTTCTTATGATTTCATCTTTCCTGGAACAATTGTCTAATTTTTTTTAATAATATCTATTTTTTCTCACACCGAGCATGACTCACGTGAGATTAGAGTGTAAAAGTAATTATGACATCCTTATTTGAGCCATCAATCATAAACATCATACTCCCTTACTCGAACTATGTGGGTTCTGATTCCTTTTCTAAACAAAGGATACGTAGGCAACCCGTCTGCGGGTTCGATCCCAACTCTGAAATAATCCATGTCCTTCTGAATGACAATAATCATCAAGTGCCCCAATGAGTGGCTTTAAAACCAGCATGGTCATCATAATGACCAAGAGACTTCTATATGAATATTTCGAAGGGTACCATTGGCCAAGAATCTCTAATAAATACAGATGATTCTCTATCGATGAAGAACCTCGAATACATATAAAAGATTTTCTAAATTTCCTACATATCCTTCATTGATTGTCAGATATAAAGGAAAACTTATTTTATACATGGTAATGTATTAATGATTCACGAACATAACTTAAATCTATAAAGAGAGTCCTAGAGTAGAAAAGAATTCCCCTAAAAAAGGTGTGATGAGTCCAACCTCACATCCTCTCGACCAATGCAAATTCCTAAGCCTCATCAGTCCACAATGAATGAGCACCTACCTTTGGAAAGTAGGTCCGAATGGATGTGGAATCATTGGATGTTTCCGGTTCTATGAACAAATGATTTAGAAACGGATCAGAACTTTTGAACCTCCCATCAAAGGTGCTCATCCCCGTAATCCGAGGGAAACAATGTTCGACAGATAGGGAAATGATTAGTGGACATGATATTATATATATAAGGATGAGAATAGTGGACATGAAATTATAAAAACATGTTTAAGAATAGTGTACATGGACTTTCAGATATGTTTCTAAGAGACAAAAATTATTCCCCATACATATGTGGAATAGTATATGGATTAGTTTTCATATTGAGGATCTGGAAACTGCTAGAATACTTCTTGGGATGGAGTTAGACCGATACAATGGGAACCTCCATTGATGATGTATATTTAGATAATGGATTCGTGATAGAGGAAATTTTTTTTATACATGGGTTATATGTTGGACTGGATCTTTTGGTACATGTAGTACTTTAACAAGGTATGACTATCAGATATTGATGCATCTAGGTACCAAGTAACTGATGGTGAATAATGTTGTGAATATTGGATGAGGATGAAATAGAAGTGGATCCCCCACGTTAACTGATATAAATGGTCATTAAGATGTGGTTATAGAATCCCAGATGCTGGATGAACCATGTGTGGTTGATCGAAGTCATTGACCTAAGGGTTGATGATGGTTTAAATTATATTTAATTTAGTTATGTTTCATCAAGTCCCATAATATTGCGTAATCATTCAATTATGGAAGATGTTAATATGTTCCCCATTGCAGGTTGTATTTTTTATTTATTTCTCACTCGGTGTATGTGGACCTTATTCTTTTTGCAGACCTAATGTATTTTTTGGACTGAATGTGGATGTTCAAAAAATAGTTCAGAAGCCATGTATAGCATGATCGAGCAGAGCAACTCATTAATAGACAAATTATTGGGACAAATCATCTCGATAGGGTGCTGGAGATCGAGTATATCAAATGGAAGATATTTTTCATTAGAGGATGATGTATTTATTTTTTATACGTTTATTTTGTATATGTGATCATCCTAGTGGGTGATTTGTGTTGTATGTATGATATGGATGTATTGTTATTTACCGTATTTTGACTTATTAGAACATTATTCTATTTCATTTTATTTATTATTTTTTTCTAGTATAATGAGTATGATGAATGTTTATTTATTTTTGGTTTTTATCTATATTATGGGGGTATAGTCTACTAACAGAAACACCTCAGACCAATACTATTAGTTAGAAGCCTTATGTGTATGAGGAGGTGTGTCAATGGTTAATTGGTGAACTTGATCAAGGCACCAGTTCAGTGGAATCCGGTCTAGGACAATCCATTGATAGATATTGGTGATAATATTATCACTTCTTGTGTGAATATTTAACCATATAGGTTATCCCAAAGTCTTTTTTGGTATTTATAACTATCAAGAAGGGAATTTGAAACAAAAAAACCAACACACAAATTTATCGACAAGTGTGGGTGCTTCTTTACGAAAGAAAATAATCATACCTCAAATCATAGTGGGTGTTTCCTTGTATGAAAATACTTGAATGTTTCTATCTCATAATTACATCAAATAAATCAAAAATATCATCAAAATACATTCCGTTATCTTTTCTGATTGGAGTTTTAGAGATTTATTAAAAAAACATTAACTAAAAAAACCCATGTATCTTTCAACCAATAATGATTTACCCCTTATATAAGAAACTAAATAATCCATAACAAGTCTTCCATACCTCCTAAAATTTATCCACAAAATACACTCTTATATATATATTATGCATCACTTGTCTTCATAGCAAGGGGAATAGAAACATAATAAAACTTGTCTGCTCAAAATATATGTAATGGGAAATCTTATCAGCATATTATTAATGGGTTTGATCATATAAATATGTTAAAAAATGATGGAGAAATTTATTATAAAAAATAACATAGTATAATAATATTTTTACATTAATATGGATATTAGGACATGTATTACCAAATAGAGAATCAAATACCATAAAAAAGGTGAATAATCATGAGATAATAAACATGTGCCATGAGTCATAATCATATATATATGGAATTTAAATGAAACCTTACATTGATTCATATCATAACAAAAAACATTTTCTAAAACATAAGCAATGGGAATCAACATATGAGGGTAATATCCAAAAGCCCCCCCTTTTTGTTCTGAGCAAAATCTTAAAAGGATCAACCATTAATATGTGAGAATATAAAAGATTCCCCATGATACATGATCACATGTGAAGTTAAAAATTAGGAAAAGAATTAGAGGGTGATATAAGACCCCACTAGTCATCATCCACACTTATATGTTCCATAAGATTTCAGTCAATAGATATATCTTCAAAATTAATGGAAATTATCAGTTTTAAAACATTTAAAAATGGTATCAAATAACATAATATAAAAATTATATCAATTTATAAAATAATATTAATCAATCAAAATGATTATTTCACTAAATAATATTGAATAATATTCTTAAAACATTACTCTATATGATTTATATTTTTAAATAGTAAATGAAATGTGAAACCATGAAATATATACTCTAAAACTTTTACTAAATAATTTTACATTCCGATGAAATATCAAATCATTTTCAAAAAAATATATTCATGTATGTAACATGAATACCTTTTTAAAACAAAATATTAATACAAATCTAAATAATGGATTCTTGAAATGTTCTTAAATAGTTTACATTGGAAAAGTGTAGTGGATAATAAGAATATGAAATTGAATGAGTTTTTGTAATTTTATTTTGAATATATCTTTATTGAATCCCACAACATAAATATAGTGACAAAACAATCATTTTAATAGGGGTAGATATTATTTTTAGGATTACCAGAAATAAATCATAAATGGATTGTGAAATAACAATATGATAACATTAAAAGGGAAATGTAGATAATGGTATAGAAGAAAAGTTATTATTTAGAATGAATGTGAATTATTTTTAACAAAAACATATTTTATGAAGAATGAAGTTCATTAGTATAATTCACTGAAAAATATGGAGTATTGTAATTATAACATCATCTTTTATTTTAAGAAAAATTTATTTTAATTACTATATTCACTAAAGAATCATTGTGACTCATGAATATAAGTTGAGTCAAGGAAGTTCCTTAGTATGTCGTAATAATTAAAACTGAAAATATCATGAAATTAAAATATGGGATAGATTTGTAAATACACTATATTTTTTAATTTAATAAAAAATTAAATCTAATTCCATTTCATACATAGGAAAGGAATCAATTGGTGAATACGAAAAATATCTCAATGAATCAATGTTGAGCTCCAAATATCCTTACATCATTGTTATCTTTTGAATTTTATGAAATTAACAGAGAGAAAAATACATAGATATTCAAAAAATAATGAATTAAACTAATATTAAAATAGAAATTTATTGGGTATCAAGAACACCACATTAAATATATCAGGGTTTAGAATATGAAATATTTTCCAAGAAATCATATATTAGATTAAGAACCCCTTACCTAAAATCATGAATTCAATTAAATCTCTTCAATCATTTGAAAAGGAAATTAAAATATTAATTACTTATTTATAAACCATATTAAAATTAAAAAACATTTATAAACACTATTTATAATTAATTTTGATATTTTCACTAGATAGTTGTAATCTATTTTAATACCAAGTGTGAGTAATCGACACATTTTCAAATTGTATTGTAATAGAAGTGTTTTTCTTCCTTAAATTACAAAATTACATCATTCCCATATAATTTAAGGTACTATAAAATTTTATTTATAATTATTTATAATGTTATAATTTCATTCTATGGTAATTTTATGTAATGATATTAATGATAAAATCAATGATTAGTGTGTTACAGTGTTTTTTTGACAAATTACAGTGTTTTTAATGAATAGAAATTGATAAATTAATTAATGAGTTTAATAATAATGTTACCATTATAGAGAAAAAATTTAATAATTATTTACATAGTTATATCATATATTATCACTAATTTAGTTCTCATAGTCATAGATTATATTAATATATCCATTGGTCAAGTAGGTTGTTAGATTGAATCTAACATGAACATTACCTAATTTCCGGAAGAGTACGGCTATGGAAGTTATTTATTTGTAATAATATCATTATTATAGAATAGTAGTCAATATATTATAATTTTTTATGTTCTGAGACAATACAAAAAATATTTTAAAAAATTAAAAACAAAATAGATGTGAAATGAGATATAATAATTCATGGATGTAGTAATGTGAAAAAACTCACGAATGAAATTATTGTTTTTATTAATTCAAATGTGAAAGGTAGTTAAATATTTATACATTAGAATAATTCAATTTAGTGTGAATATAATATATATTTAAATATACAATAAACATACAATTAGGTTTGAAAAATAATATTGAAAATAAGTGAAAATTTTATAAGATTAGTACTCATGTTTAAAACATGATTTTTCACATAGAAGACTCCTTAGAAATGGTTGTTTTCAGAATAATTATTATGAAAAATTTTAAATTAAGTGGAAAGAGGATTATAAGGTAAGGGAAAATGATATATTTTTAAGAGGAAACAAAAATTTGGCAGTGGTATTGAAGGGGTGGTGAATGTTACCATTTTAAAATGGTATATAATAAATAATATAAACCTTTTATTAATGATATGGACCTCTTAATTTTAAATTTGAAATATATTTTATTATAATTACCTTATAAAAATGATAAAAATACAATTTAAAATAATAAATTCATATTTTTTTGAAATGTTTTTTAGATAATTGTGTAATTTATATTATAAAATACAAAAAAGGGATTGTAAATAAAAATAATTTTTTATATTTAAAATCTCTCTAATAAAATTAAACTTTTTAGTAAAAACTTTTTCATTAATTTTATTTAATTCTTATGTTAGTAGTGTTATTAAAGTCATTATATTTGTAGAAATATGATTTTTCACTATTCACTTAAAAGCCTATTTTGTTAGAAAAAACCAAAAAATTTATTCTAAAAAAGTATTATTATTATGAATTTAAAAATTAATTTAACTTGGAAAAATCCAAATTCTAAAATTTTCAAAATAAAATTTAAATAGAAATATATTGAAAATTAATTTTATAAGAAAATAATTTAAAAAATATTGGATCATATTATTGTTAATTTCTAAAAAATAATAATAAAATTGAAATAATAAATCAATATTTTTTTATTAACATAATCATTTAACAATAATATAATAAGAGTTATTTACAAAAAAATGAACAATCCATAATTTATTTTAGTAAAATAAATTTTTATACACTAAATAACATTTGTAAACATTTATATAATAACCGTTATATTTATTTTTATATGTAATTTAAAATTTGGTTATTACTATTCGTAACCATTAATTTAATGGATAGGTTTTAATATTCATATTTGAATCTAATTAAATTATATAAAAAAAACTTATAGTTCGATGTTGTGTTTAAAACATGATGTTAACAAAATGATATTTAAGGAAAATATTTAGTGAAATTCAGTGTTGTTATAATCCACTAATTAAGTAATCTTATTCAACTCAATTGTCACTAATAATCAATAAGAAAATATTTAATGGTTTGCATAATGTTGTAATGAATCAAGAATTAATTTTAATTGAGGTCTCATCATTATTATCATTGTATGACTAATGAACTTATCTTTTCCCTCTTAATAGGAATATCACTAATTTTTATTTTTCAATAACCAATTTTTTCTATATATTACAATATAATGGGAGAAATTTTTAATAGGGTGTTTTTAGTGATAATTGTAGTAATTTGTGGTAATTAGATGATTTTTATACATTATTTTACTTCCTTGTAAATTATCATGAACACTATTTCAATAGTGCCAATCGATGACTAATAACAAATAAAATTTGGTTAAAGAAAAGATAATAGTATTTTATAGGAATTAATTTCCACAAAACGTCTATAAGGTGGTAGTTATATACTTTTGTTTCAATAATCATGCAAGTAATTATTTAATTAACATTTCAACATATATTTATCAGGGTAGAGATTTTATTTTCACAGGTAGAGATGAGTAATTTGAAAAATTTTATAGAGAGAAAAGTCCGATTTCTTATGTGGGTGATCATTTTTTCTCATTCTATATCATTTTTCTAATACGCATCCTTATATGTAGTATCCCATTTCTTAATGGTAATTTATATTTTAATTTTACCACTTGATTAACTCTATTTAGTTTCATTATTTTCCTGGATATCTTCAATTTTCCTTAGAAATTAGTTTCTATATACCATTATTTTCCACACTAAATACATCTCATAGTTACATTTTGATATTTTCCTTGGTCATTCTGCCCATATATTTATATTTTAATTAATTGAACATTATATCCTTTATTATATTTTCCAAAAAAAAATTACATGAGACTATTTAGTTCCATTTCATTATTTTGAATCCAAATTGTATATCATTTAGATACTTGTCGGGGCCATATCCAAATTTTATATTTTATTCACTATTAACATGATTCCATTAGGGTTTTCCTATTAATAAAACCAAAAAGTGTTAATATGAGATATATAGATTATAATATAACCATTTTAGTAGAATAAAATTAAAAATTCAATATCAAAATTTATTATTTTTTGACATTTTTATATTAGATTTAATTTCAACCTAAATCACTATCACTTGAATATAGTTTTATTTAGATTGGGTAATATTATATTCTTTAAAAAATAATTTAAAATAATAAGCTATCATAGTGCATTGTAAGGAGAATTTTATTAACTAAATTGTATTCACCAAGATATAATTTCATGGTGTGTACCCTTAGGTCCTCTCATTGTACACCAGAGTAATAATTGATTTTATACTTATCAATCCATTTTTTGGGTGATTACCCCTTGGTGTATCTATTCCACTAGTATATATACATTCAAGTATATATATAGTGGTGTAATTTCATGGATAACTGCTCAATATAAACATTAAAAAACATATAGAATTAATTTTATAATTAGATATACCCATTAGAATTACCATATGGTGTTCATAAATATTTTCTTTTACCAATCACTAAAAAATATAAAATATTCATATTACATCAAATAATCTAAAGGGATATCTATACCTTTGAAATGTTGAACTAAATTAATTTATCAAAACCTAAATTAACATGTACTAACATTATTACGTCTAATATTATATAAACCCAAATCTAATTCAATATATGATAACTAAAGAACATGATAGTCTCATAATTACATAACATTACAAAAATATTCCATTACCATATATTCCCACAATATTTTAGTTTTATAGATTTATATAATTAGAAAAGAACATTAGACAATAATTCCCATTTCTTTTTAAACTGCTGATTTTTCTTCCACTTTATAATAAACTAATTAACCCTTAATAATTCTTTAACTTCTAACATAATCTTTAAGGAAAATTTAATCATCATGAAACACCATAAATATTATATTTCTTCATGACCTATGGAATCTAAATATATGTAAATGGGTGAGATCAAACACTATTTATAAGAAAAAACATAATAATATGTCATGAAATGGTTATATCATGTGAATATGATAAAACAAGATCATGTAAATTTTTATTATTAAAAATATAAGCAACAATAAATGTTCTCCATAAATCATGATTTGAGAACATTAAATATGAAATGAAGAAACATAAACCATGGAAAATGGCTATGAAATCATGATATAATAAACAAGATCCCAAGGGAATAGTCATAGAAATGATGAATGGAAATGTTACATTCCCATTATACTAATAAAAAAATGAACAATAGAAAAAACCATAACATTTGATTTCATTATTCTTGGAGAATATCCACGAAGGTGAGATGCCCTTTTCTTCTTTGGCCGATGTGAACTACAGACCAGCTTCCCACGAATGCAAGCATCACAATATTTTTCACGCTCATGCTTCAGGATGAGAATGTCCATGAAAATTCTCAATTTTGATATTTTCTCCATGTCTTGCTGATTGATGTGTCCCAGTCTCCGATGCCACAAATTTTTTTCTTCTCCAGAAGTCATGTAACATACATTTTCTTCACTATCTACCTGATACAAGTTGCCTTCTGTTCTTCATCCCTTCATAAGTAAATTTCATGTCTTTCCCTTGATAGTGCATCATTTTTGATTAAAAGTAACTATAATTCCCGAGTCACATAGTTGACTCACGTTGAGGAGATTATGACGTATGCCATCTATGTAAAAGACTTCAGTCTTGTTTATTTCTCCATTAGCTAATTCGGTACTTCCACTCCCTTTGATTTTCAGAGCCCCATCATTACCAAAATGTATTGTACCATCAACCGCCCTTTTGATATCCATTAGTAGGATGGCATTAATTGTCATATGGGAAGAACAAACGTTATCCAGAATCTAGGTACTGTTGTTCTTTGTAGCTTTGAGGGCCACCTCTGCAAGGTTGGATTTCTCAATCGTATTCCTTTCCTTCCATGAGACATTGGACTGAGTATGTAGTACTGATGGCCTTTCAATTATCTCTTCCACATACCCAGGTTCATCACATTCAAAATCTTTTTTGAGAGGAGAAAACATGTTTGAACGAGCAACACTGTCTTGCTGGCGAGACTTGACTTGTCTTGAACTTTGGTATGAGGTGTCCATGTCCCTTATCTACCTTCAATTAGCAACCTTATGTCCAAAGTTAGAACAACGATAACAACATCCATAGAAATTGTTTGTTATATAAGAATTAGGATACGAATTTGTTCTCCTTTGTTGAACTTCTATATCTTTTCCATTCAGGTAGCTTCTTGCCTCTTCGCAATAAGACATGGTATGGCCTACATAGCCACAAAACTGACACTTCATGAGAGGAAATGTCTTCTCACTTGAATTTCTCCTCATACCTTCTTCCTTTGGAGAAAAGTTAGATTGTATGTGATTTCTGAATGTTTGAGGTTAATTTTTAGTTCTCCTTTTAGTTTGGATTGAGGGTTCATTTTTTGGTACATTAGGTAACGTTTCAACATGTTCAACTTTGATCTTATCTTTCTTTCGGATCTTTTCAATTCTAGCAGTTGATGTCTCAGCCTCACATCCATTTCCACTCTTTCCCATGCAAGAGAGTTTTTGATCACTCAAGATTTTTCCAACCCCATCTGAACCACACTTGGCTCTTGCTAGTAATTATGCATCTGAGAATCTTTCAAACTATATTATCTTCCTCGATAGTTTTGGAATTGATTCAGTCTCATGTTTACTCTTTAGAGTAACAACTTCCTCTTCAAGACCCTCAGGAGTCTTGTATTTTTCATCATGTCTGGAGGTGAGGTCATTGATGACCATTTCCTGCTCTTTAATTCTCAGATTCAGATCCACTACATCATCATTGATTTCAATTATTTTAGACTATACCTTCAAAAAATCTTCCATTTGTTCAATTTCATCTTCATGTTGATCAACATATTCAGTTGATTCTTCTAAAATTGATTTCCACTTATTGAAACTATTACATTTAATATTAAGCTTAGTAACGGCATCCTTAAGTTGCATCTCAGGATCTCAACAAGTTCTCAGTTATTCTTCTCCACCAGTGTCTCTTGACTTTTCAACAGTGGCCATCATGGAAGCATGGTTCCCAGTTTTGAATTCTGGTTCCTCATCATCATAGAATTCATTATCATCTTCTTCCACTTCAAAGACAAAACTCTTCCTTTTCATTTTCTTTCCATATTTTAATTATCCATTTTTGAAGAACCTTCTCCGAGGCTTCTCAAGGCCTTCATATTCACTATATTCAACATTGATCTTTCTTAAGCACTGAGAGGCAATGTGACCAACTTTTCCACAACAAAAACACGCGAGAGGTAACATCCCTTTGAACTTCCCTTTCCCCTTCTGGAACATCATTGGAATGAGAGAAAGAATTTCGTTTTCTTCGTCATATTTACCACTACTATCATTTGATATTTTCAGTTTATCCATGGCCTTGAATTCCATTTCCTTTCCCACACGAGTCATAGCATCTTCTGGTTTGACTCTCATTTCATATGCTACCAAGCTGCTAAGTAAATCATCCAGAGAACATTTGGAAAGAACTCTTTCCTCAACGGCTGACACCTTTGCATTGTACAGATGTAGAAGTCTTCTTAATATTTTCTTTAAAATAACATGTCTTTGATTTCTTCACCTAGACCCTGAATTGATCCAACCACTTCAGTAATTCGATTGAAGAAAGTGTCTTCATTCTCGTCTGGATGCATCTTCATATCATCAAACCGATTATGAATCACTTGTAGTTTCTCCTCCTTCACTTTTCTACCTCCTTCATAAATATTCTAGAGTTTATCCCACATGGATTTTAATGAGGTGCAATTCATCACCTTTAGGTAGATCTGATCAAAAAGGGTTGTAGTAAGTGCATTTTGTGCTTTAGCATCTGCATCAAGATTTTTCCTATCCGTTTCAATCATAGCCAGGTTTGTTGGATCAGTGACTTGTATTCCTTGAATATTACAAAAGAGAACATCCATTCTAAGAGATTTAGATGAGATCTCATTCTGTTCTTCCAGATCTGGAAATTACTTCAATCAATGTGGGGGACTCCCCTGACATTGACTACATTATCCATGATGATAAATGACAGATTAAACACCAGTAACCTCACTCTGATACCACTGGAAGGACCCCGGGACACCCTGAGAGGGGAGGGGTGAATCAGGGTGACAAATTTTCTTTTAATGTGATGGATCTTGTTCCCACGTTGGTAGGAACTTGTTGAACCTGTAAGATGAATATGATCAGAAAGAAAACATTCAAATGCATAGAGAAGACACAACACTTTTTACTTGGTTCACCACTAAGGGCTACATCCAAGGAGCATACGCTGACATGTTGTCAGTCGTACAAAAATCCACTATGCTTCACTAGATGTAGATTATAAAGGTTCGGCCATAGTCACTCTGTCCCAGGCTCACTGCATTTACAAAAGTTCAGGGAGGGCTCACTGCGTACCTCGGGTCACTCCCATCGACTCCCCTAGCTCACAGTCTTTGGTGAAGTCCCACTCAATTTATAGACGTGAAGGTATCATCAATAGATTTTCATTGAAGTCTTTGTATCTACTTAGCATGAGACTCTGCATGCATCCAACTCTGAAATTGATGCACAAGAACGCACAGAAACACTAAAGCGGTTAACCAGAACGTGCAAACAAGCTTCACTGACAATTGCGCACAACACCAACCCTTTGCGTGCAAAAACTTCCTATTGCGTGCAACACCAACCCTTTGTACGCAAAACCTTCCTATTGCACCCAAAATTCCTTTTTTTTCACTCGGAAAAATATTTCGTGCCACAGAAACCATTTTCGAGCAACTGAATCTTTTCGTGAAACCCCAATATTTACGTGCAGCGCTTTCTTTTTCACCCATCCCGGAATTTTCCGCGCAATCCAGAATATTTCACGCAAGCCCTTTGCACGATCCTTTTTCACGCATCAGACCTCAAATATTCTCTAAGTATTAAACCATGCAGAATGAAGGGCGTCACCTCATATTTATAGGCGTCTAAGAACCCCTCGAGCAAAATCCTCTGCGTCGCGTAAAACCTCTCATCTGGCGCGTAATCATTCGCGCCGATATCATTATTCGCGCACATCATCAGATATTTTGCACAGCCCAAGCCTTTTCCATTTTTTGATGATCTAATTCTGAGACACTGTTTGTGCGAAAAACATTGATCCTCTATTTCGTGCACCACACAGTTTTTCGCGCCCAGCTCGATTATTTCACGCATAACCATTTGTTTCCACGCACCACTTCTCTTTGTGGGCACCACCTTTTGCAGACAATCCATGTCTTAATTTTATGATTTTGAGGCCCAAAAATTTGGCTAACACTGGGAAACAACGCCACCTTCAATAATATTGTCTGCTTGAAATATATGATCACTTTGCTGGCACACATTCTGAACTTCCACTGAGTATTGATAACATAAACAAACCAATCTCTAATTCTTGCATAGAACAGCCATGGTTACAACAAGAAAGGGGTTCATCATCATATTTACATGTAATGGATAGTAAGGAGGTCATATAGATACATGTCCCAACAATTTTAATGGAATTTATATTCATGATACAAAAGTATTTTTTGAATGTAATAGAGGAGAGAGAAGATCCTTTCCGAATTTCAGCATAGCAATGAGTGTGCATGGAAGGCATTTAATGAGAGAGAAAGGGGTATCCCATCATTCAAACATAAAGAGGTCAGTATGAGGGAGGTGAAAAATCATACCCCATCATTCATAATTTGAATTAAAAGGGAAAACAACATAAAGAAAATTGGATAAAAATGAGAAAGGAAGAAAACATTTACTTGGAAGTGTGCTTCCAAAGGCTAGAGAGAGGCTTATGAGAGGCTTCATGGGAGCTTGGGGAACCTTGGGAGGATTCTAGAGAGAGTAGGTCATAGTTTGTATGAACTCCAAAGGTGTTGTGTGAGGAGGAAGTGGGAGCTTTAGTGGGTTTATATAGGAAAGTTGATGGAATTGTTTATTATTTAAGTTTGTGTCCCCTAACATTAAATTAATCCAAACCAGAAACCATCACAAGGTTTTTTCTCATGGTTTGTGGAAAAGGGAAGATGGAAAAAATATTTTATAATACCAAAGTCTGAACTTCATAAAATAATAGGATTTCTTATGTGGAGGTGAGTCACACTCCCATGGAAAATTTTTTAAAAGACACGGTGTTTAATAAGTCTTGATGTGTCCATTGATGCTTTGAAAAATAAGTGAAACAAACCCAAAATAAAATTATTTTAATATTAATACATATATTAGCCGAACCTTATGATTATAGAATTTTATTACATCACTATTGGGTCATTATGATGTCATAAAACACATTATATATTTAAACTGTATTTAATTTTTACCCAAATATTTGACTATCTCAAAAAATTATGAAAAATTAACCATTGGATAATTTCGATGTCCTGATTCCAGAAATAACATTTATTTTATCTAAATAATTTTCTAAATATGATAATTTTCACTTTTAAAATAAAATCCTACATTTATCGAAAATTTAGAGGTTTTGACATAAATGACATTCAAACCTTAAAAAAATTACAATTGCATTCATAAAATTATATGTTCATTTATATGTAATAAAAATTAATTTAATAATAAAAATATTATTTTATTAAAATATTATTTAACTAAAAAATACCTTAATCTATTAAAATATAATTCTTAATTAAATAATAACTAAAAACATTATTTGTACTTTAAAAACTATATACAATGTATCAATATTGAAAAGAAAGTATATTCATTATTATATACAAAAAAATAACGTACATGAACATAGTACTAATTATTTGTTACATAACCCCTTAAAACAACCACAAAATACCTATGGGTAATGTGTGCAATGGGGACAGACTCTTGGGGTGGTTCAGATAACATCGCTCGAGTGATAATTTCTATCAACTTCCACATCTCCCGTAGACGGTCCCGTTCGGGCTTGACATGATGAAACTCAGCTTGGGCTCAGTCAAGAGCGAAGCCAAAGGATGCCACCTCTTTTCCATGTTCTGCCAAATGGGCTTCTAATGGAGAAATTCTACTGGACGAGGCCATCGCTTGTTCTGTCTGAGTAAATTGGATTTGTTAATTCCCTATATTTATACTAATCATGTGATCACTGTTCAATAGCTATATTAGGAACAATCAAAATTCGTAACATAAAACCAAAGAAGTTGACATTTTATATAAACAGAAAGAGATATTTAATTAGATCCAGAGGGATTTACATTAATGAAACTTTGGATTGTTACATTTCTTCTTAAAAAAATATTATTAGGGGATTAAAATATGATTATTATTTTGGAAGATGTTCACAATTTTGGGAACCCTATACGATCGAGGTAAATAGGTTACTATGGTATTTTCTTTGTGGAGTAAATGTTGACTTATATTTTTAAGAATCGATGAATTTAAGGTGAACTTATAGTAATTTAGGTTACTTATGGAAATGATTAAACTATCTAGGGGAAAATATGTTTAGGTTAGTTACTTTTGTTATAATATGTTAGGAGTGGTTGATGTTGTTTGGAGATGCACGATAAAGTTTATCTTGGATGACTATGCTATCAAATCCTTCTTGTATTTGGGTTTCAATCAATGTTTGGTTTATTTTGAGGGAATTTAAGGAAAATTATTTATGGAATGGTCTATGATGAACTTTGGGTAGTACCATGGAACTTTGAAGATTTAAAGTAGTTTCCCTTCCTATGGGGTTCTTTTTTTTGAAGAGTTGTTCTATCATACCCTTTCTGTTTTGGGATAATGTTAAAGTATAGAAGAAATAGATAGTTAATCTTTTGTGGATTATGTTATTATCTAGAAGATTATTCTTGTGATTTTGATGAGACCAAGTTTCTTTGAATGCTCATCGTTTGGAAAGAAGATTAGTTTTGGTAGAAACTTATTAAAGGATGAAACTCTACCTGAAGGAAAATATATTTTCTTATGTTTTTATTCTATGTAGTAAATGAATTCCTCAAAATTAAGAAAAGAAATGTAAAACAAAAACGTTGTTGGTTTACGTTTCCTATTGGGTAATCAAAGACTATTTACACACATCATAATTTTGTGATTTTCTGGTAGTTAACTTTCTCGTAATCATGTTTTCTATCATTCTCCCTCAGAACTAGACCTTTTCTTTTCTCCTCTATGTCCATGTTTTCCTACATGGAATCCTAGAATGGGTTAACTCGAGTGACCTTTTTACTTCATTTTCTTTCTTTTAAATTAATAGTTTTAATTACTCCTTTTCGGAAGTAGGATTTTCAATGAAATTTCCAAGCCCAATTTTAAAAAATTCCGAAGACGCAATTTCTCAAGGGGTGAAGAATGTAACGACTCGATATTTTGAATAAATATTGTTTCCTAATTTTGTGTGTTATTTTATTTTATACTCATAAAAAAATTTTCATTTGATAACATGAGTGTTATTAAAATGAGACTGTTGGGTTTTGACTGTTATATGACCGTTGGTCAATATGACTGTTGGAAACAAAACTTTTCAATTTTTGTCTCTAAATACAAGTGATCTTGGTTAATTAATATATAAAGAAGATTTTGATGGCCTAGTTAAGTAGTCTCAGCCCAATCAAATCCCACATAATGGAACTTTTGAAGGAGGTAGAACCATTGGGCTTTTCTCTAGACCAATCCCAAGCTGAACTTCATCATGTGAAGCTGGAACTGAATCACCTTTGCGAGAAGTTCAAGATGATCAAAATCACTACTCGAGAAATGTTGGCCGAGCCGCCACAAGATTATATCACCCTAGAACACCTTACTCTTATGTCCTATGCTAGTGTTATCAGGGGTTATGTAACAAGACTATAACTGCCTTGTGTAATCCTTCGATTTAAATAAATATTGTGATTTCTTGTTATGGAAATGTTTGTAAATTTTCAAATGTCCGGATAAATATAGTATGCATATTTTTATGAAATCTAGAAAAAGGATATTTTAAAATATTTATGTAAATCTTAAATAATTAATTATGTGTAATTATTTTCAAAAAATGGTTTTCTACATTATGTTCAGTAAGAAATTTTGTGTCTAATAAGATCAACTTCATTTTTGATGAACACAAAATTATAGTGATTTTACACATATGATTAGTAATGTGACCAAATGGATTAGTAATCTCACGTAAATAGAGTATTAATATAATCTAGGCCCCTTGATTAAGTAATGTGATTCAATAAAACAGGTAAATAACTGTTTCAGAAATTATTAGTCAAGTATAAAGTTTTTCGGGTGAATAGTGTTTTTTAATTAAAAATAAAATTAATAATTTTTAGAAATTATTTTTATAAAATGGATATTATTTTTGAACTCAGAGCATCTATATTATGTTAATGTATTTTTTGGGGATTTTTCTGGAAAAAATGAATTTTCATTGAATAGTGTATTTAAATAAATATTTAATGAAAAATATTTAGAAAATTATTCTTTTAAAATGGGGTTTATTTTTGAAATCAGGGCATCAATATTTGGTTAGGGTGATATTTTGGGATTTTTCCGAGAAAGTTGAATTTTCGGTGAATAGTGAAAATACAATTTTTAAGTTACAGGTGTTTAATGACATCAGTAAATGATGTATTTAGAATGTAATAAATATGGTCGACTTATGAATTGTAAGATAATTTATGAGGTTTCCCAAGTGGCCAATACCATGGGAAAATACAATGGCCAAGCCCATGGTTTTTTCAGTACCACCAATGAGGTGTCCCGTGGCCATTAATGGCTTGTCCCCTCACATTCCTTATAAATACCAATCATTCTCCAATCCTTTCGACTCCAAAATCATCCTCAACTAATTTCTGCCCTCGTTACCTCCCAAGGATTCCTCCCAAGGTAACCTCAAGTCTCCCAAGGTCCAAAACATTAAAATTTCAAAGTTACTCTTCAAGGTAAGGGATCCTACATCTCTCTTTCTTTTCTAGTACTCTCGTTTATGTCTTTTCTTTTAAGCCCCATGTTCTTATGTTGGGTATGTTATTGTATATACATAATACTATTATATTTATGTTCATATGGTGAGATACCCCTATTCATCACATCAATTCTTTTTAATAATGTTTATGTGGCGCCGTTTGGCTGCCGAATTTTTTAGGGATTCTTTCACCCCTCTCATTTTCAAGATCTATTTTCATGTCAAGTTTTCCATGTTCCGTTTTATTTTGTTGGGGTATGATCTCTATATCTATCATACTTATCTTTTATGTTAATATTATTAGATAACCTATTTGATCTCATCAATTCATTTTTTTGATGTTTTATGTGACGTAGTTAGGCTGCCGAATTTTCATAAGAGAATTCTTATTTTTGTCTTCCTTAAATGTTTTTCATTTCATATGGTATGTATTTAAAATTTCATTAACATGTTATTATATTCATTATATTTTATCACTCTACTATGTTAGGGATCATTTATGAGTGGGTGACCCATTTCCCCTCTCTTTTCAATATTTTCTAAAATCATGTAACATAGTCGTTATGCTGCAGAATTTTCATCTCAAAATGCCTCTCTCTTTTTCTCAAAATCGTTTATTTTATTAAGTGAATACTCAAAAATCATTATTCTAAAAGGGTATTCACATATATATCAAAATGTTCTATTTTAAATTATTTTATTAACATTCATCAAACCTGCTTTCCTTTTCTGTGGGTTTAAAGTGTCATAATGATCATGTCTTTAAAGCAGTTTTTAAAATGTTATGATAATGAAGGAAAACTCATTTCTTTTATTCTATATGGGTTATTTATGAAATTTTTTATGATGATATATTTTTCTCACATGATAATAAAAGAAAATTTATGGTTTCACCCTGATAGTGCTCCAATTCATTGGGTAAAGACTTAAACTCTAGAGATCCCCATTTTTAACAACGCCTTGTTGAATAAACTTGGTAATTTTTAATGACACCTTGGGGATAGAACTTGGTAAAACAGAAATTATTGTCTATGTTAAATGTTGTAGCCACATCATCAAGTTATGAAACAAAGTATTTTTATTATGACATGCCTCATTATCTCTTTCTCATGCCTTAAAGTTATTTTTCATGACTCTTGATGTATCTCAAGATCTCATGTAAAATGTTTTCCATGTTTACCTTACTGGGCCTTTTTCTCACCCTTTCCTTTGATGTATGCTCCCATGTTATGAGATGATGTAATGAACTTAGGATGAAAAAATGAATTATCCTTTCAATTTTTTAATAAGAACATTTTTTGTTGTCATGTATTATGTTCCTAGTTTCCAAGACACTAAACCTTAAGGATCCTCGATTTTGTATAATGTAATAAAAGTTTATGTGATAAAAATTCAGGATGCTATATGGTTTCTATGACGCCTACCAGGTGCCATTTCCTAAACGAACAAAAAACTCTATCAATCTCACTCTACAACAACTAATGGCTTAGAATTTCAAACTCTATCACATCATCTATCAGAGCATTGTTTTCAAAACATCCTTTTTCTCATGCTCAAACATTTCTGAAAACATTCCACATGCCTTTTGAAAATCAACCCATTTTCAAAATACACCAAATATCATTTCAAAATATTTCATTTCAAAACAATATCTACATTTTAAAAAAAAATTCACTTTTCCCGAAATCGTAAAGCATTATTCACCAGAAGATATGCAATCCATGTGGGAAGTAATTCCTCTAAAATGCATGTCATGCTCCCCTCATTAGCTAAACCCATGAAAATGAGATTTCCAACATTCTAGAAGGGTATCCAAAACACTTATGTACCCACCACCCTTGTAAGATGATGTTCAAGAAAAAATGGGTTAGCTACATCCTTTTATGCTATATATTTCAAGTTCTGAAAATCATAATCCTGTCTAAAATGACCACCCAACGAATAAACAAGAAGAAATTTCAACTCCAATACCAAGAACATAAATGATCACTTGTTAGGAAAGGACCGAAAAATCTAATACCATTTGTAATGACCCGCCAATTCTCATTGGCTTGAGAGTGTAACAAGTCATTAATGGGCCTTATGTGACATCCACAAGATGCCAAAGGCTGGAAACAAATTCCGAAGGGTTTCAACTACAATTGGGTGATGATTTACCCTTTATGAAAATAAACCAATCCATTAACCATTCACTATATGATGCACAAATCAATGAATGACCATTCACAACTTCATTTATATTAAACCAAATCAGAGTACACAACAATGGAAGACCAAACCATACATCATGGTACACAGCGGAAGAACAACATGAGACTCTCAAAAGACACCACGACTCTGTGGTCCACAAGCTCCAAGCTCCACAGCATCTCCCAAACATCACCACCAGCCATTAGTAATGAGAAGCTTTACCTTTACCTATGTATTGGAATACAACATCTGCAAAAGCACCAAAGTTCCAAAGCAGGGCTGAGTATAAAACATAGTTCGATTTCCCCAATTACTTCCCTAGTCATGAAACTATGATAAAAGAGTTATCCAAATTTTTATGAAAGCAGTTTATATAAATCATTTTCACCAAAGCAATTTAAAACTAAATATAAAAAAGTTTTCCAAAACCATACATGATCAAAACATCAAAGTTTAATTTAAACCATCATTTCCGACATGCTATTTTTCTAAAAAAATAACCAAACAAATTTCCAAAACATTTCACAAACAGCCCTTTTTGGCATTCCCAATCATTTCACAAACCCGTGAAATCTACTATGCATGCTTTGTTATGACAGTTCCATACTCATGAGCGGTTTCTCATCGATCTACCAAGTCCTCACAAGGTAACTATTACCTATGTACCATTACACCTTTGGCACCAAGCACAATGTCAAATTTCAACCAAGCCATATACAATTAGTTCCCATGTGTTGGGTCAACTTTGGAACCAAGAACAAGGTCATATTTCAACCAAGCCTCGTACAAGTAGTTACCATGTGCCAGTACACCTTTGGCACCGAGCACAAGGTCATATTTCAACCATGACTCGTATATGAAACATGAACACATACCACATAATCGCAAAAATCTTGCCAAAACCATCCTTTCAATAAAACACCTTTTATTGAAAACCATTTTCCATCCAAACCAAGTGTGTTCAAACAATTAGAACCATTTCAATAAAGCTGCCTTTTTATTGAAAACCAAATCTATCAAAACCATTTCAATAAAACACCCTTTTTATTGAAACCCCATTTCTCATCAAACCATTTACAATTTCAGAAATTTCATAATATAAAATCAACATTTTAAATTCAAATATCTATGTCACTTTGCACACAATTCACCAAGATTTCATAATTTCTTCAAAACCATAAATCATCACTAAAAAGATTTATTCCATTCTTTTTCACAATAAATTCCATTTGAATATCCAAATTGAATCTAAGACAAAAAAATCTTACATGAGGAGTCATGATTGAAGCCACCTACCTGAAAAAAGTAGAAACCAAGCAACAGACGAAGAACACCCAAGAACACTGGGTCAAATCTCAAAAAACCCACCTTAGATCTCTTCTACAGACACAACCAAGAAAAACTCTTATCATATTTGGCTTCCAAAAACTTATATATACCCATAACAGGCATAGATCTAAAAAATAGAGAGAAGATGAGAAGTAGATCTGAGTAGATCTAAGAAAACGATCAAGAACAAATGAGAACGATCACATACCTCAAAAATCTGGCTTCGATTTGCCAAGAGAAGCCTTCTGATCGTCTCTGAAACTATGGAAGAACCGTCTTTGACCTTAGGAGAACCAAAATCCTGCATTAGGGCCACTTAGGTGCTTTAATGAGCCAATTAGAGTCCAAACGACTAAGATCCACAACTTAAGGATCTAATTTTAAGTGACCGTACGATTATTTTTCACGGTTTGACAAACCGTGCGCTAACCATGTGTTGGCTACTACCTCGGTCACCCTTCTTGCCAGGTTTGGCCACAATAGTAGACAAAATGTGTGCTGACCATGCAGATGCCACTGCCACCAAGGTTTTCTATGCACGGTTTGGCCACATGGTTTAGACAAACCGTGCGCTTCCTGTGTGACTTCCCCTTTGCCTGAAAACATTATTCCAGGTTCTCTCTACTCTCCCATTCAACACCCTTTAATTTAAAACCTTGAAAATCGTCTGGTAATGGTTACATACTAGAAAACTGGGGTACTACATGTTTTGGGTATTATTTTAAAATATGAAATCGATGATGAGAATTTTCAGTGTTTTTTAAGGAATGAAATGTCGGTATATTAATTAATGAGTTTAATATCAATTTCCCCATTATAAACCAAAAATAGATTCATTATTTAGTTATTATTATCATATATTCTGATTAATTAGTTTCTATTAGTGATATATGACATCATTTTTAACAATTTATATGGAGGTGGTTATACTGAACCAAAAATCAACATATGATGATATATATATGAGTATGATAATGAATGTGGTATTATTAAATAATATAAATATTAATGTAGAATAATATTAATATTTAGATTTTGATAAGTTAATGTATCAAATTTTAAAATATTTAAATAAACATTAAATAATCTAGAGGATGAAACTGATACATTACTTCATGGAGGCTTTAGTCAGCACTGATGCATGAATGACATTATTATATTTCTTAATGGATAATGGAAAAAAGGTTTAATTATTTTCACCATATAATAGTAAGAGTTATAATAAAAATAATATTGATATATATTTGTACATGAATTCCAAAACTTGGTTTACAAATAAAATATAGAAATAAAAATAAATAGGGAAATATTATTACTCATGTTGAGAACTTTAATTTTCCATTGAAAGATTCCATAGGAAAGGAGTGATTAGCTTAAATTAATATGCATATAATATAAATTAAAAGAAAAATTATTATAATTCATGGAATAATAAAATAGTTTCAAGAGGAAAATGAAATTTGGATGTTGTCTTGAATGAGTGGTGAGAGGCCTCTTTTACAAGTGTTGATAAGGACATTCTTGTAAATATTTCATCTTAATATAATAGGATACCATGATTCACAAGTCTAGAAGACACCAAAGTGAATGATAATTGATTAGAGATAATATTTCATCAATGAAAACCTCAAAAATCAATTATAAATATGTTTTTAACATGATCGGTATTTTACCCCTTCAGTTAACCCATTTTACCATTTTGGTTTTTACCATAGTAACTAATTTTTACTAAAGTATTTCATTTTACATGTATAATAAAAAAATGGCTATTATGGCATAAAATAAAACATCTATTGATAAATTTGAAATAAATTTTTTTTGATTCACTTTATAAAAGCAGTGGAACTTAACATTAATATAATAAATGTATAATGTATTAAAAATATTTTTATAGAATAGTGTAACATGAGCTCTAAAGCTTTCAACATAAGTTTATAAAATAAAATAATTATTTTAATATATAAAATATAACGTATAAAATTTTTATTTTTTCAAGAAATTTTTATTTATAAATTTTCAACTCATTCCATTATACTCATAATGTCATAAAAGTCACAGTGTTTGTAAATATAGTATTTTTCTATACTGAACTAAAAATAAATATTTTTCAAAAAATATCTCAAAAATATCTAAGGATAATAAAATTATTATAAATAAAAAAATAATATTTTATTTTAATATTAAAATTCTTAATGTTGATAATTTAAATTTTAAATAGAAATATAATGGAAATAATTTTCGTTGGAAATAACATCTAAAAATACTAGTTATTCTAACTCTTAATATATGTAAAATATTATTAAAATGAGAATTACTGAAAAAATAATATATTTTATTAAAATCATTATTTAAAAATAATTTTATTAGTTTTATTAAATAAAATATAGAATGCATAAAAATAAAACATTTGTTCAAGTAGCTTTTTAATCATAAAATCAACAAAGTAAATTTGTATAAAATGACCATTATATTTATTTATATATATATTTCTTAATTTTATTACTACAATTAATTTATGATAATTTAATGGTTATTTTATAAGATTTATATTTTTATCCAAATATAATATACCCTAGTTATTTTGGTTTGGTGTTGTTTGGAGAACACACAACTAAAATAATATTTTTTTATGAAAAATACATATTAAAATTTTGGGTTGTTATATTAAACTCATTAAAAAAATTAGACAATGAATGTTTAATTATTACTTATTAATGGATTATTTGAGGGTGTCAATAAGATATAAAAAATTCTATATTTAATTTCTAAGGATGTTTCATCTTCAATATCCTTATTATGACGAGTGAAATTATATTTTCCTTTATAATATAAATATACATAAAGATGAGTTTTATATTAAATATTAGTGATAAATTTCACATATATAATGTGACTAAATTTTAATAGGGATTTTATATAAATCATTATTTAAATAGATGAACATAGATTGATTTTTTGATGTTATTTTTTATCCTGGAAATTATCAAGGACTTTTTGCTAAGGAATAAAATACTAGACTAATATATCATAAAAATTTATAAAAGTATGGTAATTGGTGAATATAGGGAGAATATTCCTTTAAAATATATTAGAGTTTAGTTGTATACCTCAGCTACAATAATCAAACATCTAATTTTTTTATTAATAATTTAATATCCAATTATTATGGTGGTTTTTTTGTTATTTGTTATAGAGGAGTTGGTTGAAAAAATAAAAATACAACAGTCAAATCTCCTCAGTGGGTGATCATTGTTCCTCATTCCTTATAATTTTAGAAGATAATTTCATAGTTTTTATTATATAGGATTTCCCTTATCTTTGATGTTGTCATTTCTTATAATCTATGTTATACCTTATATTAGGGCATTCTCATGGATAATGTCTATGTTCCCATAATGTATTACATTAAAATGTTTATGTTATTCCATGATGAAATTTATTTATTATCACAATGTCCACTACTCTCCTCATGAAACCTTTGAAATTAGTCATTCAACAACCTAATTTTATCACATAAAACACTTCTAGAATCATTTATTATTTTTACTTTTTTCTTCTTCCAAAATTTTAAACAAACAGAATATTGAAAATTCATACCTTCTCTATAAGTGTTCCCCAAAATAACATGTGAATCAATCTTTCATTATTATGACTTTTTGAGAAATCAACTTTGTAAAAGTTCTTAATCATAATTCATGATAAATGATTTGGTATAACCCTATTATTTCTCACTCCTTCTCATATACCAGTTGGTTACATGTTAGGTTAATCCCCATATTATCTATGTATTCCATTTTTAAATTTATTTTTTCAAGATTTATCCATTAGTTAAACCATAATATGTAATTATGAGTGATTAAAATTATAATATAATAATGGTAAGTTAATTAAATGGAAGATTTATCCTAAAAATGGATTATATATTGAAATTTGTACATTTAATTTTTATTGAACATAAATCACTCTGTGTTTAATATAGGTTTCATTAGTTTTTTTACATCTTATTAAATAACATAATTATTTATCATATTAAATCCTTTGTTATGGATTATAAATTAACCAATGTATATCCTTTGGGAGTGTCTAGAAAGATTTTCTGTCTTAGGACTACATAAAAAGAATCAGATTGTTGATTGATTTGATACAAATACCAATATTTTTAAGGTGATAAAACCTATGTACACATCTACTAAATAAACTACAAAATCATGAGCTGGGTTCACCCATTTATTAACCAAACCATGTTGGCTATGTGTCCCCATGAGTGTCTCCCCATACATTGGAGGCTATAGAGTAGTAGTGAGGGTCTATGATGTTATCATTTGAATATTATACCATCATGAACAGAGCACAAAATAGTAGTATAACAAATGATTATATAGAGGATATAAATAAAGACAATTAAAATGTGAAAAATAATTATCATAACCAATATATAATGGCATAATATACGGTTCGGACCTTAATCATTTCATAATCTTGTGTTAAATCAATAATAAGACATTCATTCACATTAAGGATATCTTCAGGTTTATATCTTTTGATTAATATTCCATAACTCATACATAAACACTCAAATATTACAATGTAAACACTTATATTCACTATCCATTTTTTAAATAAAAAAAAGTTTGTTTAAAAAGATACATAGTTTTGTTTTATGTTTAGACTTCATAAATTTTCCCTGATCCTATCCTTGACTCTATTTTTCTTAAAATCCAGTGAAAAACATTTCAAAACAAGGTATGATAATAAAAATCATATTATGGTATACATATTGAAGGAAATTTTTTGCCTTGATAAAACATGTAAACCCTGAATAATTTGTCACAAAGTAATACTTTTCAACTCTAAGATGTAGAAAATACATCTCACTAAATAGAAGATCATTTCATACTTTTTTTGTAATAAACAGTATTACTATTAAACCCATAAAAAGTTACATATAACACATAAATGTTACTTTTGAAAAAATATGACTTATATGGAATAACTATCCGGTCGACTTTAATGCATATCACTCTTATAAATAGAATATCCAAACATCCAACTGTTATACCCTATGTATTTGAGGTTTCAATGTAACCACCAATCCATGGGTTATCACATAACCACTCATATATAGGTCATCACATAACCACCCATCATTGGTTTATCATTTAACCAACCACATAATTTATACGTACAATTTAATAATCAAAACACATAAAATATTGTAGTTCTCAATATTTCAGTCCTAAAATTTAATTTTACATAACATGAAATCATTTCAAGATAGAAGAATAGTAAATCCACATTCAAAACCATTTTCAATACAAAAATTTGAAAAAAGGTAAAAATGAATTTCCTTTACTTTTAAAAACATTAATTCTTACAGAGGAAGACAAATATTTAATAAATGGTTATGAATGTAGAGAAGTTGATGTCACCACATACGTTAAAAAACATTCCATTGTTCAATGTGTAGATAAAGTAAAATGATTCGTATAAAAATATTCATTTTGAAAATGATTGAGTGAAATTTAATGTCCAAGTGTTTTATTATACACTGTATAAAAGAAGTGGTGTATAACATCAAAACATGCCTCAGTGAAAGAAGAATGAGGCGAAGTCCCATTACATAAAACCAAAAAAAAATTGCTTCCTAGAAAATTTTAATGAAATTAAAAATAGACATAAAATGTTCATTTTGATAATTTATATATATAAATAAATATCTATGATAATGTAAATAATATTAAATTAGAGAAAGGAATAATTCTTTAAATAGTCAAATAATTATATATTATATTAAACATTTAAATAAAATTACTAATATATTAAAATGAATCTATAAATACCATGAAGATAAATTTATTCATGATATCAACATAATCAGGGTAGTATATACACCAAACATAAAAAACAGGTGGTTAACATGAATTATACCTCCCGGAAAGTAAATGTGAGATGAAATTCCCTTACGAAGATCATATCATTAGAGTAAGGATAAATCAATGAAATAATTATGTTTGACCAATATAAATCCCGGAAATAAAGGAGGCTATTAAGTATAAATCTATCATGGTTCATTAAAATGTTACCATGGAGGAACATAAACAATTTTATAGATGTTTAACTCAATGAATGGAAATTATGTTAAGAAGTCTCTTAACTTCAGTTCGATTCGTCAAGCTTGTTTCTTGTTCTTACAGGATAATAAAATTCCGTCAATTTATAATTTACTAATATCATATTCAGGTTTATTATTTTTTTAATATCATTAATTACCAAATTTTAATAATTTTTTAATAATATGAGTACATATCAGAAACTTCATCGAAATTAGATTCTCAATTAAAAAATGAACTCATTATGATGTCAATAGTCCATGAGATAAAAATTACATCATCTATAGAATAATATTCATTAAATTATTATAAATTATATAAATAAATTATAATTTTCAATGAATCTATTATGTATGGTTAGGAAAAATAATCAACATTATAATCTTAGAGACTATAAGTCATATATACGCTTAAATAATGTTTTCAATCATTCATTGATCAATATGAAAAGATGGTAAGTATTATTTAATTATTAATGAATTATGATAACATAATTAATATCATATTAGTCATTTCAATATACAAATATATATATTATCCAAGAGATGTGATGATTAAAAACGAATCACATCTCTTCGTAGAGGTGATAGTTCACATGTACACACAAATGGCGTTATCATTTTTATTTGCATTTAATGTAAGAACATAATTGTAATATTTTTCTACAATAATGACAAATATGTAATTAGTGTCACAATTTAACATTAATTACATATTTATAACCATTATTTAGAGAGTAATGAAATTTGAACTATATCAGTTCTTGAGGTAGTAGTCTACCGTACACACAAAAAATAATTTCTTTTCCCACATGATGAAATTGGAGATGGATTTAGGTGATCGTATTAACAAAATAAAATATATTTATATTTAGGATTTTATAGTTGTTATATCATAATTATTGGAGGATATATGAATTAATTTGATGAATAAATGAAATAGAGACACATAAATAAAAATGTTTTCTTTCCTTTAGATGATCACCATTCTTATGAGCACAACACTTATAAGTAGGGTGTTCTACCTAGAATAAGACCTCAAAGAATAATATTAGCGATTAAAGTATGGGTTTTGGGTAGATTTTGGAAAATAAAAAATGGTTTTTAATTATGATTAATATAGATTAATGAGTGAATTTTATAGTAGTGGGGAGGGGTAACCTTGAAATTATTAAAATTATTAAATTAATATAAATTATATATATTTTTCCAGTATTCATTATGTGAAATTTTTAAAATATGATAAGAACTTGATTCCTTTGGGAAAAATAAATTAACATAATACTAACATATAATAGAAATATAATGAATCAAATTATGGCCTTGAATATTTCCAATTATATTTATTTTAATATTATTAACATCATTTATTTGATTCCTCCATTAATAAATATATCAATTGATCATAATTGTTTCACAATTAAATTTAATTATCTAATTCTTAATAATCATAAAACAAATTACCATATTGTAGTTAATATTTTTTCTTTCTCTGCAGTATTCATATTCAAATATATAATTTAAAAACCCCATAATAATGTTATTTTAGTAAGAAGAAACGTATTTATGAAATATTTTCCTTCCCCCTTTAAATTAATTATTATAAATGTCATAATTACACCCATGTGGCTGTAAAAGTTACAATATAGGTCTAGGGATGGTCATTGTAAATAATAACTCATACAATATAATTATTTAAAGTGTTATGGTAATGTAACAATGTTATAATATTAATTTTACTTTTAAATACACAATTTACCATTAACTTTGGAAAATAAAATAGTAACCTTATTTTAAAAAAATTATTTCGATCCTATTGGAACATATTTTTCATACTGAGTATAACCATATATCTCCTTTTTTAAAAATTTAATTCATATACGTTGGTAGGTTTGGTTTAACACTAATCGCGTTGACTGATAAAGAGATCATGTTTTTAAGTAAAATGACTAAAAGTACACACAGTTTTCAATTTAATTTTAATTTAAAATTTCATCCCATGAAGTTCTTTGTATTAAGTAATAAAATTTTATCTATTTATACCTAAAAATATACATTTATAATCTAACAATGTAATAAAATTAGATGTAAAATATGTTTTGAATTAAAATGATGTATTATTCACCATTCCTTAAAATATGATTTTTTTTGAATAATACAAAAAAAATAATCTGAATTAAATTTAAATGTCTTACTACCATAGAAGGAGTTTATATTTTCTAATATAACCATATAAAAGTGAAAAAACTAGATTTAAAAAGGGTTCTCCATCAAAAGGTGTTAAAACTTCCTTGTAAAAATATTTGATTATTTTATGATTAAAATTGTATTTATTCTCATTGTAACCCTCTAAAATTTATTTGAATTATATAAGAATATTTTATAAAAATGTGAAAACATAACAAATATACCTCTGTTAAATCCCTCTAATAATACATTTAGGTGATATTTACAATTTAATATAATAATATTAGTAATTTATTATTTTTCAGTATAACTCAGTATTGTGTACAATATACAATTTCAGAGAAATGCAATGCTGCATGTCAGGTATGCTATTAATAATAGTTTCCTATTAAGATAAAATTAATATATAATTTATAAATAATAATAAATAGGAAAAAGTATTAATTTATAATTATATGGGTTGTTACATCCTTCCCTCATTTTGAAAATTGAGTCCATGAAATTTTAAATCTGGGATTGATATCTAGGGTTTTATTTATCAAAATTACTTCATTGAGATCCCACATTAGAAAAAGAGTCAACAAAACGTACACATTAAAATAAATAATGCGAGGCACATAGGTCAACTAAGATAACACATACTATGATTTGTTATAGGAAAATATATATATGGAATAAAAAATAACAATCATTTTATGATGGAGAGTTATTGAAAAAATGATGAGGAGAAAGTTAATAAATATAAACCGACAATCTTTGTATTGGATAAACGGTCATTGCTTCCATTTTAGGAAAATAAATTTTTTTTTGTTTTAATATAATTTTAATGGATTTGTAGAATTTTTTTACTTCATATAATAATAACAAAAGAAAATACAATTATGTTACAAGAATAGATTCATCATTTAAAAAAATTCTAACACAAACTCATATATTTCTCCATAAGACTAGTATTTAAGTGGATTTTTTTCATGCCTGAAACATTTGAATCAACTATTATTGAATCAAATTATACATAAAATATTAACTAGTTATTTATCATGTCTTGATACATTAACCAAAAAAAATTAGGATAAATTAATATAATTACCAAATATAAGAAACAATAAAAGAATAATCACTACTTTTAATCTCCAAAATTCAAAATGTGATACATGAATTCCTTTATAGAAAATTCAATTAATAAAAATCCCTAAAATTACTCAAATAATACATACTAAAATTGAAACTGACAATTTAGAAGGATTTTATCACATAGTCCTCTAGGATATGTTTTATCATTAATCTCCAAATAACGTAATTCAATCTCAGTGTCTCATACCATTAGGTAATTTCCTAATCAATTATTCCTCATTATAGGTTAATAAATTCTATAAATTTCATAATTATGAATAATTTCACAATTAAAAATCTTATAATATTCAAAAATATAATTCAACTATTACTCATCTAACATAGCCTTATAGTATTCCATTTACCTTAATTATATAATATTCCCAAAATAGAAAACCTTTCCAAAAAATAACAATTATCACTTATTACGAAAATCATTTTCCAATACCAAGGATATCTACTTGATGAAAAATAATTTCCCTAAATAAAATTATTCTTATTTAATCAATTTTTTAACTGAAGATAAAATGTTATTCTATTCCCAAACATCATGTAGGCCAGTGGAAGGTGATAAATCCTTGTCTCCCTTTAGTTGGGGGTTCGATTCCTACATTGATTTTTTATGTGATGGGTTGTCATCATTCATACGAGCTGTCATTTTTATACAACTATATAATTATAATAACTCTTATTACATTACCAAATTGATATAAAATCCTCAGAAATAACCATAACATATTTTAACTTTTATGGTTACCTCATAACCTTAATTTTGCATCCCAAAATGTACTATCCAATAATTACATAAAAATAAAAGTCATATAAAACCTATAGTTTATTCAGACATTTATAATTATGTCAGCGCAAGAATTTATATTTCTTACTCGAATAAAATATTCACATAACAAATTTCAAGGATAAACATACTAGAAAAAATAGTCTAATGTAATCCCAACATCAAAAGAGCACTAATACTTTTATATATTTAATCACCCTACAATCTACTGTATCTCTTGAATCCTTTACATGTAGATGTTTCAATCATTAATCATTATTTCTGATCCTTTTACCATTATTTTATATATTATTACATAATGGGACTTTTATGAAAAAAAAATCATGATTCATGCCCAAAAATTCAATAATTTTAAAACATGGGACATGAAATAATCCAAAATTTTCATTAGTCATTTTTATACTCTTCATCATAAATTAAAATGTGAATAGGTATTGACAAACATATATTTTTATGGTCCCCTGGATCCCATTCAATAACTTTTTATATAGTAAAATGATTTTCATAATGACCATACTTTACAAATATAAAATATTCAACTGATAACATGGAAATAACTTTTATCCCTTTCCTCATGTCAATTGTCTACTTCCTTTTTCTATGGTATATTTCTGCTTTATGACTGTCATTACCACATCTATAACATACTCCCATCCCTATAAAACATTTTTATTGATGTGTCCTTCTAAATCCTTGAAATATATGTCATTTAATATACTTACCTTTATTATTATTACCTGAACATCCACTACGATTATTTTCACTCATATTGGATGCATTAGATAAGTCACCAAGGTTCTAGTGTTTAATCATGACTCTTGGGAGTTTTTTTGAATAACCACATGAGTTCTCATTTAAGATACCATTCCATTTTTTTATTCAGGTAAACAACACATTTTCATCAAATCCATTATTTTATTGGTGCATACTACATCCATCCATTTATCAGAAACAAAAAGGTTAGTGCAAGAATATCAGTAAAATCATCATATTCTATCATATAGGGAAGTAATACACAAATATATCCATATTCATCTTATCCCACACTCATTAAATTTACTTAAAATAACATTGAATCATTCTGTTATACTGACCACTATGGTTATATATAACTTGTAAATTATGTTTAAATATCACCCTTAGCTCTAAAGAAGTCTAAAAAATCATATGATACCAACTATAAGGGTCCACCTAAAATATTACTTAATCTTGCGAAAATGAAACAATTTTAATTTCAATCACATTGATGATTTTTTTTAAGTTTATATATTTAGATAATTTGTCTATAACTCATTCAGAAAATATCAAATATTACCTTATAGACACTTCTTATAACTATCATTTTTTTATAAAACTTAAAAAAATTTAAAAAGTAACCAGGTTTATTTTTATGTTTAATATTTTTAAATTTTCCATGATATGATACTTAAATATATTCTTCTTCAATTCCTTTAAAAACATTTCAATTTTTAGATGAGAAAATAATCCTTCGTAAGGAATACACAATGAAAGAAAATTTTTTTAGTCATGTGAAATAACATAAGCCATGATTAATTTATTTTAATGTATCATCTTTTATGAATATGAAGTAGAAAATACACATAACATAATACAAACTCATTTCTGACATTTTTTTCCTCAAAATATTACCTTAAAACCAATATAAAGACACATATATCACATATTGGTAACTTGAGACATAATCATACTAAAATAGAATAACAATATTGGCGACAACAACACCTATGACTCTTACAAATAGAATATCCATAAGGCCGAATTCCATAACAAATGAATTGGAGTGTTTCATGAAACAACCTATCCTTGGTTTATCACTGAACCACCCACCTTTCGAATATCACGTAACTATGCTTATTTTGTTTATCACATAACAACCCATCAAATGTATGAGTACCCATAAATAATCATCAGACATAAAATATTTCAATTACAAAAATTTCATTAAAAAAATTTAATTTTCAGTAACAAGAAATAATATCTAGATATAGAATTGGTCAATCCAATTTCAAAACCTTTTTCAATATCATATATTCCCAAAATGGAATAAGGTATTTAATTTTTTTTAAAATTATTATGTCTTATAGAGAAAGACAAATATAACATACAGGTTACGGTGGAGGATAAGTCGTTGTGCCCTCATATATTAAAGAACATTTTTTTTCAATTTTTACAAAATGTAAAACACATCTGGTAAAAATATTTATATTGAAAACCATTTATAAAAATTAAAATTCAAAAGGGCTGATAATACACCATATAAAAGAAGGTGGTGTGTTACATCAAAATATGCCTCAATAAAAGATGATTCTGACCACGAACCATACCTAAAACCTAAAAAATATTCATTTTTAAAAATTTTATTGATATTAAAAGTAGAGATAATTTTTTTTGATCCATTATATACATATAAATAAATATGAATGATAATACCATGAATATTGAAAAGGAGAAAGGATTAAATTTTTAAACATTCAAAGAGTCTCATAAAAATTTCAACATTAAAATAATTTGAAAAATATCATAATATACCTTTACTCCATTTCATTATTTTTTCCTTAAGAACCACTTTATGGTGAAGTGGGAACCATACAGAACATTCACTGCAACATTGAACCTCAAAAAACGCAGTTAAACTTATAGATTTCAAAATTCAAAAAATTCATCCAATACAAACTCACTGCACCTCGCACTCCAATAGGATACTCCAACCAAAAATCCCACCAACATCACCAATAAAGTGAATTACTCGGACATGGAAACAGATATTCAATAACTGAAAGGGATTTTATCCCTGCCAATCTCATACCACGAGCCGCCCGGGTCACTTCTTCACATCATTCGTGTCACTTTCAACCCTGTCATTATCATCGCCGAAGAAAAAGACATCCTCGTCAGAGCCAAACACAGCCTCACCGTTGGGGTTCAAAGTGTCCTCACCATCAACATCATCACCCTAGTAGTCATCATTCCACAAACACGCCATCGGAAAACCTCGGAAATTAAAACCTATAATATTTCAACCGAACCTACATCCTTTATCACACCAGACATCCAGGTGAATAAATCATCTTTTGGAAAGCTGTTGGACCCCAGAACATCACATCCCAATGCCACAAAGAACCATCGCACCTGGACGACCTAGGATGGAGAAATGAGACATGAGGATAGGGAATATTTGGTCAGCTTGAGCACCCACACATAAACGATCCCTTCACCTTGAACAAACATGAAAAAAAACAAACGCAAAAAATTCCAAAAAATTTCAATGTCGACCATGCCACCGAAAACCACCCAGACACACGACCATCAAAAAACATCGAAGAGAGCAACATCACCAGCCGCCCAAAGACAATAGAATAGCAACCCAAAGACACCATGGAATAATAAATAAGAAGACATGATTGGAAACCACGTATGAACATGGAGGTATAACTGTTACCAGTAAACAAACTAAAACAGAAAATAAGAAATCGGGAAAAACCCAAAGCAAAATATGGGAATGAAACCCTAGGATGAAGAACCAACTCGTATAATTCTTGGAAATCTAACGTCCACCAAATTGCTTTCCCAAATCCTGAGTGTATCCCATGCTTCGAATCATACCTGGAGAGGAGCTAAGAACCACAATAATAGAGCATAAAAATATGGACGGGGAGAAAACAGAGCGACATTAAAGAGCAGGGAGAGTTGAGTGGTAGAGAATGAAAAGCCGAAAGAGAGTTTCACCCAGTGTGAGCAAGAACATATAAGATCCCAAGAGGAACGGCGTAGAGGAACCAATGCTGCCAAGGAATTCTAAAACCCTATGAGACAAGTCGAGGGTTCGAGAGAGACCAAGAGAGTGATGATCCATCTCTATAAAATTCCTTTAAATATGAAAAATATAAATATATTTGTTATAAAAAATATAATAGAAGTAGTACATGTACCCCACATAGAAAATAGTTGGCAAACGTGGCTTATATCTCATTAAAATTACATGTGAGAAGAAATTATCTTACAAAGATCCTATATTAGATTGATGATAAATAAATGAGGTAATTTCAAGTTCAAAATATAAATCCACCCAATATAAGTACATATTAAGTATAAAATAATCATCATTAATTCACACATATTCAGGGAAGAACATTACCATTGACATAAATGTTTAACTCAATGACGATAAATGTAGTTATGATGTATTAACCATGAGATTTATTTATCATGTATATTCGTTGTTATTCATGAATAATAAAAATTTGATTAATTTATATTTTTTCAGAACCTTTTAATGTTTATTATTCCTTTTATATCATTAATTACCATGTTATATCAATTTTGTTACTTATTAGAGATTGTGTCAGGTGTTTTGTCGATATTCGGTATTCGAGTCAAAAATGAACATGGAATGATGTCAATAGTCCAGGAGGTCAAAATTAAATCATCTCTAGAATAATATTCAGGGAATTATTATCACTTTTATACATAAATTATACTTTTAAATCAATCCATTAAATATGGTTATGAAAAAATCACAACGTTATAATATTGGAGATGGTAATCCATATGTATGCTTGAGACACGTTTTCCATTTTTCATTGATCATTTTGAAAAGATAGTAAGTATTATTTTGATATTACAGAATTATAATAATGATATAACTGTAATAATAATTATTTTAATATACTTAAATATAAAATCCATGTAATGTATTGATTAAAAGGAAATCACATCGCTTTATGGAGATGATTATTTACATGTAAACATGAATGACATTATCATTTTTATGTGAATGGAAATTAAGAATAAATATATTATTCTCATATAATGATTAATGTTATACTAATATAACATATGAACAATAATTCTATATTTATAACCAATCGTGTGAGATTTTAATTAAAAAATTACTATATCGATTCATGAGGTGGTATTCCATCGTACACTGGATAGAAAAGTCCTTTTTCCATTTGATGAAATTGAATATGGACATAGGTGATGATATTAAAATAATAAAATCAAAAAATATATAATATAAATTATTTTTTTCTCAATAATTTTTGGAAGATATTTTACGTAATTGGAATATGAAATGAAATAAAAAAACATAAATTAAAATTTTACCTTTCTATCAGATGATCACTTTTTTAACATATTAACATATCTATGATGGGACTTTTCCTAAAATAAGTCTTCAATAATGTGTGTAGATATTATAAGAATAGTGATAGTTATATATTTTCAAAAAAAAATTTATTCTAGAGTGTGAGTAAGATAGATGAATGAGTGCATTTTTGTTTGTGAGGGGAGGGCCCCCCTTGGAATTATTAAAAATATTAAATTAATATAAATTCAATTTCTCTTACAAATCGGTCAAAAATAATTTAGTTAACAATTGGGATGGTTAGAAAAATAATAATTCAATGTAAATTAGATAAGGTATTAATAAATTTAAATCCTTATATTTTTGTTTTAAACTCATTTATCTATTACAATTTTTTCATGTAATTTAAAATTAAAGGGTTAAAATAATTATCACGTCATGAAAAATAACAAATAAATGATTAATTAATGAAATTTTTATATTTATCTCATATTTTTGGTAAAAATTTAGATTTTTTTAAAATGTTTATATAATTTAATTAAATATTTCATATATTAAAATATTAATTACCTCAATTTTTCACTATTCATCACATGACATTTATAAAATATTATAAAATCATGATTCTGTTGAATCATATACACTATCTCATTAACAACATATCATAATCATTGATAAACTTTGTGTATGGCATCAAATATTTCAAACTGTGTTTATTTAATTATTATTAATATCATTTATTTGATTATATATGAACTAAATCTATGGCTGCATCATCTTTGTGTCATAATTATTTTTAATTATATAATTCATAAATCTATAAATAAATTTCCATGATTTACGTAATTTTATTTTTCCTTATATGGACTATTCATTGTAAAATATATCACATAAAAACACCCTATTAAAATTGATTTAATAAAGAGATACATATTTATGACATATTTTCCTTTATTCTAAATTAAATGTTATAAATGTCATAATCCCACCCAAGTTGAATCCACAAGTCACAATTTTGTCCCATAGATTTTTATGGTTGATACTAACTCATCTAATAATATTTGGACAAGTTTTAGGTAAATCTATAATATTAGAATTAAAATATTACATTTAATTACCCTAATAACCATTAAGCATGGTAAGTACTATATTGATGTATAATTCACTAAAAATTATTTTGATCATAGTAGAAAACATTATTCATACTCAATACGACCATGTATGTTTGTTTTTTAAAAATAAATTCACTGAAGTAGTTAAATAAGTCTTAATAGTAATCTTGTTGACAGATCGATAAAACATGTTTTTTAAGTAAAACGTTCAATATTTCACCTTGTATTTCTATTTAATTTTAATTTCGAATTGAATCCAATGAATAACATAGTATTAAATGATAAAAAATTATTCTAATTATTCTTTAAATAATGTATAATAATAATGTAACTATATAAATAAATTAGACAACAAAGTAGTTTTTAATTAAAATGTAGTATTTTTTACTAATAAATATAAGAGAAATTTTATTATAAAAATACTAACAATTCAAAAAAATTAAAATTTTATGTCCCAATTTTAAATAAGAAAATTATTTTGTAAAATATAACAAACAATAGTGATAAAAAATATATTTAAAAAGGGTTCTCCATCAAAAGGTGGTAAAAACACATTTTAATAATATTAGAGAGTTTTATGCCTCTAAAATTTATTGTTGGAATGTAAAAAAAATTAATAAACATGTGTAATCAAATTAAAGATATTTATATTAAATTCTTACACTACAACGTCTAGGTTATAACTACCATTAAAAATAATAATATTAATAATAGATTATTTTTTAGTATAACCCAATCTTGTGTTCAATGTAGTATTTCACAGAAACCCATTACTGATGTCAAGAACTCTACTAAACATATACCTCCTTTTATATAAAATTAATAACCAATTCATTCATATTAATAAATATGGAATTCCTATTCTATAATAACTTGGGATGTTACACATTCAAAAAATGATTATGACATGACTTTATAAAAAAGGGGAATATATGGAAAACAATGTAGTAGAGATACAAAAAACCTACTATGTAAAATATAACAAAAAACAAAAAGGATTCTCCATAATCATCACAAGTTCAATCATAGTCCACTACACTTATACTCCATCCATGTCTAATTGGAAATCAAATCAAGAATGGGGAATCTATTTATCCCAAACTATACCCATGATGTCTTTCTGTGTACCAGTCCATGGAACAAAGAGGATCTATGAAAATATGTAGTATTCCACCACCAATGGTGACTATAGAAAATAAAATAGGTGTATATAAGGTATAAAAATTATGCAGTTACAAAAAGAGTAAGATGTATGATAATGAAATAAAACAATGTTCTCTATAAGTATAAGATATTTTAGGATATGTCTATAAATAGAGAATAAATGTTTGAAAAAGATAACAATTAGATACATCATATCCAGATATATCATGTATCATAACTATGTAGTAAATATCCCAAGGCCCTTGTCTTAGGAATCATCCACGTTTGCAAGGATCTCATTCAAGGTAAAATTGAAATAATTTAGTTCTAAATTGGACAAGAACCTAGTGATCAGGGATGTAGAGTCCTCATTGAATTTGAGGACTATGTGAGAGGTAAACATAGTATATTAGGTGGGGGGATCTCAAAGTACAAATCTGAGGTTGTCTGAAAAATTTAGATTGATGGAAATATTCTAACGCCTGAAATTCTAGAACATATTAGTTGGTCATCAGTTCCACAATGCAACAATCCTAATAAAATCCATACAATTTAATCCAATGTCAAGCAAATTAAATGAAATACCACTATGTTAAATGTTAATGTCCAATTCCTACCAAAATCAATTCAAATTAAAAGGCATAATATAAAAGGCGACCCATATCATTTTTCCATTCCCATTTATGCTATTATATTTACATTTAAAATTATAAATAAATAAGATACATATAGGTATTCAACATATTAAAAATTAAAATAATTCATATATATAGTCCACTAATAATTTTAAATCTAAACACATACCAATAGATGTTTTCACCATAGGAATTAAACTGATCCAACCTCCAGGGGGTTTCGAAGTTGAGGTTGATAGACTCCAATTTTTCATAGGCATTTAGAGAACATAAAAACATTCTTTACAAATTTAATCTTTTGGAAATACATATTTTAGAAGCTATATACAAAATGACCAACATGTTTTACTAATGGTGAAAGATATAGTAATCATATCTTTTGAGGAAAAGGAATAAACCACCTATCATATATGTGTATGTGATTACTCCTCCAATATTGATATTTAATTGGTGATAGAACAGGACAAACAAATTAAATGGACAAAAAATAGAAAATAGGGATTAATAGCTCTTAAATATTTTGCGTTAAATACAATTATAGAAACTATAAAATGAAACATGGATACTTATGAACTTATTGGGGGTGATCCAAAGACTCAAATTTTTCTCGATTCATATAACAAATGGAGATGTTATCTCCAATCATAGCTTGATGAATAATTTATAGCTCCCTTGAGGAAGGAGATTCTGAGAAGGAATAATGAGGTACAAAAGAATGTATAAGGTTTTTTTTTATATTAATAGAAAAATGATTATTTTACTCTTTTAATGGGTCTAACGATAAACTAAATCATGAAAAAAACATTGTGAACCTACTTCCGAATATGAAACATCATGGAATGTCTTGGTGCATGGTCGGAAAAAATGTGTGAAGCTAGTGTGTTCCCTCTATTGAAAAAATTAATCCATTTAACTCTTTTCATATGATTATGAGAAATCATACACCAACCTTACACAATAAACCTTTAATAATTTCAAAGGTTTCCTGGACATGAACCTCCTCTATCAAGATTAAACTATCAGTAAACCTCCTCATGGGGCCTCATGATTGAGTCAAAAGGTTAGCTCTAACCATGTACCATATTCTACTTATCCAAAAACTATAACTCTGAGCTCCAATAAAGCTCTATACTCTCCCAAAACACTTACCTAGACATTTATAAATTATTCAATAAATTAAAATATAGATATAGATTAAATTTAAATGTATCTATACCTATCTAAAAATTTAGGATCTCACTAGCACCCCTCCTCAAATTAACTCACCCATATATATCCAGAGGGATATTGAGAATCATCATAGAACAATTCCATATATAAAACACATATAATAGCTTATTTCTCACACATATAATCTTATATATGGTAGTCGTACCATAAAACTATCAATAGAGGAACTGAAATGTTATGTAGAGACTTCATTCTATCATCCACTAAAAAATAGAATATTCCAAAAAATATGAATCATCATCCAACTTGAACTCATTAGGATGAAGGACATGAGATGGGTCCAAATAGTAATGATAAAACCAAGAGAAATGAATGAAATCATTCTTTAACCACTTCCTCTAAGGTAGAATAAACAAATAATATACCAACACGACTCTCTCCATGGTCTTGAAAGTCATAAAAATTTTGGTGATGAAATACCCTTTCTCAAAATCCATTGATGACCCAATATTGGTGATGCAGGAAAAAATTCAAGGTATCCCTATTATAAATTTAGAGGTTGGTGATGATGATCGACATAAGAATTATTATTATACATAGATATCTCCATATGCATCTTGATGAGCTTTACCTTATCTAAAGTCCCTTCAATTAAAAAAAACCCAATAGTATTTCCTACCTTACCACTAACAAGAACATAGGATATCATCATGGCATTCGATTTAGGGTATCATATGGATTGATCTGTGTAGTCGATTAAAAAATATTATTATAAGAAAACTCATCAATATGTGAAATTGTTTTCCATAAACCTCTGAAACAAAGGATGAAGGCTTAGAGAATGTCCTGTAACACCTCAATTGTATTCTTCAAAAAAAAAATTGCCTTGTTGGTTGTAGGATTTATTAAGAAGAACATGTGAAACCGGGGCCTTTTGTATGTACTACCAGAACTATGATGTAAAATGAGAAACCATATCAGATAAAATAATGTGTGGAACTCAATGAATGAATAAAATATCATTAACATAAGGCTTCCATGATTATCAATCGAGAAGGTCTCCCAAATAGTCATAAAATGTCTGACCTTCACATTCCTATAAATGATAACCCATAAAATGTCACACCCAAGAGGGAATATCGGAATAATAATAAAAAAATCCAATTTGATATTTTACCATTTCCACTAAGAAATGGGTAATGACTATAAACATAATACATTTCACTGATTCCCAGCCATTACATATTGATAGGTGGAACACTAGGTAAAGAATGAAGTTATCTTCTTATTCATACTCAAAAACATATTTTACTGTTAATAGTTGTCAATAGGGAAGAATGAAAGATTTTTTCCTATCTACCATTCAATGTTCTGATTCTCTAGTGTTGTTTATAGTGACACCATGGTCGAATTATCAGAGACAATAATTTTTTTGAGTCAATTGGTTTATTTTTATCATTATAGGGGTTATTTGCAGAGATAATGTGAAATGAATGATTTATGTATTTTCGGTAACAATTTAATAATTATTTGGGAGAGTACATCATTATTATGTAAATATTGATTCATTCTTATGCTTCTCTATACATTTCATTATTGTAATATGATCTTTAGAAGATATATTTGTAGCCAAATTCCCAAAAATCTTATCCTTAATCCATGCCTCAAAAGGGAACTAATATCAAAAAATTCATCATGGTGTAAGGTTCCATATTTGATGATACCATGTGTACATTAAATTTCAATAATCCATTTAATCCACATTTCAAATAAAATATGTCATTAATCCAATACATTTTTTTGTTTTAAATAGACAATATCAATTTAATGAATTAAAATCGGGAAAAAATATCAATCACTTAACATACAAAAATTATGACTCACACCATTGGTACATATAATCATCTATTTATATGGTCACTAATCTAGTTTAATGTACATATAGAGATGAATTATAATGAAATTGAAAATAATGGGATACACAAAGAGTTGTGTGTCGATAACATACAAGAACAATATAGAGAATTAAATATAGAATTTTGATTTAATGAGAATGTGTATAATGGGAATGATTTTCAACAAGATTTTAAAATATTTATGAGAATTAATATTACACAATAGAGGTTGTATGATAATTATAAATTATTATGAATAAACATTCTTGAATGTTCAATTTAAATGAAATAAATCATACATTATTCCTATTGAAAACACATAAAGTTAATGAAATAAAATCATGGAGAAATGGTATCTGAAGTAAAAAAAATGAGTTTTGAAGGTACTCTTATGGCATTGTAAATGAAATTTTTGTGAAAAAACTATCCTCAAAAGCTCTAAAATTTCAATCCCTTTCAAGGATGAGAGACTGGTATATTTATAACCCAATTTGGCAAATAGTTTTCCTTAAAAAACTACACCTAATGATACCCAGACCATTATAACCATTATAAAGCATACATTTGAGATATATTCTTATTAGAAGTTGAATATATTTATGTTCAATTTAAATGAAATAAAACATACATGAATACTATTGAAAACACATAAAGTTAATGAAATGAAATCATGGAGCAATGTTATCAAAAGTAAAAAAAAATTGAGTTTTGAAGGTACTCTTAGGACATTGTAAAGGATATAGTTGTGAAAAACTATCCTCCAAAGCTCTAAAATATCAATCCCTTTCATGGATGAGAGACTGATATATTTATAACCCAATTTGGCGGATAATTTTCCTTAAAAAACTACACCTAATGATACCCAGACCATTATAACCATTATAAAGCATACATTGGAGATATATTCTTATTAGAAGTTGAATGTATTTATGTGGAAAGTCCATCATCCATATTTAGCATAAATGGTAAAATTTATACAATGTTATAGATATTTTATCAAACTATGTGCTTCAATCTATCTGTGAGTTGAGAGTTTCTATTGTCAAAAGGTGAGTTAATTTATGGCTATGAATATTCCCTAAAATCTGAATGATTTATTATTAAAGTTTTGGAGGATATATATTTAATTTCACAATATAAAATATATTCTCAATTAGACTATTAGATTGGGAGAAAATTTAATAGTGATGGGATTTTTTGAATTCATGGAAATAATTTTCAACTTTAAATAAAATAAATAGTTGGGAAACATTTTACATTTGGGAAATCCAATTTTTATTTAATATTTTTTTTATAATCACGATCATATTATGAAATTTTACCAAATTTTGGATATTGTATTGATCTTTGAAATTATATATTCATGGATAGTCTATTTTTCTCAATAGATTTGGTGGGCCCTCGTGTGTGGTTCAGATATCCTTTCAAGTTGAAGAATTGGACAATGTTCCAGTCTAACAATATATTTTAATTTGAATCAAGAAAACTAAAATATAATAATATTCTAACATGGATTAGTATTTTTAATTATGTGATAAACACATTAAACAATAGTTTAATTAAATGAATTCCAACAATGCTCTTTCTACAAGTATATTATCAAAACCTGAACATTTAATAAACATTATTTTTTTAAGTGACTATTTTGTTATGGGAGTAATGTAAAATCACAAATTAATATATTTTATAAAATATTCCCACAACTAGTATTTTTCACATCCTCATATATATAAATTACTAAAAACATAATGAAATCATTTTTACTCTCCAAAAACTATTACAAGTTTTATTTTCACCATTTTGGGGTTGTCGACTACTTCACACTATAATTAAGTCCACAAAAACTTTTAAAATAACAAATTTATAAAAAAATACATTTATCATGATAAAAAGTAGAAATGGAATATATTGGAACTCAAAATTCACTCATCTTAATATTATAAATATTTATTTATTGTGGTTCACCCATTCGCCAAAATTAAGTCAAATCATAAAGTTTGTAAGATCTCAGAACTTCTATTAGATTTTATAAATTGTAAAAAATAAAAAGTTATTATTTATGGGGTTTTATATGGATTAGGTATGGTAGGACTAAAATTTCCAAAATAGTGGAAAATAGGGGCAGAACAACAATATGAAAAATGCACATGTTTTGAAAAAATGCATGGTCGGAAATAGATATACTTATTTAAAAAGGTACAATTTTATGAAGTATGACCCAAAAGAAGCAGATAATTTGTAAAGGATGAAAAAAATAAAATATCATCAAAACACTATACTTCTCCCAACTTCACTGTAAACGATTGTTCATGTTTTCTTTTTTTTCTTTTTTCTTCAATTTTTTCAATTTTCTAGACATTTTACATTGAACAAATATAAGACCCATTTTCCAACACTCATTTGATTTAAAAATAACATTAATTTAAAAAGTTATATCATGATCAATGTTTAATGGAGAGTGGTTTTTGACTTTCCCTAGAGAAAACCAAATTTTTTTATATTTTTTAATTTTTTGAACACTTTTCAATAACATTAATACCAAATGGCATAAACATGATTGAATTACCAACAATTCATAGAATGACATTATCTCCTAAAAACATAAATGAATTATGTTCCTAATGTATATTATGACACATTGTAAATTAAGAAAATGGTTCCCCAATTGATATCAATTCCATCAAACTTAAATTTCAATAATATCTTCAATGAAAATATACATATATGTTGGGTGGGACAAGTTTTTGGGGTTATAATGTGGCTATAAATTAAAATGATTTTATAGGATCAAATGTGATTCAAATGTAAGATCATTGTAATGGTAATGGGAGGATATTTGGATATTATGATCCTAATGTGATTAGGAAAATTATTCTATCATATTAGTTTATGATAAAGTAGGAAATTCTACTCAAAGGACCATAGACTCAGGACTCATGATCAAGGGTGAAAAAATTAGAATATAAAAAGATGTCTATTGGTTACAATGGAATTAAATATAATTTTATCCCATACATTTTGTGAGTAATCATGTTTCAAATTAAAAAATAAGCATTCAAAATTTATTTTCTCTTAATATAAAATTCATTATCTAAATTTATGATGAAAAAAAAATGTAATGAAAAGAAGTGAATAGATTCCCCAAACTGGATGGATACTTTTTGAAAATTTAATGTTGAGAAATTATGAATCATTTCAATATATTTTTTTATTATGTTCATTTTTTTAATTTTTTAGTTTTAAATACACACCCACACAAAATAAAAATATGAAAAAAATTGATGAATATATTGGTAAAAAAGTGAGAATTATTGAGGAAGAATAAGAATGTGACAGGGAGAGGATGAGTATAAAGAGAGTGAGATTAAGAAAGAAAAGGTTCCCCAAAGTCTGGATTTGGTGAGTTTACATCACAATCTAGTGCTATTTCTACTACAGTAATTATGGATCTCTTTTATGTTGATGTGGTTCTCAGGATGTGTGTCCTCTCATGCTGATACATTAACATATGTCTATTAGCGATGAAAGTACTTTTGGAAGATGGGTATTCAACTTTCACTGCACCAAATTGGTAGACATTAGTAATAATAAAAGTTATTTTCCAATGTGAATTAATCTTACCTAGGTTAATCCAAAATTGCTAATTCAAGTGCACTACCTTTTCACCATCACGTAATACCTTTCATTGAATTTGTTTATCATGGAGAAACAGAGACTTTTATTTGTAGAGATTTTAATTCTCATAAAGAATCATGTTGAAGCTCCGCCAGTTCATTTAACTACAACAATATATCATTACTAGATTTTTCATAGTTAAAAAATAATTTTTTTATAGCCCAAAATGAATTACATTGTATTTTAACCGGAAAATTAAACTCTTTTCCAAAAACTATAATAAAATAAGACATCCTAATGGGTGTTTTTAGGATGTTAAATAATCCCAATGTGGTTAACCAATTCTTTCAGGCTAGTATATTCTTAAAGGGCATAATAATTCTGTTAAAAAATATTTTTGACATCCCTGTTAAAGTGTTACGCCATGGAATTATGTTGGGGTGATATTCTCTTGATGATTTATGTATAAGAAAAATAGTTTTTAAAAGATATTCCATGGTTTGAATATAGAAAAGGTTTCATAAGACAAATACCAAGGCACAAAGAATTCCAAATCGATAGAAAAAATTGGGTTTGAGGTACCCACAAATAGTATGTGTATAATCCTTCCTAGTGTGTTTGGTCTCAACCCATGTAGAAACAAATTCAATAAATTTAATATTATATGAGAATCCATTGGATTTGGGAAACAGTCCAATGAAATCAATTTCCAAATCATCAAATATATCATATAATATTAATCGATTTTTTATAATTTGTTTTCTTTTGGAATGTGGGACATGATTGACTGACTCATGTGAGTAATTAAAGAGTGAATGATGGATGAATATAGAGTATAAGGACTTTTAAGAGATCCTTCATTGTCTAAGGTGGAAACCTGCAATAATTGAGTTTAACAATTCCATGATAGATTGATATTAATGTATACTAGAACACCTTCTAATTACCATGTAAGGCACAATCTTTAAAAATTTTGTACGTTCCCAAAAAACAGAATTTTGATTCACATTGCAACTCCTTTTTCAGATCTATTGAAAGAAATTTTGGAAAATCACCCAAAAATCCATTAATTTACAATTGAGTTACACTAAGGTAACTTATTAAAGGGATATGATAGGTTCTTAGCTAGAAATCTAGGATCAATTATTTTAGAATAAGAAGATATTAAATTTATACTAAAATTCTAAGACAAATACTTTTATTTTCAAGTTTAATATTTTATCTCATATCTATGATTATGTATAATTAGGATCCATCATATAATCCTATGTTTGGAATCTCATTAATTAAGCAATAAAACTAAATTATTATGGTTTGAAAAAATTATGTTTTTAAAAACAAAGAGTTTGGGCCAGAATTTATCCAAAGAACAAACCATACAAAAATTATTTATCAGTCACAATTATTTGATATTTAGTTTCATCCAATGTTATTGATGAAAAATAGATTAAATGAGGAATTTTTTCTATTGTTTATCCAAGAAAAACACCTATTTACTTATCAGAAGCATCACACATCAACATGATAGGTAAGGACCAACCATGGTGTTGAATTATCAGGAATAGTGTAAGAAAATATTTGAGTTTAACAATTTCTCCCTTGAAAACATCATCATAATAGAATGTATCATTATTTTTTGGGTAGATAAGTTATTGGGAGGGAACTCGTACTGAATTTCTAAATTAATCACTCATTAAAACATCCATTACCATGGAAGGAACAGAATTTTTAAACTAATGTCTGATTAGTAAGTGATTATATCACCAAAATTTTTCATGGATTGACATAAATACGATGTTGTGAAATAATGTTCAGTTGAACAACCCCATTATTAACCATGAAATTATATTTAATAGATTTCATCACAAGGTGACATTTAACACACTTTAATAGGACTAGAGAGAGTGATTTCCATGAGGATTTAAATGACTTTCAAAAAATGGTTAATTCATTCTTGAATACCTCCGTCTAAAGCTTAATAAATTAAAAATGGTACTAATCATATACCTAAATAATGTTTCATGATTATCGAAAAGGAAAAAAGGTTATCGCTGATATAAATATATTCCAAATTGGAAAGTCAATATAGTATTTTATTGGCCCAAAGGTGCAATTGGGATTTCGAAGTAGCTGGTGTATCCATAAATAATGTTATATTTTATCTTTTAAGCTAATATATCATGATTTTTATAAAATAATGGAATAGTTTAATGAACATTCTTTTTTCATAATTCAATTTAAAATAATTAATGCACACACTCCATTTTTTCCACTCGAGTTCAGACTACCTCTCTATGTTCATTTGTGACAATAGTTATCAACCCCTTCATAGGAACCACTTTAATAGGATTAAGCCATACACTATAATAAATTGGGCTGATAAAACCATCTTGAAAATTCTTGGTAATTTTTCCCTAACATCCAAAATTATGTGCATATTTATTCTTGTTTGAGTTTGTTTGATTGGTTTCGATGATTCTTCCAAATAGATGTTATTCCTAAAAAAACAGTTTATTCTTATTATATCATATAGTGTCTAAAATTAGTAATTTTATCCTTATACCACATGAAAAAATTTGGTCTCCTCCATTTTAGTAAGTGTTGTGGTGACAACGATAAGATTATAACTATCATAGAAAATTATTGCATATTTCATGAGTGTATGAATAGGGATTAGACATGTTTCATTATTAATTTAGGGGCCAAACATCATAGGAAGAGTGGAAGGGTGTTTAGTTCGTTTTGATACATATTCCTCAAAAAAATACAGGGTGGAGTAGTAGATATCAGAATAGATTTGAGAGTGCTAAGAGTTTTCAAGATCCTTTAAAAGGTTGGAGTTTATGAATGTTTGGTTAACATAAACATCCTCAATTTTGACTTGGTTAATCATGATGAAAATCTCAAAATATCATATCTCGTTACAACTAGATGAACATAAAGGAATATGATTCAACTGACTCTCAGTATTTTCCTTGAAATCATGGATTGAGATAGTAGAGTGGTCCTCTGATGGGTATCACATGGCTTGAAAAATATTTATGTGTATTGGATTTTCACCAAATTCAATGGATAATGTTACTTTATATACATCAATCATAGTTATAGATATTGTTCCAAGTATTATGGTAGATCAAGAAGATGAAGTCCCGCCATCCATGTTATGGATCTAGATATTAGCTGGGAAGAGAAAATCATTGACTCAAACGAGGACATCCTCAATTATTTCCACAATATTTTTAGTTATTCAATTGGATAACAGGATGAAAACATTAATTGGGTATAAGGGACCTGGATAAATGTTGGAGAAGATATATTTTGGCCGGAAATTTATCTAGTATCCTAGGAATATGAGTGCATCTTCAAAGTTGGAACTCTATATTTGGCATGGAATAGTAAAATTTCATGGATATTTTCCCATAAATGGTATATAATAATGGGTTGAAACATTATCGGTTGTCCTACGTTTTATCTCTTGGGTGAAAAATTACGTAATAAAATTTTAATACATTGGGATTTATAGGTAATATTAGAGTAGAATATTGACCTCAAAAATTCTAAATATTTTTAGGATTTCAGGACCAAGATCAAAGGACTTCCTTGGATTATAGATGGATTTTAGAAAAGGAATTGGATTCTTTAGAGGAATGGGATGGCGGTGAGCATCTGGAATGAAGTTTTTTATGGTTTCTTTTTATTATTTTTTTATTTCATAATATTTAAATGGTAATTAGATGATTCCCCATGAGGCATAGAAATATTTATTCTAGATAGTTGTGAAATTTCACACACATTTCTATTGAGGTTGGGAAATTGTTGACTGGGAGTTTTTAGTAATTGGTATTCTTTTATTGAAAGAGTTGGGATGAATTCTGACCAATTCTATTATCAATGTTTTTATGGACCGAACATGTAAATGAGGAAAGAAATTCCAAAAAACATTATCATGGTTTCATGGATGACACCTTTGTTTTAAATTGGTATTACCTTGATATTGGTTCTTTGGAGATCGATTTTATTGGGGTGGGAATTGGGAATCCTCATTAGGATAGTGGAAGCTATGAGGAGGGGGATGAAGATTTATCCCATGATTTTTTAGAATAAATATATGTATATTTAATGGATGTTACCTCCACCATGACCATTTTGGATTAGTTTTGATTTTGAGGAGGGATTTGAGTGGGATGTTATATGGTATTAACATATTTGGTTGTATGTGGAAGAGAATGGATCATAGTGGAGTTAAATGGAGTTTATAATGAACTAACATGATATTTTAGTGTTAGTGTTCTGCTAGGCCTATACTACATTGAAAAACATTAATCCAGATAAATTTGATTGATCTTTTTAATATTTTAGAAATTTTTTGATTGGATGATCTGGTGAGCTATAGATTCCACAATTTATAATAGGTCCATGTAATAGGTATTTTAGAGAAGATGAGGTTGGTTCTTTGTTTGCCACCACTTGTTGTCGTAGTGGAACTGTAAGTTCAAACATCCACTCAGCTATCTAGTTGGGCTCTATGGATTGATTCAATTGGAATTTATTGGCATGGGAATATTCTCAAGTATGAAATTGTTGCGAGTTTGCATCTATGTTTTTTTATATCTCGTGATGCTATAATAGTTTTTTCAACAAGACTATTACCACTTGTAACATAAATGAGAGGTCAGTCTATAGACAATAACCCCTCATAGAAGCATTGGATAAAGAGTTGGTTATGGAGTCAGTGGTGTGGGAATATTTACACAATATTTTTAAACCTCTCCAAATACTCATAGAGTGAATCATTATAGAATTTAGATTTACCACTTATTTAATTTAATCTAGAAGTGGTTTGAGAAGAATGGAATAATTTCTCTAAAAAGAGACACTTCATGTTAATCGATGACTTTATAGATATTGGAGGGAGGATGTAGACGCATGACATTATGATGTCATTAATATATAAAGACAATGTTCGATGTTTTATTTTTTATTCATAAATGAATTTAGGATTAATAGTATAGAACATTACTTTGAACTCTTTGAGATGAATATGTGTATCCTCACTAGCTAGCCTGTGGAAATGATGTAGAAGAAAATGAAACCTAATTAGACTTTGAAATCATCCTTGATATTCAGATATTGAATACTAAAGGGTTGGAAATTCATATCATAGATAGTGAGTTCCATATGGGGGTTTTCCCTAGGATTGACCATATATATTCAATTGGATTGGAAATGAATTGGTTTATATTGAATTTATTATCCCTAAAAGTCTTCATAATTTGGAAAATATTTGTCTTGATATATAGATGAAACATATTTTATGGATTTGTTGGGAGGAAACATGGAAATTAGAGACTTTATTAATGGATGATTATGTTTGGGTTTTATTTTTTTTTTTACTTATTTATTAATCTACTACGAAGGGTTTTTTTTTAATTTTTAAAATAGATAGTTGTTTTTATTTTATTAATTTTTTTAAAAGATAAAGAACTACTAACTTCTAGTTGATCCATCACCAATTAAGGTTCCATTTAAAATTTTGGTGATTTTAACATATCTATTGTTCAATGTTATGGGGTTATGATAAAGGTTATAGTGGCACTAGGGTCGAATCATCAAAGATCATACTTTTATTGAGTTGATTGTTTTTTGGTGTTTCAAAATGGGTGTTTGTTTGTAGAGATTATGTGAAATGAATGAATTTTATAATTGAAATTATAATTTAATAATGATGGGGGTTAATTTATAGCAATTTATTTAATCTTCTTATATCCTTGATCTTTTATATATATTTAATTAAGGTAAAAAACACATCATAATGTGATTTTTTATCATAATTCTCAATTGTGTTGGATCTAATAAAATCTGCATTAAGTGAACTTGTCTAAATAAATTATTGTTGATTGATGATTCAATATTTCATGAAAACATTTGTAATTTTGGTTACAATAATTAGTGGTATGGAAATGCCAACCAAAACATGTCATTAATACATGAAATTTTATATTCAACATACACAATATCTATTTAATGAAAATAAATTGAGAGAAATATCTCAATCACATAACATCCCCGAATTATGACTTACTCTAATGGTAGAATAACTATCAATTGTGATGGTTCCTAATATGGTTTAATAGGTATACTGTGATGAGCAATAAAAATAATGAAATTAAATAGAAAAGAAAATATTTGTGCACCAAATGCACACACACACACAAATGGTGAAGAAAATTAAATATTGACTATTGATAGAATGAGAATGTGAAATAAGGTAATAAATTTAAAAAAAAATTATATCCAATTTTATGAACATTTGTATTACAAAACATATGAGGTCTTGGAACTATAAATAATGATGTGGAAATTTTATTTAAAATTTAATTTTAATAAACAAACATTCTTGATTACACCTGAAAACAATTGAAGAAAATAAAAAACACCTAAATGAATGGAATATCATGTCAAAACACGAGTTTTAAAAGTCAGCCTTTGAATTTTTGAAAGCTATGGTCATTCAAAATAATTCTCATATGCTCTAAAATTCCCAAAAACTTTGGTGAGAAGAAGGGAATGTATTTATAACCAAAAGAGGCAGAATGTTTTCCTTCCCAATCTTCTCCACAAGATGGAGTGACAATTTTTTCATTTTGAAGGAATACTATAAAGATATATTATTCATAAAAGTTGTATATACTAATATTCATAGTAATCACAAAAAATGCTGCATCCATTTAATTGTTTTCTCTAAAAATACGGCTATATACTTTAACACTATTCTGATGTCCATTTTTTAGTCATGTTTTTCCATAGTCAAATGTGAATTCATATATGGATATGAATATTCCATTAAATACAAACCATTTAATATAAGAAGTTTTTAATATATATGAATTTTCTTACAACAAAAAATATCATATTGATAGAAATATTGAATTAGGAGACAAATCAAGGAAGGTGGTATTTTATTTAATTCTATGACATGTTTGTGGGATTGACTTCAAAACACCATTTTTCCCCTTTTGGGGAATTGGGGAAATAAATTTTTTATCCATGATGTGTTTAGATATTCAAGAACATATTCAATAATTTAATCATATTTGGGTATCTTGATTGATCATATAAAATCTATCTTCATGGATGGTCTAGTTTTCTAAATAGATTTGGTGGGCCATCTCATGAGGTCCAAATGACCCTTCAAATGGAATAATTGGCCCATGTTATATTACATTGAGTTTTTAATTTGAATCAGGAAAACTAAAAAAATAAATAAAAACATATATTTTTTATTAGAATTTTGAATGATATAATAAACACATTAAAGTGTATAATATTTTATAGGATTTGAAAAAAAATCATTCTAAATATTTATGATCAAAACATGAACATTGAATGGAAATTAATTATTTTTATGTGAATAATAAGTAATGGGAGTAATGTAACATCATGAATTAATATGTAATATTTTTTATTTGTGGTATATATTGGTAAGACTAGGATATACTGTATAAATTAATTAATGATACTCAAACATCAACTCCACTCATATGTCATTAGGAACGAAGACACTCCCATGAATGCATAAGATATAATCCCCATTAATAGACCAAATAGTGTGTGGGTCCTCACCCACTATGCATTATTCCAAGATGAATAATTCATGGTAAAAAATAAGTCACATATTCACTGTATCTATAAGTGATGTAGAGACTATAATATACCCAAGAACATGGTACTCATGACAATATTTACTATAAAGATGCATCTAAGAAAATATATCTATAAACAACTTCTCAATACCCACATCCTGATCAGCTTCTTTCTAAGTATCTAATATTAGAGAATAAGACACTACATTAACACTTCTACTAATATAAGGAATCTAAATATTATTGATTTGAAGGTATTAAAATAACTATTTTAGTCTCAAATTCAATTTACACAAGGGATGTTGTATTTTAATTTTTTTATTAATACAACATACTAATATTTGAATAGATAATTATTCTAGTAATGTAATCCATGAACTATTGTTTTTATCTCAAGGACATGGACTAAGTAATTACACTAATTAGTCCTACACTACAGAGTCTCATATGTCATGATTCAATCCACTTGTTTTATAAAGAATCTTGACCCAATATTTGATGCCTTAAAATATACTATATAGCCTTGGCCAGGATCCAGTAAAATCAGGTTTATCACCGATTTAGTTATTCCTTTAAACTCTTAAAGGATTCTTCATAGGATTTATACCATGATAATTTTACACCATTATTAGTCAAGTCTGTATTAAGTTATTCCTCGCAAGACGAATACAAAATAATACATATATAATATCTTGATAAACATAAGAAACACATTATATTAAATATGTTCTTAATATTCAACAAAGAAAACATATATCCCACCTTTTCTGAGTGTTCAAACACAACTAACTACGAGATAATGCTTCCATGGAAGTGATCATTATAAATCCAGATGTGGCGTTTTTTGAGAATGGAATATAACATAGGATATCATAGTTTACTAAACCTAGTATGATGATGTTTTTCATGGTTGTGTTGAGTTCATGAGTACATCATGATATATTCAATGAAAATGACTAAAAAATATTCTAGACACTGGTGGAAACCTAATTTCTCAGATCCATAAAAAATTTGCGTGCCTTTGGGAGACAAATATAAATTACCAAATAAGTATACAAGCCATATCTACTCTGTAAATTTTTTTGGTTTTATGTATAAGGGTATATCCCTTACCTGATTATAGTTTTACCTCAAATGAATCTTTGATAAACCTAAATATTCTTGGGTAGAATCAAAGAGATCATCTATTTTCGGTAGTTTACAATGGTTATTAATGATAATATGATTCAATATATAGTAATTCAGTAATAGCCTAAGGGTCCCATCCACCTTCTTCGTGGATAACATATGTGAACCCAATGCGAGGTGTCAATTGAGATGAATCATTTATCCTATATGTCATCTTAAAAACATTTGAGATCATAATTCTCATTATGGTACATATAGTTCGGACAAAAATATGTCGATTCCACTTGTGGAATTAGAATTTTTTTAAAATATTCCTATTTATTTTAATGTAACCCAAAAAAATAATAGTAAGGCATCCCTAAATTGATCTAATACTAGATGAAATTTAATCTGACATGTTCCCTAGTCACCTATAAAAATGGTAGTATTATGTTTTGTCAATCCACCCATCCCATGACGTTGTGGTCAGCCTCAATATTCCTGGATACCAAAAAATCCTTTATGAAAATAATTATCTCCCTTGACTGATGAATATAAAACCCAATGGTGATAAAAATATATAGGAACGGTAAAGATCCAACCTTTCAAATCCAAAAATTATTTTAAATCTCATCATCTCAAGGATGAAATTGTTCCATAGTAAATGACAACAACTAATCATAATGGAGAACTCCTTGAAATGGAATAATTTTTTTGTTTGGAATCTCAATTGAGTGTCAAGAGTATTTACTCCAAAAATTATTTGATCACAATGCTAGATAAATCCATTATAGACGCATATATTAATGAATGAATGTAAAACATTTAAAATAAAATATAAACTAAAATATAGGGCCAAACTAAAACATCACACCCAAGATGGAGTGACACTCTACTCCTCGTGTGTAGGTTGTACTACATATATATGGCCTAATCTGAAACCCTAAGTCACAAACTAACTACTATATGTAGGTCGACTATATTGGTACTACATATCTGAAGACTTAATTTTTCAATCCCATCTACCTACATGACCTATATGACTTGTATTTCTCTAGCTCCCTATCTGATATGAAGCTACTGATCATAATTGAGAAGGAAGAGTTGGTGTAGATCCTCTTCTATGTGACATTACTTGAAATCTAGGAAAAATACTCTAAAAATGTCCCCTTATTTTATAGGCTATGAAATCATTTGGAAACCTATCATAGATAAGGTTCATATAGACCTTCTTACCATAGTGATGGAATATTATAAAACTGTCAGTATACACAACCCAACATTGATATCCCTCTTGAGGCAAATTGAAACGAAACTTACTACCACTTGGTAACGGCCAAAATATATAGGAATTAATCTACATTTCACAACTTCTACATCTTCACTAAGGTTACTCTCAAATATGAGATTATAGTATAATATTTCTGAAACAATTTTCTAGATAAATACTTTTACCAAATATTGGATGGCCTACCTAATCCCATCCTCAATTAACCCAGATCTAGAATGTTTTTCAATGAGTAATTGAATAAAATATTTAATCTTCAGGAAAAGTGTGGAGTAATCCATAAAAAATAATTTTCCCATATATAGGTTAAAAATAACTATCATTCATCCCTCAATGTCTCACAGGAAAAATAATCAGAGTAAATAGTCTAGAAATCCCTCCAAACCACCACCCAATGATGATTATCCTAGGTCATAATATCCCACCATTCACAGATATAAGAATATATGTAGTGAACATTAATAAAATTTACATAGGATTATAAATAAGTTATTAAATATAGATAATATTTTCCACTTTCCATGAAATAGTGTCCCAGGGTTGCCTAATGTGGAGATTGTAGGAGTGTAATACTAGTGTAACTACCATGAAAACTCTTCCGTAGAAGTGTTAGCTCCTAGATCTCCTTATATAGTCTTCACTAAAAATAAAAAATCCTATTAATGATAAGAATCAAACCCCATTGCATGTATTATATAAGTATCAACAAGTGGTATTGAGGAGGAAATATTAGTGTATCGAGGCCTACAACTTCTAGAGCATTCTCTTCACCACCCATATGGTGTTCGAAATGTGGTAGTCCTACAAGAATATGACTACAACCCTATATTCATGGCTCATATAAGTTTTAATAATATAATAAGTCATTGATAAATGTAAAATGTTAGTTAAAAAACATTCGTACCCAATTTTCACTCCCTCATTCCTATTATAATGGACAATTTTGGGCCAATGTTCTAGTCTCTCATCATCTTTATGGTATATATATTGTTTATTGCTTGTTAGAGAAAAAAACCCATTAATTTGCAGTTGTAATCCCCATATAATTGAAATTATTTTATTTTATTTTTATAATTTTGAATATACATATACGTAAATATATATATATATATATATATTCAAATTTACTTAGATGTTTCTACTATTCCCAATTTATAATTCCCCACACATTATTAGTTTTAATTGGTACTTCAGGTAAGTACCACTATCCTTTTAAATTAATTATCCAAAACTAATAACTTTAATATGATGATTATTTTATATGGATTTACATACAGAATTTATATTTTTACATTTTATATAAATTAGAATCAGCAACCATTTAATCATAATCAACTATTGTTTTAGATTGTATAATCACCGTTACATTGCTCAAACATGTGATAACTGGTTAGTTTATGTTCTACCGTCAATATATGTGAGAAATAACTATTTACGAGGATTCCCATACTCTGATATATTAATTATTTACCTTATTAAACATACTATAATGTTACTCAAATAAAAAATATAAAAATCAAGGAAATATAATATGTCATATGAATTTTATGAAAAATAGTAAACCTGGCATGAAATATGAATGACAAAAAAATCATCATGTTATTATAATAATACATGGTCAAATACATATTATCCATACACGTCCAATGGTATAGATCCATAATGATAATAGACACTATAAATAATGTATTTCACCTAATGGTGACGTCAATACAACTGTAATTGGTGAAAACTAGATCAATAAGCCACATCCTTGGGACATGGATTTTTTCACATATGTGGGTTACATACATACAAGAACATTCTCATTAGAAAATTCCAAAACATATCGTGTATATTATATTCCATTACAAAATTTATCTACAATGGAGTAAAGTTCTATAATACCAATTGAAATGTCCCAGACCTGCTTCACCTAATATGTAATAGAACCTGGTTGACTAAAATTACTTATGAGAACTACCCCATGTTTTATAGGATTCAAATAACAGTGAGGTTATATGATGATACATCGAGGAGAATATAATATCATGATTATAGAACATAAAAATGATATAAAAAGTAATTAAGAAATGGAAGTAAATGATAATTATCCATAAGAGGAAATTAATAACCATAATCAATATCATGTAACATTCAAAAAAATAATGTTGTCAAGGTACTATAAAAAATGTGTAACATAAGGCAAATATGGTAGAATACATACATATTACCTACCATATAAAACATATAAAAGAAGAAAATCTATCTTACATAGAATCATAATCACAATCTTGATCATTTACTCCTATACTCCATCATAGTATAAAAATTCATGCATCCAGAGGTGAGAACATCCCATTATACCTATATTCATGAATGAAACTATTCCATGTACAAATCGATGTACTAAAAGGGTGAGCGTAAAACATAGTATGCCACAACCATTGTTTTCTAAAAAATACAGTTTATGGAAATTAGCTAAAATATTGTATAGGTAAAAAATGAGTAAGATGTGAGAAAATTCTACGAAACATCCCACACTTCAAATATTAGTTATGTTAGGAGATGTGAAAAAATGGAAAATTACTATTTACTAAAGAAAACCATCAATAATGGTTTATGATGAATTTATGATGTATCAGAACTACATGTGTCAGGACCCAAGGACATTGGATAAGGTATCATCCTCAAGAATAAGGAGGCCATCCAAGGTAAAATTAGTATAATACAGACTTGATGGATCATGAATACATAACCTATTTCCAAGTCATTATAATCATGTTTAAGGATTATATTCAATATAAAACCTGAATTAGACTTTTCTGGACCCCATGTAACAAATTCGTTAAGGTCCAAGAATGTTGAATCCATAAGGAAAATCCATGGTATCAAATTTTAGAACATGTATGTGGTACATATGTTTCATTCTACAATTCCCCTTTTCAATTCCTTACAATTTTATCCAATTTCAATCACATTAATTAAATAGTTATAGTGGGTCATGGTAGTTTCCATACCATACCAATATTTATTCAAATAAACATCAATAATACAATAGGTCATCCATTTCATTTTACAATTCCCTTTTACTCATTTTAAATTCAATTTCAAATTATAAATAATTATGGTCCAGAGACGTATTCACCATCATAAAAAATCATTCATTTTTATACACATTACACTATTATATAGAAAGATAAACACATCCTATGTGGGTACTGATCATATTAATTCAACAAAATCAAATTCAATGGGTGGTTTGAGTAACGGTCAATAACCTCAACCCGTGTTTAGGGTTCTATGGAAAATCAATTTTTTTTAAAATAAATAGTTCTGAGATATTACATATTTTAGAAGAAATGAATGGAAGGTATAACATGTGGAACAATCACGCAATTTATATATATAAATAATTTTGGGGAAAAAGTTTAGAACACATTCTTTAGATGTGTAAATGATTCTTCATCCAATATCATCCTTTCTTCCAGAAGTAGAATAAGTGAAATCAAATAAATGGATTTAATCCCTAAAAATATGGGATTTTATCACTCACATGTTTATAATTTTATATGGATAGATAAACCAATAAAATAAATAATATTATTGAACACTTATAAAGGGTTATCCAATGAGGAAAATATTGCTTCAATCAGATGTTGTATGGAGAAGCTAACTCAGAGCATCGATTGAGAATAAATAGAGAGATCTAATGTGGAGGGGGATGTTGTGTGTGAAGAATAAAAGTGAAATGGTTGGCCTAATGAATTAATATATTTAGAATAAATGGTAATTTTAAACCTTTAAAGGGCTCACAATTTTTGGCCACATTGTTTTCCAAAAAATGTGCCAGATATACGCACCTATATCTAATAGTGACACCCCCTCACACAGATAGAAACATGTTTTGAAAACCTATATTTATTATCTTTATGTTAACTGTCCATGTGGTTTAAACACTCACACGATATTAACATGTTTAGGAGAAACCATGTTCCAACCTTGAACATGTCCTCCATGGGCCAAACAATTGAGTCACAATGTTTGCACTAACCTCATTACAACCATGTACCCTATTCTTTTTCAATAGAAATAGAATCTTCAGTAGCTGAGCAAGACCCAAAAAACCATACACCACTACTCAGTCCTTTATGAATTATCATACAAATTAAACCATATATTTAGATAGAATCTAAAATGATATTTAACTCCCTCAAAATATGTGATATTTCAGCAACATCCATTTATTAGTATAAATACAGTGATGTAGTTTATAAGTGAACCCCACAGTATTCAAATAAACAAAGCATCTAGATGTTATCTGATACATAAATGTGTCACATGGAATTTTCCATAATGTTATAATAAATCTCTAATATCCCAATTTCTAAACAATATAAAATATTCATCATGACCTAAACTGACTTGAAAGGTTATCTATACATTTGAAATTATGAGAAACAATTACATATAATCCCATAATATATCCCAAAATAATATCCAAAAATATCAATTTATATAAATTCTAGTATTATTCTTACTACAGAATCCCACAAATGTGACCATCTCATAATTACATGACCTGAAAAATATTTCATTATAAAATTATATTAGGTTAATTATTTTAGTGACTTTTGAAAAAAAAATATTTACTACAATACCCTTGTTGTTTTCATCTAATAGAAATACTTCCCACTATATAAGAATCTTCTTAATACATAACATGTATTTAAAATCTCAGACATATTATACATGAAATATACTATTATAGACACATTATATATTTTAATTTTCTTCATAACTTGTATAATGAATACAAAATGAAATAGTTGGGCTCAAGCGATCAGCAAGGGAAAAATACATCAACATGTAATCAAAGGGGTAGATCATTTTCATATGATAAATCCTAACCTCAGAGAATCTTATTATTAAAACAAATATAAAAAAATATGATCTATCAATAAATCATGAATTCAAAACAATAAATATTAGATGAAATATGTTCCACCCTTAATGTTGTGATCATAATCTAATAAGAATCACCCATTAATTTTGGAACATACCAATGAAGGACCACAATAAAATATCTCATGAGATTTAAAAAATTAAATAATATATTAGAGGGTTATATAGTACCCTACCCATTAGAATCCAAACTTATGTGTGCCATAATTTATAAATAACTCAAAATATCCTAAACACAATTGGGGATAAAATGGGTTTCATATAATTTCCAAATGGAATTTCATAACATGATATTAAAAGTCCACTTGTTAATACCAAAATTTTAATCTCCCAAAAATAAAATATCATCAATTCATTAAAAAGGTAATTCAACATAAATAAAATCATAGGAGATATATCATTAAATAATAAATCTACATGAAACCATAAAAATTGGTATTTTACAAAAAAAAATTTATCCTTTTCAAAATGAGATAAAATTTCATGTAATTTTTAAAATAAATTTCTAGAAGGTAAAATAATGAAATTTTTATAACAACACTATTGAATATATCCAAATAAAGGAATCATGAAAATGAAATAATTATGTTACAAAGTAATTGTGTAGTGTAAGATAAGAATATGAAAATTATTGAGAAGTCGTTTTTAATTTTTTAACGAAAGCATTATGGATAGCGACGACATAAATTAAGAGATAAATTATTCATTTTTAAACATGATATGAAAATATTTAAAATTAATATAAAAAATCAAATTTAAATTTCAAGATAAGAATATGAGGAGATTCATGGGAAAGGTAAATTTGGATATTGAATAAAAAGTAAATATTTGGAATGAATTGGATTTATTCTCAGCAACATCGAATTATATAAGGTTATTTTTTATCTATACAATTCCATTAAAAATGAATATTAAATTAATTATAATATAATTATAGATTATATGGAAAACATATTCTAATAGACATAGTTAATAATGAATCATTATTAATTAATTAAATATGTTGGGTAAAAAACTCCATGAATTTTCATAATCAATTGAGTTGAACATATTTGAAAATTGTACCATGGGATGCATTTATAAATACATTATATATTATGAAAATTATCAAAAAATAAATAAATGTCAAATAAATACACCATAAATAGAATCACATTTTGATTTGGAATCATATATGAAGGAAACAAGGTTGATGTCCAAAAATCCTTATAATTTTCTGAACTTTTCATCGAAATAAATTTAAAGGAAGAACATGATATTGAACATTAAAAGAAATGAAATAAATGAATATGGTCAAATAAATTAACTAGAAGGTAGTACCACATATTAAACATAACATTGTTCAAAATAATTAATATTCATTATGAAATTAAATTTGGGACAAATAACCCCTTACCTTAATTCATGACAGTCACTATAATTATTGAATATCATGTATAAAAAATGTAACAATTATAATCACCCATTTAAACACCTTATTCATATATATAAATTTTATATATAAAAAATTAAAATTATTCTCTTTATGTATAGTAGTTAGTTAATATCCATTTTCTATATTTGGTGTGATTAATTCTAATATTTAGAAATTGCATTGTAATAACAGCCTTGTTATTCATTCTTATCCAAAATTTCATCATTCATAAAACATTTAGTGTACTATAATTTATGATTTATAATTATTTATAATGCGATAATTAAATTCAATTGGAGATTTTTTTCAATCCTCAATGATTAAATTGGTGACGATCACGTTTCAATGATTTTTAACAAACAAACATTGGTATCATAATTAATGATTTTAATATAAATATTATGTTTATAGAACCTAAGTAAAATAATTATTCAATTATTTATATGATATAATAAATTTATTATAGTCATCCATGAAAATATGTTATAGCATTGTTATATTTTTTTGTTAGACTCAAAAAAAGATGAACATACAATAAATCATCTATAGTTGTGGTTATGAAAATGGATTATTTTGTAATAATATCACTATTATAGAAAATAATATATATATTTAGATATTTTTAATGTTGGTAATAATATTTAATGTTTTTTATTTTATAATAATGTTAATATATTAAATAATAGATATGTTTCTTTATAGAGGAGGAATTACACACAAACGCAAGAATGATAATGTAATTTTTCTTTATATAAAAGAAGAAAGGTGTTTAATGATTTCTTCTACCAGATAATAAAATTTTGTACACAAAATAGTAATTTTATTAAATATTTATTAGAAAATTAGTTCTAAAAAATTCTTCCTAAAACGAAAATAAACAAGGGTAAGATTAGTATTCACATCGTGAACATGAGTTCTCCCATAGACGAATTTCATGGAATAGAGATATAAAGATTACTTATTAAGATGAGAAGCTAAAGGAATTGTAAAATTATTATAGGAGAAGTAAATGGGAAAGTGTTTCTAGTAGAGACCAAAATATTGGAGTGGTCTTGAAGGGGCGGTGAGGGTTCCCCTTTATAAGAATTTAGAATAAAATAATGGTAAATATATTATCTTAATATAAAGAGGCAAAATGATTCACATTTTAAGAAGACACCAAAATGAACAATAAAGGAGTGGTGACTCGTATTTTTATCCAAAAATAATCCAATAAATTATAAATTTTTTTATGCTTTTATGACTTTCACCTCATTGGTTAAAAAAGTATACTCTTTAGATTTTTCCAAAGTAACTCGTTTTTAGTGAGTAATTATTTTTTAATGACTAAAAATAAAACGTTAATTATTAAATATTATGAAACGTCTAATTAAAAATTAAAAATTCATTTTATTATATTCAATTCATATAATTGTTAAAAATGAATTTGAAAATAATAATTCTATAATAGATTAGAAATTTTTTTAGGTAATATTGTAACTTAACTATAATTATATCAAAAACAGTTTCACAAACTAAAAATATATTTTAATGTTTATAATATATATTTTAAAATAACTATATTTTCGGAAAATTGTTTTTCATAAATTTTATTAGCATACTTATGTTCAAATAATTTCATAAAATTTATGACATTTCTAAAATTATATTTTGTATTATTCACTTAAAGCACATTTTTTTTGAAATATTCCAAAAATTTATCTTAAGAAAATAATTTCATTATAAATAAAATATGAATTTAATTTAATCAAATTAAAATTATTAAAATTTATAACTAATCTTTTAAATAATTGTATTATAAATTCCATTTTCATTGAAAAATAGGTATTTAAAATACTATATGTTCTTTTTTGATTTCTACAAAACCGCACAGAAACAATAATTTATTAATAAATGTTATATTTTATTAACATTACCATATAAGAATAATATAATTAATCTTATTGAATAGTATGAACAAAATACTAGAAATAAATTTCTTTAAAATATAATTTTATTTACAAAATGATCTATTTTTTTTAAAATAACCACTATATATAAATTTAATTATTTGGTTATTCCTATTTATACTAGCTAATTTGTTGTCCAAAATTAAAGGATAATATTTTTTTCTAAAAAAATATATCACAATTTCATTATTGTTCGATGTTTTATATAGAATAATCTACTGAGATAATTTTAATTTGTAAAAAATACATATTGAATATTATGGTTATGACACATAGTTATAACCCTAACTTAGGTACATTTTTTCACATCTATTCCTTAAAATTATATGATTATAGTGGGGATTTTTTGGGGGTGGTGGGGGTTTAAGTGGGTCCCCATTAAGACCATCATGTGCACCTTTGTGTGGTCTTTGATTATATTTGTCCCTATAACATGGGGGTCTATATATTACATGACTATAATATTTTCTAGGGAATATTGGGAAGTTAAATTCCATGTTATGTTGTCCTCTATAGGCATAGAAAATAATATCTTCTAGTTGAATAAAACCTATTTGTATCTCTTCTGTTATGAATCATTGGGACATGAATTATGTGTCTGTTTTCCAACGAAATTTTAATTTTAATTCCTACTAAATTACTTAAATATTTTATTACCTTACATATGGATAATTAATTCTTACTCTAATTACATTCTTCTCCTCAATTACGAATTTTTTTATCCCCAAGTGCCTATTCAGATCACTGACATTGGTGGGGTAGCGTAGGGAGGGAAATATTGGATCCTATATTTGTGTGGAGGACATACTCAAACATCCATGATCAAAGAAATAAATAAGAAATCGTGTTAATTGGGTACATTATGAGGTATGATAACATCCATGAATCCTCTAAAATATCCATACAATCCTGATATAGATACAGAAACTCATGAATATATACATACCTCAATGTATCTATGAGGAATAACCTAAAAAGAGCACTCAGGATCTTCTAATGGGAGAGTCACATTGTTGTGGGTTTGGATTATTATGATCACCTAAGGTTTCACTAAACCACATAAAAGGCTATATTCTAGAACTATAATCTGACCAGAGCAGGTTCAGACAATCAAGAATAGCCAAACCAAAACCAAAATATTATGAAAATCCTTAACCTCACAACTTTAAGTCTCACGTCAGAACATGGAAAGTCATTATTTACATAACACATGGAGAATTCTAAAACAATAGACATCCACTCCCTTTACAAGTAGAATATTTAAATTACCAATAGGCTGGGGAACATCCTCATACAATACATGAGGTGTGATTGATCATTGTTGTATTGGTGGGAGGATACTCCTACCTGCATACTGTTGGGGGTGTATCACATGATCAGTTTCGAAGGTACACAGATCAACGATAAACTAGGTAGGAAAGTCAGGCTTTATCACTAGTAAAAGAACATTATGATCCTACTTCAATATCATAGTTTGATATTTGTATAGCGGCATCAGACATATTTATACGATTAACGAAAATCATTACATGATCTCTTAGAATATGATGGGATAAAGAAATAGAAATTTGTGACCAATTACTATATGGGATAATTACTTTTTCATATTCCCTACAACCAGTGCCTTAGTGTACAATTTTGAAAAACTAGATTTCAGAGACTAGGTGTATAGAAACATTATACATCACTATAACCCTGGGTTGACTATAAAAAAAATCAAACTCGATACACATTAATAGTCTTTCTGTAAATTCCAAAACATATACTCATGAGATATTTGTCTCTAAAATCTATTCATTAGGCAAACTATCTCTAAAACTAGTCCTATAAGACACAATAAAATGAAACCCTCCTATGTGGTGGTATTTCAGGTTTTCAAAATAAATACACCTCCAATAAGCAACTATATGGCGGAATAAAAACGATTGGGATTAAAAAAATTTATTAAATCCCTTATCCCAATGATCGTTCACACAAAACATGCATCCACAATAGATATAAAAATGCATTATAAATAAATATAACTAACTAGAATATATAATTTAGGAAACCAACTCTATGATGTAATATATTTAAATGAAAGTATACAACATGAAATAAAAGTGGATAAACCAATTCCCAAAATCATAAAATTAAAACCCACATAATAACTGAATTAAAGGATCTTTAAAACAAGTATATCATGGAATGGACATCATCTACGTCTATCACATCTATGTACAACTAATATCCCAAACAATTGTTAATAGACCAACTAAAGTAACCCCACACTACCCCTAAAATTCATAATACACGACATCTGTATGAAAAATTCCCATATATGGGTAAATATAAAAACAAATTCTATTACATAAAAATATAAAAGAAGTTATAATGTCCCTATTAGATAAGAACCATTAAGGTAGAAAATATCCCACTTAGTGAATAAGAACAAAAAGTTACACGACAATAAAATTTATAATATTAAATTAGAAAATTGTGGAAATTGACTATAACCCATCAGAATTTCAACATTAAAAGTAAAAAATCATTTACCTTGAGAAACCTCTTAATCCAATACATCCTAAAAAATTATACCTTAGTCACCTCTTTGAGTACATAATTAGATTATTTTGCCTTTCCAAATTGATAATATTTGATAAGGGATTAGAAAAACATGATTGAGGTCCTACACTTCATAAAGAAATAATATTAGATAATAGATTATCATCCTACATGGAAATTGGACCCAAAACATGATTATATTGGGTATTACCAAACACTAGTGGTTATTTCATTGGAGCGTTCACCTCATCTGCACCATGGAAGTAACAACCAGATACATATCCCGTGGACCTGATCTCTAGGTATATGGAGGTATATCATACTCAAATAGAAAATTAGGGACTTATTCCCTAATGTTAGTTCTACCATTGGATTACATGACCGAATGTATTATATGACCATCTCACCCAACCCAATTCATGTAACCTATAGAGGTAATGCATGAACATACCAAAGACACTATATAGATGTCCTTGGAAAGCCTAAATGATAGACCCATATTCTTCAACATGGAAAAATTATCAATATAGTATATATCCCATCAGTATAATTAAATATAGATGAAAATATATTCAAACACCAATGGAGGGATTATGTCACATATCTCTCTCTTGTGTTTTCGAAAATCGTGGCATAAGCTATATTGTAGCACTGAAATTCCTGAATTAATGGGTCGATGATTTATTATAAAAAACTCACTACATAGTCATTGGATATTGGCGTCATCCTCAAATTAAAATCCCCACATTATTTCCATAGATTCCTTTTTCACACTATAGCCAAAACCACCATGAAATGGATCTAGTGTTTGTACAACACATCAGGAGTAGTGGTAGAAGTTTAATACATGAAATCCCAATGAGAATTTTTATTTGATGTATTAAATTTACTCATTAATAAACATGTATATGATACTTTATATTATGTGTTCTTTTTAAGACCCTACTATGTTATATGATCACACACAACATAGAAACCCTAGTTCACGTGAATACATTTGGACAATTTTTTTAGAGATTAAATAATGCTATTTGACATGATAGAGTTTCTATAGAGTATTTTTATAAGGTTTTTATGAGGGTCATGGATGGTATTAGGGTATTTTATTGACTTTCTCCTTGTATATTTGGTATCAGTGATCCGCTGAGTGGATGATCAGTATGATGTATGACTGTATGAACAAATCATTGTGTATTCTTTTACGGTATTCTTAATTCAATTATTATTCAAACTATAGAATATATTTTAAATGACGTTTTATCATTACCACATTATGATAGATCTTTTTTTATAGAATAATTTCTCAAATGTATGATTTTGGACTTTGTTCCTAGGTGATATGCTCTATAATATGGGGAATAAGACCAAAGGCCGCGTACTGAACTGACCCATGGACTACCAAGGGGCATATGGGGTGGAAAATTAAAAATTGGTATCATGTAATATTTTTATAATTTTACTATTTATGTCATAGTATACCATGAATAGATATGTTCTAGATCTTGCAATAGACCTCTGTTTTTTGTATCATAAAAACCGTTCAAATGGAATATCCTTGTTATTAGGGTTTTGGGATTTTTATTTTTGGTTTTCAATTTTACAATTTCGAAATTGATTGAAATATGATGTGTTTATTAGATATTGTATAATTATTTTTGGATCATATACTATATAGAAAATATTTTCTTTACATTCATCTCGGTTAGAGCATAAAAATCACATAACATACTCATATAAGTGTTTTATTGGGTTTTTATTAATGATAAGTTCAGCCATATAATATGCAATCAAAAATAGATATAGTGTTTTCCTATATAATTTTTACTTGTATAATAATATTTTAAACAATGGAATTACTTTAATAAAATGTCACATGGATCTATGATAGATATTCCTTGGCAATGTATGTAAAATTACATAGGATATTTATAGGAAACTATTGATGGGTTAGTCTGGGAAATTAATATCATGTAACAGACTTAATAGTAGTGGAGTATGCATGAGGGGTTAATTGATAATATGGGTTTAGTTACTAAAGTTTAATAACCAATCCATAGGGTGGTTTCCCATACTATTTCATGGTACTATTTAACATAACTAATGTAAGAAGGTGAGGACAGGCTCATGGAATGACTTAGGACAACAAAATGTAAACCACTCTAAGTTATTCTTATATCATGGTTACGTTTACTAGGTAGGAAATATTGTCTTCATATCCCTAATGATTTTTGTTGTTGTTTTAGAGTTGTTGTGGGAGCATGGGTTGATTCTTGTGGTTTTGGAATGACACCAAGGTGGTGGGTGATTGTGTGATTGGCCATCCAAGAGTGATATACCTCAACATCATTGAATGGAAATCACAAAGTACTCTTTGGTTAATTGAGATATAACTATGTTAAAAGGATGTTCAATGGTTTTGGAGTGTGTTCCTCGGTTTTCTGGGATGTGATTCATTAGAGAGTTTGTTGAGCTATGAGATCATGTGGTATGAATGTGGACACCAATTATGATTGAGAGAGATCAAGGTTGATAGTGGGAGTGAACCAATTATTGGGATCATGGAGGGTTCATTTACCTTTGGAGGCGGATAGGGATGTAGGTATGAATTTTTGGTATAATACTTATTGTTTAAGGTTATGTGTATATTGGTTAATCCAGTTAACTATTAGGGTTGTCGATCGATGAGTGGTCATGTACAGGATAATGAAGGATTATTTTTGAGATATTCTAATGATTTTAGTGGCTAGAGGGTTTCATTTAAAATATGATAAATCCATTTTATGCGAGAAAATATATCAAAAATGGATTGGGGTACCATGGTTTGGTAGATTTGAGTTTTCCTCAAATCGTTTTTCATTGTTTAGAGGGACGATTGAGCATGGGATAAAGAGAGAAAAACATGTGTGGTGAAGATAGATGACTATTCTAATGCATGAGTAGTTTTTTAATGGAATACATATGTTAGGTATGGAACCATGGGATATTGTAGGGTGTAACCATCATAGTGGGTTAATTATTATAGATTATGATGTTGGCCTTTTAATGACAGATGAACTAGTTGTGATGCATGATTTTTGATGGAACTAGAGTATGAGTAGTATGAGCATTCATATAAATTATGTATTATAATTGGTGAAATGTGTTCTATAGTTATTGGATTTTATCATGGTGTAACATTGAGGAATATAATCCTAAGGTGGGAAGAATTGTGTTGGCTGTGAAGTGTCACCCTTGTTTCAAAAGGGGCATGGGTATGGTGAAAATGGTCCACGTATAATCTGGGTGGGATCAAGATTCTGTTGTGTAGGGATGATATTTTTTATTTAATTCTTTAGTAAAAACATGATTTAGGATTTAAATGAAATATTTAAAGGTATCTAGATATCAAAAACATGCTCATGGTGATGTTGGGGTAATTAATTAGAAATTGAGATAAGAGGTGTGGTGCTGTATATGAAGAGCTATTGATAGTAGGTCTGAGTGGTTGGAAGTCCAATCATGGGATTATAATGAGTGTTAGGTTTAGACATTGATTTGTTATTGGGGTCATTCTATGATGTCTCCATATATTAAGTCACTAAGATTGAGAAGTGTGGAAATGTTCAGATGATTAAGTATGGGAAAATTTTAATGTAGTCTCCCCAAATAGGAATTATCATTATTTTCATGTAGAAATAGATATAAAGATATATAAACCACATCATTAATAGAGATAGGCCAATGATTGTGAATTTTAGTAAGTGATTTACATGGAGGAGAGCACCATGAATTTCAATCAGTGATTATGAGCGAATTATTATGACAGGTAGAACCAAAGACATTAGGAAATAAATTAAAGACACCATGGTTTCTCGAGATAGACATGTGAATTTGAGTTCTAGTTTTGTGATGTTGTTGTTGATAAGTGGGTTCTTAGTTTTTTGATAAATAGTGTTCCCTAGTGTCATAGTAGTGTATGTTAGAAGAATGTTTGGCCTTCAAAAATAGACACGACCAGTTGATGGTTTATTAAATATAGAGGTTGGATGAGATTGGTGATTAGATAATTATTGTGTATTCTTGAAGATAAGAAGTGTCATAGTGTGGATTTTATAACAACCAAAATAATTATATGTAGGGGAAATTTATAGAATGTATTAATTTTTGTCCTCGATTGAGAATCTAAGATTCATAACATCATAGAAAATTTTTCTTGATGTTGAATAGGTCCCTATTAGAAAATCAAGTGTTTGGGTGATCATCTGAGAAAGTTTGGGGAGACACTTATAGGATTTTTTAACTACATGAAAGGAAATATATAATAGTGAAGGTTTTACTGGCATGTTGGTGACATGGGGGAGGATGCTACACTATAACCAAAGAGGTTATGCTTGGTAGGGTCCCATGGAGTGACCAATATTATTTTAAGGTTGATGGAACTACATCCTCATGTTCCATTATACAACATGACCTAGTGAGAATCCCCAATCCAGGATATAGTAATTCCACCAGGGAGGGTACATAGGTGTTATGGCCTCAAGCTACCCCATGAAGTGGTATGTTTTATGGAACCCTACTCAAAGCTATAACCAATGGTTGGGGTGTTACATTAGACTTACACATCAATGGTTATGCTGTAAGGATACCCTAGTCCTTATGTCACTCAACATATTTCCAAATTGTAATGAGTCAAAACATTGATTATTCGTAGATGTGGATACTTTTATTTATCAGGTTCTTCCCTTCATTCTTAGGTTCATATGTGCACATTGGTTTTCATTTTTCTCTGGATCACTCCCCCTCATCTCCATAAATTGATCCTCCTTATAGACATGTAATATCTTATTGATTTCATGATATATTGACATGAATTATTCGCTTTTTTTGTTTCCCTTTTTTGTACCTTAATTTTAGGTTAGGGTTTAGTAATGATTTCACTTGATCATTATGAAATCATATAAGTATGAGATGGATTATTTTATATAAATACAAGATATATTACAATAATGAATTCACTAAGTTTCTTATTATTTCAAATGTGGTATGCAGTATGTGATTTTTAAGGGTTTTCCCTAAATTTAATGAAATTGGATATTTAGAAGGTCCAATTAGATTGTGATTTCTTTACATGAGAGTTTCAGTGAATTTCATGGACTTTCATTGAATACATGGTTATAGTTTTTGTGTGGCATGATTTATTATATAATTTTTGATGATAGTTCTCATTATAATTAAATTGTAAAATTTATTTTAAATGGTTATAAGTAATTATTTATGGAATATAAAATTATATAGGTTTCATCTCATATATCCTAAGATAGATCTCTCAATTCATCACCTAGATAAAATAATATTTGTTAGCATCCTAATAATAATTCTATAATTAATTCCCATAAACAACACATAGTTCTCATATAATATATCTCAATTGGAATCACATAACTCATAAAAAAGAAAAACCCAACCTTGTCTTAATATGAATATTCTCAATGGACATGTATTTATAATCACATCTACTAGGAGTCCACTCCAACATCATGATTTTGTCTCACATCATTCATGAGAATTATGACTATCACACTTGTACACCATCATAACAAGACTTTAATTCCTTAATAGACCTAGAAAACCCACCTTGGTTATCCCCATCTCACCTAATATATTTATACCCACATGATGTCACTATTCAATTCAACCAACCCCATCACCGCTTGGAAACCTAATGGTTTAGTGATACCAATGCATCCCATGTGAACATGTTTTCTTGGCCCTACCCTAGGGGCACAATTCCACATCATACATTTAGAAGGGGTATCGCAATAATTATGGGTTGCTGGATATGAGTTGGTGATGATTGTTGGAGATGAGGGACTATGACATGAGTGACTAGAACCATAATAATTATGTTGTGGGAATATACATTAATATATGGGTAATATTTCTTATTATTTATGTTATATCTTCATGTATATGTTTGGTTATGGCCATTTTAAGGATGGGTTCTAAGGGTTGGACATTCGATTAGTGATATGGTGGTCAGAAATGAATTACAAGTGTCATATGGGGACCTGATGCTGTGTGATATAGACCCTAACATAACATTGAGGGTAGGGTTTGGGATGTGTATCCATTCATAGAGTGAGATAGTATGGGGATAGTTGGCCCAATGTGAGAGAGTATTGGTCCACTTGTGCATATGATAGACACTCTAAAAGAGGTGAGGTGAAATATTGTGACCACATCCTATGTAAGATAGTGGGGATGTGTTGGGTAATATCAAAATATCAGAAGGCCTGGTGGAGGTATTATGATATCTATGATTTGGATGATAGACTCTTACATGGGCGATAAGTAATTTTTGGGATATAGACGACCTCAACATGAGTGAGAAGGTGTCAGTAAGAAGATTATTAGTATTGGTTGAGTATAAGTGTTGGATGAAGGTTCAAGACCTACACCATTGGATAATAGATTGAATTTAGAGGATGTATTACCGAAAATCTTTAGGTATTGACATCTAAATGAGATTCATTGCACATGAAAAAAAATATATTTCAACATAGAACCAAATCCAGTCCTATATTTATTTTTGGTGGGTTGTTTAGAACATGATAAGTAAACATTCATGTGTAACACAACAAGAGTCATTATTCTCGATTAGGAAATTAATTTCCAATAACATCTTTTATTGAATGTATTTCCTTTCCTCATACATACACGTGAATTTGAATGTGGATATTAGGGTTTCCCGATGAGATCCTATTAACATATATGCACCAACAGTGTATTGGAACCCCTATTCACATACGAAACATATTTTTATTTTATGGTTGTAGAATTGTTTTCTCTAGTCATTGATGGAGTAGATGGACATATATTTATAAATAGTCTTGAAGAGGCATGTAGATGGTAGAAGGGTATATTATGTATTTTTTAATTTTTTTTGAAATATGTGTTGGGTAGAATGGGTGAATACTGTGATGCATGATTGTACGAATTTCACATGGTATATTTTTTATACCATTGTTACATTGTTTTTTATGCATACATTGATTATTATAATTATATTTATTGGTTGTTTGTAATTTTTTATGTATGTGATTCCGGGAAAAAACCTCTACGATGTATGATTTAATCCATTGATGCTTAATATAAATCAATGTAATATAGGGAGGAACAAGTAAGGTAATATAGCGCACAAAATCATGCACATTCATGTTTCCCTTTTTCTTGGGATTAATAGTGTGGTGGAAAGGATAATTCAATATAGAGTTAGATCGACCACTATTTATAATGAAACCCCATGTTGATGCCATCATGGAACAACTTGTATTTTTTGTGATGAAATTCCTCAAAGATGAACCAAAATAATAAAAAATAATGAACCGTTACTCCATAATTTATCCAAGTCAATTAGAGATTTAAAAGTCCCCGTGTAATAAAAATCCATTAATAACAAAAATGAAGGCATAATAAACATTTATAATTACATTCGACTCATCCCAACTATGATATAACATATGGTTCGATGAAACAAACCAACCATCGAGGAATAACACAAGACATCATGAAAAAATGATTCCCACACATGATGAAACCATGTGAACCACTCCCCTTATGCACCTAAATATATATTAACATGGGGGAACCATACTCACCACGTGAAAATGTATACACTATCATGTAAGTGAACTATAATGGATCAAGATCACACACCATGTCTAAAATAACTCTCCAACTACAAAGATAATAATTGTTTCAAGACCAAAATCCAAGGTTGTAATATATAAATAAAAATTCCATCATTTTATTCACATTTTTCTTGAATCGGAACTCAGTACAACATGGAATCCTATCACATGAACACTAAACCTCAAACCAAACTATTTTGATTTTTTTACTATGGCTACAACAAGTGTCCTTATATTGACAAAATGTCTGACCATCAAGGTCCCACATGTAGTTTCATCTATCATAAATTAATTTATATGGATTATTCCTTTATATTAATATTTTATAAGTTTTTATTACTTATTTATAGACGAGTAAAGATTTCAAATAACATTGTAAACCCTTTTAACCATTCCTGAAGTGTTTCCCATAGAAATTGTATTATTTCACATATTTAATTTCTAATTTTTAATGATTTGGAATATAAGTAATATTTTATAAAAAAACTAAATCCATATTCACCCATCCAACAATTTCAATGTTCACCTAATAAAACCAGTTATTTTCAGTGACATATAAACAAAATTGTAACAAAGTTAGTGTCAAAATATCCTCAACCACTCGTATAAATTTTAATTTATATTATAAAATATAATATTCAATTATGTGTTTATTTGATTCCTTTGTATCATATTCATGGAATTTATATTATAAATTTATTAAACATGATTTTAGTTAAAAATTTGGCGCTTCTCTAGGATGTTGGATGTATGTGGATTGTTACACTACATCGTGTGATTATAATTCCTTAAATGTACTATTTTTTTCAATGTTATGAAACATTATTTATTTATTAAATATTAGTTCTAATATAATATGTGATTATAAGAGTCTCAATGTTTTGTGTTTCCCCTTTTAGAGGTATATTGAGTTTTTTTAGGATTAGTGATGGAGCAGCCACTCTAGTTCAGTTTCAAAAGGTTGTAATTCCCCTAATTTTTAATGAATAATATAAAGGGACTATAAATTGTGTTTGTGATAAAACATTTTATTTTATAATAATTAATGAATAAATACAAATAATAAAATATTTAAAAATTCAAAGAGATATTAAAAAATCATCCTTTAATCAAAATTGATCTCGAAATAGTGTCGTAATGTAAAATATTATTCATGACAAATTAAGTTAATTAGGATCATTTGAATGATTTATATCGTAGGTTAGAAACCATATCATCTCAAAATGTCTGTTGAAGGTTTTGGTGGATTAATTTTTTAATATTTTTCATAACCTAAAATTTAATTTGGTGGTTTGTAACAAACTGTCTCTGGTCAATTCGACCAGGCACAAAGAATGATCTGCAACATGGTGAGATACAAAAAAGTGCCACAAGTATCATGTATAACTGTATAAAAATATAATAAAAAAATGGAATAAAGTAACAAATAACCATTATACATACAATTTCAGGCCTTACATTCCAAAAAATAAAGATAAAGCATACCAGAATAAACAAGTCTCCATGTGACCAGCCAATATTATCCCGCCTTCCCATTAAGAGGGTGTAAAATAATAAGATAACCCAACATGATACATGATTCCAATCCCATTACTAGTGTACAAAAATTAAGGCCTACAATAAAAAATGTATAATGTAGGGTGTGAGCACAATGTCTATAAGGATAGCACCAAATAATCTATAAAATTCCTATTATGATTAATACAAAATTTATACCTAAAAATGTAGTTTACCAAGGACGTTCATAAATGAACCCATTTTGTAATCATTACTTCATTTTCAATAAATATATATTTCATTCATCATATCCTAGAATACAAAAAATATTAATGAAAATAACGTAATCATAGTAAAAGGAAACCATGGGTTCTCTATATGATAAACATGTGGGAAAATATCCTACAACTTATCTATAATGTGATAAACCATGTATAAATTAAAAAGAACACAGTTTTGTATATTTTCTATGTGATTATTTACTATAAATAAGAAAACCATAAACCATGAATGTAATGGTTCACACCTATATAATGTTATCCTTTAGTCTATTGATATTAGCAAACCTTTAGTGGTGTTACACAAAATAAAAATACATGTCCATTTTCTAACACACCTAACGTTCCCTATAATCGATGTTAATCATAACCTTTTCAAGATCCATTATCACTTTTAATAAAACCTTTTAATATCAATTTAAATAAATTTTTATATAGAAATCCATTTAGAAACCTGAATCATTTCAAACATATCCTTTGATATTTCAAAACATGCATTTTGATTCAATAACATAAATGAATTGACAAGAATGTATATAAATTCAATAAGTAGAACTTGTTGGATAGATAAAACTACCTCCATAATAACAAAAACTTTACTACCATGGAGAATAGTTATTGAAAATCAAAAGACAAACATTCAAAAGACAAAAAATTAATGAAAACCACAAAGGATTAATAGGAAACACTGAATGATAACATATTTAAATGGAAACTTATCTAAATCCACTTCTATGACAAAAAACAATGATGAATTTGAAGGACCACTTATGAGGGATATGTGACATAGCTTTCAAAGGATTCAAACATTGAACATCATATTCTAAAAGGACATAGATCACCCAAAATAACCAATAACATGTGAGTGGGGTCTACACATCAGATATAAAATGCTTATATGTGAATCATGGATAAAACCATTTAAATTGAATAATTTTTATCATGTGATACATTCATGATTTGAATTATCAAAATTTAAATTAAACTAACAAAAACATCACCTAGACTTAAATTAAATCCTCATAAACGAATTCCCAATGTGTAATGGTTTTATATCGTGTAAATTTACAATATCCAAAAAATAATCAAAAACTCTTACCTGTAATATGTTCATGTAATGTAACCCATTTTCGATGTGAATATGTCATGCAGTGACTGTGTAGTCTATTTTTTGGAATAAAATATCAGGACCAATTATTGGGGCTCTTTAATCCCAAAGAGTGTCCTCTAATTCCATTTACACATTTATAACCAGAATATGTTAATTAAAAATATCATACATAACAATACATTAGGTAATTACCCCAAATGAATTATCTACATCCCTTAGAGTCCCCAAATGCACTGAAAAAATATGGAAATGAAAACAGGAATCATTGTATATCTGGATGAAGATAACATGGTGTTTCAATATCCCCACTATAAATTTCATCTATCCCCAAAATGTCTTCATGATCCTAGATACTAAAGAATTGAAGTCCAATACATTCTCAACAAAAATTATATCTCCCAAGTCTTATGGGAATTCCATTATCACTAACACTATACATAAACCAAAGGAATCATTTTAACCATTATCACCATCTCTCGATGATCCATAATCTGCTCTGGTTGTTCATTCATTGATGTATCGGGCTCAAGATCAATATCCACTGATTCTATTATAATATTAGGATCTTATTGATTCCTACATAGTGTAGAATCATAAAAAAAATCATGTATGGATGATAAATGAGATGATAAGTCTTACCAACATTCCACCATTTCAATGTTGTCCAAAAGTCTTAATGGGGACTATAATCTTTGGTGAAAACATACCAGTCTTACCCAACAGATTATTTCCAATGAATGGTGATAATATATGTAAGAACATATCACTTAACTCAAAATATGATGGCCTATAATGACTATTAGAGGAATATTTTTAATGATCTTTCCCCTAATCAATGTATTTTTTATCAACTACACATTTTCCGTGATTTTGTGATCCATACTTTTCCCAACCCAGGATCACATTCAAAACTCTTCCCAACAAAAGGGAGAAATATATTGAAACCCAAAAAAATTCTAAAAGAGTTAAATTTGGTTAATTCTTGTTGAAAATTATTATAGAAATCATTTTCTAAAGGAAAAATGATTTTCTGATGGACCACTAATATCATGACAACAAACAAAGAGAATATCCATGAGAACCTAGATATCCCTCTTTGTATGACAATCCTTCTATGTATGATATGCCATTATCTGTATAAATTAAGAACCAATATTCTTCTAAAAACATTTCCAAAACCTAAATGTGAATATTAGGTCCATATCAGGAACGAGAATAGAAGGAACCCCAAGAGGTCTTACAATATCTTCTGCATACAAGTCCCCAATATGTTCATCTTTATTCATAATATTAATAGGGAAGAGATGCGCCAATTATGGGAGTCTATCAATGATCACCTAAATAATATCTTTCCAACTAATATTCTATGTTAAACTAATGGTTAAATAAATTGAAAACACATCTCTTTTCCATACTAGAATGTGTATGGGATATAATAATTCAAAACGATTCTCCTACCCCACATTAATTATTCAACAAGTAATACATCATGATATGAAATCCTTAATTAACTATCTCATCCCCACCAATGAATACCAACATAAAAAATCATGTTACATATTGGTAATAATTAGGTGTATGAAACAACAAGAATGGTGTCTACAATCCATAAGCACTCTCAATGGACAAATTGGAAAAACCATTCTGTTTTGAAAACATGATGCAACACGAGAAGACATAGACCACTCACATGAGGTCTCCCCAACGTAATGTTTTTTTAATAAAGAATTTTTAATCAGGTTACGATATCAAATTTATTAATACCCACTCATTAGAGGATGAATTAGCCTGTATAGAAGACAAATATATATTACCAATAGATTCATCCATTCCCAAGACCATCTCAATAAATAGACTCATCCTAGATGACTCTTACACTAATTTCATGACTACTTGAGTTGGTAATTTCTTCCTCAGTGCATCAGAAACCACATTCTATTTTCTAGGAGTTTAAATATCATAAACATAAAGTGTACAGAAATACTCCACTATGTATCAATTTCGAATGTTTTTGTATCTGTTAGTAAAAAAATATCAAAGGATCTTATGAATAAAATATATAGTAAACCAATATCAAAAGAGGAATTAATTTATTGTATTGAGAGAATTTATTATCACTACCAACTCAATATTGTGGGTAGGGTAATTCATCTCATGAGTGTGTAACAGTTGAGAGCCATATTATACCACATGTTTATCATACATCAAGAGACACCCCAAACCCATGCCATAAAGTTTATAGAAAACATATTAACCCAAACATGGATCTAGAATAATTTAAATTACAACTAAAGCCAATATGAACATTAGTTACTCAAATGATCTCTGATATTTTTCATCCCACTCACACATTACATCATTATTGTTAGAGGATATCATCAGATATGTAAGCATAAAAAAGAAATGAAGAAAACCACATATAATAACTAAACAAACCCGTGATGATTTGGATCTAAAAAAATATTCTAGGCTTCTCAAATGATATAAATACCTATAATTTTCTAGGATCCAGTATAATACCTTATTAGATATAATAGACCCTAGAAACAATACGTTGTGATTACAAAAGTCACATTTTGAAATCATAACATACAAACAATGTTCTATAAAATTTATAATAATAATATCCAAATGGTTCACATGGTTCTCCAAAAACGTAGAGTTAACCAAAATATAAACCATAAAAACAACCAAAAAGATTATATGAATAGATGTAAGATCCATTTAATCAAAACCATAACACTATATGATTATTATTGATACCAACCGGCATAATAAAAAACTATAAATGTGAATAGCATCTCCTAAATGTTTACTCATATATATTGTATTATTGAAATATCAATTTTTCGTACCCTGACCAAAGGCAAATCATTGAAAACCATTGACCCCCTATAAGATGATTCAAGAGATCATCAGTCTTAGGAAAGAGATATTTCTCTATCATAGTCACCTAATTTAACATAAAAATAAAAAATACAATGTTTTATGGTCTTGTATGTATTTCTTGAAAATAGGTTAGCTGAAGACCATAGTGACACACTAAGATGAATATATCTCATTTTTTATGATAAAAAATTGTTCCTTTAGTCATACAAATCCCAATGGAGCTATTTGATTTGATTTTATATAAATGGGAATTGTACTAGGTTGAATGTATATGGTAATCTCAATCCCTATATGGTGGTAAACCACATAAATCCTCTTAAAATACCTCATGATACACACCCTACTAAAATAATTTGTATTATAAAATAAGTATCAATGACTTATCTAAACCATTAGGACAAATGACATGAGATCAACCAATCATAAGGAAAAAATACCTCACTCTCCCAAATCTAGAATCCCACTCACTTGAGAAGATATTGGTGACACAATCTGGATAAATAACATGAAATCTATGGAAATAACCATCAATGTGGTTCAAAGTGATTATAATAAAATTAATTCCAATAATTTGGATGAAAATATCAATATAAATAACAAATACGTCTCACCCTCCTCATTTCCTTCTATCGTCCCTCGACATGTTGAATACATTAAATTTCGTTTGTACCACTTTCCCAAAGGTGTTTAATGATAAGAAAACATTGAAATAAAATTAAAATGAAACCCCAGAACAACCAAATAAAATTGAATATATAAAATAATGAGTATTAGTAGTATCAAAAAATTAAGCACCATAGAAGAGAAAATAAACCCATAACCTCTCATTGTAGACCACCCTACTTTAGATTCCTCTTATGCATACTCTACCATATAATGATTTCCAGATTGAGCTCCACCCTAAGCTTTCTTAACAACATTATCATCTCCCCAATCCTATGGATAAGACCCAATTCACTTTTAATCATTGCTATAAACATGAAAACCCTTGTAAATAGTTTATATTTCTTTACTACATTGGGAAACCCTTTAAAAAAAGATTCAGATTGCAAGATTATAACCAATGGTGAAAAGTCTTGTGATGATACGTACAATTAGTCTTCATATGAATAGGGCTTGTACACCAATACCATAAAACATTATAATATCCAAATAATTCCTAAAAACTCATCTAGAAATTTGAATTGATGCTCCTCCAAAATACATTATTCTAGATATTGAATCCACATAAAATGAGTCCTTAATGAAGACCTACATAATGGTTAAAAGGAATAAAAAAATCATCATTGAGTGAAAATCATCCCACAGTCCCATGTCAATCCTCTAAGACAGGAAGTAATCATTGGGGACTAGATATAATTCCAGGATCCAAAACTAATAAAAATGATTGAAATATTATATAATGATATGGTATACGTGATTTATTTTTATTAACTCTTTGTTATATTAGAATCTATATTTATTAGGATAAAAATGATGGTTGATAATTTTATTTGAAGTTACCCATGTGATATATTCCTGATACATAGAGTGAAGAATATACTCCCACCCTATAATTACAAGTACTGAAATTACATATGTGGAAACACCTACTTTAGATTCATAATTATTCTTCAGAAAGTTGAATATCTTATCAGTATTCTCAAGAAATATTTTATATTCTTGTTTTACATTCTCACCATAGAAGACATGTGGATATTACATTGTAAATTCCATGTAATGATACACTACTAATCCTGGGTCATTGACACATCATTGACCTAGAGTATTACTTGTGTGGTTTACAAATAATACCAAATAAGGGTCCACCATATGAATAACTAGAGGAAAATTGCTTCTATCTCCCTCTCTAAAATAATTAAGTGATTTGATAGGATTCGTTTTCTAATATTCCCCAAAATAACCATATGTCATGAGATGATTAAAAAGTTTTATGACCTATATCATGTTTTCAAATAATTTTGTTGATAAAACATGCATTTAAAGTAATTATAAATTATATAAATAAGGAATAAATAAAAAATAAGGAATGTGTCCATTTAAAAAAACCCCATATCTGGTTCATTCGATCACACATAACATTAAAGTCTGTGACTTGCCAAAAATCTTTGCCTACCCATGCTAACTAGGACATTGACATGAATGTGAAATAGCCTCAACCCATTTTGGAAATTACTTGTAAGAACCCAGAACTTGTTTTCATGTATATTTTTTCTTTTTTGTGATGTTTTTGAGAAAAGAAGAGTTTATGGTAGTTTTTTAATTACAGGTCGTGTACTTTATGAGTACACGCCATGTTGCAGCCTTGCAAACGACCATGTGGTGTGATCTTGAGGCCGCTTAAAGCAGAGTACAGAAAAGGCGAGTACATGTCGTGTACTCCAAAAGTACACACCATGTATTTTTTTCATTAAATGCATCGGGATCGCGTCTGACGGATAGAACTGCCTTCTCCTAAGTCTTGTTCATCCGAGAGCGAGGGTACATCCGAAATTCTTTGACGATCCCTGAGCCTCCATCTTTTCTCCAAATCGAACACCGGCAATTTCAATAGAAACGCATCGGCAGGTTCACTCTTCTGTTGGAGCCTCATTTCATGTTTCCTCCTCTTTTCCATGTTATCTGGGGTTTAACGTTCCTGAAATTATTGTAGATCTTTGACATTCTATGGTGATTCAAGATTGGTGGTTCACTTACTGCGATCTCCTAACCCTGAGGTAGGTGGTTTGTGCCTTTCCATTGATATTCTTTGAGTTTTACGTATAAAATTTACCAATACCCACGAAAAGGTTATTATGCATTTACCATTTAATCCCTATTGTTTCCCTGATATGTTTTATGCTTGAGTAGATGATTATTGATTGTGAATTGGGTGAATTTTTGTGCATTGGATATTTTTCCCATGCATATTTTTCATGTTTGGACCTTGGGGTCATGATTGCCTATTAAGGTTCTATTTACTTTCCCGTGACTAGTATTGTAAGATGGAATGACTGTAGTTCTATTATACTATTGTGTTGTAGAATGCCATCCAAGTAGTTCTTGAGTTTTAACTTGGCCATTACGCTTTGTTACACTTGATTTAAATACACGGGTCCATGACAACCTAGTGTACAGACCATAGGGAGAATGAATGATGAGGGCTTATCCAGAGTGCCTATATATATTACTATGTGAGACCACAAGGGGAATTGACGTTTAGTGATTCTTTATAGTGCATGTAGTTCTTTAATGCGGGACACATAGGGAATGTGATGTAAGTACTTACATAGAATGCCTTTAGTACCGATACAAGACTATAGGGGGAATTGATGGTGAGTGTTGCCTCCGAGAGTCTTTTCTTAAGCTGAACCAGAGGGGTTAGAATGAGTGTACTACTGATAGGGTTTTTTGTACTTGTTCGGTAAGACCAAAGGGGTTTGAATTAGAGTGCTTCCCAAAGGGTTACCTATTTATTTACCTATTTGTTGGTTATTTCTTGATACTGAATTGTGGATTGTTTACTATTGAGTACTTTCCTTTTTACTGCGTTCAACACTTTTGCCTGCCAGATTCTCATTGACAGTAAGGCATATATCTCATGGTGGTTGACTACTGGGAATAGTCTCACAACATGTTTTAGCCATAATTTTGGGACCAAACAGATTATATTGTTGCATGTTTAGACCAGAGCAAGCACCCTTCAACTTTAGGTACCTGACATGCTACGAAGCTGGAGAGAAAGGGACCAAAAATAGGATTGTTATGATGAGAAGATAGCTCCTATTTTACTTTTGTACATGGTTTAGTACTATATTTCAGCATTGTACTTTCGTTGGCTACTTTCCTAGACATATATGTATCATGCTTCATTACATATATATGCTCTAGTTATTTCTTTACTAGTCCTCCTCTGTTACTATTGTTTGGTAGTATTACTACTTCTACTATTGTGTCTCTGTTTATTTTCACTATTCACTCTGCCAATGAGGGCATAATTTCCCCACTATCACACCCAAAGCCCTCGCTGCCAGTCAATAGCCTCTGGCATTCTGGGAAATGCGCTTGAGGCCATGTGACCAACCGGGTATGGGGAACCTTTGGGTGGCATCCAAAACCGGGATGTTACAAAGTGGTATCAGATGAATTCTATTCTCTTGAGTTACTATTTTGGAGCCTTTAGACCTGGATAAATCGGAATAGGTACTTTGTATTAAGCTGTTCCTAGGAGTAGAAAACCCATGTAGAGGGAAAAGCAAACCTACATCGTTTATTGCAATTTTCTGGTTTGGAAAGATTACAGTTGAATTGATTTCACCTTGAGTGATTCACATGATTTGTGCTGTTATTTTTTATGTTATTGAGGTTCTATTATTCTCACAACCCGATGAGTTGAGGGTATTCCATCTAATGCATCATATTTACACTTGTTAGAAATCAACGTAATGCATTATTTTCATGCTATTTAGGGAGCATTAGCAATTTCATGTTGTTGTGATAGAGGTTGTGTAGAATATGCATGATGTTTTGATATATTCGTTGATAGGAATTCATAATATTTGATAGAGTATCATTTTTTGCAATTTTTTTCTTGAATGGACGCCAATCATTGGTTCTTGAGGTTTTATGGGACCTCATGGACCCAAATTTGATGGATCACATACTTGTTACGTTGTTATAAAATGTTTAAGATTCCATGCTTTGATTTACGGGGTGTATGGTCCCTCACGGATCAAAATATGTAACTTTTAGTGATCATTACAGTGTTTTATGGGTTCCAGAGTTGTTTCTGAGGCTTACAGTCTAGAAAAACCAAGAATATGCATTGTGTAGTTTTGACTACATGCCATGTGTTATTGTGTTCGGGATGAAACTTTTTTTCCTATGTACACAATGTGTACATTATGTACGTGTCATGTGGTCTCTGATCGTGTCATAGGCTGTGAGGGAAGAGACACGAGATGGGGATGATCTGGTGGGATAACACCATGTACCAGACGAACATGCCATGTAGCCTGACCTAGGTACACAGTAGTGTCCTGAACAACACAGGTCAGTGTTATCCCTTATCGTAAACGTCGTGTCCTCATGGAACACACTATGTAGTGTCATCCGTGGAGTCGGCCATATAACCAACAACACGGGTCAGTGTATCCTTTCACATGCATGTCGTTTCCACCTTGAATACGCCATGTAGTTTATGTCGTGTGTCTGGCCGTGTCACTAGCCACACAATCCTAGTGAATCTTGTCTAGTACACGCCATGTCAATCTTGAACACGCCGTGTATTATTGCCTTAGGAGAGCCGTGTGGATTGACCGTGTAGAAGTAATTGGGCAGGGGAAGAGGATTCAGGTACATGAAATGTTCTAGGACAACACGCCGTGTGTTTTAGGGTGTTACATGAGCAGTTGTGGCAGGAGTACATGCCCATGTGAATGAATTAAGGGAACATGACGTGTAGGGTAAATACACGTCGTGTAGTCATGTTTTTATTATCTTGAAGGCTTTGTTTCTCTAGTTTTACTCTTGTGCCTTTAGTAATCAGACCATGATAACATTGATTTATGGTGTGAATTAGACCTTTCAGAGTCATGCCGTAGAGACGTCCTCTGGTTGTTCTCCAGTTTCCAGATGACGATCAGACACCAGACATCGTTGATCAGGGAAAACCTTCATATCCTCCAGTTGTGCCAGCCTTGCCACCAGCCATTTTTTCTGAAATAGGTGCCAATTCATAGTTAAGGGAATGATTTATGAGGATGATGCAGACCTTTTAGGGTGCAACGCATCCTAACCCGTCGATGTCTGATTTGACGTGGGTCCTCTAGGAGAAGAATCCTCCCACTTTCTCTGGGGATGGAGGGCCTCAGGCTTCAGAGTAATGGCTAGAAGCCATTATAATGATATTTGGGCATCTAGATACACCTTCATATAGGATTTCATTATCTATACCTATATTCTTTGGGAATATTCCAAGAGGTGGTTGGATGTAATATCACAGGAGGAATGCCAGCAGGTTATGGCGTAGGAGGAGTTTCAGTACATCTTCTAGGACTACTTATACCCATAGACCTTCAGGTCTGATCGAGCCCAAGTGTTTATGAGTATGGGGTAGGGTACTCTTTCTGTTATAGATTATTCCTCCTACTTTACAGAGCTGGATCACCTCACGCCTATTCCAGGATATGATCAGTTTTTCATGGAAAGGAAGTTTGAGGATGGACTAAGGCACGACATCCAATCAGAGGAGAACATATTCTAGTTGTCTTCGATCACTTGTATCATCAACCAGACACTGATCACCGAGCACAAGATGAGGTATTCAAGAGTTTTGGGCTAGGTCAGCTCAACATCTGGAGTTATCATCCCTCCTACTGATAGTAGGAATCACCAAAGGGAGCGTTCATGCGGTGATTCAGGTAGGCGGGATACTTCTTCTAGTATACATGTTGTGTGCTTACAGTGTGGGAATAGTGGGAATACCAGGCCACACTTCACGAGAGACCCAGTGGAGTTCCGATCATGTAGAATGCTGGGTTACCTTTAGCACTTCTGTCAGATCTTCTCACCAATAGCTGGTGATAGGGGATCTTCTATGACTCCTCGTTCAGAAGAAGCACCACAAATTTCTCACCAGTCAGGGAACTGGAGCACTTTTGACTATTCAGGATGCTGTGGCGGTCATGGCCATGGTGGTAAATCACCGATATTTCAATGATAGTAACATGGATCAGCATAGAGTGGTCAGTCAGGGTCACAAGGTTGCGGTGCAGGCTATACATTTTTAGTGGAGAAGACCCAGCAGAAGTAGGATCATGTACCTTCTATAGTTCAAGGTACGATGTTAGTTTCCTCAGTTTTATATTTTGTTCTTTTAGATACAGGGGCTTCCAATAGATTCATATCTATTGTGGTTGTGGACAGCCTTGGGCTCTGCATCTTTTCATCTGCAGATATCTTGAAACTAGATACACCATTGGGGACGAGAACATCTAGCATACGTCAGTGCATGGAGTTTCCTATAGAGGTGGGTGGATGTCACCCTTTATGGGACCTCTATGTCATAGAGATGAAATGCTATGATTTCATTCTCAGGATGGACTGGCTAGTTACCTTCCAGGAAATCGTCGACTATTATCACTATAGGGTGAGTTCCACATCACCAGAGGGCATATCGTTTCTTTATAAGGGCAAGTGGGATGTCCAGGTGAGCAGAGCAGGACCCGAGCACCATGGGTTAGAAGGAGTTACAGTCTAGATTTCTAGTCTATATCTGGATGATATGGGAACATCAAAGATAGACTTTCCTCCAGTTATGGATCATTTTAGGGACGTCTTTATAGAGGAATTTTCATGTTTTCCCCCCGAAGTGTGAGGTTGAATTTTCTATTGAGTTTGCACCAGGAGCGGCAACATTGTCCATTCCACCTTATAGGATTGCTACACTAGATTTGAAGGAGCTCAAGAAGCAGTTGGAGGAGTTGCATGAAAAAGGTTTCATTCGACCCAGTACTTCTCTATGGGGTTTACCTATCCTGTTTGTGATAAAGGTAGACGGTACCCCTAGGCTTTGTGTGGATTATCGGACGCTAAACCCGTTGACAGTCAAGAACGTACATCCCTTGCTGAGGAATGATGATCTATTTTATCATATTCGAGGAGCCCAGGTGATATCGAAGATTTAAGAAAGGTCCATTTATCATCAGTTACATGTTAGACCATCTGATATACCTCATACAACCTTCTGGAGTAGGTATGGTCTATACAAGTACATGGTTATTCCGTTCAGTCTCACGAACACGCCTGCAGTTTTCATGGCACTGATGAACCGAGTCTTCCATCCAAACTTGGATTCCTTGGTCATGGTCTTCGTGGATGATATCTTGGTGTACTCTCACAATCGACATGACCATTCTACCAATCTTTAAATCATTTTTAATACACAAAGGGACCATCAGTTATATGCTAAGCTCCAAAAATTCAATTTTTGGATGGATCGGATTCACTTCTTGGGTCATATCATCTCAGAGACAGGTGTATCAGTAAACCCAAAGAAGTGAAAGTAGTTTTTTCATGGGTTCAGACGAAGAACATCTTTGGTGTACAATGTTTTCTAGGGGTAGAAGGATACTACATATGATTCATACCAGACTTTTCATGCTTAGCAGCACCGCTGACGAGTCACACTAAGAAGGTTGCGAAGTTTTTATGGGTATATTCTTGTGATTTATCCTTTAATGAGATGATAGGGAGGTTTACTATAGCCCTGATTTAATTATTTCTAGAGACGGGATAGGGATATAATGTTTATTGTGATGCTTCAGGTATCGGGCTGGGAGCTGTGCTTATGTATGGTGATGGAGTCGTTGCGTATGAGTCTCGGTAGTTGAGGCCACATTAGAGGAACAACACGACACACGATCTGGAGTTGGCAGCAGTTGTTCTTGCCTTACGTTGTTGGAGACATTACCATCTAGGGGATCATTTTGTGGTATTTTCTAACCAAAAATGTCTTGAGTACATTTTCACTCAGCGTCATCTAAATTTGAGATATCTTTGGTGGGTCGAGTACCTACAATCCTTTTATTTAATTCTTGATTATAGGTATGGGAAAGGCAATGCAGTGGCTGATGCATTGATAGAAGAACTCAAATACAAGAAGTTCAAGAGGCCAGTAGTGAGTGGCAGCTTATTTATCTTTTCTCTGAGATGCATTTGGAGGTTCAAAAGAGGCAAGGGAAGATTTTTCTATCATCTTCAACTGTTACCTCTACTGTTCTTGATCGAGTTCAAATGAGGCTTCTATCAGATTATGAATTCCTAGTCCGAAGGAAAATGTGTCAGGAGAGGACCTTATTCCAAGGTGGACCATAGTCGGGGATGAGATCTTGCGTTTCCAGGGGCGCGAATTGGTGCCAACAGGCATACGTGAGGAGCTGATGTGGTAATTTCACTCCACAGATTGGGCAGTTCATCCTGGTGTCACCAAGATGTATCGTGATCTACACCATCAGAATTAGTGGATAGGTATGAAGAGGGACGTTGCAGGATTCATCATGAGGTGTTCCACTTATCAGTAGGTGAAAGTGGAGCATCAACTACCAACAAGGCATTGAAAATAGCTACCCATTCATGATGGGAAGGGGATTTACGTCATGATGGACTTCATGACCAGTTTTCTGAGGTTTCCCCGTGGGAATGAAATAGTTTGGGTTGTCATTGACAGACTCACGAAGTTCACTCAGTTCATGCCAATCAAGGAGACCTTCAGTGTTGATGATCTCGGATGGTTGTACCTCCAAGAGATTGTACATCTGCATAGAGTTACACACTACATTATTTCATACAGTGATTCATGTTTTACTTCTCTAGTCTGACAGGGGCTTCAGAAGGCTTTGGGTGCACATGTACTTTTGAGTGCAGCTTACCAACCCTAGACAGATTCCCAATCCGAGCATATGATTCAAGTGCATGAGGATATGCTCCAAGCATGAATTCTGGATTTTGGAGGTTCTTGGCAGAAGAATATACCTCTTTTGGTGTTTTCCTACAACAATTGTTTTCAAAAAAAATTTATATGGAACCTTATGAGGCTTTGTACAGTAGGCCATTCCGATCACACTTATATTGGCAAGAGGCAGGAGAGGCAGCTTTGTTGGGCCATAGTCTTATCAAGGATACCATAGAGCATATAAAGTTGATTCGGGAGAAGATGTCTACTACACGGTCATGTCAGAAGTCTTATGCTGATCAATGGAGATGACCTTTGGAGTTTGAGGTAAGGGATCAAGTTTTCTTGCATGTCACACCAAGGGTGGGACACAAGAGGAGTAATAGAGATAGTAAGATTTCTCCAAGGTACGTTGGTCAATTTGAGGTGTTGGAGATAGTTGGTTTGGTGGCCTATTAGTAGTAGTTTTCTCAGAGGTACCGGGCTATACACGATGTTTTCAACGGTTCTCCACTTCGATGTTACTTTTTAGACCTGTATCATTTTTTCAAACCAGAGGAGGTTGAGTTGGATGGAGATGCATCTTTTGAGTAGCATCCTATCTGGATCGTCGATCGCAGTATGAAGGATCTCCATGGCCGGTCTGTTCTTCTGGTATGGGTGCTTTGGCAGCATGGGTGAGTACTAGATGAGACATGGGAGACGGATGCAGACGTGCAATCACAATGGCCATATCTATTCCGGGATTCTTCATCTATAACGCCTTTCTAGGGAAATTCTTGGACTAATTTCTTTAAGGGGGGAATTTTATAAGAACAAGGATCTTCATTTAATGTATGTTTTTTTTATTTTTTGTGATGCTTTTGAGAAAAGAGGAGTTTCTAAGAGTTTTTATTTACAGAACGTGTGTTTTTTTCATAAAACACACTGGGATTGCATCTGATGGAAAGAACCAACTTATTCTAGGTCTGGTTCATCCGAGAGCGAGGGTACAATAGTAGATCCTTGACGAGCCCCTGAGCCTCTATCCATCCTTAGAGTCAAACATTGTCTGTTGCATTGGAATAACATCGGTGAGTTATCTCTTCCGATGGAGCCTCATTTCATTATTCCTCCACAATTTCATTTTATATTGGGTTGAATGTTCTAGACGTTTTTGTAGATATTTGACATTATAAGGATATTAAATCTTGGAGGTTCACTTATAGGGATTTCTTAACCCCTAGGTAGGTGGTTTGTGCCTTTCCGTATATAGTCTTTTAGTTTTATGTGAAATGTTTTCCAATAGCCATGAATGGGGTATTTCTTGTTTACTGTTTTAGTCCTATTGTTTCTCTTCTTTTTTGTATGCCTGAGTAGATGATTATTGATTTTGAATAGGGTGAATTTTTGTGCTTTGAATGTTTTTTACCTTGCATTTTTTTTCCTGTTTGGACCTTTGGCTCGAGATTTCCTGTTAGGCTGATGTTTACTTTCCCTTGCCTAGTATTGTAGGATTGAGTGAGTGTTGTTCTGTTATGATATTGTGCTGTATAATTCTAGCCAAGTAGTTCTTGAGGTTTAACTTTGCTGTTATGAACTACTACACTTTCTTGACTTACACAGGGCCGTGAGAACCTGGTGTAAAGACCATAGAGTGAAAGGAAATTGAGGGATTCTCTAGAGTGTCTTCAAATTTTATGATGTGAGACCACATGGGGAATTAACTCTGAGTGCTTTCTTAGAGTTTCTGTAGTTCCTTGATGCGGGCTATAGAGAGATTGTAACATATGTGCTTTCTTAGAGCACCTTTAGTACCGATATGAGACAATATTGGAATTGATGGTGAGTTCTACCCCAGAGAGTCTATGATTAAGCTGCACTAGATGGGTTAGAATGAGTGTACATCCCTTATGGTTGCTTGTACTTGTTAGGTAGGACCATAGGGGTTATACTAAGAGTGATTCCTAGAGGGTTATCGTTTTGTTTACATGTTTGTTGGTTATTTCTTGATACAGAACTGTGGATTTTTTTACTATTGAGTACCGTCCTTTTTTAATTTTTTCTTCACATTTTCCTGCCATATACTCATTGACTGTTAGGCACAGATTGTGTGGTTGTTTCCTATAGGGATTAGTCTCACACCCTTTTTGGGCCATGCTTTTGGGCCCAAACAGATTATATTATTTCATTTGTAGATAAGGGCAAGTTCCATTCTACTTCAGGTACTTGACATGTTGTGGATCTGGAGAGCAAGAGAACATGTTTAGGATTGCGATGCTGAGGAGCTGGCTTCTTTTTTTCTATTTTACATGGTTTAGTAATTTATTTCAGCATTTTTCTTTGTTTGGATTCTTTCTTAGACATATATGTATCATGAATCATTATATATATATGGGCTCCAGTTGTTTCTTTATTAGTCTTCTGATGTTACTTTGTTTGGTAGTATTACTGCTTCTGCTATTGGATATCTGTTTATTCCACTATGAAATCTTCCAATGAGGGCATAGTTTCCCCACTATCGCACCCAAGGCCCCTGTTTCTACTTGGTAGCCTCTGGCGTTCGAGGAAATGAACTTGAAGCCATGTGACCAACAAAGTACGGGGCACCATTGGGTGGCTTCCAGAATCGAGATGTTACATTACTATACAAATTCAAATAGTCCTTACTCTAGTCTACCAAAACACTGAACCACTCCTAAGAAGTGTCAAAAAAACATTATGCTTTATATTCCAACTATTAATAATTTTTAACTATCCAACTCAGATCAACTAGAAATGCCACCATGAATGGTCCACCACATGGTGAAAATAATGAAACAACCACAAGTCACATGAAAGTCAAAAGAAACATCAAAATAGAACATATAAAAAAGAAATCCAAATCCATGAGATATATAAATTCAATACAAACATGAAAAAAATATTACTCAAAACTATATTAAAAAAAATCTCCATGTGACAAGTTGTAGCCACCAAACCACGCCACTATAATGGGGATAAAAAATATAACCCGACCTGAAACATGATGCCTTTCCCATTACCCGAGTCCAAAAAAACATGCCCTACAACCACCCAAATGAAAAAATTGAATAAAACCAAAGAATTTATAAAAGTTATAATACCGTGAATAAATAATTTAAAGATTAAATAATAAGAGTTTAAAATTAATATTCATAAATGAAACAATTTTATAAATAGTCCTTCATTTTCCATTAATTAATACCATATTTTCCAAATCCAATACAAGGTTAAATATAAAAGTTAATCACGTAAGAATATGGGAAACTAAAAATTTAAGCCCCTTAATATATAAATGTGAAAAAATACCCATGAAAGAATCCATCATGTGATAAACATAGTATAAAGGAAGAAGCGCCCCATTTGGGAAGCCTATGAAAAAATAGACTTCATATATGTTATTCTTAACAAATGAATATGTTGGTTTAGTCTAATGTCATGTATTTCCATAGACTAACAGTATCACAAAACCGCTGGTGGTATTACACACAGCCATGTGACATATCCATCTCCAAACACACCCATGTTTACTAATATTTTATATTTTCCAAAATCATTTCAAAATACCCGAGATCATATTACAAAATATTTTTTATTAATGAAAATCCATTTCTAAATACAAATAACATAAAAAATGTAAATATTTTCCAACAAAGTCGTTAAAATGTCAAAACATGATTTTTCATTCAATTACACGAAGAAATTGATAAGAACATATATAAATTAATAATATAGATCTACTTGAATATATACAACTCCCATGAGAATTTTGGAAACAAAGCCTCATTAGACAATAGGGATTTCACACAAAAAGATCAACCATTGACCATAAATTCATAAAATAAAAATTCAATAGATCGGTTGAAAATGAAAAATGACCACAAAATAAATCACAAATGTAGCCATGCCCACTGTTATGACTAGTGAAAATGAATAATAATGAAGGACTTCTTCTAGGGATATGATATTTATATGGGAGTCTAACACTGAAAAAAGGGATTCATAAGGAGGGATATCACCCAAAATTTCCCAACATCATCATAAATATTGAGAGGGAGGTTATCACCCAAGACTCAAAATTTTTTAAGCATGTCGTGTGGTCAAAGATTCTAAACCGGTATAATTTACTAAATGAACATATTTCACAACATGAATCCTATGAATTTCAGTGAACCAAAAATGTTATTTCATCATGTTAAATAACATCTTTATTAATCCATTATAGATGTGTAATGGTTTCTTGGATTTTATATTTTAATTCTCTAAATAGGACTCACAACATCTTCCCTACAATAGGTTCACATCATGTAACCCATTCATTATGTGAATATTTTTAATTGGAAGTGTAAAATCCATTTTCATATAAAAAATATCTAAATAAATTATTAAGGCCCTCAATACCCAAGGAGAACCCTCCAAAGTCATTTATATATTTATAACCATGCTCCATTAAATTAAAAAAATACCTACAAAAAATGTGTTTCATTAGACCCAAAAAATGCATTATAATGTCCCCAGATTTTTGAGGGGGTAGAAATCCTCTTACCTTTTGAATTCTTTTATGTCTGGTCAGACCAAATCCACTTTTTGATCATCAAAACATAATTCCATCATTTTTTTGACCCAATGAATTTTTATAAATTGGATTAACTACTGGGAATTTTCCTTAGGGTCTTAGATGGGTTTCTGGAGCATTGTCCCCCAAAACCTCATTTTGCGGAAGTGTATATAGAGTCACACAATTTGAATAATTTATACAACCCCCCAGGGGATACCGTGTGACCCCCCCATTGGATATAGATATGGTTTTATTACTAGTGAAGGAGGTTGTGCATGAACATCTGGGAAAATCTACAATTTTAGTACATGAGGCATGAATCCCTTTTTCATAGTTTGGAAAACCATATGTGACAACTGTGAGAGGTGTAGTGCCTAGAAACAAATTATTACATAATTGGAATATTGTTATAAAAATCATATGAAAACACCATTAAATTCACTTAGTGAATTAAAATTATATATTCCCCCTCATTCCGTTTATAAAAACTTTTTTATTTTCTTCTCCACTGATGAGAATAGTCGTAAATCATTTCATGTATTTGTTTCTCTACTGGGATTTGAGCCAACTATTTGATCTAAGAATTGGTTTTACTAAAATCTTTTTTATTAGAACCACATTAGTAGGAACATTATTCAATTGTACTCCATTAAAAATTTCTCTCTTCATATGGTGTGCTAAACATGTTTGAGTCATGTGGCATATATATAGTGAGTACACTGAAAATGCTGATTTCATCTAAATTTTCTTGAGATAGAGACTAATATCAGATGACCCATAATCTACCATTATGGGGAAGGTGTTCCCCATATTTATCATTTATTTGGTGGGGTTTTGGGGGTACATTATTGATCACCTTTTTGGGATGTTCAGGGGAGACATTATATGTCAAATTATTGTTTTATAAATTAATTAAATGATCAAAAGAGATTATTATTGGAATTCTTACCCTAGAAAATAAATTCTATATTCTTGGTGAGAGGGTCCAAAAAGAAAAAAAAGGATTTTAAAAGTGGGTTATTTATGTTAAATTGAGTTATATATATTTATTTCAATGGTTCCATGGAAACATGATGGTCAAGGACATAGAATTCATGTGGTTATTGCTACCAATACTAATCCAATGTGAATTTTCAGGTTGGGTGATGCTCAATGCATATCATGTGATATTGATTATTGTGTTAGGATAGTTGGTCATTAGATTGAGATGATGTGATCATATTGCTGAGGGATCAGATATGAGTACATGAAATACTGACGAGCATTTGGATGAGAGACATGTTTGTAGGGGTTCATGGTGGAATGATGGTGTAGATTAAGTATTATTCTGGTGATTTCCAATAACTGTGATTGGACAATGCACCGTCGAAGTCGTGTACACATAGATATGGCTCTGATTATGTGGTTGTGTTCAATACTTGTGTGGGTAGAGGCCTATGTTTGTTGAGACATATGATGCTGTTGACCATCATTGATGTCAGTGGTGCTTACATTAGAAATCCATGGGGATGTATAAGAGTTATTTGTTGATGTTGTTGAGATAATAATTGTGTGGTTGAGGCTTACAGACTCATTGGAGGTCATTGGGCTAGGATATTGGGAGGATGGATAACATCGTTCCACATGACGCTTTATGTAGAGATGAAAATGTATTTTATTTGTAGAATAGACATCTATATGCTTTAGATGGAGATATTTAATCAAATGGGCTTATTTGATACAACATCGTGGGGACTAGGTGCTTTTCTTGGCATGACTTCGATATTCTAGTGATTTGATTATGACTTGGAGGTTTCAGTTGGAAAGAGGTTACAATGAATTATTTATAGGAGGTGTTTGAGGGATCACTGGATTTTTACATATAAGGGGTGACTTGGGATTTATGATAATGATCATCACCACTAAAATTATATATATGAATACATGTCTTTGTATTTTATATATAACTGGGGCACCTGAATTTCCCGCGATGGACGATTCAGGTGATTGTTTTTCTCATGGATGGTTAGCATAAGAGAAATAGCTTATATATATGATATGCATGAACTTTTACATTATTTATTTTTAAAAACCTCTTAACTATTATTTATATATTATAGAATGATTTGGTGGTCACCTAATAAGATTTTTCTCACACCGTAAACAATCCATTTGGAAGACATGTAGATTTTATGCTTTTGCAATGAGGTAAGGGTACAAGCTCTGGAGTTAGAAAGTCAGGATCATGTTGTATAGTTGAGTATGTGATAGATAGAAAGAGACCTTGGATGTTCCTATATCAGTTGTATTTTATTTATCTAACTTCTCACTTTTAACAGCATGATTATATATATATATGTGTTCATGTGGCCGGAAAAAAACATTTCTTATTTATTGATATGTATGACCTTTCTTTTATACACAAAAAAAAAATTGTAACAAATGGTGTTTTGTTTTAAATAATGTATTCTTTGAATCATTAATTATGCTGATATCTATTTATGGATCCAATATTTCTTATTATGCTTCTACTATTGTGGGTTACTTGTCCTACTATGTTATGTTTATCCTTTTCTACCCTTTATTATACAAATATTACAATATTATTATTATCCATATTAGATGGTATAATCTCCCCACTAAAACATATTTATACACTATATACAAATCCACAACCATTAGCATATTTGGGAGACCTCTTAAGGCCCAATGGAACACCACCCTCGAGCACTCTTTGAGTGGAAAACTAGGTCGGGGTGATACAAATGGTATTACATAAGATCATGATATGGAATCTATAAATGTTTTTGGCCAATTACTAATGATATTGAACCATTTTTAATTTTAGATGGGCTTACTATTTGGGTTATTGTACACTAGTGTGTAGGATGTATTCCAGATTATGTATAGAGCCAATGTTTGGGTTTTTTACAACCCCCTTCATAGGTGACATACCATGTTTTGAGGGGTAGAAAAATGATATTTTACTTTTATCTATTATAATTTATTCGATTTTCCACCTCGAGTGGCACAAATAGGTGTGATGGTTATTTTTATATGGATTTTTTCCTTGGATAGTATAGAAATGTAATTTTTTTAATAGTTTGTGACTAGAATTTAAGAATATGTGATATTTTTTTCTTTATATCATCATTTAAAACAGAGATTACATTTTTATGGATTGGCTTATTTGAAGTGTCAAGCAAGGAAGTTAAAGAGTGTTTTACTACTTAGTCTCCCATTGATTGAATTATACTCTTCTAGACCAGACACATAGTTCCAGTGAGATCTTTTTGTGATGTGATGTGAATATATTCATGTGATATATGGTACTAACTCATGTATGAGTAAGATGTGATTATGATTGGTGTTGAGATTTTTAGAATATAAATTTTTTGACAAACATTGTTATCCTATATAGATTTTTATTATTAGAATATTACTTAATTACATTGGGATATATATGAATGGTAACCCTGTAATGGGATGGTAAAATTCATGAGGAAAGATTAAAAATGATTCCTAACTCTGTTACACCTGGTAATTGGGCCATGAGGCAAGGTTACATTTCAAAATGACTTTAATATGTATAGGTAAGGGGCCATGAGGTTGGATGTAATGATACATAGTGCAGTAGGAGAGTGTATCTGTACTAATATTTCCCCACCTATTATAATTTTAAGTATCTATGATATATATATATATTTACTTTTATGGATATATGAATATGGTATTGGTATTTAGTGGGATGAACATAGACATTATCTAGTGAATAATCCTAAGGGATGTGAAATATTACTAATTGAGTGTGTATGGGTTAAATACGTTGAGGTTCTGAATGAGGCCATTGAGGGTCGAGCTGATCATGCTCTGCATGTACATGTATATAAAATGAATCCGTTTAGTTTGGATAGAAACATGATATTGCATATTTTTTCCCATGTCATGATGTGTAGCTTTTGGGATCATGATACGTGTCATATAATGAATTGTCAAGGGATCCCGTGGAGATGATTTATTGAAGGAATATCTGACTCATGAGTTCAAGTCATAGTACCCGCCACAATTTTAGGGTGAGGGTGGACAATTTTTGTATGAGAATTATAATGTGGGAGTCCATATCATCTCCAACCATCTCAAGACACTCCCATTTCTGAGGGTGAAGTTGTAAATATATATCATCATAGGATTATAAAATCATAGGTGTGACATATAGGTATAGGTAGGAAGACCCAAGGGACATTAGTGGAAATATTTTGATGCTAGAACCTTTGAGAAATTTTTTCTGAAGATGTTGAGGGAGAATAATACTCGGGTGTTCTTCAGCCTTCAATTAAGAGATTTAACCATCATTGACTATACCACAACTTACACTGAAACATCTCATTTCATAAAAGATATGGTAGGGGATAACACCTCTAGAGTGAGGCATTTCATGGCTTGTTCAGAACACACTATTATGTTGTAGAAAAACATATTCAGGTAAGCGTTATTCTTAGAGGTCGTGAATGAAGCACTAACAGTTGATGATAATTTGATGAACTTATCATACTCGAGGTTGGTGATGATGGTATGTGATGAAAGATGTGATGATTTAGATAAAAGGAAGAGGTACAATGTGGAGTATCAAGAGAATATTCTACGTTGAGACCCAAGAAAACAACTAAAGAGTGGGTCTACAATGGTGGGATTCTAGTGTGGGTAGTTGGGATATATACATATGCAATGTGATCAGGAATAGAATGAAAACTGAGAAAGTGGTGTGGATGAGAATCTCAATATATTATGTAAGAAATCATATCAGATTTCTAGTATCCAGAGACGGGGGTAGAATCAAGAATATATGGTCATATAAGGATTATACACAGAGGTGGTAACTAAGAATCTCCTGGATGCAAGGGTTTGGGTACAATGAATGGGACCCTATATTTGGTTCAGTGGCTTACAACCCGTGATGATCGATAGGGAGGCCATTCCTCTGGTAGATTGTCTTATTTCAAGGTGAATGTAGTGGAGCTACCAGAAGTAGAGTAGGTCATGTAGATGACTAGAACTAGAGGTATTTTTTGGGTGTGACTAAAATTCATGTTTTTTTTGACTTTTCCATTTTGTAGTTTTGTATGATTTTGGGTGAGTGAGGTGCACATGATATAATTTTGGAGTAACCAGATTTTGGTTAGTTGGTCGAAATTAGATCTGATGTGTGATATATATATACGAGGCCTGTTGAACCTATATTATTATTGGCATCGATGATGTATGTTTATTAATTGAGGTGTGTTGTTATCTAGAAATCAATATGAAGTTGGTTTTATCTGAGGTGAATTGAACAAGAAATGATCATTGGAATTTGATGATATGTAGGTTTTATTTGTTTTTTACCTGGAATGAGTACTTTTGGGAATCTGTTAAGATGTAGGAACTTATAGGTGCCATCTGTGACATGTTCATGAGACGAAAATATGACAAGATACGAGAAATGATCAGTGTCAAGTAAGGAATTAACATTATTAAATCATATGATGTAGTGAAGTAGTTACGTAGTGTTACACAAAGAATTTTGAGTTTTGGTATGGTTAGTGTACCATAAATTTAGTAGTGTTTCGTGTCAAAAAGTGATGGGGTAGGTAACACAAAAGGTACGGACTGCCTTGAGAGGGCTGACATGTGACTTTTGACCTGGGTATAATAGTTAAATTTTAAATGATATGATTATGTTCTATACCATATCTTTTTCGGACATGATAACTCAGTGATGATCTATGTTAGCGGGGGTTGATTTTAAAGTCCTGGGTTTTTTGGAGAGGTTTTAAATACTCCACTCATATGGATTTTTGTGTTGGTGTCAGACCAAATAATGTTTTCTTCTTTATAAGATATTTAGAAGATTTTTTTTTGACATAATTCATTTTTTATATTAGTTTCTATTCTCAACATATTTCTTATGTTTTTTGATTGGTTTTGGGAGAATTGGGAACAAAAAACCCAGTTCTACGAAATCATTGATAGAGGCACACAGTTTGGAGAAACTATGTGACCTCTAATGGAATCCATGTGAACCTCATTTGGATTTTTAAATAGTATGAAAAACTCTTACATAGGCAGAACATGAACTTCTGGGGGCATTCAAATGTTTTAGTAGAGGATTAATGCATCATTTTTTCTTGGTTTGGAAGACTATGCAGGATAATCATGGGAGTTATGGTTCATGGATAGTGGGTGTCACATCGTTGGTGAACATGTAATATATACCATGTGTCCAACCTATAGGGTTCATATAGATAGGATTAATTACATTTCCCCATATTAATCTATTTTATCATTTATTCTTCTCCACCAATGTGAACATCTGGATATCCTTCCCATATTTATTCCTCCACTAGGATATTGGAAATCATGTTTATCTGAGAAACATTTTAATCACCATTAATATCTTCAGAACCACATTAGTATGTACATGAATCATATATCCTCATTTTATCTTTTCCCTCTCTATATGTTGTCATAAATCCATGTGAGCATCTATACTCTATTTTCAGGGTGTTCGTCTCAAACAACAATTTCAACTAAATCGTTTTGATTTAATGGTTTCTATTAGTTTGATGATTTATAAACGTATGAGCTAGGTGTTACCAAGATTTCTATTTGATTTAATAGTGATTTTGAGGGTTCATTGAAACACCTCGGATCTAATTTCTTCCATAAGGTTCCCCGAATCTAGTTGGCCACATGGCCTCAAGAGAATTTACCTAGATTCCAGAGGCTTTTGACAAGAGGTGAGGGCCTGGGGTGTGATAGTGGGGAATCTATTCCCTCATTGGAAGAGTATACAAATAGGAATAAAAATATTAAACAATAGTTGAATTACTAATACCATACAATAGAAATAAATAGTGGAAGACTAATAGTAATAAAACAATTGGATCATATATATATATGATGCATGTCACGTATGTATTGGAAAACTCCCAAACAAGTAAAAATCCTAGAAATACCATACTAAAACCAATGTATATAAAAATAGTTAATCTCCAATAGCATCACTAGGCTATGATTGGTATCATGCTCTTCTGCTCAAACAATAATCAAGTAAATGATGAATAAGGGTGCTTTCCCATAACTATACCTACATCCATATAATCTATTTGGGTCCAAAACATGACCCAAAGAGTGTCTAAGATTAATCCGAGTATGAAACCAGAAAAATATATGTGCCTAACTATCTGCGAGTATGTAGCAGGTAATATGCAGAAATGATGAAATAAAGTAGGATGCAGTCAAAAATAAACAATCTTATATTATTCAATTAAATTAATTTAAAATTTAGTATTCACACATTGAATAATGTAAACCATGATAATTAGCATAAGCTCTATATCACTTTGTAAGTAGCAAAAAATATTTCTCAGAAGACCATATAAACAATCCAGTAAGATGGAGTCCAGACTTCTGTTTTGGATTGGCTGACACATTACAATCATTAACCTATTCACAAAAGACCCCTTAGGATTGTTCCCACAGTCTATCCCCTCTGGTCTAACATAAAATCAATTCAATAAATAATGACACTATAGGAATTCTCTCAGTGCCTCAACCCTTTGAACCCACATAGTATAGGTAAATTAGAGAAAACCACATGGGAAGCTCCCACAGTAAATACCCCTTATTCAACATTGAATCAATAAAATATATTTGGCCACTTTGGAAACGCTCATGGTCTATACCATTAGGTCCAACATTTATTTAACCAAGTAATAATGATCACCTAAGAAGCTCTCATGGTCTAACTTAATTAGTTATAAATGACCACATAGGTAGCTGTCATAGTCTAACCCTTTTGGGAAGATGTCACAGTCCAATCCCTTTTGGTCAACATAAACAATGCATATCACATGCGTTTCATATAATCAACAACATTATCCTAACAAAACAAGTCATTGAAATGAAGGAAAGCCTAAAACGCACTCTAGACCAGATGTCCATAAACAAAAAATCAAGTTAAACACACCCATGGGGCGTCCCATAAATAAGGTATCCAACCTTACGCACAAGAAACAACCACATATCTATCATTAAAAACATAGAATTGAATTAAACTGGGTTAAATTCCAAATCAAGAAATACCCCAAATGTGGGTATACAACAATGTTACCTTATATAATATAAATAATAAAAAAAGGCACAACCCCTACCTTGATTTCATAGTATCCATATACTTGAATATTGGCCCTTGATTCCACCAATGCTGGCGTAGATCTAAAAAAGGGTGAAAATATCCCACAATGAATAACTCATGAGAGAGGAAGAATCAGATTGAAAATCTCTTGATGATTAAAGAAATCACTAGTAGGATTCCAATGCACTCAACTATGTCTCAATTAGAGCTCATACAGAGAATCAAGGGTTTGATCTTCATTCTTTATTCTTGAGTGCTTCTGTATGAAACAAGGGAACAAGAAGATGGTTCAGGACATGAGACATGACCATGCTCCGCTATATTAATTAAAAAGAAAATTACAAGGTGAATTCATTAAAAATACATTACAAAGTATTAACCTCTATGAGCCCTGACTTAAGAGGTATGCCAGGTCACCACAAGGCCATGTAAACAACGGTTACACGGCCATTACACAACTAGTACATTGTTATACAAGGTAACTGGGTAAACGCTGTGTACTTAGAATTATAGGGCAAGCAATTAGAAAAACCCTATTTATTCATTTTTCCAATAAAACAAGAAATCAATATCCATAAATGAAATAAAGATATAGGTTCTTACAAATTTTCCACCATAAATTAATTCATCCACGAATATCAGTTCCAAAGGTGGGGATGATGAAACTATGAACAAATATGGACAATGTGAATGTATATTAGCCTCCCTCTCTCGTGTCTCATCTTGTAGTCCCTTGTGCTGTGATAACTCCTATAAAAGAAAAATAAACTGGCCATGGTTAACCTTCTTTCTACGATCCACAATCTGAATAAGTTGATCCTCAAAGGATGCATCTGCCTCCAAATAATCCTCATTCGTTTAAAAAACATGAGACATATCTAAAATGTAATGTCGTAGATAAAATACTAAAAAGACATCATGCATAGCCCGATACCATGGAGGCAACTGAAACTGATAATAAACTAGAAATACTCTTTTAAAAACCTCAAATGACCTGACATATCTCTTTGAAAGATTCCCATGTCTCTTAATCCTCCGGTGTCCCAACCAACGTTTGACATTTTCGAAACCTCATCTCTAACATTGATCTTCAAAGGTTATCTCTAATGATCAAGAAAAGATTTTTGGAGAGATTGTGTTGTAGCCAACTAATCCTGAATTGACTCCACCAGCTCAGTGGTCTCCTATATAAGATGAGGTCCCAATATAGATTACCCCTCTACCCCCCATCAAACATAAAGTTGGTTGACATGACCAACCATATTAGGACTCATATGGTGACATATGAATCATTTCCTGAAAACAACTATTTTTTAAAAACTCCACCAAGGGAATGTGTATTTCCCATGATCCCCCACATTTTAGGATGCATGCTCGAATCATATCTTCCAATTCCTGAATAATTCACTTAGAATAGACATCTATTAGGGGATGGTAAGCTATAGTCAGAAGTACATGTGTACCCAAATCCATTTCTAGTCTATGTTGACATGTGAAATAAACAAGGAATCTAGGTCTGAAATGATAGAGTGTGAAGCCCCATGAAAACATACTATATCTTATATATAAAACCTTCCAATCTCATTAACATTTAAGGCATCTTTGATCTGATGGAAATGTGAAACCTTTTTGAGTTAGTCAACAACAACCCAAACCGTATCATTCCCTAAAAGAGACCTTGGTAAACCTATCACAAAATCCATCGTGACATCATTCCACTTATAGTCGGAAATGGTTAAATGTTGTAAAATCACTACCATTCGATGGTGTTCTTCCATCACCTACTGACAAGTGGAACATCTAATTTAAAAACCAACTTCATCCCTCTTCATTCCTAAACACAAATAATGATTATGCAAATCATGATACATCTTATTAAAACTAAGATGAAGTGCCCATACCGAGGAATAAAAATCTCACTACAACATAAAGTGCATATCTACTGAAAAAAATACACATCCATGAAAACACATGACCTCATCTTCTCCAATAGTCCACTGATGATTATGGTTTTCTTAGGACACACAATCCCATAGGAAATGGCCTTCAAAATCAAAAAGCATCTTCATTTCCACTCGATCTAGTGGAATATACGTAACATATATAGTAGAAGGAAACATCTTCCATTGTCTATCATGAACATAAAAATTCATGTCAGTGAGTAGATCTATAAGCTACCGCTCACTGCTGGGCTCTAGAAATGCGTGACTCTGAGTCCTACTGCTCAACAAATCAACCTGTGTGTAAATTTTCGCAGGCATATATGGAAGCTCAATGTGAAATGATTAAATATACTCATCCGACCTTTAATGCAACAAATTCTGATCACACTGAGTAAATATATACATTAAAATTCCATATCCGTTTATACCACAAAAGGATATCCCAAAATATAATGCATCCAATAGCGCAAGGAATACACAATTGCATCCAACTCGATATCTTACATCAAATACTTCATCTCATTTGGCCCCAGCTACATTAAACCATACAAAAAGACTCATTCCCCTTTCAAATTCATTTCCCCTAGCCCAATACCTGCTGCCACTTAGTAAACAATGTATCTCTCTCCCACCTTTAGACAAAACAATATAATGGATGATTTAAATCTCCCTTTAAACTCTTGAAAGGATGAATTGTATGAATATTTCAAAAACTATGTCAGACCTGTTAGTGGTGATACTACAAATTTAATGTCCTAAAAAATGTCTTTAGTAAACAGCCATCCATAGAAAACTCCATACCTCAATGATGTTCTATATCTTCTTTTGGAAAACATTTACTCTTAGTTTCTCTAGGTTTGATGATACTCAGATCTTGGAGGTGAAATTAACCAATAAGTGAATATGGTTCATCCAAAATTGTTAATCTAAGAGAATAATATATAAATGATTCTATCACAATGTACTCCAACTGATCTCATGATGGGTGGGGTGTTCATGTCATGTGTGAGACTACATCATGATATCATCAACAAAGATTACCACAAATGAATACATGTATAGATAGAACACCTGGTTCACCAGTTCCCTTAAAATTGATGGCGTGTTCTTGAGAACAATCAACATAAAAAAATAATCATATATACTATACAGTCTCCAAAATGATGTAAGGGGTATATTTAATTGTATATTGCCGAAATTAAGATAGCAGAACCTCAATTAAATCATCAAGAAAAACCAGGCTCTTCAAAGATGATCAAATTGATCATAAATCCTCAACAAGGGATATCGGTTCATGACTGTAAACTATTTTAGCATTTGACAATACACACATGGTCTGAGGGAAATGTCTACCTTCTTCTAATGAAGTATAAGAGATACATAAGGTGAAGTGTTGGATTATATGAAATAATTTTCATGTAACTCCTCTAATAGTTTATTGAGATCCTACAGCTCTAGTATAGCCATCCTATCTGGAGGAATGGACACCGTTGCCTCTCCTGGCACAAGATCAAGAGACAAAACTTCCATTCACTCCACAATTAAAACTAAAATGTATATAGGAAGAATTCTCAATAATGATCCACCACTGGAAGAAATTACACTATGAATTCCTCTAGTAATCTAGATATAGACTATTTTTATGGGTTGTAGTTCATCCCAACCCATGATGATTAGGTTCAGATCTTCTCACCTGGACATTCCATTCTCCATTGTGTATAAAATATTCTCCCTTTTTAGACATAAAACATACCCTACAACGATAGAAATCAACAATTACCTAAAAATAGACCAACTTGTACATTATGATAATGACAGCAAATCCTGATATCTCTATGACATAGAGGTCTCACAATAAGTGACACCCAACAACCTGAAGTGGGGACTCCTTTAATTGATGTACAATAGCCTTCCTAATTCCCAAAATAAGTGTCTAGAATCATAAAATCATCATAAGTAAATATACAGATCCAAAGGATCTCTACAATGGAAATAGATATAAAACTATTGGATTCCCCTATATCAAAAAATGTAGAATCTAAAATAAGGTGACTAGAATTGTACGAATAACGATAGAGGGTCCATGATCACTCTCATGCTGGGTATATTACATCCCAAAATTATTAATTATTCTGTGGCCTTACTACCCTACCCAGCTACCCTGAGCTGATGCACCTTATAGTCACTAAAAAACTATCATATTGATACAATTACATGCCCATTTCCTCATCTTGAATGGCCTATGGAAGTCCAATTTTCTGATTAATGAGAAACTAGTGGTCATTATCCTGAATGTGGTGTCATAATAGATACCCTCTCAATCACTATTGGAGATAACATCATCGAAATATTCCAAATATAGGCCATCATTCCGTGAGATCGGCACTAAACTGGGTCCCTCAAGAAATGTGGTCTCATATGCCCTCTCTTTCCGCACTTGTATCACACCAATTGGCTACCTTAAGAAACATCCATCTGGCATTACCTACTATCATTCAACGGAGTACTAGCCAAGGATTCTAAACCGCCCTAGACCAATGCTCCAATCTCCCTCAGAATGAGGTCACTAATCATCACCTTGTTTTCTATAGTAGTCACTGATGTAAGCCTAGAAACATTCACCTACGATCAGATGTCATACCAGATACCATCCTCAAAACTCCTAGAAAGGGATAACTCATAACCTCCCAAAATAGGTATGATGCACTAAGGCTCTATAAATAGAGAAGAGTAGTTTATCCCTGAAAGATCTATCTTCTCCAAATTTATGATCTTCATTACTCCATCGGACCTCAACGTATCGGGGTAAGAAGTAATCATAGAAGGAAATATCGAACTCTTCCCAATACATATACCAATAAAATATTGTTTGTGAGATAACATCTGACCATTTCTTGGCAGAATCATGTAGCATGTAATCCGAAAGCTTCACCCTCCTCTTATGATGTGTCTCCAGATGCTCTGTGATAAAAAGAATGGCCTCCAACCATGACTATACATCATTCGATCCGTAATCCCTTTAAAAAGAGGGATTATGTTGTTATTAGAACATCTGAATCATGTCTACTTTATTCGGGGCATGATGTGGTGCTCCATGAAAAGTCTTCATCATCCTCATAATTCCATCAGAGAATTCTGCATCTGCACCTTCGTCCATTATATCAGCTACTTCCAAGATGGGCATGATAAGAGGATCTGATGGTAGTACTTGATCTACCATTTCTGTGTTTTATCATCACCCTATACCTAGCGTACAACTGGAGGTCATCAAGGTGGCATGACCCTGAAAGGTCAAGCACTGACCTCATTACATGATTATCATAAACTACAACATATATGTGAATGAATTTAATATGAGAACGAAAACATTCATGTTTAAAAAAAGGTTAAACGACATGTAGAACCACTTCACAGCGTGTTCCCTTAAGCCTTAACATGGTAACAGAGATATGGAAAATGTGTCTTATAATATCCTCCACACATGGTGTGTTCCTCCTCAAGCATGGAATGTACCTGAATATTTCCTCCTGCAAAAATTCATCAACATGTCTTGAACTACACAGTTCTCTCCTAGTGTAACACTAAAAGGCGTGCACAATCTATATAGGACGTGTACCACATAAATTCCATCCACCCAAGATATTAGTCACATGGTCGGATACACAGTCAAATTTAGCACATAGTGTAATCCTGGTACACGGTGTATGCTACAAAAAGTTTACCATCCTTGTGTCACTTCATACACAATCAGTCACGTGGTTAACAACTACATGTCGAGTATACATGGTACACGGTGTGTGCATAAAAAATGAAATTTCAACAATAACATAAGATCACATGGAGTGTGTTCATAACATCAAGTGCCATGTTTATCTGGGTTTCCGGATAGTAACCCTATGAAATTTCTCTAGAACTCCCAAAATCATAATATTTGGAAAAGGTATTCCATGTTCAGATCCATGAGATCCCATAATCCCCCTATATCATATTTTAAAATCCCTATTCATATCATACCGTAATAGAAATCAATTAAATTTCAACATGATCAACCAAATTCCAATCCATGATAGCCCATAACCCATAGGTCGAAGGATCAAAAACTCCATTCGATACCACTTTATAATGTCCTAGATCTGGGTGTCACCCAACAGAGCACCATATCCGAGTGTCCACATGGTCTCATATACATTTAACAAAATTCCAAAGGTTGTCGATGTTGGAACCAGGTTCTTCAAAGCATGATTTGGTGTATGGTTTGTGTTTGTTGTCAATCCTCAGTGGAAGTTCAGGGTGTGAACCAACAAAGCGATCATACCGTTCAGGAAGAAAACAGTAGTGAAGGTGGCGCTGTTTCCCAGTGTTTGCCAATTTTTTGGGCCTGAAAATCCGTAAATAAAGTAAAGTGTTTTTGGCAAAGATACTTGCGCACCGAGCTCTTGGAGGATGAAAGACTTGCGCGCCATATGTTTTTGAGGATCAGAACATCACAATTTGGCTAAGGAAAGATGGTCGCGCAAGTGTTAGTTGGGTCGCGCAAGTAACTTGCGCGACAGAGGATCTGGAGACAGGACTTGCGCGCCGTCGAGGGACTTGCGCGCTGCCGCGCAGGGGGTCCAGTTTGCCTATAAATACAGGACCACCCCTCCTCATTTCCAACGGAGTTCAAGGCCGAGAGATTGTTCGAGCTCTCGTCGCGCAGGTGGTTGAGTCGCGCAGGTGGTTGTTTTGTCGCGCAAGTAGAGCTTGCGCGCCGGTGTTTGGCTGTTCTCCCAAGGCAGTTTGGAAGAGAAAGGAAGTGGATCGCGCAAGTATTTAGTTCAAGAAGGCAGTGTCGCGCAGGTGCTTCAGTGACACTTGCGCGCCAGTTTAGTCTTGCGCGCCTGAGACTTGCGCGCCGCCGGGAGACTTGTGCGTCGGGCTTGAAAAGGAGACCTAGACACTATTGAAGCACGCCTGCCTTGATGGAGCTGCACGAAAGCCGATAAACTACTCGGTTCATTCGAGGAAAAGTGATACTCTTCTTCTGGTGAGAATCGGACTTCAATAGAGCATCTACATTCAACAAAGGATGCACTCTTATGCAAATTAAGAAGAGACCTACACGTCTATAAACTGAGTGGGACTTCACCAACGGCAGTGAGCCAGGGGGAGTCAACGGGAGTGACCCGAGGGATGCAGTGAGTTATCCCTGAACTATTGTAAAGGCAGTGAGCCTGGGACAGAGTGTCTGTACCCGAACTTTTGTATCCGCAGCTAGTGAAGCATAGTGGATTTAGGTACGAACGGAAACCTGTCGGCGTATGCTCCTTGGACGTAGCCCTTAGTGGTGAACCAAGTAAAAATGACTGTGTCTTCTCTGTGCATGTGAATGTTTTCATTTTGATCGTAATCATCATACAGGTTCAACAAGTTCCTACCAACGTGGGAACAAGATCAAACAAATTAAAAGAAAAAGTGGTCACCCTGATTCACCCCTCCCCTCTCAGGGTGTCCCGGGGTCCTTCAAGTGGTATCAGAGGGTAAAGGTTGCTGGCGTTGAATCTGACCTTCTTCATCATGGAAAACGCGATCAATGTCAGGGGAGTCCCTCACTTCGATGGAATCAATTTCCAGATCTGGAAGAACAGAATGAGATCTCATCTAAGATCTCTTGGAATGGAAGTTCTTTTTTCTACTGTGCAAGGAATACATGTCACTGATCCAACAAGTCTGGCTATGACTGAAACAGACAGGAAACATCTTGATGCAGACGCCAAAGCACAGAATGCTCTAACTGCTGCCCTTTCTGATCAGATTTACCTGAAGGTGATGAATTGCACCTCAGCAAAATCTATGTGGGATAAACTTGAGAATATTTATGAATGTGATAGCAAAGTGAAGGAGGCAAAACTACAAGTGCTACACAATCGGTTTGATGATCTGAAGATGCATCCAGACGAGAATGCAGACTCTTTCATCAATCGAATTACTGAAGTGGTTGGAGCAATTCGGGGTCTAGGCGAAGAAATCAAAGACATTGATATTGTAAAGAAAATATTAAGAAGACTTCCACCTCTGTATAATGCGAAGGTGTCAGCTCTTGAGGAAAGAGATCTTTCCAAACTTTCTCTAGATGACTTACTGAGCAGTTTGGTAGCATATGAAATGACAGTCAAACCAGAAGATGCTACGACTCGGGTGAGCGAGGAAATGGCATTCAAGGCCATGGATAAATTGAAAATCTCAAAGGATAGTAGCGGTGATGATGACGAAGAGAAAGAAATTCTTTCTCTCATTGCAATGAAGTTCTAGAAGGGGAAAGGGAAATTCAAAGGGAAGTTACCTCTCGCATGCTTCCGTTGTGGAAAAGTTGGGCATATTGCCTCTCAGTGCTTGAAGAATATCAATGATGATGACAGTGAAGATGAAAACTTCAAGAAGCCTCAAAGAAGGTTCTTCAAAAAGGGAGACTTCAAATCTGGTAAGAAAATGCAAAGGAAGAGTTTTGTCTGTGAAGAGGAAGAAGATGACAATGAATTCTGTGATGAAGAAGAACCAGAATTCAAAACTGGGAACCATGCTTCTATGATGGCCACTATTGAAAAGTCAGAAGATACTGATGGTGAAAAACAACTGAGAACTTGTGTAGATCCTGAGGTGCAACTTAAGGATGCAGTTAGTAAGCTTAAGATTAAATGTAAGAGCTGCAATAAGTGGAAATCAATTGTAGAAGAATCAACTGAATATGTTGATCAACTTGAAGCTGAAATTGAACGACTGGAAGAATTTGTGAAGGTACAGTCTAAAATAATTGAAAGCAATGATGATGCAGTTGATCTGAAGCTGAGAATTGAAGAGCAAGAAAAGGTCATCAATGACCTCACATCCAGACTGGATGAAAAATCCAAGACTGTTGAGGGTCTTGAGGAGGAAGTAGTTACTCTGAGGAGTAAAATGGAGACAGAATCAGTTCCAAAAGAATCGAGCAAGAAAATACAGTTCGGAAGATTCTCAGATGCAGAATTACTTGCAAGAGCCAAGTGTGGTTCAGATGGGGTTGGAAAAGTCTTGAGTGATCAAAGACCTGCTTGCATGGGAAAGAGTGGAATTGGCTGTGAGGCTGAGTCATCAACTGCTGGAAGTGCAAAGATCCAAAATAAAGATAAGATGAAAGTTGAACATGTTGAAATGTTACCTAGAGTGCTGAAAAAGGAACCCTCAATCCAAACTAAAAGGAGACCTGAAAATTATCCTCAAACATTCAAAAATGGCAGACAGTCTTACTATTCTCCCAAGGAAGAAGCTATAAGGAAAAATTCAAGTGAGAAGACATTTCTTCTCATGAAGTGTCAGTTCTGTGGCTATCTGGGCCATACCATGTCCTATTGTGAAGAGGCAAGAAGCTATCTGAATGGAGAAGATATAGATGCTCAACAAAGGAGAACAATTTCGTATCCTAAATCTTATAGAAGAAATAATTTCTATGGATATTGTTTTCATTGTTCTAACTTTGGTCATAAGGCCATTAATTGCAGGCAGAGAAGGCACATTGACACCTCATACAGAAGTTCCAGACATGTCAAGTCTCGTCAGCAAGACGATGTTTCTCTTTCAAACAGGTTCTCACCTCTTAAAGAAGACTTTGACTATGAAGAACCTGGGTTTGCGGAAGAGATAGTTGAAAGGCCATCAGTTCTATATACTCAATCTAATGTCTCATGGAAGGAAAGGAGGAAGATTGAGAAATCAAACCTTGCAGAGGTAGCTCTCAAAGCTACAAAGAACAACAGTACCTGGATTCTAGATAGCAGTTGCTCATCTCATATGACAGGTAATGCCGGTCTACTAACAAATATCATAAAGAATGTTGATGGTACAGTAAGATTTGGTAATGATGGGGCTCTGAAAATCAAAGGGAGTGGAAGTACCAAATTAGATAATGGAGAACTAAAGAAGACTGAAGTCCTTTACGTAGATGGCCTACGTCATAATATCCTCAGCGTGAGTCAACTCTGTGACTTAGGACTTGTTGTTACTTTTAATCAGAAAGGCTGCACTATCAAGGGAAAAACTGGCAATTCTCTCATGAAGGGATGCAGAATAGAAGGAAACTTGTATCAGGTTGATAGTGAAGAGAATGTATGTTACATGACTGTTGAAGAAGAAAACAATCTGTGGCATCGGAGATTGGGACACATCAATCAACAAGACATGGAGAAAATATCAAAATTGAGAATTGTCATGGACATTCCCAACCTGAAGCGTGAGCGTGAAAAATCCTGTGATGCTTGTATTCGTGGGAAGTTGGTCTGCAGTTCATATCGGCCAAAGAAGAAAAAGGCATCTCACCTTCTTGATCTGATTCATACAGATGTTTGTGGTCCAATAAATGTTGCCGGAACTCATGGAGAAAGGTACTTTGTCCTTTTTATAGATGATTACAGTCGAATGGCATGTGTGATGGTCATTCACCGGAAATGACAGGTCCTTGACTGCATGAAAACATATCGGCGAATCGCCGAGAATGATACTGGACGAACAATCAAAGTGTTGCGATCTGACAATGGAGGAGAATACACGTCCATTGAATTTGAAAATTATCTGGAGAAGCATGGGATACAACATGAGGTAGCTTCTGTGAGAACTCCACAACAAAATGGAGTTGTTGAACGAAGGAATCGACAGGTGAACAACATGGCACGAACTATGCTGATTGAGAGTCGTATTCCACGACATTACTGGAAAGAGGCTGTTCAAGCTGCAGTGTACATTCAGAATCGAACAAGACTTTATATGGGTGAGACGAAGACACCATATGAATTGTGGCATGGACGGAAGCCTTCTCTAAAATACTTTCGTGTTTTTGGAAGTAAGTGCTTCATCAGGAACAAAGAAAGAAATCAGGGGAAATATGGTGACAACGCAGATGAAGGAATCTTCCTCGGTTACTCAATGAACAGCAAAGCCTACAAATGTTTCAACAATCGTTTGGGAAGGATTGTGGAAAGCAATGATGTTAAGATAATTGAAGAGAAAACCACAAATGCTTCACGGACGTCATATGCTGATGTGATAGAAAGTCATGAAGAATGTGGACATGAAGAAACTACAAATGCAGAAATAGAGGAAGCTGTTCAAAACACTCATCAATCACATAATGATGTTGACTCAGAAGAAGAATCTGAAGAAGAAACTATGGCTGAAGAGAATACTACTGAACCTCGCAGGAGAAATCGAAGAGCTGAGATTGATCCATCCAACATAATTGGGGATAGGAGTGCACCCACACAAACCAGAAGGATGAGGAATACCACGCAATCTGCATTTCTATCAGCTGTAGAGCCATCCTCATTCGAAGAAGCTGCAAAAGATGAATCTTGGGTGAAAGCCATGAATGATGAATTAGATCAGATTGATAAGAATCAGACATGGGATCTTGTCCAGAGACCTGAAGGTCACAATGTGATTGGTACCAAATGGATTTTCAAAAATAAGTTTGATGAGCATGGAAGTGTTATCAGAAACAAGGCACGACTGGTATGTAAAGGATACTCCCAGATTGAAGGTATTGATGTTGAAGAAACCTTTGCTCCAGTTGCTATACTGGAATCAATCAGGCTTTTCCTTGCCATGGCACTCCAAAGAGGATATAAAGTATATCAAATGGATGTTAAGATAGCATTCTTGAATGGTGTACTCGAAGAAGAAGTCTACATTGAACAACCGGTGGGGTTTGTCTTGGGTACCGATGAAACAAAGGTCTGAAAACTAAAGAAAGCTCTATATGGTTTGAAGCAGGCACCACGGGCATGGTACTCACGGCTAGATTCATATCTCAAGAAGTTGGAATTCAAAAGAGGAGGAGTTGATCACAATCTCTATGTGAAAAATTCTCCAAAAGATCAGTTCATGGTTCTTGTCTACGTTGATGATATCATTTTTGGTGGCAGCAGGCAGAAATCAGTGGATGAATTTGCCAACCACATGAAATCAAAATTTGAAATGTCTATGATTGGGGAGCTCACATATTTCTCGGGGTTGCAAGTAATTCAAAAGAAGGAATACACTTTCATTTCTCAGGAAAAATATGCAAGAGAGTTGCTGAAGAAGTTCAATATGCAAGACTCCAAACCAATGTCAACTCCGATTCCTGTTGGAACTAAACTTGGAAAGCATGAGGATGGGAACTCTGTTGATCCCACCATATACAGGAGGATCATTGGAAGCCTACTGTATCTGACAGCGACAAGGCCAGATATTGTCTTTGCAACATGCCTTGCGGCCCGCTTTCAGAGTAATCCAAAGGAGGAACATATGTCAGCAGTAAAAAGAATCATGAGGTATATTCAAGGCACACATAACTTCGGGTTATTTTTTGCTGCAGGCAGGGACAGTGAATTATCAGCGTTTTCTGATGCTGACTGGGCTGGGGATGTAGTAGACAGAAAGTCCACTAGTGGTGGAGCTTTCTATATTGGGCATAAATGTGTTGGCTGGTTGAGAAAGAAGCAAGAAAGTACTTCTCTTAGTACTGCTGAAGCTGAATATATCTCCGCCACAAAAGCATGAACTCAACTTCTTTGGATGAAGCAGCAACTAACAGATATTGGTGATAAGGTGCAGCAACCAATGGTGATTTATTGTGATAACAAAAGTGCAATTGATCTTACGAAGAATCCGGTTCAGCATTCTCGTACAAAACATATTGAAATACGGTATCATTTTATCAAAGAAAAGGTTGAACAAGGCGTGATTAAAATGGATCATGTTGGAACTAATGAGCAAGTGGCTGATATCCTAACCAAGCCATTGTCTGCGGCTGTGTTCGAGAAGCATCGGTTGAACCTCGGTGTTCGACCACCTCCTACTGCATAAGGAGGCTCCGGAAGTCCCCTCTCCCCGTTTGTTTTAACTGTTTTTATCTGTTTATGGCTGTGATGCAGGTTTATGGGAGAGATACTATCCAGGGGGAGTATGGCTTGAGCTGAACGTTGAACAAACTTTTCGGTCTTTGGTTTTATTGTCAATGGGGGAGAAAGGAATAAATTCAAGGCAAGAAATTCTTCTGTGATGAGAAGTGTAAGCTTGTGATGAGAAGTTTAATAAGGATAACATCGGGATGGAGAATTTCGTGTACGATTTCAACACACTAAGACCCAATTCAAGCTTTCTCTCTTGTTTTCTACACCGAGCATTGCTCACGTAGACTTAGAGTGTTAGCTGAGTTGATTCTTGCGTTTTGGATTTGCTCATGTTTGGAGATCTATTGAATTTATTCTGATTGCCAACAAACCCAAAGGTTGTCGATGTTGGAACGAGGTTCTTCAAAGAATGATTTGGTGTATGGTTTGTGTTTGTTGTCAATCCTCAGTGGAAGTTCAGGGTGTGAACCAACAAAGCGATCATACCGTTCAGGAAGAAAACAGTAGTGAAGGTGGCGCTGTTTCCCAGTGTTTGCCAATTTTTTGGGCCTGAAAATCCGTAAATAAAGTAAAGTGTTTTTGGCAAAGATACTTGCGCACCGAGCTCTTGGAGGATGAAAGACTTGCGCACCATATGTTTTTGAGGATCAGAACATCACAATTTGGCTAAGGAAAGATGGTCGCGCAAGTGTTAGTTGGGTCGCGCAAGTAACTTGCGCGACAGAGGATCTGGAGACAGGACTTGCGCGCCGTCGAGGGACTTGCGCGCCGCCGCGCAGGGGGTCCAGTTTGCCTATAAATACTGGACCACCCCTCCTCATTTCCAACGGAGTTCAAGGCCGAGAGATTGTTCGAGCTCTCGTCGCGCAGGTGGTTGAGTCGCGCAGGTGGTTGTTTTGTCGCGCAAGTAGAGCTTGCGCGCCGGTGTTTGGTTGTTCTCCCAAGGCAGTTTGGAAGAGAAAGGAAGTGGATCGCGCAAGTATTTAGTTCAAGAAGGCAGTGTCGCGCAGGTGCTTCAGTGACACTTGCGCGCCAGTTTAGTCTTGCGCGCCTGAGACTTGCGCGCCGCCGGGAGACTTGCGCGCCGGGCTTGAAAAGGAGACCTAGACACTATTGAAGCACGCCTGCCTTGCTGGAGCTGCACGAAAGCCGATAAACTACTCGGTTCATTCGAGGAAAAGTGATACTCTTCTTCTGGTGAGAATCGGACTTCAATAGAGCATCTACATTCAACAAAGGATGCACTCTTATGCAAATTAAGAAGAGACCTACTCGTCTATAAACTGAGTGGGACTTCACCAACGGCAGTGAGCCAGGGGGAGTCAACGGGAGTGACCCGAGGGATGTAGTGAGTTATCCCTGAACTATTGTAAAGGCAGTGAGCCTGGGACAGAGTGTCTGTACCCGAACTTTTGTATCCGCAGCTAGTGAAGCATAGTGGATTTAGGTACGACCGGCAACCTGTCGGCGTATGCTCCTTGGACGTAGCCCTTAGTGGTGAACCAAGTAAAAATGACTGTGTCTTCTCTGTGCATGTGAATGTTTTCATTTTGATCGTAATCATCATACAGGTTCAACATGTTCCTACCAACGTGGGAACAAGATCCAACAAATTAAAAGAAAAAGTGGTCACCCTGATTCACCCCTCCCCTCTCAGGGTGTCCCGAGGTCCTTCAGTCGACTAACAGCATGGTGCTAGGGTGTGATTATGGGAATCTATTCCCTTATTTGCAGAGTATACACAAATGAAAAATAGTGAACAATAATTGAAGAATTAATACCATATAACATATGTTAATAGAAGAATACTAGTATTAATAAAACAAATAGTGAATATAAACTAATGATGCATGTCACATGTGTCTAGGAAAACATTAAAACATCTCACAATTCTGAAAATACAATACTAGATCCAAAGTATAGAAAAAAGTAAACTCTAAAAGAATCACAATCCTAATCTTGTTGTCGCTCTCTCTTGCTCCAATAGTAGTCAAGTACCTGATGATGAATTCCGCTTTCACTAATTTATAGCCAAAATCATATAATTTTTTGCTCCAAATCATGACAAAAAAAGGGTGTGGGATGAATCACAACATGCTACCACAATAGTATTTGTTCCTAACTATCAGGGAATATATATATATATATATATAATATGAATAATTGATCAAATTAACTAGGAAGTACTCAAATGTAAATTTTTTTATGTTTTTCAACTAAATTCATTTAATATCATTTATTCACTCGTTGCATCATGTATTCATTGAGATCTAGTTGAAGCATTTTATCCCTTGTGTGTGTTACAAACCATATTTCTCAGAATACTATAAAAAAAATATAGTATGAACATGTCCAATCATGTTCATTCACATGGAATACTTGTCACAATCATTCATATATTCACAAATAACCCCTTAGGAGTTTTCTCATAGTCTAACCTCTTGGGTATGTCATATTATCAAATCCATATATAATTATCCTCTAGGAATTCACTAATTTCCAAACCCCTTTTTTCCCTTATAATATAGATCAATTACAAATGACTGACTAGGAATATCTCATGGTAAATACCCCTTTGTCGACATATCATTAAAAAAATATAAACTATGACCTAGGGAACTCTAATGATCAATACCCATGGGTCCGACATTAGTTAAATAAAATAATTATGATCACTTAGGAAGTTCTCATAGTCTAACCCTATTAATTATAAATGACCACCTAGGAAGCTGTTATGGTGAAACCCCTTTGGGAAGCTCTCACAGTCCAATCACCATTGGTCAATAACCACATTGCATATCACAAGAATTTCATATAATAATAATATCCTTCCTAACAAAACAAGGCATGATAAAAAATCAACCCTAATATGAATTCAGGACCAAATGGCTATAATCAAAAAATCAAGGGATACACACCCATTGGGTTTCCCATTGACAATGGATCCAACATTACACATAAGCAACAACCCATTATCAATCATTCAATCCATATAAGGTAATTGAACAATTTTAAATTCCAAATTGTGAAATACCCCAAACATGGTATGTATAAAATTTAGCAGATATAATCCAAATATGAACAAAAAATTGAACAAACCACATACCTCAACATCACATGATCGATATACTTGAACGTCGGCCCTTGAATGATCCTAGGTCAGAGTATATCTACAAAAGGGTAAAAAAACCCATCCATGAATAACTCACAAGAGATAAATAATTAATACGGAAGGCTCTGGAGTATTTGAGAACTCACTGGTGAGATTCCAACGCACCTGGAAGTATCTCAATCATATCTCAGATGGATAATCGAGGGTTTGATCTTGAATATCCATTCTTGAGCACTCCTATATGAAACACGGGAAGATGATGAAAATTACCTACCTGAGAGATGACCCAATCCAATATATCAATAAAAAAGAAAAGTAAATGGAGTGTTCATTAAAACTACACACTGTGTATTATCCTTAACCATCCACCAACTTATGTGGTATGCCAAGTCACCACCCGACCATGTACTCGGCTGTTACCCGATCATTACACATCTTTACACTGTAACCAGGTAGAAAAAGTGTACTCATAAGTGCATATCATGTACATTGAAAAGCCCCAGTTCTTCATTTTCCCTCAGAAAAAACCCAAAATCAATATCCATGAATAAAATTAATATCTGGGTTCTTATATTCATTCTTGAGTATTCCATTGGGTTGTCCGAGAGAGACCACATATATTAATTTATTATCTTTTAATTTAATTCAATGTTCACATTAGATGGAAATGGGAATGAAAATCCATGAATAAAAATAGTAAATCATGGGTGAGTGGATATAAATCACATTGTTAGGATATGTATAGTGGTTTATATATGTTATATTTAATTATATATATTTCTTACAAGGGTTCCAATGGAATGTGATACATTAGGAATGAGGATTATGTTCTTGATCCCCACAAGAAATAAGGTTATGTGAATCATTATGTTAGGTGAGGCCTACTGCATATGAGTTTATTTTGATCATTAGGTTGGGATAAATAGTCCTCATATTGAGATGCTGTGATTTTAATGTTGTAGGATTTTTTCTTGATACATGAGATGGTGTTGAACATTTGAAAATGCGATATGTTCGCAAGGGCATGAGTTACCATGAAGATGTGAGTTAGGTACTATGTTGGTGATTTCTATTCATCATGATCGAAAAATGAGTAATTGGGGTCATGTACACATTTATAGGTCTTAGATGATGGCGTGTTTTTGAACAATCATTTAGGTAGAGACCACTGTTTGCTGCAGCTTAGGTTGGTGTTGATCATAATTGAGGTTGGAAGTAATTTCCATAAAAATTCAATCGAATGGTGTGAACCGATAAATTTATGGTGTTGAGACCATCAATTGTGGGACAAATCTCTCTTTATTATTTATGTTCATTGGGATGATGGATATAGATGTTATTTGGGAAGTCAGATGTTGAGAAGATGTTGGATATTATTGGGAGGACATACATTGTTGTTCCTTAAACAATGATCTTCAAGACGATGAGGTTTTGTGTGTGTGATGAGGTATGAGGGTCAAGGTACATGTTTTGGAATTCAACTGGGGTTCTAGTCATTGGATTTTTATAAAAGATTTTATGATGGGATTAATGTTCTAATGAAAATTTTATAGGGGTGCTTCAGTGATCTCTATATTGTTACTTAATAGTGGACTTTTTGTGCATGGTTTTAAGTATCATTGTCACTATAGTTATATATATGTTTTAATGTCAACGTATTCTATATATATAAATAGTGTAATGTCGGTTTTAGTTTATGGGTAAGGAATATGATTCTATCCTTATAGATGTTGATCAAATGAGAAAGATTTTATTTATATGACGTGCATGTACATCCTTTTTATTTATTTTTAAAACATCTAAATTATCTTATACATATTATAGACACACATTGGTGGTTTTCAAATGAAGTTATTATCACACCCTATATAGCCCCATTTGGAAGAATATTGATTTTAGAAATTTTCAGAAAGGTAAGGGTTCACAGTCTTGAGGTGGACCATAGTGATCATGTCATACTATTAATAAGGGATGAATTGAAAGGGACAATGGAAGTTTCTATATCAGATTGAATTTATTGATGTGTCTTCAATTTCTGTATCAGCATGAATATATATGTATGTAGTGTTGAAAATACATGGGAAACCCATCTTATTTATCAATATTTGTGATGTGTCTTGAATATATGTTTCTGCAAATAGTATCAAAGAGTGTTTTATTCTGTAATTGGTTAGTTTCCATCTTTTATTTTGATGATGTCTATGTATGATTCCACTATTGGTTGTTATTCTTCCATTATAGTGTTTCATAGGGCGTTCTATGTTAGGGTATTTATTTTTTTCCTCTTATTATACAGATATACCTTTATTATTATTACCACCACAAGAGGGTATAGACTCCCCAATATCACCTCATTACAACCTCATTTCTAGTTAGAATCCGTTGGAATACCGGGTGGCATGCCTAAATGTTAAGCTCACACCGACCTAGACCAATGTTTGAGAAGATAAAGGGGTCGTCGATCTATAGGAACCTCATCCCTGAAAATATAATAATGCACCCAAAAAATAGAAAATATAAAATTCAAATCATACCTAAAGGAAGGTAACATGGTGTAACATGGTTATTAGAAATAAGTAAATGTTAAAAAGAAAGAAATAATTTTATATTTTATAAAAATGATATGACTTTTGATAAAATTGTAATGTTGTGATCATTAAATATTCACTACCTAAAATGTAATGTTCATTGTTCTTAAAATATCATATATTTTTTGTGTGAATTTTTGGTTGAGGTTAAAAAAAATATTGATTACCTTCCGTGTCATTATATTAATTCATGTAGAACAAAACATTATCATAATAACCATGTAACCAATGTCTAAAACATATTCATGGTTCTAGATAGTACTGAGAAAATATACATTTATAATATATTTAATTGAAAATTATTCTTGTGTTTTCTAAAAATAATAACAAAAGTCACACACTTTTAACATCACACCGATCATTTTTAAATGAAGAGAATTTTACTCTCATATAGAAAAAAAATAATTCCAATACATAACAAATGAAAATAAAATTGAATAAATATTTTTCAAACCCAAAATACAGTAAAATAGGATCTAATATGAGCTATGGAAATACCATTACAGGTACATAACCCCCTCTCAATTACCACCTTCCATTTTTCTTACCATCAATAGGAGAAATATCAAGTGGATCTCCTTATTCATTCCATCCCCCAATTGAGGATAGAGAGGTAACAAACCTACATTGTTTTGAAAATAATTTGAAATTAATCTAAAATAATATAAAATTTCAACATTACTAAAATTAATAATGAGGTACCTTTGTTTCTATGTTATAAGGAAAGTGGAATGTTGTTTTTGGCCAGTTATTTATATAATACCAAATGTGACAATATATCAGATATGAAAATAAAATTTTATTTAATTTTATAAATGAAAATTATTTTAAAAATATATGTTTTTATTGTATAACCTATTTAATAAATATTTATAAATTGTTATAGTCATTTAATTTCTATAATAGTATATATTGTCAAAATAATGTTTTTTACTATTGAAATTAATCATTTAAGATGTTTTCGATCATAGAATAACTTTTTCGGCCACGAGAAGGAAGAATTGTCCTTAGGTTACTTATATATATTTATTTCCAAAAAATTAGTCATTATAATATTAAATCATTTCCCAATTAGATTTGTGTATATTTATTAATGTGAAAATATTTTCCCTTTATATTTGGTGCTTTAATACAATTTGGAATTTTTTTTCATATTTCTATTATGATCTCAAATAACATATACCTAAAAAAATTCCAAACATATGAAATATAAATTTTGATTAGTACTTATCATGATATTTTAAATTTTAACATAACATAAATTATACATTAAATTGATTTTTATGTTGGAAAATTAAAACATTATATTTTTAAAATTTTTTAATATATGGTTGAAAAATAATTTGGAATCATTAAGTGACCAAATTTTTAGATGTAATAATAATGATTAAAATATTATGGAAGTGAAAAAATTGTTGTGGCACATAAAATTGACTTCTAAATATATATTGAGGTCTGAAAGTGATACATTATTTATCTTTATGTATTTTAATATATGAATTGGCTATGAAATGATGGTGATAAAATTTCTAATTAATGATGTGAATTATTTTTTTGAAGAAAAAATATTTTATGGAAGTACAAGAAGAAAAAATTATTAATCCTAATAATAACTAAAGTTGAGTATATTAGAAAATTATAAATCAAAACATTGATAAATTGGATAATGCCATCACTTGAGGACTTGAGGATGAATGTTTCAAAATGATTAGTGGATGTATGTGATAATCAACATGTATCAAATTTATCAATGAATATAGTTAAACATTTTTTCAAATCATTATAATATCAAGTATCTATTCATAAAGGATAAGTTTTAATTTATAGATATTTCATTATATTATGTTTTAATAAAGGATAAATTTTTATATATCATGCTAAATTATCTAAATAAGTATGCCTTCTAGAACTTGAGTGTGTTATTGGGAGAGAAATAATTTCTAAAATCCTGATAAATTCATTATTTTGATTCTAATTATTTATTCAATATCATTTTATTACAAACTAGCTGGATATCAATGTAAATATTCTTCAAAAGGAGGGTGAATCTATTTATTTTTCAGGTGATTATGAGGTCAGGTGGGATCAGAAGTGTTTTCCACAAAGGAGGATACATTAGGTATTTTCAGTTGAAACCTGGAGTCTGAATCAATAATATTTTTTCTCTATTTTACTAACCAATACAATTTTGGTGATTTATGATCCCTTAGAGATTAAAAATCCATTATTATGATAATTAACAGTAGGAGAGATAATATATTGATCTAATTTAAAAATCAATAAATATTGTATTATAATTTATAGTAATATTTATAAAAATCCCCAAAAATCATTACTTTTAATGGTAGAGTGTTTATATAAATTCCATATCAAAAGTTTATTATGAATTCTATCATAGAATAATTCATATGTGAGTGATGGATGTTATTTCCTATTATAGATATTATCATCATTCTCATGGGTGTTTTAGAGAATGTATGTATACATTTTATAAGGAAATATTTGAATAAATTAAGTGGGGTAATAATTTATTACTTGAGGTTCTACTGAAATCATCTCGGTGGATGATCTATTTTTTTGAATTAATAGATAAAAAATATTTTATAATTTATAGCTGGATTTATACTTGTTGGTAGTAAATGGGGAAACTCAAAATGTCATGATGTCTTGTCATTATACCATTATCAAATACTTAAATTCCTTGGATTAATCATACCATGGTGGATGAAAAACGATGGAAGATGATAAAGAATTAAAACATGGATAAATATATAAAACAATTATGAAAGATCCTATAGCAAGAAGTAATATTCTAGTATAACATGCCTTGGTTGAAAATAGACATACAAGAAAACTATTTCAGTTTAATGATATGATAATTTTTTTCAGGAATGATTCACAATACCATGGTGTTCGTTAAATTATATGTTCAATGACTGTAAAATAGTTTAACAAAATAGAATTCTTGGGAGATATATTTTGTAAAAGAATTCATTTATATAAATGACATCATCTCGACTATGTCATGGATAACATCTACATCTTATAGTAGAGTTATTTTGACAAATAAATGATGTGTTACATTTATCAGGTTCCGAATTTTTCTTGTAAAACTATATGTTAATTCCAAAGATCATTCCCAATATTATTTGGATGGGGTTGAGAGGAAGACAAAAGGATTACAAACGATCACATATTTATAGATACTTTAGGTGGAAATAAATATAATGATTGATTTATTGATCCTTATTTTGTTCATTCTTTTAATATGAATTTAGAAACCACTTTAATACTTATTTCATGTTCTTATTTACAATAATATTTGAACTTGGAAAATTGGTTCACAACCCTTGGACACATAATATTATCCTCTTGATAAATTATTTAATGAAACCTGTATAAAATCTCGTGTGACATGAATTCTATCTCCCTATATCGTTGAACATGTCAATATTTCATTTATGGAATATAGACTCAACAAGAAATATATTAATAAATTAAAGGTTCAGTTTTTGTAAACCACATATTCACCCCCTTTTAGTTGTTTTGTATCTCTTAGATGGAGCCTATAAATTAGCATAATGGGATTGAAATAATTGTGAGATGCATTATGTGATCTAATTTGACATCTAGTAGAAGTTAACCACTGGAATACTTTTTGGTATATATATTTAGTGTTTATACAAGAAATATTAGGTAAATGAATGCTGAAAATTTGTTTTTAGGATTATTTTAACACATATATGGTTATTTTCATAATAATTTTTGTTATCCCATCTTTAATTAGACTATTCATAAGTGATCAATGTGGGTGATTAATTGATGTGAATGGTAAATAAATGCATTTTAATGTTATTTCCATATTATAATTATAAGTCATGGTATTAATGACATTTAGAATATAGAATTATAATACCAATTATATGGATATTATGGGTTTTGACTAATTTCTAATAAGTCCAGGATCTATATCAAGGTTTGAAGATGAATTATGTATATGATGAAATGGGTTACTATATGAGTTACAAGTAAGATTATATGAGTTATGAGTCATTTATTACTATTTGTTTAAGGTGGATATTGGATTGAGTATATTAATCACACTTACCATATTGGTAAAAATGTAATATTCATCAGTTCATGTTATTATAAAATGATCTTTTGGACTTTGTAATGATTAAAAAATTATTTTTTAAAATATATTTTGAGAACATGTTATAATTAATTACATCATTTTTAATAAATTATTCTCTGACTCCCTAAATAATCTATTGGTGGACTATTACATAATTGAACCAGATCACGAAGAATTATATGGTTGTTATTGATTAATAGTGATATTTTTGTGGTATAGACACTCTTGTAACCAGATGTGACAATAGGGTGAGTGGTTTGACCTCATGTCCTTACTAAACTATCCATGGGTTTGGGGGCGGGGTTAAGATATTATTTTAGTATAATCCATCCATAAGTAGTTCTATCATTTAACAAATAATGATTTTCATTAATATTTTACTAGAATTTCTATCAAACAAATGATTCTAGTTCTCAATGATTGTATATCAAGGTTATTTATATTCCCCTAGAGACCACTGAAGCAATGACGCTCCATTATCTCTCCCAAGTGTCTCTCCTTAGTTAGCACTTGTTGTTTGTTGACTCCATCAAATGACTCTTCCAAATTATTGAGTGATTTAATGAGTATTAAACCATATATTGATGGACTACCACCATATTCTAATTTTTTTTGTAATGGAATAAGATTTTAAATTTACCTAGTCTAATGCCACCCAATACATTGATGATATTTTTTGTCTTTATTTTGATGTACATATTATGTTCTTAGGAATTAATAATCCACTAATTAAACCATTTGGGGAAGATTTAAAATGTTTTTCATACCTTTAATGAATTTATATATTATCTAAAAGTTGGTAGAATTATTTGAACATTTCATATGTTTTTATTTCATGAAAAAGGCAACGTGTCACCCCATAAACTAGTATAGTTTCATTAACATTTATTTTTCAAAGAATCTGACTAATTCTATTTGAAATGTGATAGAGGATATATATTTTTATTGGGATATATGAGTCTTGGTGTGATTTTTGATCTTATAGTTTTTTCCTATTCTATATTTAATCAAATTTTCACCGAGGTCATTTGAGGTATTTTGTATTTAATAGAGTCATATCTAGTTTTTTTTCCTGATAATGGGAATGATGTAGTAAGGGAAAATAATCCCACCATTATTATGATGTCATAAAATATTAAATTTAATAGAGATATTTCCCATTAATATTATATTTCTTCATCCTTGGGGGAAGTTTAATATTCATTTCTTGTGAATTATCGTTTATTGGGAGAATTCATTATTATAGAATGACTATAGGTATACTATTATTTTATATTGAAGCATTGAACCATTATTTAGACCCCCTTTTATCTAAGGATGATCAAATAACATTATTTATTAATGGTGACCCTAAATAGTGCCTTAATATCACATGTAGTATAACCATTGACACTCTAAGATATAGCATGCGGTAGTGATTATTTAAAAAATTCTTGGTATGGGAGTGAATGAGAAAACTATTTCACTGTCAGTGTAGTCATTACCCAATGATTGTGTTATTACTGGGGATTATGTTGGTACTACATTAGAGATGTTAGTTACAAATAATCTACAAAACCACTTATATATCCTAAGTGAATACATAATGAGAAAAAAATGATACAGAGAGATGAGGATTTTTATTAACAAATAGAAAAAGAGTTCTAAGACCATAGAGGCTGGTACTTTAGAGGATGGTCCTGAAAAGGGTCATAATGTATCCAATTACAAAACTGTGATAACATTCCATACCCAAAATAGTTCATAATTTAAAGATTATTTTAAGGTATATTTATAATTCCGTTTAGGTAAGAAATATGTGAAGAAAGGTGAAATAGTTTTGTTGGAGTATTTGGTTAACCAAGAGAAGAGAAATAAAAAAGGAAAAGAATAATCTTTTATACAAAAAATTATGGCTAAATGATCTATGAGTAATTTTACTTGCTCCATGGTTCTAGAAAATTTATCCTACAAAAGGGAAATAGAGATTAATGAGAATATATTTGAAATAAATTTTGAAAATAGAGGTGGTGTAGTTTTTCATGATATGTCAGGTCTTGGTGCCATATAACATGAAAATAAATACAATTAATGACATGACACTCATAATGAGTGTCCTTGGAAATATTTATTTTTCTTGGAAAATCATCCCATATCTACAACTATATAGGAGGATAATAAGTATGGATGAATGCTCAGTGGATTTCTTTATAAAATCTATGGATGCATAGATTACTGAATTTACCCTCTATGCCGCAAGTAAAGAGCCTAAAGAGGCCCCCATGCCTACTATATATATATCTTCACACTATTGGGAGTATCATTTTGAATTAATTGTAGATATTAATACAGTAGGAATGGAATTGTGTAGGTTATATAAAGTAATTATTTATGTTAAAATCAATAAATAACAAACAATGTGAATTTTATGTCAAGAAGAAATAATTCTCTGTAACTTTAGTGAACAGATGATAATTATATTAGTGTACATAATGACTATGAAATAGATGGATTATTATTTTGAGGATATCATCCAAAAGGATCTAGAATGTAAAAAAATATTTTTTTTGTTGGAGTCTACAAAGGGTGCAGAGTTACAACTCATTATAGTTTTTTTGAAATGGATTTTTAATTTTTCTTATTTTATTACCTTGTTTTCTATTTTTATTGATTAGAGGGTTCCCATTAATCACCAAAAATAATAATTTTATTTAAAATGAAAATTATAATTTGTGGAGATATATCATTTTCCAAATTGTATATGATATAAAATATTTAGTTGTTAATTTTAGAGCTATAACCTATAATGAATAGAAAATACTTTGATGAAGAGGGGAACTTTGTAGTGATGAGGTAGGATATAGGATGGTGTGATTTTAGTATTATAAAGGAGTAGCGTGTCATGTCATAAGATTTTTTTAATATATATTGAAATGTATAGTTTTAAGTGATACTATGATATGTGTATATGAGTTTTTGATAACCCAGGGTTGTTAGTCTAGTGATTTTGATACATTTAGGGTGTATGATTATAGATTCACATATACTATATGATAGAGTTAGATTTTATAAAAATTAATGTCATAATGGATGGATGATCGATTTAATATGGAATATGATCCAAATATAAATGTGATACTACTCATAATGATAGATGATGTGAGGGTTTCAAGATATTATAAGTCAGGGTTATTTCTTTTTATTCAAATTTTATATCATTGTGGATTGGTAAGTAAGTTCCTTGTGATTTATTTTATTCATACAATTAAAACCTATACAATTATATATAAAACATGTATGAGTTTTTAATAGTAATAGGTAGCCCTTGATAGGTATCAAGGTGTTGATCCTTATGGATCTTCATTTTTTTATTTTAATGTCAAAATATTGATATATCAAAAATGTCAGCTGATAGATCAATATTATCTTATAGGATGATGAAATATTATTAGTACCCTATAGAACAAAGATAAAATATAATGGATATATATTTGAGGGGTTTTAATCAAATATATGTTCCTCCCAGAATTATTTTTTCCAGTTATTTGGGCCTTTGATATAGGATTTATAAAAGGAAAAGTGATAACATCTTGGTCCATACATGGATTTTAGATATTTTTTGACCAAATATCATGAGGTGTATTGGGATTTATGGATATAATATATTTTATCAAGAATAACTATGGTTTCTTTAACGAATTGGTAATAGGAGGGAACATCATTTGAAATTGTTCATTTATATGTTATAGTATTGGGAATATGAATACTGGATGAACTAGGATATGGAAGGTGATAAAAAAATATCATCTTGGATAGTTTTCCACTCTTTATTTTATGAGATATTTTTCATATAAAATGTATCCTAATGAATGTTTGTGGTGGATTATGTAGGTTTTAGAACATTTAAAAATATGTTTAGATTACATTCCATAATTATAAATATAATTTCTATTGTATCATCATTTCAATGGAATGAACTGATGGAGGATCAATTCCACTATTTGAACCTTAATGATCCATTTAAAGTACATAATGTACCTTACAATCATGACACATACATTGAAATGGTTGAAAATGAATTAATACTTAAGGCTAAGTATTCATTTCATTCTATGTGTGTGTGTGGTAATGAAATTTATGGTGATAGATTTGAGAGTTTTAACCATTTATGTCAGTTAAATGTGGAATTCCTTTAAAAATTAACATATTTATGATTTTTCAAATCATTAATCAATTTTACTCTTGATACTAATTAGTATATAGACCTCCTATTATAGTGGATTTATATATATGATGATGATTGATTTAGAGATTAAGTAATTGAAGCACACGATACAAGTAATTTAAAGTTTCACAGACTCTTTTATTTAGTAACAATTTCTTATTTTGAAATAGTTGTTATCCAATTTTCCACATCAAAATCTTTTTGTCAATGATAAATGAATTTATGAATAGAGTTGGATGATTAATATGGAATACAAAAATTTTGAATAAAAATATAAGGTAACATACCAATAATAAGAATCTCACTAGAATGTATGATCATTCCTTTTTTAATTCAAGTGTCTCCCTGTAAATGGATGCTTTGTACCCCAATCATCTAAAAATAATAACTCGGTTATGTGACCATATCTTCACAGAGATCCCTTAGTTGTCTAATCTTTTTGCATTAATAGGAACTTCCCATATCTGGAGACATTTAATGTCTCTATATGTTAACCCATATTCCTAAATGATCCATGAATATTGTCTTGTCTCTATACACTATATTTCATGTCTATTTAATATACTATAAATGCAATCAAGTAATATGAAAAATATCATAATTAATCGTCCCAAATTTAGTCCATAAATTTATGAAATTTAATTCAGGAAAATCTATAACATATTGAATCATGAAATACTGGGGAGTATCAAGGCATTATATGTGGTCAATATAACATCCATATATAATAGTAAATTTCTCTGAATTTATAATGTAAAACTCAATGCATTATTCATTTAATGTCTAATGATGTCAAAAATATTACAAAATGGTAAATATTATCATTGAATAATAATTAATGATAATAATTTTCATGTAAGACAAAAATATATATCATGTAGTGAAACATAAATATTTTTTCATAAACTTTAATTCTATTATTAACATTAAATTTTAATTCCTAGATATTTCAATTTGAAATACACTCTTACAACATTTCTCTCTAGAATACATTTTTAAAACATCCCTTAATGGAATTGTTTCACACATTATAAGATTTAATGGCTTGTTAAAATCATGTCACACTATTATTTTTTGATACCAATATAATATTTAAAACATAAACCCCCATGAATTCAATATGTAATAATCTATGTGACTTGAAACATGATTTTAAAAGAGTTAAAAACACATTTTGTCTTCATATGCCAAAGAATCTAAAAATCCATTGAATGTTTTTTGATAGAACCATATAATCTTATGATGTAATATATTATGTTTGTCAAATATGAATTTCACTTTTTGATATAGAATGCAATTTTTCTATTGTGTAATTAAATGAATAGAATATTATATAAATTTTTTTATAAATGAATCATCATATAATATTAAAACAATACACTATGGCATTGTAGAACATAAAATTTCCTTGATACAATTCAATTAAAAGATACTACTTCTTCTTTAGTATACTATGTCTTGTAAAATATATTTTAAATATTATTATGACTCATTTTAATACAATCATATCCTTCCTATGATATTGATCCAAATTATTAATTCTATTACAACACCATTTAAGGGATAACCACGTGATATACTAATCTCGATATCACTAACAAGGATATATATATATCAACCCAGTCTTTTTATACAGTGATATTACATTGTTTTTTAATAAGCTTCTTTAAATTGTATGAAAACATTCTTAAGGACACTAATTTTTTAGTGCCTTATTAATCACGGAATCGTTATAACTAATCAATAAGAGAGATACATATTCTACCACTATGTTCATCACAACTACATACCATCATATATATATCAGACATAATACATATCTTCATAACCCAAGGAATGAAATAAGAAGACACAGTGATCTCAGACACTTAGTAAGGGAAAAAAATGGAGATATAGTATCATAACATGAACATAACAATATATGAACATGATAAAAATATTGAAAACCATACCTTTAATATCAATGGTAATAATATTGCGTCATGACATAAATATTGGTACTTCATAAGATATGAATCATAGGGGAATCAGAGAACATGATCCATGATATCATAACATTGTCATAAGAAATGGAATTTAGGGAATACATATAAGCATAGAAAATAATTTACATATTAGTAAAGTATCACATGAAAGGCTGTCATAGTTGAAAAATCTTTTCTAAACAAAGTTAACTTCTAATTCCATCCATGTCTTATTGAACTGGGTTCACACCATCTTATAGTCATGTATTACTGAATTGGGTTCACTCAACGATCTTATCCCATCTTATTGAACCGGGTTTACCCCCATTATAGTATTCCATCACATGAGATATAAATATATTCCCAATTCATAGGGGATAGATATATGGACCATAATCATTTTGAAATAACACAACCACCGTATTTAGTTATAATGTAACTACTATAACATAATTAACATCAAACATAATTGCAAATAAGGATCATAAAACATTAACCATTTTATAACCAATGAAATAAAAAGGGTTTCATTAACATTTCAAAATATCATAACCTTTGTGAAAGAGGTAGGTTTCATAATCATTTCATCATTTCATCGTAGAATAAACCGTGAAAATAAGTGGGGTTTTCCATAGAAATTTCTCATGTTATAACCTGTGAAAGAGGTAAACATTTCATAATAATATTTCCATCAAATAATAAAACATTTAGAGAAATAATACGAATGGTATACTTGGATCATATCCTCATTCCAACATAGGTAACACCAATAGAACTCATATTTAATGGGAAATAATTTTGAATGATCATTTAAAACGTTTCTTGAGGAAAATATCTATTATTTTTTAAAAAAGGCATCAAAATTAAATTTATATTGAAATAATAATAATTAAAAAACCTTTAAAATTATAAAGTAATATTGTTTCGGTGCGGATGTGCGTCGGGTTACGCTGTTCCGCCAGGACGCGTTCGCGCGTGCACCCGTCAACCCGAGGGTATGGGCGCGCGGCTTGTGGTCCCGCAGTCCCGCTTTCCAAGGGAGGGCGGCATTCGTCCCTTATTCAGGGGTGTCTGCTCCTTGATCGAAACCGGGATGATGGGATGTCGGCTCCTCCTTCCTTGGACGTCTCCTCGGAACTCGTCGCCTAATCCGGGTCTCCCTCATAGACTTAAGAATGTTCGTGAATCTCATTCCCGGCGCCATATCTTCATGGACACCAGTTAATTACGCTGCTTCCGCCCGGACGCTCCAAGGAGTCTGGGCGGGGCAGCAACCTGCAGTGAGAAGGCCGGGTAGCTCTGGGTGCTGGGGGCGTGTCGTAACACTGCGGCTCTGCACGTCTGTCTTCCGTCCCTAATAGGGCTTCTCGAAGGCATGATGGCCTGAGGCATCCCGTACTGGGTGCGGGGAACTGTGTCGCCTGAGGTTTTCCTCAGCTTCCCATATTTAACACGGGGTATGCCGCGAGTTTAACGTCCAGCGGGGACGGCATCGGACCGATCAACACGAAAAGTGGATCAGATGACAGAACCCCTTGCGGGGAACCTCCGACGCTGGGGCCAGCACATGGGCGGCTTCCCAAGTAACGTGGAGTGGAGTGAAGTGGCATGACCCCACCGGGATGTGGCGGCCCGGGTAAGGATCAGGATGGATGATGGAGTGAAGAGCTTGGACCCCGTAAGGGCTTCCTCCGTACCGCGCGTTAGCACGGATCAAAGTCAACGTAGTTCGGGTATACAGTTTAACGTCACGCTGGACGTCGGCAAGCCGACTCACGAAGAGGTCGAGGCCGCCGGGCGGAGGATTGAACCGAACCACCCCGCACAGAGGGGGATGGAACGGCCGGGTGGATCACAGTTTCACGTCATGCTGGATGATAAAAGGATAAATGGAAAAAGGGGGGGCTGTGGGGAGGCACCGTGGAGATACACACGGGCAGTCTCCCACAGGGGCGGATTCATAGGTGAATCGACGCAAGCGTGAACCCTGGAGGGGTCCACTGATGGACGAACGGACGTAAATACGACCGGGACGACCAAGTGGAGGGCTTGGACCTCAAGAAGGCTTCCTACGTACCCTGTTTAGAAGACAGGGATCAAAGTCCACGTAGTTCATTCTGTCAGGACTTACGCACTTGAGGCAGCCCGGATGCGGCAAAACACAGTTGGAAGGGACTTGGACCGAAAGCAGAAGACACCTCGATCCCAGTCACACCCTCTACTGGTTTCGGCAGTGGGGAGGCGCAATGGAGATACACATGTGCAGCCTCCCACGAGAAACTAGGGGTTTGTAATACCCTGCCCCCGTAGGGAAAAGCCACTCCCATTAAATCGTCCCAAAAGCGGGACAATCCCGACATCCCTGCAGAGACGAGCGGGTGGGGGCCACATCAAAACCGGGGGAGACCCTGCGTGCAGAGCACGGGATCGGATGATGCGGACGGTTTAGCGTCTTGCCAGACGAAGCACAGTTTAACGTCGTGTGTTGAGGACGAAGCGGACGGTTTAACGTCTTGCCGGACGAAGCACAGTTTAACGTCGTGTGTTGAGGACGAAACGGACGGTTTAACGTCTTGCCGGACGAAGCACAGTTTAACGTCGTGTGTCGAGGACGAAACACTTGGCAGTTTAACGTCTTGCAGCGCGGACGATGGGGGCTAGGCAGTTTAGCGTCGTGCAGCTTGGACGGATGTGCAGTTTAACGTCATGCTGGACGTATGGGCAGTTTAACGTCATGCTGGACGAATATGCAGTTTAACGTCATGCTGGACGAATATGCAGTTTAACGTCATGCTGGACATTGTGCAGTTTAACGTCATGCAGGACGAATATGCAGTTTAACGTCATGCTGGACGAATGATTTCCGCCGATGGGTCCGTGTCACTTCGCACGAGCCTGGAAGGCTGCACGGGAAGACAGCGCACGGTTCGGGCACCCAGGATGAGGATCATCGGGCGCCACGCAGGCGGGTACCCTCAGGGGGTCAAGGGGGGCGACCCTAGCGGATTGCGCGCAAAAGAGGAGCTTTGCGCGAAAAACCGCGGGTCGGCGCGCAAAATGGCGGGCTGGCGCGCAATTGGGCCAGCGCTTCGCGCGCGGATGATTGGGATTGCGCGCACCGGGCTTCGGGTAGCGCGCGGGGGCAACGGCTCATTCTCTAACGAATGGCCACTTTGAAAATGGGGGGTGCGCGCAATCGGGCTGGATTGCGCGCACCCGGGGGGCAATTGCGCGCAAGAGGATTTTTTTGCGCGCAAAGACCTTCGGGTTGAAATTTATTCAAAGGAAATGAGCCAAGGGGATTGCGCGCGAAGGCGGACCCCAAGGCTCTATTGCGCGAAAGAAAGGAGGTCACCTGAAGATCGGCATTGCGCGCGGAGGGGGTTGGATTGCGCGAACGAGCGACGCTTCGGATTCCGGCAACCTTCAAAACGTCGGGGGTCGCCTTATATTTATAGGCAACCCCGGGCGCGGAATCCGGTCTCGGGCGCGCAATTCGCTTCACGGGCGCGGAATCAGCACTCAGCGCGCAAAGGCGCCGCACAGGCCGCGGGCGTGCAAAATAGCGCGCCGGCCCAGCGCATTGCGCGCATCCCGAGAGGATTGCGCGCCGTGACTCACCTTTGCGCGCGAGCCTCTGAAATTTCGCGCAAGTCCTCCGGGCCCTCCGGAACGTGCCTCTGACTCCAAATATCACTTCGCTTTCCGCATCCGGAGCTTCATTTGGGAACAACGGACTTTTCCGGCGTCTACAAAAGCCCCCCCTCGGAATCTGGTCAGCGAGAGGTCGCAACGATCGGGTTCCGAGGGAGACGCCGGAATGCCGAAGTCCTGGGCGGCGCGAGACTTAGGCGCGCAAAAAGGGGCGCCGGGCGCGAAATTCGCCGCTGCGGTCGCGCAAAGCGCTTTCCGCGCAGCGCGGACCCCGGCCTCGCCTATAAATAGGGGCCCTGGGTCCCACGTTCCGTACTCAGGCCTTCCGCGCGATAGGCTCCAACGCTCTCGTGCGCGAAATTGCCTTTTCCGGCGCGAAATTCGCCCGATCGGCGCGCAAAACCGTCCGGAATTCGCCTGTCTTTGCGCGAAAACCCGGAATTTTGCGCGACATTCTTCCCAATTGCGCGCCGTCCATTTGGATTGCGCGCCACCCTTCAAACTTCTCTACCAGCCTCGTCCGATCCCGCACGCTTCATCCCTTAACCCGCACGACTCCCGAAACTTCTGAGATGGCCGCGCACAGAGGAAATGAGGGGGATGCCGCCACTCGCAGGGCTGAGATGGCGACGAACGAGGAGGTTTACGGAGCCAAGGAGATTGTTTCCAACAATCAATCCTTGTTCGACTTACTAACGCCGGCCCAGAAGACATATCCCCTGTCGGACAACCTGCCGCTCTGGAACTTCGGCATCCTAGATGAGGTTCCGGTGCCAGGGTTCGAGATTGATGCGCCGCGGACCTGGGTGACCCGGGAGGACGAGCTTCTCCGCTATAACATCACCAACAATGGGCATCCTGCCAGGGAGACCAGACACTTGGATGTCTACGTCCTGAACCCGAGGACGCGGACCATTGACGGGGGTGAGCCTACTGCGGAGAATTCTACAGCCCTCTACTCGAGCATATATCGCTAGAGCGTCACGGACGACACCAAGGGCTGGCTGAAGGACTGGGACTTGCGGTCTGGGGGCAACTTCACCAGTGAGTGGGCCTGGGCGTTCTGGGTACGCCACACTTGCGATCACTTCGCAGAGGAGCTGCGGTACATCGGCCTGCTCGAGGCGGTGTGGACGTCGCAGTTCCACTTCTACCAGCAGTCCGAGCTCGGACCGGAGCTGTTCACCCGATGGTCTCCGGATTCCAACACCTTCCATCTTCACCATGGGGAGGTCGGCATCGGTCTCTGGGACATCCACTGCATCGGAGGTATCCCGCTGGAGGGATACCAATACGATGAGTTCCTGCCACCGAAGAACACCTGGGAGGACAGGTCACGGACTCCCATCCTGACCTGGCATCTGCTTGACCTGGCTACGCAGCGGCTCGGGATCAAAGACTTCCAGAAGGACATAGCCAACAAGGAATGGTTCGGCCAGTTCTTGGAGCATGACCCGGCGGTCAAGATGCCAGGTAGGGGGAAGCGGTGCCCGACCGCAGCTCAGAGGAGCCGGAACGGGTCGTACTGGCGGGTCCTGGAGACGGGCGACTACCGCTCATGGGGGTACCGCGTCATCGAGGCCCGGGACCCAAATGTCCGGTACGCGGCGTTCCTGGCCGCCTTTCTGAGTGGGTGGCTCCTGCCAGTGCGGGACGCGAGAATGGGCGTTCGCCCGGCGACACTGGCGATGGCGGGCGCTATGGCCGCCAACAAGAGATACAACCTCGGGGTCCCAGTGTTGGCGAGCCTGTATGCCATCCTCGGACGCATCTCACGAGTGGGGTCGCCACGAAGGATCTGTGGGCCCTTTCAGTTCTTCCACGGCTGGGTGGCTGCTCACCTTGGTGGGTACACGTTTCCGAACGCCATCATTCCTCCGGGCAACGGCCTGCGACCCTCCCTGCTGAACATCGCGGGGGTCGCTCCGATGACCCTAAGTGAGGAGGGCGTGCGGATCCGGATTGGAAATCATGCCAACTTCAACTTCAGTCCGTTCCCCACTCCCGTCGGCCAGATGATCGACAATGGGCAGGGTCCGCTGGAGCAGCACGAATACTTCCTGAACATGCGGGGCGGGGTGCTCGTGGCTCGGATCGACGGGAAGGTGATCTGCGAGCCTTACGTGCCGACCCGGTTTGCCAGGCAGTTCGGGTGCCTTCAACGGATGCCGAAGAGGGTATTCACTGCTGTCCGGGAGGAGACGAACCCTGGCGTCCTTCGCCAGATGTGGCTGATGTTTGCCGCTTTCGGCTCCGGCGACGTCATCACTCTCCCTCCTACCGGAGTTGACGCAGGCTTGGCAACCGAGTACGCCGAACACTGGGCCATCGCGTACCCCGATGGGCTTTTGCGGAAGCTAGTTCGGCGGCTCGAGGTTACCCGTGCGGAGACCGGGCGTCAAGGAAGGAGGCGAGGCGCCGCCACACGGGGGAGAACGGAGGCGCGCCAAACAGCGGAGCCGGCGCGGGCAGGGACTTCGGCGGCGGGCACATCGCGAGCTGCCGCCACGACCTCAGCGCCCAGAGAGGGGGCACGTGCGGTGGTCGACGAGCGGCCCGGGAAGCAGGTGAGACGTCTGCTCGAACCTTCCCATGATGCGGTCTTCCCGGCGCTGTGGTCGGCCTGGATGACTCTGCGGCAGTCACTGGGGACCGACGCCATCTGGCGAAAGTTACTCAGAGAAGGAATCTATCTGCCAGAGGTCGGGCGCCTCCAGATTGCCGACAGAGTGGACTTCAACCGGCAGTATGCGTATCTGACGGCCATGGACGAGTACGCGCGCCAACGTGGTCAGCGCGCGGAGCCTTCCCTTCTGGTGAAGGTGATGCTCGGTCTCGAGCCCGCTCCGGAACAGATGCCGCCGGGAGAAGATGACAGTAGCAGCGACTCCGAAGAAGAGGAGGAAATGGGGGAGGATGAAGGCTCCGAGGGAAGATCCCATCAGGGGAGCCCACGGAAGAGCGGCGAGGTGGCCGGTTCTGACAACGTTGATGTCACTGAGCTCCTCGAGGTCCGCTTCTATCCCTACTCAATCTGCTTCATCCACTCTCTTATGCAGCTTCTAACCCATTTCTCCATCTTTCTCAGGAGCACACGGATGTCGGTCAGGCGTCCTCAGCGGGAGTAGGAGAGGCGCCAGCAGGACAAGGCGGGGGCCAGGCACCCATTATCGAACTGACAAGCGCTAAGGGGTCCCCTGCTGCAACTGTTCCTGCGGCGACCGGGATAGCGGAAGATGACGCTCCGAACTCCCGTAAGTCTCCCTACTTTACTGCTGGTGCTTGCCGTTGACGATCCATGACTAACCATGGCATGCCCTGCGCAGTGATCTCAACACTGGAGGCTCATCGGGTTGCCGAACCCGGGCCATCCGCGAGTGGACCGGTGGCAGACATGCCGCCTGCTCCGGAACAGACTTCCCAAACCGAGCCGGCCCCACCAACTGCTGATCAAGGGGCTGCGGACGTCGGCGGTGCTTCCATCGGAGAGGGGTTGGGGGCTGACGAGGGTGTCAGCGCCGCTGGGGAGAGAGAAGAAGGTCGCCCGGATGTTGGGGAACCTATCCCTTGTGAGGACCTCCCAGGGGCGGACCCTGCAGCAGACCTGCTGGCTGCCTTCCCTTCCTACCGGCCTGCCGATCCCGAGGAGATGGACGACTCAGACACGGAGGCGGTCGAGGAGAGCCGGATAACGCGCCGTAGGGGGTGGAAGTGCATCCAGCGCTTCCTCAAGCGAGACCCGTCGGAGTGGCTGGGGCGCATGGGATCACTTCAAACATGGCTGCGCTTTCTGTGTGCCGGGGGAGCTGATGCTCAACGCCTCCATCTAACGGTCCGTGATTTCATGGCCGAAAAGATGCGCGAGAGCTGCCGGCGTGCCGACGTCACACAAAGTCGGGACATGTCGGAGAGCACGCGGGCGCTCCTCGCGGCGGAGCAGGAAGTCCGGCGCCTCGAAGGGCAGGCGGCAGAGAAGGAGGCCTTCTTCGCAACGTGTACCGAGCTTGTGGAGCAACTAGCAGCCCAGCTGGTCGACGCCCAGGTACAGCTGACGGAGGCGGGCCAACAGATGGTCACAATTCAGGTCGAGCGGGAGCGTGCACAGGCCAGAATCGACGAACTGCGCGCTGCGACCGCCGACGAAGAGAGGGCACGCAGAGAGCGAGAAGCAGCTCTGGAGGCCACCAGCCAAAGGGTAGCGGCATTAGAAAGACTCATTCAGCACGCTAATCCCTAAGGGCTTTGTTTTGCCATTCCCAAAACATTTGCTTCCGCTACTTTGATCCATCTGTATGAATCAATATATTTATCTGCATCTTTTGGTTTAACATGCTCAACCACAATTCGTTGTCTTGCGGGAGTGTTAACCAAGCATCAGGCATCCGCAATTGGGCCTGGATTTCTTAGAGAAAAGAGGGAGGTCATTCCTAAGAAAGGAGACCTCAAGCCTAATCAATGTATCATCCCCCCAACTTGTTCCAACACACGAGCGGGACAATGCTAGGGGCGTTGAGATTTTATCCGAACATAGGGAAATGAGAAAGGGTGAATCGCGTGTCCCGAATCCAGACATCCACAACGGTCGGCCTTCCAGGAAATGCCCAAGACGGTAGGCGGACAGTGGATCGACCATAACAACTGCAATAGACGGACCGAAAAAGGCCATCATTCATATTGCAGGAGGCGGACCACATGTCATCATGAATACCGCTTTGGGGTTCCTTCAGACACAAGGGTGGAAATCCAGAACAACAGGGCATGCGAAGCGTGGGGCGAAGTGACGATTTGTTCGGACAGAATCCAACGCTCTCAAAATTGCGCCACCGTGGGGAAAGCGTATTAGGCGGATGCACTAATCTGGCCGTGAGTCACCTCAATTCTCAGACAGCACCTCTCTGACGAGGAAACTGTCGCTTCCCATCCCTGCGATGGGGAATCCCGAGCTGAATCGGGGAGAATATCACAACTGCACCACCCTACCCGAAGTCAGGCCAGACGGCCGGCGACGAGGAGGGGCGGGACTTAACGATCCCTGAGGCTGGACCCGAGTCGGAATGCCCTGGCGTTCCTACGTACTCTATCAGGCTGGAGATCAAGCCACACGTAGTTCTGAGAGTGCAGTTTAGCGTCATGCAGGACGTAGGACCCCATTTGGGGAGATCTTAGTTTAGGGTCGTAGAGCTCGGACCATAGGGGTAGATCTTAGTTTAAGGTCTTAGAGCTCGGACCATAAGGGCTATATCTTAGTTTAAGGTCTTAGAGCTCGGACCGTAAGGAGAGATCTTAGTTTAAGGTCTTAGAGCTCGGACCTTAAGGAGAGATCTTAGTTTAAGGTCTTAGAGCTCGGACCATAAGGAGAGATCTTAGTTTAAGGTCTTAGAGCTCGGACCATAACGAGAGATCTTAGTTTAAGGTCTTAGAGCTCGGACCATAACGAGAGATCATAGTTTAAGGTCTTAGAGCTCGGACCATAACGAGAGATCTTAGTTTAAGGTCTTAGAGCTCGGACCATAAGGACCTCAAAGCACGCCACATCGTGGTCATATCCCCTGGATATGCAAAGATGCATTGAGGGATAGTGTCAAGAGTGTCGAGGTTTCGCCTGGCCGGAATGGGAGGAGGAAAATGTGAATCATGCGGCCATTCATTCAAGGACTGGGGGCACCGGCGTAACGATATGGGAGTACTGCCGACCGTGGCGGAAAAGCAGCATCAATATCGCACTAACCGTTGGTGGAATGAGGCAGCAAACGAGCATCGACCGCTCAATCGCAGGATTCATATCGATTTGCTGCCCGAGGCCATTGGGGGTACCGGCCCGAGTCGGTGGGAGAGCACTGAGGCATTGTGTCCGAACCGTTCACGGGGGCTCCACCCAGGGCGTAGACGATGGGTCCGAATGAAAGGGAGCACGAAGCCTGAAAAGTGGAGGAAACCAGACCAAGCGGATCCTGACCCTCCTGGCAATAAACCAGAGTACTCTTGACACTGGTGGACCACTGCAAGGGGTCGGGGAACACGCCTTGAGGGTGACCTGAAGGCGGCGGATTCCCCAGAGAAGGGGGAATCTCTAAGAGGTGGGGGGCTGGACCCGAAGTTTCAAACATCCGGGCGTTCCTACGTATCCCATAAGGATGGGAATCAAGCCGCACGTAGTTCTTGAAGCGCGGCACAACACAATCGGGCACCAGCGCGAGGAAGAGTGCGGGTCTGACCCTCGCACACAGAAGGAGCGGCATTTGATATTTCTTGTTTGTCCTTAAAGATGAATGGTTTTTTTTGTGCGGCGACACGCCTGTGATTGAGGAATCTCTGGCGTCGCCACAATAATCAGGCCATGGAAGGCATTGATGAATGGCGTGGTCATTAACCAGCGCCCAACATGAGTGTCCCCCGAGGAGAACATCACGATGCAGTGCCGTTTCTCGTCGGGCGGCCAAGACGATCACAGTATACGGTCGTGTGGTAGGACCAGACAACACAGTTTAAGGTCGTGTGGTTCGGACCATGGAGGAATCCGCTTATTGCGGTACGGCGGACACGGCGGAGGTGGGAACATACCCAGCCCTGCGGTCACGCACGATTCCCGGAGAAGAGTCTTGGGATAGGGGTCTGCATATGTCCATCACCCGAGGGGCAGAGATGCTAGCCTCCAGATATACTGGGCCCAGAACGCGATTGTTCGGGCGACTCCCTCCTCCTTATGGGGACGAGGGTCCAGCTACGCATGGCCCTTAGGGAGGATATCCGCATATATCCCTGGTGCTCAGATCATGGGAGCCTCGAACGACGTCATTACCCTGGTTGGTCTGCCTAACGTGTAGAGGTGTACTGGAGGTCAGTATGAAGAGAGTGTCGAGATTCCACTACAATGCATAAAGGCGGAGTGTGATGAGGACTGCGCAATCCAATGTTCAGAGCCTGAAAGAGCCGACATGGCGATCAAGGACGTTGCTGACCATATTCGCAACACAACATCCGATCGCGTCAGCCTAAGATGGGGCAAGCAAATGAGCATCAACCGCTCAATCGCAGGATTCATATCGATTTGCGGCCCAGGACTCACCGGTAAATCGACCCGGAGCGGTAGGAGAGTGTTGTGTCCTGGGCCCAGGATTGTTGGGCCCCCGCCAGGATTGTTGGCGCCTGTGCCCCGGTAACCAATCCCACATCGGTTGTGGAGGGAGATTGGTGGGTGCTTGAAATTCCCGTGCCTACCTTCCCCTCAGCAACGCGTTTTAAAGCCGTGAGGCCTGGGATAGCAACTGGGCCAGAGCGGACAATATTGCTGGGCCGAGGGATCCGATCCATCAATTGGTATCAGAGGGTGGTTGGTCTCGGGACCAGTGTGGGCTTGGGGGGGGATGTTGTGTCCTGGGCCCAGGATTGTTGGACCCCCGCCAGGATTGTTGGCGCCTGTGCCCCGGTAACCAATCCCACATCGGTTGTGGAGGGAGATTGGTGGGTGCTTGAAATTCCCGTGCCTACCTTCCCCTCAGCAACGCGTTTTAAAGCCGTGAGGCCTGGGATAGCAACTGGGCCAGAGCGGACAATATTGCTGGGCCGAGGGATCCGATCCATCAGAGAGCACTGAGGCATCGTACCCAAACCGCCAACGAGGATCCCTTTGAGTGAAGGCTCGAACAAGAGGAAGCGCGAGGCCTGACAAGCAACACAGGACTTGTCGGGATTGAATCTGACACTACGAGTCATAGACCGAAGTACCCAAAACATGTTAACAGATCTCCGGAAAGGGTCGGAGGACTCACCCTGAGAGCAACCAAAAGAGGGCAGATCCCCGTGATCAACCAGGAGACGGGGCTGGACCTGGAACATCAGCGTCCAGGCGGTCCTACGTATCCCATAAGGATGGGAATCAAGCCATACGTAGTTCTGGAGAGGCAGTTTAACGTCATGCAGGACGATGAGGGGTGTGAGGTAGTCCCACACACGGGGGAGGCGTACGGCGCGACCAGTAGACCGACGTGAATGAGGACATAATCCCCCGCTCACGTGATACGCCTCGCACAAAAAGGAGGGGAACTGGGGCCAGAGGCCCAACGCGGGATAGAGATTCCCGGGGAATGGGGCTGGGCCTGAAACATGAATGTCCAGGCGGTCCTACGTATCCCATAAGGATGGGAATCAAGCCATACGTAGTTCTTTGAGAGGCAGTTTAACGTCATGCAGGACGATGAGGGAAAAAGAAGGGGGGAGCAGAAGGCATCCCCAAACGTGGGGGGCATACAGCGTGGAGAGAAAACCGACGTAAATGAGGACATAATCCCCCGCGCACGCGATACGCCACATACCCAGAGGCAACTGGACCAAGGGCCCGAGATGGGATGGAAATTCCCGAAGGATGGGGCTGGGCCTGAAACATGAATGTTCAGGCAGTCCTACGTATCCCATAAGGATGGGAATCAAGCCGCACGTAGTTCTTGAGGGGCAGTTTTACGTCATGCAGGACGAATGCTGAACAATTTAACGTCTTGTAGCTCGGACGTAGTGCAGTTTAGCGTCATGCAGGACGAAGCACTTGGCAGTTTAACGTCTTGCAGCGCGGACGAATGCTGAACAGTTTAACGTCTTGTAGCCTGGACGAATGCAGTTTAACGTCGTGCAGGACGTGGGCACACTCAGACAAAGTACTGCTTGAGGAACCTAGCGTTGATGGGAGGAGTGACACGCCCACCATCCATAGTCGCTAGGGAGTACGCGCCATTGGGATAGACCTTGTGGACAACAAAAGGTCCCTCCCACCTGGGCTCCAACTTGGGCGGCTTCCTGCCGGGGATCATCAGCGCTCTTAGGGCTAGCACTAGATCACCCTGCAGGAAGGAGCGGAGGCGAACCTTCTTATTGAAAGCTCGAGCCATTCTGCTTTGATGCCTCTCCAAGCTGTGCAAAGCGCGAAGTCTATTCTCATCCACTGCTTCCAACTCGACTAGACGGGCTTCAGCAACTCTGTCCGGCGCTTGCTGGTCGTAGACCGCAGTGCGCAAGGACGACAACTGGATCTCGATGGGCAGGACGGCCTCAGCTCCATACACCAGGGAATAAGGGGTCATCTGGGTGGAATTGCGAGTCGTCGTCCGATAAGCCCAGAGGGCGTTGGGGAGCTTGTCCTTCCAACTCTTCTTGTTCTGACCAACCATCTTTTGCAGAATGTTAGAGAGGGTTTTGTTGAACGCCTCGATCTGTCCATTCGCCTGCGCATGATAGCGAGATATATGGTTCGAGCGAATGTTATACTTGGCGTACAACTTCTTTAACTCGGCTGCTCGGAAATTGGTTCCATTATCCGTGAGGATAGCGTGAGGCACTCCTAATCGATAGATGATGTTGGAGGTCACGAAGTCAGCGATCGAACAGGATTTGACCTCTCTGAGCGGAATCGCTTCTGCCCATTTGGAGAAGAAGTCCGTGGCGGTCAGAATGAACCGGCACTGGCGAGCTGTCGCCGGCGGGTAAGGTCCCACAACGTCCAGTCCCCAGACTGCAAAGGGCCAGGAATACCTTGTGGTATGGAGAGGCTCCGGCGGCCAATGCACAAAGTTCGCATGAACCTGGCACGCATGGCACCTCCTGGCATACTCGATGTAGTCATGGATCATAGAGGGCCAGAAGTATCCCAACCTCCGAATCTGGTGGGACAGCTTCGGCCCAGTCTGGTGGGCGCCACATGAACCAGCATGAACCTCTTGCATGACTCGTGGGATCTCAACTCCCTGAAGGCAACAGAGGAGAACACCATCAAATCCGCGTTTGTAGAGGATCTGCTCCAGGCCGGGACTGCTCTGGAGGACGAACTGCGATGCGCGGCGTCGAACTCGCTCGCGCTCGGCCCGATCCGATGGAAGAATGCCATGATGGAGGTACTCAACCAAAGGCGTCCTCCAATCAGGGGCTGATCCGACTGTCATATCTGGGGTACTCGGGGCTTCGGGCATAGGGGCAACCGTGGTGAGGTTACTTACCAATGGGCCGCGATCTTCTTCCGGGATAACGGGAGCGATGAGCCTGCGGCGCGTCACGCGGACGATCAGGTTGTCCTGTTCAGGCTCCACAAGTGACGCAGCGAGGCTGGCCAAAGCATCTGCTCGACCGTTCTGCGAACGGGGAACATGGACAATTTCCGGCCGAGAAGGGAACCGGGCCATCAGAAGGAGGGTGCACTCCAACAATGGCACAAGTTCCGGCTTCCTGACAACGTAGTCGCCATTGATCTGCTTAACGACCAGCTCGGAGTCCCCTTTCACGCACAGACGGGGCACGTTGATCTCGAGAGCCAACTCGAGGCCGGTGATGAGGGCATGGTATTCCGCCTCATTGTTGGTACAGCCCTCTGACAACAGGAAAGAGTATGGCAGCACGGCTCGCTCCGGGGTAATGAAGACGATGCCCAAGCCCACTCTGTTGAGCTTAGGATTATCGAGTCTTCTACCGGTGGGGCTCCGGGATGCACCGTCAAAGTGCATCTGCCAGCATGGATCGGCTCGATCAACCGAGAGAATGGCCTCATCAGGAAAGCCTAGATCCAGCGGCTGATCCGCGGAGGTCGGGTGAGCTGCCAAAAAGTCTGCCAATGCTTGCCCTTTGATGGCCTTCTGAGACACATACCTGATGTCGAACTGCTGGAGAATCACAGCCCACCACGCTAGGCGGCCAGTCAACATAGGCCGGCTCAGGATATATTTCAACGGGTCTACCCGAGAAACCAACTGTACCTCATGGTGCTGCAAGTAGTGCCGTAATTTCTGTACGGCAAATACGAGCGCCGGGCAGCTCTTCTCGATGGGGGAATACCTAACTTCCGCATCGAGGAGCATGCGACTGAGGTAATAGAGGCTGTTCTCTGTTCCCTCGTTGTTCTTCTGGGCGAGAAGGGCACCCAGGGACCGTTCCAGGGCGGTCACATAAAGGACCAGCGGCTTTCCGGATACGGGCGGCATCAGGACCGGAGGTTGAAGCAGGTACTGCTTGATTTCCTCGAAAGCGGTCTGACACTCTTTATCCCATACATAGGTGGCACCTTTCTTCATGAGCCGAGAAAAGGGCTTACACTTGCCGGCCAGATTCGCGATGAATCGGCGTATATAGGCTAAGTGGCCTTGGAACCCTTGCAGTTCTCGGACGGTACCTGGGGGAGGCATCTGGCTAATCGCCCTGATTTTCTCTGGGTCGATCTCAATACCCCGGTATCTTACCACAAATCCAAGGAACCTTCCGGAGGTGACCCCAAAGGCACACTTCAACGGGTTCATCTTCAGGCAGCGAGACCGGAGGAAGCTGAACACTTTCTCAAGATCTTTGAGATGGTCCTGACGTTGGCACGATTTGACAACCAAGTCGTCGACGTAGCATTCCACCAGCGTGCCGAGGATTGGCTTGAATATGCGGTGCATCGCCCGTTGATAGGTGGCACCTGCATTCTTCAGGCCGAAGGGCATGACCCGGTAGCAAAAGGTGCCTTGGGGGGCCCTGAAGGCAGTGAACTCCTCATCCTCAGGGGCCATCCGAATTTGGTTGTATCCGGAGTATCCATCCATGAAGGAGAGGGCTTGGAACCCTGCCGTAGCATCAATCAACAGCTCTATCACTGGAAGGGGAAAATCATCCTTCGGACAGTGGCGGTTGAGATCGCGGAAGTCGATGCAGACTCTAATCTGCCCGTTCTTCTTCCTGACCGGCACAATGTTGGCCAGCCATTTGGGGTACTGAACTTCCCTCACGAAGTTGGCTTTGATAAGCTTGTCAACTTCGGCCTCAACCATGGCACCGTGGGATGGGTGCATCTTCCTGGGAGGCTGCTTGAACCCGCGATGGTTCGCCGGGAGACCAAGGCGGTGGACGGCTACCTGAGGATCTAGCCCCGACATCTCGTCATAGCCCCAAGCGAACACATCACGGTGCTGCCTGAGAAAGTCCACGTACTGCTGCCGCTCCTCAGAGGGCATGGCGGCACTAACCAATGTGGGTCTTGGATCAGCCTCGGTTCCAAGGTTCACCTGTATTAACTCATCGACCGTGGCGGGGACGCCCTCCTCAAAGGCTGGGGGTGCATCTTCCATATCCTCTCCGCTCGGGGAGGGATCGTCCACGGGAGAGACTGCGTTGGAAACTGCATTGGGGCTACCAGATCCTGCTGGGCCACTGGTGCTGGCGCAGGCGGTCGCGGCCATCTCATCAGGGGACTCGCGACCCGTCAAGACCATGGCGACGTCCAACCGATGAATCGGGAGGACGTAAGCGTCATCCAGACTTGCCCAGGGATCGCTTGCAACAGCGACAGGCTCAACCTCACCTGCCAAGATCTGCTTATCCTTGCTCTTGTAATAGTCCGCGTCCAGATAGCGGGCTTCACATGAGGCAAAAGGAGAGGCATCTCCTTGAAGCACGCCTACTCGACCATTAAGGGAGTATTTAAGGCATTGGTGGTATGACGAGGGAACCGCCGCGTGAAGGTGAAGCCATGGCCTGCCCATCAATGCATTATACGCAGTGTCCTGAGAGACTACCATGAATTCGGTGTTGGCAACCAAGTCACCGAACTGGGTCTTCAAACGTATCTTGCCGACCAGGGTTTGCTCGGTGCGGTCGTACCCCTGGATCCTGAGGTCGGAGGGAATCAAGTCATCCTCAGACAACCCCAATCTCCGGAGCGTCCGAGTTGGAATCAGGTTAATCCCGGACCCCGTGTCGACAAGACAGCGCCGGACTTCAAGGCCATTGAACTGGCCAGTGACATACAGCGGACGGATATGTCCCTGTATAGGAGGGTCTTCATCCTTACCAGAGAATGAGATAACTGCCTGACATTCGGCGTCCTCGATTGTTTCGGCGTGAAAGGCCTCTGCAGCCGCAACCTCTGTCTCAAACTGGAGGGGGCTTTTCAGGGCTTCAGCGAGTGCCTCGCGCATCTCAGATGACATGCGCAGAGCCTCAAGGATGGAGAGCCTTGCTGGGATGTCGGCCAAGTGCTTCAGGACATCATACTTTTTGGCCAAGCGCGAGCCCCTGGTTGCAGGAGGTTGCTCTGCGGTTGGTGGCATGACGGGCCTTGCCGGTTGGATCGGCGGCCGACTGGTACTTGGCGCATCTCGCTGTTCACTGGTCGCAGTCCGGGAAATGGTCACCGTACTGGAGTCAGGAGGCCGGGATGGACTCGTGGCAGGGCGGAGCTGGTCGCGACGCGGCTGAGGCGGTTCTGCCTGGTCCCACACCACAAACAGTGGCGGAGGCGAATCTGCATCCCCGGATGGGGGGGCTGCGCGCGCTGAGCTCGGTTTTGAGCCTGCTGCCTAGTCTCAGTGGCGTGCACGGCCTGGCTGGAGGTACCAACGGCTGTGCCCCGGCGACTCCTGTTGCTGCGGTTCTTCCGACGGTAGCGACGGCCGGGGACACTAGGGTGGTCAACCTGGTGTTCTTCAACGTCGGGAACCGAAAAGGGATTTACCAGCTCGACGGTATTAACCGAAGCGTACCCAATACCGTCATCGGACGAATCATCCATCACCGGGCGGATCCGAGGAGGGACCCCCATCTCCGGGGGCATGAAATCGCCGAGAGTGCGGGATAGTGGCGGAACCGGCGGGGCGCGCTCTTCCTTCTTGCGCTGCCGCCGTTTGCTCCTCTTGGAAGAGGCAGGCTGGGACGACGATGCCGAAGCAGCACCCGCAGGTTCTGGGGGCTCAGGCTGATTCAAGCGCGCACAGATGATTCCATGGGTGCGAATGGTCGTCTTGCGGGCCATCCAGTTATTGTACTTCTGGGATCCGCGGTCGGAGACCAGCTGCCATTCGTCCTCGTTCCCACTATCGTCATCTGATCCCACGAACACGCCCGCCACTTGTGCTGGAGATGGGCCCAACCTGATTACATTGTTGTTAATCTGGTCTTGGAGCCAATCCTTAAACACATAGCACCGCTGGATGGTGTGCCCCAGGGCCCGATGGTAGGGGCAGTAGCGGGGGTTATTCGTAAGATGTGCCTCCTCTGGCCTCCAACACTCAGGCAGTCGCACAATCCTCTGCTCCAGGGCGCTCCGGAAATAACCGGGGACCTGATCCTCGTGGAATGAATAAGTCAGGTGTTGCGGGCCCCTGGGAGCGTGGTATTGACGAGGGGCTGGAGGGGCCGGCCGAGGAGGTGGACCCTGATTATCTCGCCTGGGTTGCGGCGGTACATTACGCGGAGGGGCCGGCCGGTTCTGGGGCTTCCGCTGCTGGGCCGGGAACTGAGCCCATGGAGGCGGATTCCTGTGAGGCTGTGGAGCTGGCCTCACCGGCAGCAGCTCCAACGGCCTGGGGGCCTCTATCTGGGCAACAGCAGCGGGCTCAGCCCTACTGACTCTCCTTGCAGGAATCATAGGAGGCAGCGGGTGTGCCTGGCTGGCCTGTTGCAGGGCTTCCTCAAGACGTTGAGCTTTGTCTGAGAAGTCCCTGAACCCTCCGGGGTAATTCTGAGTGATCAGGGAAGGGACCAGCTCAGTCTTGACATTCCCGACGCACATTGCCAGCAACTGCTCCTGAGTCAATGGCATGTCAAGGGAATACGTGAGACCCTTCCATCGGGCGACGAAGTCCGCGACTCGCTCATCAGGCCTCTGCTTGCACTTGAAGAGGTCTGCGATACTTGTCTTCCGGGTCGTGGAACTGAACTGGTAGAGGAACTGTCTACGGAGGTCCTCCCAGCTGGTTACCGACCCGACGGGGAGCTGGCTGTACAAGACAAATGCTGGCCCTTCCAGTGTCTGAACAAAGCAGCGAAGCTTAGCGGCCTCTTGCTGTGCCGGAGTCCCCAACATAGGCCCGCACCTCGAGTTGAAGTGGGCTAAATGCTGTGGCGGATCTCCAGTTCCGTTGAAGGGGGCGAAAGTGGGATTCCCGAATCCCGGAGGCGCCGGCATGTCATCCACCCATGCTGGGTAGGGCTTGCCGTCCGGTGGGATCGCCACCTGCCGAGTCTCCAAGGCTTCCAAGCGGGCAATGAGTGCCACCATCGGATCGTCCGGACATGGGTTCCAGTCCTGGCGAGGATCTCTAACCACGAGCGCATTTCATGGCCCTTCAATCGGGTCGTCGACCGGGTCGTCGAACTCGGCAGCTCGTGGGATGGCGGGCGGAGCGGCCCTTGGGGCAGCGGGAGGAATCCGAGCGGGATCTCTCAGGTAGTCACGCCGCTCGGGAGGGTGTGGCGAAACATACCGCGCCCTCTTGCCATAGGCAATGGCCTCTCTCCTGTCGGCGAACACGGCGTAATCACGGTTGCCCGGGAGAGTCTCATCGAGGAGCGGTTGTTCCGGTCCCTGCTGTCCTAGCCTGGGATCACCGTAGTCAGGCCGCCGCTCTGCAGCGCGCTCGGCGAGGAGCTGGTCAACCAGCTTCTTCTGTTCGGCGAGTTGCTGACGTAGCGTAGCCTTCTCGGGATCCTCCTCTGCCCTCTGCATGGAGGCAGATGGGTCGGCGGGCCTTATAGCCTCGCTGTGCTCTTTTCCTTTGCTAACGTTTCGGCTCAACGTCAGTGCTTCAGTGGGTGCGGGGAGCCCCAGGAGGTTCCTCTGATGACGAGTAACTCTCACCTATGGATCTGACGACGGCTTTTCTTCGGGGGGAAGCCCCCGTCGAGAAGTTCCAAGTCGTTCCCCTCTCCCAACAGGTCAGCCATATTGACTGTTTCTGTCCCTGGGGATATACCCTCAGGGCCACCCAGCGAATCGGGCTGCCGACGAATCACACTGAAGCGTAGGGCAGCGTACTGCCACCATCCACGGATATACACGTGGGTAGTTGCTTCCTCGATAACTTTGCGGAGTACTTGAAAACACTCAACGCATCGTTGTTGGAGGGCCTCGTGGTGCTCAAATGACCCGGGGTGCCGAACCGCGGAGAGCATGGCCAGGTCAATTTGACGGCACAGCTCACCAATATCCTCCAGGTGCGATTGACTCCCGGGGTATGGCATTTGTAGGCGGTGAAGACAGGAGCGAGTCTCCCGGAGAGTTCGGCGGAAGCATTCGAACTCATCCGGGGTGAGCGATTCGGGTGCATCAAAGCCCGGTCCTGCGACTGGCCAAAACTTCTCAGGGAAGTGGCCCTCTGCAAGGACGGTCCAGAAGCTCCACGACTCAAACTCGAGACCCAGATCTCCTTGGTCCTCTTCCATGGCTGGGAACGGATGGGGAACTGGTAGTGGTGCCGAGGCGGGCCGCCGGGCTGACGGGCTGGCCGGCGGTGAATACGGCGAGCAGGCCAATTGGCCTCCATATCCCGGGCCACCCTCCGAGGGTGGCGGTGCCCTGGCTACCACATCACGATAGGACGGGCCGGCGAGCGAACATCCTGCCGTAGCATCGGTGCTCGCCGAGGGCGCACCAGATCGTGGTTCGACCGTCGGTCCCCAGAAAAAGTCTCCGGCTTCTCCGATCAAGACGGAAGGCACTTCCGGAGGGGCCGGTACCAACCGCAAGCTTGATCCTTGGGGGTCTACCAGGCCCTCATTACTCCGGATATACCTTCGGAGAGAAGCGGGGATCACATCGATCTCGCTCTCGGGGAGCACGAGGCTGACGTGCCACATTCCTACCCCTGCCCTTGACTGGCGGGATTGGGGAAGGGGCTCTGTCGCCGAATCGTACTCCGCCTCTGAGTCAGAGAAGCAAACCGGTCGGATCTCTGTCCGGAATTCCGTAACATTCTTCCCTCGGCGTCGACGCCTTGCCTTCCTGCCCCCGGGTGGTTCTTCGGGGCAGGGCTGATCTCTGTCCTGGCGTCCTCCGGCCGCACTGGTGCTGGGGCTAAGAGGACTGGGAACCAAGGTGCGAGGGGCACCGGGACAGATATCAAAGGGGACGCGGGGAGAGATGATTCCGGGCAGGCCTCCGGGCCGGGATCAGAAGGTGGGATGACCCATGCCTCCTGGATCGGCCACACAGAGTAGATCCTGCCAGTGAATAGCGCTACCGCGAGGTGGTCCGCGGTGGCTACTGCCAGTGCCAGCAACCGGGAGAGTCGACCCAACCTGCCTTTGGGGCGGTCGGGGCCTCGATCCAGGTCGGGCATAGGAGTTCCCCCGCTCAGGATGCGCAGAGGCCTGGCGACTGGAGCCAGCAGTGGCTTGGGCCAATGCGGCCGCTGTTGCTAGAGCCCCAAGGTGGGCATCCTCTTCCGCTCGTGCCCGACGTTGGCGTCGAGACAGACGAGTCGGGATGAGCGGCGCGGGCAGGTGGAGAGCCCGCTCTTCGACTTGAGAGGCCTGGCGGCGGTGTCGCCGTGGCCTGGCGGGAGTCCTTATCGTAGATCCCTGGAGCGAATCCCGGATAGGGTGATCCCGGGCATCTTCCACCTCATCCGCATAGGGAAGGGAACTGTCAGAGCGCTCCGGGGATAAGCTCCCGAAGCGGTTGGACGTTGAGATAGGCAGCGGTGCCTCCCTGCGCGGCCCTCGGGGTCGGCGGTGGTGGCGAGGTGCAGCCTCCTCAAGGTCTAGGCGAGCCATTTCCCTAGTGGGGATGACTCCCTCTTCCTCGTATCTCCGCACCAGGGTGTTGATCACCCTTCTCTGGATGACCTCCGAGGGGGAGAGAGGGCGTGGTCGTCCCGCAATTGTGGCTGCTGGGACGACTGTGGAACGGGCAGTACCGCGCGGAGGAGCCACGTCGGTGTTTCCCCTATCCCTGCGCCAGTGGGCGGGTGGCGATCGGGCACTGGATCGGGCGACCTGATTTCTGAAAGCAGGGAGAAGAACCCATTAACACTGACAGGAAAAAGGAATCGACAACCAACCCTTAGCGCCACGACGCCTTCCGTGGGGGGAACCCAGGCCCTCGACGTTGCGAGACGGAGTTCCCGATTTCACTTACCCAGCCCCTGGCGGGTAAGACTGAATGCTTGGCCGGGCAACATGCCGGTCTTCCAACACCTCTGAAAGCCATCGGTCTTCGTATCGAGGAGAAGAGATTCACGTCGGGTTCACCATTTTTCTGTTTCGATGCGGATGTGCGTCGGGTTACGCTGTTCCGCCAGGACGCGTTCGCGCGTGCACCCGTCAACCCGAGGGGATGGGCGCGCGGCTTGTGGTCCCGCAGTCCCGCTTTCCAAGGGCGGGCGGCATTCGTCCCTTATTCAGGGGCGTCTGCTCCTTGATCGAAACCGGGATGATGGGATGTCGGCTCCTCCTTCCTTGGACGTCTCCTCGGAACTCGTCGCCTAATCCGGGTCTCCCTCATAGACTTAAGAATGTTCGTGAATCTCATTCCCGGCGCCATATCTTCATGGACACCGGTTAATTACGCTGCTTCCGCCCGGACGCTCCAAGGAATCTGGGCGGGGCAGCAACCTGCAGTGAGAAGGCCGGGTAGCTCTGGGTGCTGGGGGCGTGTCGTAACACTGCGGCTCTGCACGTCTGTCTTCCGTCCCTAATAGGGCTTCTCGAAGACATGATGGCCTGAGGCATCCCGTACTGGGTGCGGGGAACTGTGTCGCCTGAGGTTTTCCTCAGCTTCCCATGTTTAACACGGGGTATGCCGCGAGTTTAACGTCCAGCGGGGACGGCATCGGACCGATCAACACGAAAAGTGGATCAGATGACCGAACCCCTTGCGGGGAACCTCCGACGCTGGGGCCAGCACATGGGCGGCTTCCCAAGTAACGTGGAGTGGAGTGAAGTGGCATGACCCCACCGGGATGTGGCAGACCGGGTAAGGATCAGGATGGATGATGGAGTGAAGAGCTTGGACCCCGTAAGGGCTTCCTACGTACCGCGCGTTAGCACGGATCAAAGTCAACGTAGTTCGGGTATACAGTTTAACGTCATGCTGGACGTCGGCAAGCCGACTCACGAAGAGGTTGAGGCCGCCGGGCGGAGGATTGAACCGAACCACCCCGCACAGAGGGGGATGGAACGGCCGGGTGGATCACAGTTTCACGTCATGCTGGACGATAAAAGGAGAAATGGAAAAAAGGGGGGGCTGTGGGGAGGCACCGTGTAGATACAAACGGGCAGTCTCCCACAGGGGCGGATTCATAGGTGAATCGACGCAAGCGTGAACCCTGGAGGGGTCCACTGATGGACGAACCGACGTAAATACGACCGGGACGACCAGGTGGCGGGCTTGGACCTCAAGAAGGCTTCCTACGTACCCTGTTTAGAAGACAGGGATCAAAGTCCACGTAGTTCATTCTGTCAGGACATACGCACTTGAGGCAGCCCGGATGCGGAAAAACTCAGTTGGAAGGGACTTGGACCGAAAGCAGAAGACACCTCGATCCCAGTCACACCCTCTACTGGTTTCGGCTGTGGGGAGGCGCAATGGAGATACACATGTGCAGCCTCCCACGAGAAACTAGGGGTTTGTAATACCCTTCCCCCGTAGGGAAAAGCCACTCCCATTAAATCGTCCCAAAAGCGGGACAATCCCGACATCCCTGCAGAGACGAGTGGGTGGGGGCCACATCCAAACCGGGGGAGACCCTGCGTGCAGAGCACGGGATCGGATGATGCGGACGGTTTAGCTTCTTTACAGACGAAGCACAGTTTAACGTCGTGTGTTGAGGACGAAGCGGACGGTTTAACGTCTTGCCGGACGAAGCACAGTTTAACGTCGTGTGTTGAGGACGAAACAGACGGTTTAACGTCTTGCCGGACGAAGCACAGTTTAACGTCGTGTGTCAAGGAAGAAACACTTGGCAGTTTAACGTCTTGCAGCACGGACGATGGGGGCTAGGCAGTTTAGCGTCGTGCAGCTTGGACGGATGTGCAGTTTAACGTCATGCTGGACGTATGGGCAGTTTAACGTCATGCTGGACGAATCTGCAGTTTAACGTCATGCTGGACATATATGCAGTTTAACGTCATGCTGGACATTGTGCAGTTTAACGTCATGCAGGACGAATATGCAGTTTAACGTCATGCTGGACGAATGATTGCCGCCGATGGGTCCGTGTCACTTCGCACGAGCCTGGAAGGCTGCACGGGAAGACAGCGCACGGTTCGGGCACCCAGGATGAGGATCATCGGGCGCCACGCAGGCGGGTACCCTCAGGGGGTCAAGGGGGGCGACCCTGGCGGATTGCGCGCAAAAGAGGAGCTTTGCGCGCAAAACCGCGGGTCGGCGCGCAAAATGGCGGGCTGGCGCGCAATTGGGCCAGCGCTTCGCGCGCGGATGATTGGGATTGCGCGCACCGGGCTTCGGGTAGCGCGCGGGGGCAACGGCTCATTCTCTAACGAATGGCCACTTTGAAAATGGGGGGTGCGCGCAATCGGGCTGGATTGCGCGCACCCGGGGGGCAATTGCGCGCAAGAGGCTTCTTTTGCGCGCAAAGACTTTCGGGTTGAAATTTATTCAAAGGAAATGAGCCAAGGGGATTGCGCGCGAAGGCGGACCCCAAGGCTCTATTGCGCGAAAGAAAGGAGGTCACCTGAAGATCGGCATTGCGCGCGGAGGGGGTTGGATTGCGCGAACGAGCGACGCTTCGGATTCCGGAAACCTTCAAAACGTCGGGGGTCGCCTTATATTTATAGGGAACCCCGTGCGCGGAATCCGGTCTCGGGCGCGCAATTCGCTTCGCGGGCGCGGAATCAGCACTCAGCGCGCAAAGGCGCCGCGCAGGCCGCGGGCGCGCAAAATAGCGCGCCGGCCCAGCGCATTGCGCGCATCCCGGGAGGATTGCGCGCCGCGACTCACCTTTGCGCGCGAGCCTCTGAAATTTCGCGCAAGTCTTCCGGGCCCTCCGGAACGTGCCTCTGACTCCAAATATCACTTCGCTTTCCGCATCCGGAGCTTCGTTCGGGAACAACGGACTTTTCCGGCGTCTACAAATATTTAAAGTAGGTAATGGCCATGATTATATGATGTTTTCCTCATTTTTTACATATTAAAATGAATATTTCATTCACATTTTTTTGTAAAGTTAGGATGGGAATTGTCCGGAAAATGATATGATGATTCCATTAAATAGTTTTAGTAAAAATATAATCCAGGTAAAAATTTATTTTAATAATAAAAATATTGTAGTAAATAAATTTTGAAATCATTTTTTGAAAACATGATTTGGGAAGAAAATAGATATTCAACTTAAGAGAGTGATAATGTCATATTTTTATTAAAAACATTTCTTAATAATATCATGTTCCAATGGGTTAAAAATGGTATCATTTCTTGAAGATTTCATGAATAACTAAAGGATATGAAAATTTATGAGAATTATTGAGATTTAGATTGTTATATTTCAACATTGGATATATAATCATAAACACTCCTGATAAATTAAGAGACTGTAATATAAAATATTTACATTATCGAAACCCCGAATCCTAAAAAATAGAAAGGAAGAACAAAAAAATAAACAAAAAATATCATGGAGATGAATAAATTCATCTTATTAAATGTAAAATATGTTGTTTATACAACCCTTGAAGGAATATAGGTGTGTAACGTAACTTATGTCTTAAACAATGAAAATTGAGACAAAATTTCTTACCTCATTAGTAACTTTTAATCCATAACCCCTATAAATGAGAGATCCTAAAATCTATATTTAAATAACCATATATATAAGGATAATAATGATCAAATAAACTCATGAGAAGTATGTACACACCATAAATGAAAAATTTTGTGGGTAAGGTTGTGCCTCATAGAAGTAAAAATGTGAAACATAAATACCTTACCTAAAGTCTTGACATCCGTCGCAAACATTCAATCCTACAGTATAATAAATATAATTTTATTATAAATATATTTCATTAAAATACATACATCTACATATATATATATATATATTTATACATCATACCATATATTATTTACTTATGACCTTGTATCACACGTTTATTTACAATTCCTTGTAAAAGACACATTTCGAACAATAACTACATTGTTTTTCGTGAATGTTTTGACTTGTTATTTTCGGTCCTATTACATTGATCAGGGTTTCATAGTTGTGAATTTAATAAAAATTAAATATAAAATATATTCAGTACACATATTTATGTATAGTTTTCCATAAAAGTTTGTGGTTGGGAATGAAATGCATAGTTTATAGAGACGGTAGGTCGTATGTATGAATGTACACTATTTCCATTTTCATATCGGATTGAATGAAAGAAAATTAAATAATATATATTATAATTATATAATCATTTTTATGAATAATATTTGACATAATTTTATTAAACCTATCCTTAATACCTTCAATGTAAGGAAAGAACAAATGTCATCGCTTCATGTGGTGGTTGTACACCGTACACATGAGTGACATTATTGTATTCCTAGAGAATGGAGGGTATAATGGTTGGTGTTTTATAATTATTACATAATAATATTAAAATAATAAATATCATAAATAAATATTAAATCAATAATTATGAAACTAATTTATCATTGGTAATGTAAAATCGAATGAAATCAGTTCGTAAGGTGGTAGTCCATCGTACACATGAATGATGACTTCATAACACATTTTATGAAATCATAGATCATTTTACATAATGAAATAAATGAAAATTAATAATCTGGGATTTATTTATGATTTAATGTCATCATGGAACAATAAAAATTTAAATGTGTGGAGGAAGAATGAAAAAAGAAATATTCATTGATGAACATTACCTTTTCTTCAGGTACAGTCTTTTAGTTTTCACAAAATGCCTTCCAAGGTTGTTTAAATTTCATAATAAATTACTATTGAATGAGGATTGGTATTTTGGGACGTTATTTTTTAGTTATTATATAATCAAATTTGTTTTTAATGTTTTAATAAAAGATGATATGCGGTGTCCTTTTATAATTGGTGAGAGGACAGACATGATATTTTTGAAAAGGTTCAAGTGGTCTGAAATTATTCAGATTCCATAAGTGTCTAAAAATGAGAAATTATAAAACCATATAGGATTAATGTTCCCTATAGGATCATAATATATTGATTATAAAATTTTATAGGTCTTGTTTGCCATTATTTTTTTTAGTTTGACCCATTAGTAAACACATGTTTACCTTCAATGTGGTAATTGGTTTTACTTCCTTGACAATTCCTTTTGGTGAAAAATAAATTTTAATTTATTAAACTTTATAATCTAATATGATCCAAAATATGGAAGGAATTTTTTTAAATTCTCTTTCTTTATGTGGAGAAAATTAATTTGATATTAATCTCCTTGAAGTGATGAGAAAGCGGGGTTTTGAAGAGTTAATGATATAAAGTATAAAAAGATTTTATATCAATTTCAAAAGTAAATTGATTAAATTTACAAAAAAATTATCAATTGTTTTACAATTTAACTAATTTAAAATTAAAATAAATTTATAATATATTTTAACTTTATAAATAAATTAATCTAGAAGGAATTTTCATTTAAAAATCAGCATACTAAAACAACAATTAGGGAGGGGTACCAACCTCATGTTTGGTAATTCGGCCTTCATAATAATTGTATTAGGAATTTTAAGTATTGTATTAATATACATTTATTTTTTCCACTAAACCGATTAAAATATGATATTACCATAATTTTTTTAAAAAAAATTAGGCTTTTAGTCTTGCCGGAAAGCAATATTTTTCAATATTTATCAAAAATAAATTATTTAATAGAAATCCCAAAAATTAACCATAAGAAAATTGTGATCTTCATAATTAATAAATGAAAATTAGTTTAACAAATTAATATTCTAGATGTTATAAAAACATGACTCATTAGTTTTCACTAAATTACATATAAAAAAAACTTCGTAAAAATTTATTTATGAAACATAAAAAGACATTACCAAAAATTAAGTGTTTTATTATGAATATATTTTCATAATATAAAAAAAATATACATAATAATTAAAATTTTTAGTAACTATTGATATCAATATTTTTAACTATTGGGTTATAATTATCACATATAAATAAGTGAAATAATAATATATCATGGTTTTGATAAAACTCAGTGTTCTGTGTGACACATGCAAAGCATGTGTGGTAGGTAAGATAAAATATCAAAATGATTAAATATATTAACAAAATAATATCAAAAAATATTATTTTGTTATATTCTACACCAATAAAATGAATTTCCCCCTTGAAATTCATTACTCTACTATCTACAACATAGGATACATATGCCTCATTACATCCTCATGCTCCCATGTAGATTCATCAACTCTGTGGATTTTATAGAAAAAAACATTGACCATGTCAGTAGTATTTTTTATGTAGGGATTTATTTATTAATTCAAGAATCTAAACCAATCATTCCTCCTAATAAATATCATTCTATATCGATAAAACCTCTGATTTTAGTATATGATATGGATAAGTTAAATACTTCCTCAAGAGTGGTACATGGAACACATTGTAAACCAAAGAGAGGATTGACAAAAGTGAAAAATTATAAGATACCATAACAATTTGACCAATTATTAAAATGGTACCAATAAACATATAGGATTGTTTCCCATCCTTACTTTTATAAGTAAATTCAAAGATATTCCTTCCCAGCATCTCCAATTTCTATATCGCATTAATGATTATCAACAAAAAATTTATATCAAAATTGTTTTGTCTATACATGTTATTGAATGGATATAACCTAATTATCAATCACATTAGCTTTCTTATGTCAAAATAGATTCCCTTATTTCAGATCACCCAAGTATGCTAGAGTTCAGTAATTTATTTCATCAAGGGATTTATAAGTATCTATAATAATACTCAATGAAACCAATTTTTTAAAGAAAAAAATAATGAGGATTTTGTTCAACCGAAACACATTTTAAATAAAAATAAAAAGATATTATAATTTCATAAAGGTGATGAATTATTCACTAAAAATGACCATTTTTCTAAGGATGAAACATAGTGATGAGACTAAAAATTGTACCATGATCTTGAAAATTAATTTTACAAAACAATGTGGTAAACTCCAAATTCTTATAAAATGCAGTTTAATGTGCTGCACCATTCAACCTTACCACTACGTTAATTTATATACTGAATGTAATATACAATGATAAATCTATTTTAATGAAAATGATGTTTATTGAATTCATAAGGTATTGGACTGTAACCCACAATTATCTCAACAGAAAAGATAGTAATAATATAAATGGACTCCATTAACTTTAATCACTTGTCCATAATGGGTAATGGTTTATTTATATAATAAAATATTCATTATATAAAAAACCAATGTATTTCCATTCCATAAATTTCTCTTTATATATCAGTAATCTAAATAATCTCCCATAACATAATACCTCAAAATTAGTGTTAATTAATTTGAACATATGATCAACCATAAACTCGTAATCCCATGATGGTATCCATAACTATTAAGATTATATTACATAGATTGATATACACATTCAAATGTTAATACACCCTTTATTTCTTATTGAAACACACAAATTATGCAAAAAAAATTCATTGAAATATTCATTTCATCCTTGTATAGATATAATATCAAAAGTGATTTCATTATTCTATAATTCATATAGATGGTGATACTAAAAGTATACTTCATTATAATATTTTCATTGGAATTATTCATACATAGACAAACATAAAATTACCAAATATGGAGGGGAGTATAAGTGTACCCTTAATTATCACGATTCACCTCATCCATTATGATAACATAATATTTACCTTTGTCACATTTTTCAGATTTTGTTGTGGCTCATATTCAAGATTATCCCTTTGAATAGGGAATTCATTCACATAATTCCCATACTCTATATCAATCGAAATACTAGAGTGTGGGTGGTGCATTTTGTGCATCGTTCTCTCAATTCATATTTATAGATAACTTCTTCACATCACATCAGTAATCCATTCACCAATGAACATTCAATCCACAATTAAAAAAATTATTATTTCACTTAAGTAACATTAATCAATGTATATTTACACAAATTGATCATAATGTAAACATACTCTTCTTATCTCTATAGGTTTTTATATTTTCCATTGAACTCTATTTATTTTCATATCAAAATAAAGAGATTGATATGCTACTCCAGCAAACATATCCACTTTGATATCATATAGAACTATTTATTCATAAATATTGAAGTATATTATGGCTATAAACCATTAGATACATGGTTTTACAAAACATAATAAATGAGAATCTTTACATTATGTTTGGATGATAATACCATATGGGTACCTCAAACGACTTGAATTTTTTTTCTCATAGCTACATATGGATTCTTCATCCTTTTGATTTTTATTGAGGGGATATTTCTCCAAAATTTTATGAATAATAGTGTGAATGTACTTATTGAAAAATAAGTTTGTATAATCATCCTAATCCATTGATTCAATTTTATTATTTTCCATATATTCTAGATAAGGATATACCATCGATATTGTAACACCTGTATGTTTTTATCAAACTTTTTCTCCGAATAATGTTCATTATTAACTAGCCTACACTGCATGGAATAAGGAGTTTAAACAAACTGCATGATGCGCTTAGTATAAAATTACCATTTTAACATTTTCCTTAGGTTTGCAGGAATAAATATAACTATCCTATGAAAATGTATGATGAAGTCTTTCACTACCAATTATTTATGAAATATATATAAAAACTCTGTTATTGTATTTTTTATTAATAAATTGAGTGAATTACTATTATTTAATTAAATTAATTAAATATATATTTTATATTCTTAATAAAATATTTTTTATATTCTTCCAATAAATATTTTTGTCATAGGGTATGAAATAAACCATCTTTGATGTATAAAACTTTATATTATTCAAAAGAATAATTTTCCTCCTTTTAATGGAGAACCCCTATTGAATTAACATTTTGAGATATTAATAATTTCTATATAACACAATACAAATATGTGGAGGACATGACATGTGAATCAAATATGAAAAAAGTGTGATAGAAATCCATTAAATTATGTTTTTACAACCATTTTCATGTTCCATAATCCTATATAATAAATACATGTTTATTATAAATCTGTCAAAAATCCTTTTATATATATATATATATCATGGGATATATGATTTACTTATGACCATTTATCACCAATTTATTATCAATTTGGTATAAAATTCTTGTTTTGGGCAATAACTCTTTGTTTTTTTTGTGGATGTTCTAAATTTTTATTTTTGGTTCTCTTACTTAAATATTAGTTTCATCATATAATTTATTAAAAACATGATATAAATATCATATATAATCTGTATATATATATATTAATAGTAATCTATAAAATCTAATTATGGGAAATTAAATACAACGATCTTAGAAATAGTAAGTCGTACGTATATATAAAAAGTTCATCCATCATCCGATTTTATTGAAAGAATGAATTGTAAATGATATATATATATATATATTATCATTCATGAATAATTTTTCTTTAATATGTATCAAATATTTTTATTATACCCTCCCTTAATACCTTCAAAGTAATGTATGAGTGAATTATATCGCTTTGTGAGGTGGTAGTCCGCAGTACACATAAATGATGTTATCGTATTCACAAAAAATGAAGGGTATGATGGTATGTATCATATAATAAGCCTAGAATAATAATTTCATAATTATATAATATATAAAAAATAAATAAACCATTATGAAGAACCTTTATAGCTGTTAATAGAAAATGAATTATATCAGTTCACATGTTGTTAGTCTTTCTTATCAACAAACAATTATTTTATAAAACATTTCAAAGAAGTGGAGATAGTGGTAAATAATTATATTTACATAATTTTTTCAACTATTTGTTATCTAATTAAGTTATTATATCATAATTTTATAATTTTAATTTATGGATGGTGGGGAAAAATTTAATAAATGTTATTGTTGACAATCGTTACATCTTATTTAGGTATCATTTATAGGTTTTCACAAATATTATTCCCATGTTATATTTATGATTAATATAAGGATATTAAGATGAGGGGGGGAAATTTGTGAAATTATATGGTAGGTATTGGATGAAACAAAAATTTTTCAAGGTGTGAAGAAGAGGGTAGATTTGGTGACCATTTCTATAAGGCCCCGGACTTAAACCTTACTTAATCTTGAGTTATTACAAGATTACACATTGAGGATCTTTTCAGGTTTAGAGTTTTAGAGAATTAGATCATAAAACCTGCATTACATTCAACATTTAAACAAAGTGGTTACATAAAGATAGTACTCATTTTCCCCATCAACGGAAATATATTTAAAATAAAACATGGATTCTTTCTTGAGACTTCCTTGACACTATCATCTTATCATGTACCTTTCCCTTGACCTGTGAAAAACATTTCAAAAAAACTTGGGATGACCATAAAAAAGCTCAGAATGGGTTATAAAAATATGGAAAGGAAACTTGAGTTCATATATACATAAGAATGAAATTATACTTTACCCATAAAACATTAGCACTTTAACATACCTCATCAAATCATGAATAAATCATAGAAATCATAAGTCGTATAGGTAACTTGAGGCATTCATAACATTCTTACGTAGGAGGTAACCCACTTGGTTACGTTTGAAATACCCATCACAATATATTCCATAAATCACTTCGGAGAAACCTTAACATTTCACTCCTTCGTGTTACCCAATGCATTGGAGAGCTATATTGGGCTCACCCGGCCTTAGTTTATCACGGAACCACCCGTCTTCATAATAATCCCCAAGAACCACAACGTAATCGTATCACATAAAACAAGTATAAAGGAAACATAACATTTACACTTCTCAATCACAAGATATCAATACAACACATTGATATAAAAACATTATGAAACCCATTTTCAATAACAAAATTAAAGAAAAGTAAAACATGGTATTTATTTTTCTTTTAAATAAAAGGTATGGCTTGTATAGGAAGCCGAAACTCAAATAATGGTCATGGCGGAGGAGAAGTCGTTGTCACCGCATACGTAAGACAAAAAATTCCCTTTTGTCGTTTTGTAAACCGCTTCGTATAAAATAAGATTCCATTTGGATAAACGTAAAATTCAAAGGGGTTTATACACCGTATAAAAGAAGGTTGTGTATAAAATAAAATATGCCTAAATGAAAGGAGATTGAGACAAAATCCCATACCTCGGGTCCGACTTGACACGATCGTTCTATAATGTCCGGAATAATAAACTTGATTTAATTTCTACTTTCTTAAGAACCTTTTTTCAACTTAATTATTCCTTTAATATCACTTATTACCATGTTATGAACATTATGTAATTATTTAAGTTAATAATGGTCGTTTTAACGATTATTGGTACTTGAGTCAAAATATGCTCTTTATAATTACATGTTGTTCATGTATCCATTATATCCAGAATGGTATTCATGATGTAGATATCATATATGTCATATATATCCAGTAAATGCATGCATTCATAATATTACACAATCATTTAGAGGTAAGAAATGAAATGCAGCGTTCATGGAGACGGTAAGCCGTACGTACGCATGAACGCTACTTTCATTTATATTTTGTATTTTATTGAATGGAATAATAATGATATAAAGGTATATTATAATTCCAGTGTAATATCATATATATTATCATAACTCCATACTTTATACATCCCACATATGGTATTAACGAATCAAATCACTTTGAGGGGGCGGTAGTCCGCACTTCCTTAAATGAAGATATCACGTTTACCCATTATGGAAACCAAAATGGTATACCCAAAATGAAAAATACAGATGTTTAAGGAAAAAATAAACATATTATATATCATATATAAATATAGTTTCATCTTAATGGCCAACTTTGAAGGTGTTAAAATAATGTTGAACAATCATCGTTTCGGGAGGCAGAAATTCGTCATCCACGGAAACAATATGTTCTTTAACCATTAGATGTAGGTGTGTGTAAGTGTAGCTCGAATAATTATTATAAAAACATCCTATTATATTTTAGATACTGGATTTGTTACAAAAGAAATTAATAAAAAGAGTTTATGGGGTTGGATAAGCAAAATAAAACAAAATGACTCAAGTGAAGAAGTTATCTTAAAATCAGGTAACTCCCTTTGGTTTGAGCTCAAAGGCTTCCTTGGGAAGACATCTGCCCAAATAGAGGCTTCAAAGAGTAATAGAGGGATGTGTAGAGACAAAATGGGCAGGGGTTAGCCGACCCAACAGCTTTGAAAGTGTGGGTAAGGAGGTAGAGGTGGGGGCCTTTTATAAGAGGAGAGGAGGGGCACTCTTGGAAAGTAAAGAAATGTTACTTTATTTTATAATGAGTTTCCAATTCAAAAGGACCCACATTGATATAATTCTAGGGTAAGGTGATAATGGTTCTAAATCCACCCATCCAATAGGTTTTGGACATGTGTTGGTCATATATGTTACATTATCATTCCATTCTATTTAAATCGTTAAATAATGAGGTAATCACTGCATCATCATGATGTCATAAATAATTTAATTTATTTAATGTCTAAAAATTATGAAAAAATAATATGATATAGGAAATCCTTTTATCTTTCCTATGAATATTTATAGTCCATAATATCCACTATGTAGACAAAATTAAAAATGTTTTAAATCAGGTGATACATTCTTGTTATATTTACTTTCTTTAAAAAAATAAAAAGATTACAAGTCACTTTCCCCCAAAAGTGATTCCATGTGGTCCCCAAGTTTGGCACAAGATATCCCATGGTCTTCCATGAGAAAAAAAGTAGAATTAGGACACATGTTGGTGTCATTTTTTAATATTATGAAATTATTTTATTATCCTTAACTATCCGATTACTCATTAATCAAGATAATTAAGGATAATTACCCTCGTTACTATTCATAATGTCCAAAAACAAAAGAGTCCTGATTAAATAATTTGGACCATATGATTAAAAATATTTAATCCATTTTACGAAATTACAAACACATAAATTTCTATAATTGATTTAAAAATAATTCTCGTTGTCAAAACAAATAGCGGGGTTTTTTTGAAACAATATCTATGAAAAGTTTGGCATTATTTTATGCCCAATTCCAAAGTGAAATTAATCCTAATGACCACCATTGGATTTAAGGGTAAAAATATATTCAGATTACACTTTAAGACAAGTTAAAAAGATAATCTATCCATATAATTAATTTAAATGAAAAAGAAGTTTTGATGTAAAATGCAGTATTTTTCACTATTCATTAAAAAATTAACATTGTCAGAAAAATACCAAAAATTTATCCAATGTAAATTTCAATGTCCCAATCATAAATAACATGTTTATTTTGATAAATAGAGATTATAAAATTCTCAAAAGTTTTATTTAAATAAGGTTTTCCATCAAAAGGTAGTAAAACAATCTTTTAAGAATATTAGTGTATTCCATGCATAGGATTGGATTTATTCTCATTTTAAGCCTCTAAAACACTATCTAAATCATTAATAGGCATAGATAAAAATATATATTATTCATTACTTACTTGGAATGTTACATCCTTCCCCCCTTTAGAAAATTACATCCCCGCAATTTATTTACTTTCCGAAAAACTAGGGGTACTTATCCCTCATTGCATTTTCAGATTCTGGTGTTTCCTCTTCAATCATGTGGTTTTTCCACAAAACCATTACCTGATGAATCACCTTATTCTGTAACACCTGCTCCCTGTGGTTGAGAATCTGAACTGGTTGTTCCTCATAAGACAGATTCTCTTCCAACTGAACTACCTCTGGAATCAAAACATGAGATGGATCTGGCATATACATTCTCAACATCAAAACATGAAAAACATTATGTACACGAGATAAGCTCGAAGGTAAAGACACTCGGTAAGAAACTAATCCAACTCTCTCTAGAATTTCATATGGTCCAATGAACCTTGGACTCAGCTTTCCTTTCTTACCAAATCGCATCACACTTTTCCATTGTGATACATTGAGAAAAACATGATCACCTACCCCAAATGAGAGATCCTTCCTCCTGTTGTACACATAACTCTTCTACCTACTCTGAGCTGTTCTCATGTGTTTCTGAATCAGCTTAACTTTTTCTTCCATCTCCTCTACCAATTCTATTCCCATCAACTTCCTTTCACCCACTTCATCACAGAAAGCTGGAGTTCGACACGGCTTCCCATATAACACCTCAAATGATGCCATCTGTATACTGGAATGAAAACTGTTATTATATGAAAATTCAACCAAAGAAATATGTTGCTCCCAACATCCCTGATAATACATCGAACAAGATCGTAGCATATCCTCCAAGGTCTGAATTGTTCATTCTGACTGGCCATTTGATTGCGGATGAAAAGCTGTACTAAAATTTAATTCAGTACCCAACGACTTCTGAAAGCCTTTCCAAAAGTTAGAAGTGAACCTGGGATCACGATCAGATACAATGGAGAGAGGAACTCCATGTAACCTGACTATCTCTTTAAGATACAAACAGGAAAGTTGATCTTGGGAAAAAGTATCTCGTATAGCAAGGAAATGAGCAGATTTAGTCAAGCGATCAACAATAACCCATAATGCATTATTACCTCGAGGGGTCTTCGGTAATCCCACAATGATGTCCATGGATATATTCTCCCATTTCCACTCTCGCACTGGTAAAGGATGAAGCATCCCTTTCAGTAACTGTCTCTCTACTTTAACCTGTTGACAAGTCAAACACATCACAGTAAAATCAGCAATATCTCTTTTCATTCCATCCCACCAGTAATACACCCGCAAGTCTCTGTACATCTTAGTACTACCAGGATGAACAGAAAAAGGAGAACTATGAACTTCACATAACAGCTCTCTCTTCAACTTTGAATCACAATGCACACACAATCTCTTCCCAAATCTCAAAACACAATCATTATTAATGTTGAATTCAGGCAACTTACCTTTCTGAACTAGATCTACCTTTTTCTGCAACTCACTGTCTTGCTTCTGTGCTTGCTTGATTCTGTCCGATAGAGAAGATTTCACTGATACCTGAAACAAAACAGAATAACATCCTACACCAACAACTTCTATGCCAAAGTTCATCAAATCCTTAACCAAAGGATCATGTTCCAAACACAACATTGATAATGAAGAATTACTTTTTCGACTCAAAGCATCAGCCACTTTATTTTCTTTTCCTGGATGGTAATGAATTGTACAATCATAATCCTTGATTAATTACAACCATCTCCTCTATCTCATGTTTATCTCTTTCTGAGTGAATATATACTTTATAATTTTGTGATCAGTATATATTTCACACTTTACTCCATACAAATGATGCCTCCAAATTTTTAAAGCGAAAAAAACAGTAGCTAATTCCAAATCATGTGTAGGGTAATTTACCTCATGAGTTTTCAACTGTCGTGAAGAAAATACAATTACCTGATCATTCTTCATTAGGATGCAACCCGGTCCTTTCAATGAAGCATCACTATAGATAACAAACTCACCATTCCTGGAAGGAAGTTCCAAAACTGGAGCATTCACCAATCTTCTTTTCAATTCCTGAAAACAATCATCAAATTCTTTTGTCTAGATAAACTTAACACCCTTCCGAGTTAGCTTAGTCATTGGACTAGATAACCGGGATAAATTTCTAACAATCCTTCGGTAATAACCTGCCAATCCAAGGAATCTATGAATCTCAATTACATTTGTGGGTCATGGCCATTCTGCAACAACCTTTTTTTTGCAGGATCAACGGTTATCCCATATCTAGAAACAATGTGACCAAGGAAAGAAATTTGTTGCAACAAAAACTCACACATGCTGAATTACCCATACACTTTCTTTTCTTATAAGGTTTGCAAAATAACCCTTAAATGATTTTCATTCTCCTCTTTACTTTTATAAAACACCAAAATATCATCAATGAAAACAACAACAAACATTTCCAAGAACTCATGGAAAATTCTATTCATTATGTCCATGAATATAGCAGGTGCATTGGTTATCCCAAAAGGAATTACTAAAAATTCATAATGGCCATATATTGTATGGAATGCGGTCTTCAGAATATCTGCTTCCTTTACCTTCAGCTGATGGTGCCCCAATCTCAGGTCAATCTTTGAAAAATACTGAGCTCCCTGGAGCTGATCAAACAAATCATCGATATGAGGCAAAGGATATTTGTTCTTAACAGTGATGTTATTCAAGGCTCTATAATCAATGAAAAGTCTCATAGAACCATCTTTCTTTTTAACAAATAAAATAGGAGCACCCCATGGTGATGTACTAGGTCGAATGAAACCTTTCTCTAATAAATCTTGCAATTTATCCTTCAACTCTAAAAGTTCAATTTGATCCATTCGAGAAGGGGGTTTTGAAATTGGCTTTGCATCAGGAACTAAGTCAACAGTAAACTCAACTTCCCGATCTGGTATTATTCCAGGCAACTCATCAGGAAAAACATCAGGATACTCATTTACCACTGGCACATCATTAATCTCAATAGTTCCTTTATTTTCAACGATGTGTGCAAGGTAACATTCATTTCCATCTTTTACAAGTTTCTTGGCCTCTTCATATGTTATCAACAGTAAGGGTTCATTCTTGTACACAAACTGAAACTCTTTATGAAAAAAAACTTCTTTGGCTGTACAATCAATCTTAGCACGGTAAATAGAGAGCCAATCCATACCCAGGATAACATCAAAATCTACTTGAGGTAAAACAATAAGGTTTGAATGTAGGTTGTTTCCACGAATAAGGATAGGAAGGTTCTTATAAATTAATTTTGCCTCAACATTTCCCCCAAGTGTTTTTACCACAAGTTTAGGAGTCATTTATTGAGATGGTATTCCAATTTTACTAGAAACCTTTTTAGAGATGAAGGAATGTGTAGACCCTGAATCAAACAACACACTGGCATAATGTGAAAAAACAAACAAAGTACCTGATACAACTTCATTTGATGGCCCGACATATGCTGAAGTAGTTGCAAAGGATTTCACCACCCCTTTCTGCTTGTAATCTAACTTCTTCCCATCACTCAAGATCTTTGTCGGACACTCATTTGCATAGTGACCCATCTCATTGCACATAAAACATATCACTAACTGTAAATCAAATTTGGGCTTACCATCACCTTGATATTTTTCAGTGCAATCACGAGCCTTATGTCCCATCATACCACATCGTTAGCACTTTCCAGAATTCAGAAGACATTCTCCAGCAAGCCTTTTACCACATTTATCACAAACTGGAAACTTAGTTTTCTTACCATCAGACTTTTTTGAAAATTTTTTTCCTTTCTCCGGCCACCTCGGTCTCTTCTTATGTTGGTTGTTATAGAACACTTGATCATCGGAAAACTCCATTTCCACCTTCTCAGCACATCAAACAAGCTTTTCATAACTTTTAATCTCAATTAAAGCTAATTCTCTTCGATATTTTGGCTTTAATCCTGAGTAAAAACGATTGATTTTACTATCATGGTCTCGGATAAAATTTGGATAATACCTTTCCAATCGAGATAACCTTTTTTCATAGGCAACCACTGAGTCATCCTCTTGCCTCAATTCCAAGAATTTTTTTCCATCCTATGTCGAACAGCCTTAGGAAAATACTTCTCAATAAACATACCATTGAATTCATCCCAGTCGAGGGTATCAATCTTATCTGCATCCTTGATATTTTTAACCATCGACCACCACTGATCTCCTTCACCCTCCAAATAGTAAATCGCAAGACAAACCTTTTGATTGTCTGAACACCCCATGACATCTAAAATCTTCTCCAGTGCTTTAATCCACCCTTCAGCTAACACAGGTTCAGATGATCCTCTGAATGATGGGGGATGTTGCCTCATGAAATGTTCCACCACTGACATGTTCCTCTGCGGTTGATCTGGATGATCTCGTGCATGGATACCACCACCATTTATCGCTTGATTCAACTGCGCCATTACTGCAACAAACTGTTCTGTTCCAATTCCGACGATCTCAGGATGCTGATTTGGAAGGTTATTTCCTTCTGAAGGCCTTCCCAGCACTGCTTCCCTGTTTCCTTTGTGGAAAACCATTCTGAACAAACATGTTCTAGATGAAGCAACATGGTAATTTCAAATTCTATATCATTTCAAAAAAATATTTTTGGATATTCATTTAATAGAACTCTAACACGTAATGTTATCTAAATCGACCTATGATACCAACTATAAGGCCCCAGCCTTAAACATTACTTAATCTTGAGTTATTACAATATTACACATTGAGGATCTTTTCAGGTTTAGAGTTTTAGAGAATTAGATCATAAAACCTGCATTACATTCCACATTTAAACAAAGTGGTTACATAATGATAATACTCTTTTTTTCCATCAACGGATATATATTTAAAATAAAACATGGATTCTTTATTGACACTTCCTTGACAATATCATCTTATCATGTACCATTCCCTTGACCTGTGAAAAACATTTCAAAAAAACTAGGGATGAGCATAAAAAATCTCAGTATGGGTTATAAAAATATGGAAAAGAAACATGAGTTCCTATATACATAATAATGAAATCAAACTTTACCCATAAAACATATGCAATTTAACAATCCTCATCAAATCATGAATAAATCATAGAAATCATAAGTCATAAAGGTAACTTGAGGCATTCATAACATTCTTACGTAGGGAGTAACCCTCTTGGTTACGTTTGGAATACCCATCACAGTATATTCCCTAAATATCTTCAGAGAAACCTTAACGTTTCACCCCTTTGCGTTACCCAATGAATTGGAGAGCTATATCGGGCTCACCCACCCTTAGTTTATCACGGAACCACCCATCTTCATAATAATTCCCACGAACCACAACATAATTGTATCACATAAAACATGCATAAAGGAAACATACCATTTCCACTTATCAATCAAAAGATATCAATACAACACATTGATATAAAAACATTATAAAACCCATTTTCAATACCAAAATAAAAGAAAAGTAAAACATGGTATTTATTTTTCTTTTAAATAAATGCTATGGATTATAGAGGAAGCCGAAACTCAAATAATGGTCATGACGGCGAAGAAGTCGTTGTTGCCGCATACGTAAGACAAAAACATTCCATTTTGTCGTTTTGTAAAATAATTCGTATAAAAAAAAGATTCCTTTTGGATAAACGTAAAATTCAAAGGGTTTTATACACCGTATAAAAGAAGGTTGTGTATAAAATAAAATATGCCTCAATGAATAGAGATTGAGACGAAATCCCATACCTCGGGTCCAACTTGACTCGATCGTTCTTTAATGTCATGAATTATAAACTTGAGTTACTTTCTACTATATTAATAACCTTTTTCAAGTTCATTATTCCTTTTATATCACTTATTACCATGTTATGAACATTATTTAATTATTTAAGTTAATAATGGTCGTTTTAACGGTCATTGGTACTTGAGTCAAAATATGCTCATTATAATTACAAGTTTTTGATGTATCCATTATATCCAGAATGGTATTCATGATGTAGATTTCATATATGTCATATATATCCAGTACATTTATCCATTTATAATATTACATAATCATTTATAGGTAAGAAATGGAATGCACCGTTCATGGAGATGGTAAGCCGTACGTATGCATGAACGCTACTTTCATTTCTATTTCGTATTTTATAGAATGGAATCATAATGATATAAAGGTATATTATAATTACAGTGTAATATCATATATAATATCATGACTCCATCATTTATACGTCCCACATATGGAATTAATGAATCAAATCACTTTGAGGGGGCGATAGTCCGCACTTCCTTAAATGAAGATATCACGTTTACCCATAATGGAAACTATAAAGGTATGCCCAAAATTAAAAATACAGAATCTTAAAGAAAAAATAAACATATTATATATCATATATAAATATAGTGTCATCTTAATGGATACCTTTTAATATGTTAAAAGAATGTTGAACAATCATCGTTTCGGGAGGCAGAAATTCACCATCCACGGAAACAATATATTCTTTAATCATTAGATGTAGGTGTGTGTAAGTGTAGCTCGAATACTTATTATAACAACATCCTATTATATTTAATATATTGGAGTTGTTACAAAAGAAATTAATAAAAATATTTTAAGGGGTTGGAGAAGCAAAATAAAACAAAAGGACTCAAGTGAAGGCATTACCTTAAAATCGGGTAACTCCCTTTGGTTTGAGCCCAAAGGCTTCCTTGGGAAGACTTCTGCCCAAAGTGAGGCTTCAAGGAGTAATATATGGATGTGGAGAGACAATATAGGCTGAGTATGGCCAAGCCAAAGGCTTTGGAAGTGTGGGTAAGGAGGTAGAGGTGGGGGCCTTTTATAAGAGGAGAAGAGGGGCACTCTTGGAAAGTAAAGAAATGTTACTTTATTTTGAAATGATTTTCGGATTCAAAAGGTCCCACATTGATATATTTCTAGGGTAAGGTGATAAGGGTTCTACATCCACCCATAAAATAGATTTTGGACATGTGTAGGTCATATATTTTACATTATCATTCCATTCTATTTAAATCGTTAAATAATGAGGTAATCGTTGCATCATCATGATGTCATAAATAATTTAATTTATTTAATGTCTAAAAATTAATAAAATAATACTATGATATTGGAAATCTATTTATCTTTCCAATTAATATTTATAGTCCAGAATATCATCTATGTAGACAAAATTAAAAATGATTTAATCAGGTGATACATTCTTGTTATATTTACTTTCTTTAAAAAAAATAAAAATATAACAAGTCACTTTCCCACAAAAGTGATTCCATGGTGCCCCCAAGTTTGGAACAAGGTATCCCATGGTCGTCCATGAGAAATACAGTAGCATTAAGACACATTTTGGTGTCAGTTTTTATTATTATTGTATTATTTTATTATCCTTAACTACCCGATAACTCATTAATCAAGATAATTAAAGATAATTACCGTCGTTAATATTCATAATGTCCAAAAACAAAAGAGTTTTGATCACATAATTTGGAACTTATGATTAAAAATATATAATCCATTTTACCAAATTCCAAACACATAAATTGCAATAATTGATTTAAAAATAATTCTCGTTGTCAAAACAAATAGCGGGTTTTTTTTAAACAATATCTATGAGAAGTTTGGCATTAGTTTTTGAAAAATTACATAGTGAAATTAATCCTAATGACCACAATTGGATTAAATGGTAAAAATATATTCAGATTAAAATTTAGGTCCAATTAATAAGATAATCTAACCATATAATTATTTTAAATGAAAAATCATTTTTGATGTAAAATGCAGTATTTTTCACTATTCATTTAAAAATGAACATTGTCAGAAAAATACCAAAAATTTATCCAATGTAAATTTCAATGACACAATCATAAAGAATATGTTTATTTTGATAAATAAAGATTATAAAATTGTCAACAGTTTTATTTAAAAATGGTTTTCCATCAAAAGGCAATAAAACAATCTTTTAAGAATATTAGTGTATTCCATGCATAAGATTGGATTTATTCTCATTTTAAGCCTCTAAAACGCTATCTAAATCATTAATAGGCATAGATAAAAATATATATTATTCATTACTTAGTTGGTATGTTACAATTTCTATGTGGGGGAGAGGTTACGCTATGTAATTTTAAAATGAATCAAGTGCACCAATGTTTTTCTTTTGTCACAATGGTAAAAATGGGCCCTTAATAATCATTAGAGATGTTGTGGTCTAAATATTTCCAAAATAGAGTTTTTAGACTTATATATAGGCCATTTTTCTATTATCATGTATGTTTAATCCCTTATAATCAAATTTTTACTTACACCCCTATAATTAATTTTTTACTGCATTTAATAATAATTTTTTTCATAAATTTAGTTGGTTCTATAAAGAAATATAAATTATCATGGTTAGTCATATGGAATCAGTTCTAATAAGTGGAAAATATTAATCTAAAATTAATCTCACAGACATGATGAGAATGCATGTCTTTAAACTTAAAATAATCAAATGTTTAAAATGTTTTTATATCCAATTTTAATTTGAAATTGATTATAATGGATTAAATTAGATTAATGGATGTAAAATATATTTAATTTCAATTTTATAAACTATTTATAATATAATATGAGTTTCTAAATATAATAAACTAAATAATATTTTCAATGAAAATCTATTATTTTTTACTATTCATCAAAAAATGAATCTTTTAGAAAAATGAAAAAATTAAACCTCAGAAATTTCTTACATTATGAATTCAAAAATTATGTATATTTGATAATATTAATTTTAAGAAAGATTAGAAATTTAATTTTTTCATTGTTCACAAAAATTCATTAAAATTTTGAGAAAATAGTATTTAGGATATATATAAGGACTTAATTGGATATTCTGTGTTTTATTATAAATATGATTTATTTATATAATAATTTTATAAATTTTATTTAAAATTATTTAATAATAATTATATCACTATGGTCAAAGGCTAGGATATAATGGTTGGGGTTATGTAACTATATTAATATTATATAATTGTTTTTTTCAAAACATAATGTTGTGTGTAAGGAACGATAAGCCAATGTTTTGTGTTACATAAAATGTAAAAATTATTAAATATATTAAAAATAATAATTATTTTGATTTAAAATATATAATAATGAGTACTTATAAAAAAACTAAAAACATAAGTATATATAATTTGTTAGTTTGTTCTGAAATCATCAACCTAGCTAAAATCCATATCCAACTATATTTGAAGGTTCCTTCAACTATACCATTTATTTGGAGACTTTTTGTGGGATATATTCTTATTTAATGATTAATTGTTATTATGACCAATGAAAACTCATTTCACGAGATCTTCTACATGATTCTTCTCTATTTTCTAAATAGAGATATTTTAGTTTCAAACACCGTCATTGATCTTCACAGAAAACTAGGAATATTATTCCTATGAAATTCCATTGATTATAATATATCATTTATATATTTAACAATTGTTTCTCTATATAAACCTTTTAATCATCACGATTATCATTATATATCATCAATATAAGAGTAACACATTGTGTAAGGATCATATAAATCCCCCTTGAACTTGCCAATATCCATATTAAGTTTTAAATTAAGGAAAAATAAAACATAAAAACAAGAAATATCAATTAAAATTGACAACATAAAAATATTCAATATATTCCAAATCATGCATTATTGTATAGTGAAAATAAAAATTGCTAGATTATACAACATGATAAACATTAAATTTTTATTATGAATTGAAAAGGAACACCAATATCCTTGTTTTCATTTTTTATAGTATAACAACTATAAATATTTATTTTAAAAACCTATAATTAGTTATATAAACCCATTCAGGAACATGTTAAATTTTTTAGAAACATTAATAAATCAGTCCGACATTCATTAAAAATTCAAAGTTAAAATTTACAGAAATATATATTTTATTTATGTCTCTCCCCCATCAGAAAATACAATCCAATGGTAAAATTAGAGTCTGAATGATTAGTATTATACCTAGATCTCTCCTAATTTATGTTTTTTATAATTTTATAATCCTTTGAACATGGGTAAAATACTCAATGTATTGGGAATACAATAAATTGATCCACTTTTAGTTTCACTCTATAGATTCAAAGATACATTATTTCCTTTTATAGTCAATTTAATATCATAAAATTTATTTTGAAATTAAAAAAGTAATCTAATGAATGTTCGTCACAATTTTGGGGTGAAATTCAACCCTTAAAAATAAATTATCAATTTATCCACATGATATTAATAATTTTTTTTGAAAACATATACAATTATTTATTGGAAATATAACTTTTAAATAATCACTATATGTCTATGAGAGAAAACCCATAATTTTAATAGTTCAATCAAATGAAAAATCCCTATAATCTGTGAATGATACTATGAAAGAAATTCCTTTTGAAAAATCATATTTGATTTATCAAATTTGCATCTTTTCAAGGATAAAATATCATAAGTAATTACAGAACAAATAAAAGAATGTGGATCAATATATAATACCTTAGTTTTTAGGAAGAAAAATCTATACCATTTTGAAATAATTATCTACAAAATATTTCTATATTTTCCTTCACGCAACTCTGACACTTTCATTCCATCCTTTAGAGGAAACACATTATTTGATATCTTTGGAAGATCAATAGAATATTTGTATATACCATTTTGACGGTATCCACAACTTTTAAATCCTTTACCCTCTTAAAATTTTGATATATTTAATTATTATTTTTATGTGCGGTGTTGTATCTGCACACCATTAAGATATTACATATTTGGATTCCCATGTAATAAATTTTTATTTATTCTTTAAATTATATTTTTCTTGGAAAAACATAAATCATGTTTATCAAATATTTGTGATACAAGTTTATTTTTATATTTGTTATATATTGAGTGTTTGTTATGATCCTATAACTTATTTGGAACAAATTTTTAGCCACATCAGACTAACACTACTCTTTGTCGAATCTAAAATTAAAAAATGATTTTTATTTCAATTGTAGTTATCTGAGACATGTTTTGGTTGTGGGTTTTTATTTTTATGCCATCCAAAAGCATTTATGAGTGTATTATAATTTATAGGAACTATATCAATTATTTTGGGAAATTTCATATGAATGTTTTTATTGGTTTTAACCAAAATATTTTTATAAAACAATTTATTAAATTTGTTAAAATATAAATCATATAATGAGAAATGAATTTTTTTCATAGAATCCTCCATAAAATAAATATTTTATTTATAGTTCAATAGTTTTAGTCGAATATAATTATTCATGTTAGTAGTATCTTCTATTTCAATGACAATTTTTATTTAATCTCTTTATCATGAGTGTGTCCCCTCTAGACTCTGGAGAATTTCTTTTTAGTGGAATATTTTATACACACAGACACTTTTTCTTTAATTAATCATGATAGAAATATGCATTCCTTATCAAATATGATATTTATTTTCTTAAACCCACCAACCCTTAATATTCATATTATTTGTGGTTTCCATATTGTATTCAATCATACTCATTTCAATATATTTTCTTTTACAATTTTCAATGCATATATTATGTATAAAAGCTTCTCAATTAATATTACAGTTTTAAATTTTAGGATATTTTTTTGGTTAATGGAACATATGATATTGAATGATTATTTTCAGGATATTTATAAAGAATTATTGGTGTAATATAAGATTAGTATGATCTAGAAACAAAAAATTTGAATTTTCTAAATTTAGAGCATTTATTTTTATAGTTACATAATGTTATAAATTTTTTACATCACATCACAATATGATTAATCTCTACATTACATCATTGATTAAAATAATAATCCTTAATTGATAGTTTGATTAGTAAATAAATTATCATTATATGATTCTAATTCATATTCATTTTTTTGAGTCATCTAAACTCATTAAAACCCCAATCCCTAGACCCAAATGAAAACTACACATATGAATTTAAATCTTATCCAGAACCTTGGTTTTCTATTTCTCTATCTGCATATAATTTTCTAAAGTAACACAACTATAATATTTAGTTCCACTATTAAATTTTCATAATTTATTTTCCCCTCCTGATATTTTTTCCCCAAGGTCTATCTACAGATATTATCCACATTTTTATAAGATTCACCATTTAGAAAACTCGTATAAATTTCATTAATAGTATCATAATTTTTTAATGGAATCAATTTAAATCCATTTCAACTATATATATATAGTGAATAATATTAATAAAAGAAACAAAATATGATATAAAAACCTATTATGAAAATATATCTATGGAGTCGTGATTTTTTCGTATCCTAGTGTAAAATTAATTATCAATGAAAATAGTAAATTGTCTAAAAATATATAACAAAAATATGTTATCGCTATTTTCTCAAAAACACTTGATATAATTGAGGGTATAATGGAGACATCAATTAGTTGAAATTTATGCTTGAACCCTTGTTATATATTTTTAATAAATATACTCCATACAAAACTAGGCTATGTTACATAACAAAGAGTTATAAATAAGATACATTTGAACACATGGGGGGATGAATCATCTATTGTTTTTTTTAAACATTTTACTTCTCTATTGTTTACATATTAAAAAATTTGTGCTCATTATTTTCCTACAAGTAATATTAATACCTCAATAAAGTAATAGTGATGGGGATAATAATGATGTACTTATATAATAACTAAGGCATATGATATTAGATATTACAAGGTTTACACACACGTTTTTTCTAATGTATAGTTCTTAGTGTAAAATAATTTGTATCTCACTATCCCCTTCAACATAGTATTATTAATTATTAATGAATTGATGGATGTAGTAGGATATTATTATCAATATCATAATATTATGCATTCTTATAATATTGGGAAAATCTAGAAATAAGCAGTTTCTTTCCATGTGTGATCCTTATACTTATCCTTTAAGTGAAATTATGGTTATATATATTACGTTTACTTTTCTTCAGTCATAAATGTCACAGTTGTGTATACCTATATTCACAATGAATTAAAACCATCTACACATTGCAGTACAATAGTAATTTCAATTTATAAAATTATTTCATATCTCTATATAATTATCCATATTCACGAGTGATCCAAAAATCATTGATTTCTTAATCTTCCTAAATATGATAAGTGAATGAATCTAATAATGAATTCATCCAATATTCTGATAAAAGATCTTATAAAATTTACCTCAATAATCTACTAAAATATAGTATATTTAATTATAAAAATTATGGAATTACCCAAATAATGGTGTAAGAGGGATTGTCATGGTGTAATATGTATCGAAACTCGGATACACAAATATCACCACAATTTTCCTTATTTACTCCAAAAAAAACCCCAATATTAATATATAAATTTATATATATCTTTCAATTATTAAAACATGTTGAATATTATCATAATGGAATAATCCCACTAATAATTTTTTTATCCACAAAATATATAGTTTTTTATAACATAAATATTGTTGAATAATCTTCAATTCTACTAGTGACATCAAATTTATATGATAAAGAACCAATGAAATGAAATAAACCATTATTTAATTTGTATCAATTTTACAATATAACCAACTTAACATAATTAATAGTGTTGTTCACATTCCAACATCAATAGCCAAAAAATGATATACTACTATTTCAAAAATCTATGTATATAATACTAAAAAAATAGATCATGAATACTACATTAAAATCTCAATGTGACTTTTTATATAATTCACATGTATGTATAAAACTCGTTTTATCATTGCATTACAAGGGATTCCAAAACATTGTAAACAAACCATGGAAACCTATATTTCTTTCAGTATAATATATTTCTAGTATGATATATTAATTTCATACTATGATGTATAACTATCATTTTTTTATAAATCTTCTGTGTGAAAAAATAAAAAAACATTACAATAGAAGAATCTCATGGTATATGATTGAAACAATACATCATGGTTTAGTTAATCATTATATTAAAACATTTAATTTAAGTACATGAATCTAATTCTTCACCACAATTATATAAAATCTATAATATATTTTAAACTATTTTATATTCTCTTCTAATAAACTCATACTAAACCACCAATCGTTGACCGAATTATTTTTTCTCTTTCTCGATCATAAAAGTGATAACTATGAGATATTCCAAGATTCATTTTATTCACAGAAACTTCATCAAGAGTAACATCATGATAAAACTGAAAAACATATGCATATAAATTATGTTAGTTCTTGAGAAACCCCACATCATTAATAGAATCAATATTTAACACTTTTCTATGGATCGTTCCTTGACTCCATTAGTTTGGATCATGTTTGTGGTAGATCTAGATGCCTTGGATTGATATCATTCTTGTCACGCATAAAATCTAATTTTATTAGTAACTCTAATCTATTTATCATATCCATGATATAGAATGTTATATTATAGTTTCTACCAACTTATTTTTACGTTTATTAATATATTTTAATATTCTTCTGTAGTCATACCAAAATTGATGTTGGAACTTTAATGGGTTCTTCCAATGAATCTCCATATATACCAAATAATCCACATGATTATTATAAATAAGTTAAATACTAAATTATATAATTCATGCGTATTGTATCTCCATCATCATTGGTAGGTTCAATATGAATTAAGAACATCACTATCCGATGTAGATTAGAAATTAATCATGTGAGTTCCCTAAAATAAAACCAATGGGTTTTATGATATATAATATTAGAATATAATATGAGGTAATTATAAAACCCTTTGAATATTTGGAGATGATCAAAGTAGTGGTTAAAATAATGAAATTCGATAATTAATGATAACACTGTGATATAGAACTAATTCAGCATCGTGGGAAGAGAATGGTAAATGTAAAAGGTGACATTTCAAGAAAATTCATACCTATAGTGGATAAAATTCACAAAAAAACATGGATCTAACCTAATATGTTATGTTTTAATGGATAGAAACATATGAGATTTATTTTTTTATAAGTAGTTTGGGATAATATTTTTTATTGTGTTGTTATGCTATAAATTATAATTTAATAGATAAATTAGTAAACCAATATGTAATTAGAGAATATGAAAAATTAGTGAAACATTTCTTGACAAATATATTTACCTATATTACATTGTTTATGTTAGTGTACATGATAACTAATTGATTCAAAAATTATTTGTCAAATTATTGTAATTTTTGGGGTTGATTATGTTAATGTACACTAAAAGTGTGTTCTGATAATTACATGAAGTGAGAATTAATAATACAGAGAGGGTATCAAGAAAGATACTATGAATCACGACTATATGTTATTAGATTATTCTTTGTGTTTTTATGTGAATATAGTTTTATATAAAAAGAAAACGATGATAATTATATTTTTTTTAATCCATTTATCTGTTGTTTTATGAACACCACTTGGTTTACTGAATCATCATTGATGGAATAGATTTCTAGCCTAATATTTTATATGTTTTCAATGAATTTGAAGGAAACTAACAAGATGAAATACTAGTTTTCACTATTTTTAGATGATCGTACATGATGAGTTTATTTTACAATCAACTATTCTATTTATGAAATTCATGGTTAATATAAAAAATTCATTTATGGTGGAGATTAGTGGGATTTAGTTCCCTAATATTAGTTGTGGATGTTTGGTAAAAATCTTCAGGATATGTAGATTTATGATGTGAAAATTATAATGTCCCAAACCATTATATCTTGGATAATCAATACAATTCCTTGGATATAAAAGGAATTAATATAGGTGGATTTGAAATTATGAATAATTATCTTAGAAAGATAATATTTAAATGAATTTATAGTGTTAAATTCTAATATAAAACTTAAAAAATGGGTGGAAAATTGTTATACATATTTTATATGAAGTCAGTAATGATTATTTATTCATTGGGATTGAAAAAAATTCATTGGAACCCTAGTGGAGGAATATAGATTACCAATAGATATCTTGTCGTTAAAATTTCTAACACTAAGAGTTTGGTGGTGGGTATCGATGACTCTATTTTCCATAGAAGCATCATTGAGGTCCATGAGGGTCTTAATGGTACACCATCCTTAAAATTAATTAAGATTAATTTTAGCCTTTTCAAGATAAATTTTATTTATCCTACACCTAATGTAATTTTCACAAATACCCTTGTTATCCCCTTTGTATCCTACACTAATGTTATCCTGAATTATTATTTTTACAAGATGTATTGTCCTTTAGTTTCATTATACTCCACTTGGTTAGAAGTACCATCTCCATATATTTTCAATTTATTTTCGTATTGAGCATGATTCACAATTTGTTTTTAATTTTTAAATTTTCATTAGATTCAATATTTTACGAATATTCGAAAAATAAAAATATTATGATTTATGAGATAACTCTTAATAATAAAAATGAATTACTCTTATATTGTAGTATTAATCATTTTCTCCCTTTTTATATAACATTACATCTGTTTTGTGATTATGGTGTTGGGTGAGAGAGTGTGAGGGGCCAAAATTGGGGAGGATATTGGACCTTGGTGATATTGATAGAGTGGGAATGGATTTTTAAAATAATAAATAATGTTTCAAATGTGATACACATCATTGTTAGCATATTTTGATGTTTATATTGATTTAGGGGCATTTAATAAAATTAATAATGGAAACCAAAAAGGTTTTTTGACTTTTATTTTAGAATTAAAATGTCTTATGGGTTATTAAGAAATGATGATTAATAATCTGCTAATAATGTTACTCTATCCAAGAATATTAATCATGATACTGTTTAGTGTATTTATATAAATTATTTACACTAGGGGAGGATACTATTCTACTTTTATTGAGATACTCAATATTGGCCTATCTTGAAAACATAGGTCATTGAGATTTTTTTACCATGGGTGAATTTATTAGAAAATTATTTGTGAATATTAGTTTTAGATGGATTTTTAATAATCTAGTGGAAATGGTTTCCATGGATTATGTCTTGTCAAATAGGGTTATTCATGTGATGATCATTGATCTATCAACCATTCCATGAGTGTTTACTGGTGATTTTGTGGGATAATTAGAAAGGGTGAATATCTAGACAATTAATTTATTTTTATAATTATATTACGAACATATGGAATGATGTCATGGTGATAGAGACTAAGGTCTAACGCCATATGTGTAATATCTGATAACGATTTTGAACAATGAAGGATATATACCAGGTCTATGTTCAGGTTTCAAAGTATTTGATGTATAATGATAAATGGGTGATTAGTTGAGGGATAAATATATGGTAGTTTATTTCCATGAATGTTATTATTTCCTAGACATTATTTTTATATGTGATGAATTTCTTTCAATTTGAAATATACTCTTACATCATATATCTCCAATGCACAATTTTACAACTGACCATAAAGCATTTTTTCTCTTTCCCATTCTCAACTAAAATAGCATTTTAAAATCATGACCCACAATTTATTCTGATACAAATATAATTTTTAAAAATTAAACCCTCGTGAATTCATTATGTAATAATCCATGTGACTTACAACATGATTTCCAAAAAAAATTTAAACTCATTTTGTCTTCAAATTCCTCAGACACCAAAAAACCGATGGATGTTATTTAACATATCCATATTATCTTATAATTTAATCTATTATAATTTTCAATTATTAATTTCTATTTTGGACAATGAACTATATTTTTTACGGTGTAATTAAGTGGTCACAATACAATATAGAAATATATTTAGAAACGAATCATGGTAAAATATTAAAACATTATATAGTGGAGTTATCCAATATAAAATTTCATTGATCCTTATCATGTAAATGATACTAATTATTATTCACTATTATATATAATCAATAATATATTTTAATTTTTATTATGATTCATTTTAATACAATCAAATGAATCCAATGACATTGAGTCTAAATATTAATTATATTTATATACCATAAAGGGATAATCATATGATATAATAAGTTCCATATCACTCACAAGGATATATATATCAACCCAAGATTTTCATGCATTGATATTACATTTTTTTGAGTAATTTTCATTAAATTTCATTTACACATTCTTGAGTACTAAAATTGTACATTGCCTCATTTAAATATGGAATCATAAACACAGGTCCATAAGTGAGCTACATCTTCTCCCACTATGTTCATCACAACTAGATCCTTTCAAAGATATATCATACATAATAAATATCTTCATATAACATGGAAATAAATCCTAAGAAATGGTTACCTCAAACACAAATTTAGTGAAAACAATGGAGATACAAAAGAATAACATTAATATAAGGGCACACGAACATTATAAAAAATTTCTAACACCATACCTTCCATAAGAATTGTAATAATATTTAGTCTTGAAATAAATATTGGAAGTACATAAGATACAAATCGTAAGGGAATCAAATCAAATGATCCATAAGAGAATAACATTGTCATACGACATGGTATTTGGTGAATACACATAAGAATAGAAAATAATTTACATTTTATTCAAGGATCACATAAAAGGACATGGTATCATAAAAAGTCCTTAATGAAAAAAGTTAAATCCTCATTCCATTACGGTCTAACATAACTATGATCAATCTATATTGTAATATGGTATTACTGAATTGGATCCACTTGTTAATTCAATCCCTCCTTACTAAACTGGTATTACCCCCTATTCTAGTCCTGTCTACCAGATGAGAAATAAATCTTTACCCAATTCAATGGATTGGGATATTGGTCCCACCATCATTATTATATTACATAACCTCTATATATTGTTATAATGTAACCATTAACTCATAATTAAAATCATACATATTTGTTTATCATGATCATAAAACACTCATAATCTCACAACCAATGAAATATAAAAGATTTCATTAACATTGAGATATATAATAACCTATGAAAAATTTGTTTGTTTCAAAATCATTTCATCATTTCATCATTTCCCCAATTCATAATCTAGAAAAAGAAGTCGGATTCAGAATAATATTATCATTGTATAACATGTGTATGATATACAAGATTCAGAAAAATTATAACATCAATGAACAAACAATTCATAGAATGAATATGAATTTTATCCTTGGATCATATCCCCATTTAGTAATAGGTATCACTAATAGTAGTCCTCTTGGATGGAATATAATTTCTAATTATCATCAAAAACATATGAAAAATATCATTTCTTCATTAAAAAAGTAATTTAAACAAAAAACATTTTAAAGAACCAATTCATTTAAAAAAAAAAAATTAAAAAGGCAGCTTAAAATAATATAATACCCATAATAATGGTATGTTTCGATTATTTTATACACATTGAAATAAATATTCCTTTCACATTTTTGATAAAATCCAAATGGGAATTTTTTGGAACATGATATAAATATTACATACAATGGTTTTTTTAATATAAATACATGGTTAAAATATATTTTAATTATATAAATAATACAAAATATAATTTTTTAAAATCTTTTTTTTAAAAATGTTTTGAAAGAAATCATATTATCAATTAAAGAGAGTTATAATGTCATATTTTCATTAAAACATTTTGTTAATAATTTTAATTACCAATGAGTAGAAAATTGGTATTATTACTTGAATATATCAAGAATAACTAGAGGATATGAAAATTTATTAGAATTATTGAGAGGTATATCATGATATTTCAACATTGGATTCTTAATATTAACCACTCCCGTTTAATTGAGAAATTGTAATATAAAATCCCTACATTATAGTAACATTAAGTCTTAATACCTATAAAGAAGAAACAAAAAATTAAAATTAAAAAATCATGAATATTAATAAATTCATGTTATTATATTTCAATGGAGTTGTGTACAAACCTTGTGAAGGAATATAGGTTCATAAAAAGTCATATGTCGTAAATAATGACAATTGAAACAAAATACCTAACATCATTGGTTACATTTTAAACATAAAACCCATGAAAGAGTGATCCTCAAATGAATATTTGAATACCCAAAAATATGTGATATTAATAATTAAATAAAATAATGAGCAGTATATTTCTCACATAAATAGAATAGGTTGTCAATATGTCACGTGTCTCAAAGATGTAAATTGTGAGACATAAATCTGTTACCTTAAGTATTGAATTTCTTCACACATGTTCAATCCTCGAGAAAAAATATAATTTTATTATAAAAAAATTATATAAAGCTATATATATATATATCATACCATATATAATTTTATTATGACCATTATCACATATTTTATAATTATTCTTTTTAAAATTCACGTTTTGGGCAATAACTACATTGATTTCCGTGTATGTTTTAACTTGTTTTTTTGGTTCTATTACAAAGATCATGGTTTGATATTAGAGAATTAAAAAATAATTATATATATTAGTTATATTAAGTGTATATCTATTTATTTTTATCCTTAAAGTTTAGTGTTAGTAAATTAAATACATAGTTTATTGAGACGTTAGGTCGTACATATGCATGAAAAATATTTGGATTTTTCATATTTGATCAAAAATGAAAAGTGAATAATACATATTATAATTATATAACTATTTTTTGTATTATATATCACATATTTTTTTTAAACCTATCTTTAATACCTTCCATGGAAACAGTGACCGAATCACAACGCTTCGTGGGGCGGTAGTCAACCGAACACAAGAATGACATTATCATATTCCCAATAAACATAGGGTATAATGGTTGGAGTGATATAATTTTTTTAATCATATTAAAATAATAAATATAATATATAAATATTAAATCCATATTTATGACCATAATATACCGGTGGTAATGGAACATCAAATGACATCAGTTCATAAGGCAGTAGTCTATTCTACAAGTAAACAACCATTTCATAACACATTTTATGGAACAATATATGGATGAACATAATTAAATAAAAATATAATTATAATTATATGGGATATAAATATTATTTATGTAATCATGGTATAAAAAAAATTTAATTGTGTGGATGTAGAAGGGAAATAGAAATATTCATTGACAAACATTACCTCTTCTTTGGGTATCCTCCTTTGGAATGCACAAAATCCTTCCTAGGATGTTTTCATATCATAATTAAATACTACAAGATTACACAAGGTATTTTGAAAATTGATTGGTCAGGTATTGGATAAAACAAATTGTTTTTATGATTTCAATAAGAGAGTATATGGGGTGTCCATTTATACGCGGGGAGATGACACACTTGATATTTTTGAAAAGAATCGCGTGGTCTGAAATTTTACAGATGTAAAAAGGGTAAAAATAGGATACATTATCAAACAATATAGGTTTAATGGTCTATATAATATCATAAAATATTGTTTATAAAAGTTTATAGGTCATTTTTACCATTATCTTTTTAGTTTCACCCATTATTAATGTGACGACCCGTCCTCGGGGCCCGTGTCGTGACTACCCCAAGCCCGCCTTCCATAGGCCAGGGGCTGGAGACTAGAACTAAGGCGTAAATCCCGGTAAAGGGAAGGCATTGCCTTTTTAAAGTAAACAAGCACCAAAGAGTAAGCAAGCGGAAAAAGTAAACACTAAGTAAAAACTGGTACAACAGTAACTTCGGAAAAGTAAAGGGGGCCGGAAATACACGCCCAACTGTAAAGTACAACTAAAAGGGGAAAAACAGCAACTGAAAGGAAAATCCACAGCGTCGAGCCGTCCTTTGGAAGTCCCACATGATGGTTGAGTACAGATAGCCTCCACAGCTCCTCGGGTCTAGCCGACCGCTCCGAGTACGTCCCGCCTAGTGGTCCACCTCCAGGTATCGTCCTGCTCTGCAAGCCTCCACCACGATCAACGTTATCCGTCGTCTGTAACCAACACAACGAAGTGCGGGCATAGCCCATGCAGAGGTGAGTATAAGCTACTCATTAGGGACTCCGAGACCCCCGAAGGTCTCCCAGAATCCACAAAGGATAATCACAATGTAACATCCGATACTACTTAGGTATATGCCCATACATATACCTAAGTCATCAATTCTCGATCGGCTCCAAAATCCGAGCCCAAGCACAAACCAGTCCACACAGGAAAGAAAAACGTAAATCCACACATGATAGCACAACACAATCCACAATGGAAAGCCAAATGTAATCCACATAGGATAGCACAACACAATCCACAAATGAGAGTAAAAAGAATTCAGCTCACACAGGTATACTTCTTCGAATGACGATAGAGATGATCACTGATCCATATAAGTCGCCTGACCCACAATGGATCGATAGGTACTAACCCCCTCAATGAAAGAAAAAGGATCTGACCCACAAAGGACTGATAGGTAACTAACCCCCGCAAAGACCCACAGAGGATCGGGCCCACACAGGACCTATAGGCGCTGGCCCACACAGGACAGCTGAGCGCTGACCCACACAGGATCGGACCCACACAGGATCGGTAGCACTGACCCACAAAATATGGATGAGTGTTGTACTCGTCGCCGTCAAAACCACTGAGGATCTCCGCACAGTCGTCGTCGTCACAGTAGCAGTCACAGCCAGCTCTAGGGTTCCCGCACACAACAAGCTCGTTCGGGAGGGTCCGCTCCACGAGCCGAGAGGCTGATACATCAACTGACACATAGTCCAGAGTTGATGTATCCAAATGTTCTGTAGCGTCAACAGGAACTCAACGTCGCAGACGGCGTGTCAATCGGACGCCCGGTCTGAGAGTTATTGGCTTTTTCGTCCCAAGGGCCCGGTTGGTTTTTAAGGAAAAACCAACCCGACCATACTCCACCTGCATCCAAACCTCGGGCGGAGTATGCGAAAAGATCCTTCTCACTTAGAGGAATCCAACAAAGTCGACGGCACATCAATCAGACGTCCGAAGCTCAAGATATGAGCGTTTCCGCTCCGAGGGCCCGGTTGGTATCGTGTACGAACCAAACCGGCCGAACCCAAAGGATTCCAAAACCTTGAGTACGATATACCGAAACGACCGTCTCGATCAAAGGATCGCATAGTTGCTGACGACGCGTCGTTCAGAGGCCCGTAGCTCATGTTATGAGAAAAAGACCGAAAATGTCCGGAGACGGGGTGTCTTGTCCCGGACCGACCCTGCCCAACCCCCTGGGTCGGCCCGGCCCGATCAGGGCGCCACCCAGCCGGTGGGTCGGCTTGGCCCGTCTCGGCTCAGCCGAGCGGCCAAGCGAGCGGAGTCCGGGGGCGGGGGCGCACTTACCGAGCGTTTGAACACCACGGCCCCCCTACGCAGAGGCCGCCCTGGTCAGCGGACGTGGCATTGTCGTGTCCCATGAGCGCCGGACCCGCGCGGCCGCGGGTCCGCTGGTGCCGCCGCCACCGCGACATCATCCGCGGTGACCCGCGCCGCCGGTGTGTTCCGCGGACCACCGGAGTTTCTCCGGTGGTCCGATCTCGTTTCCGTCTGCGCCGTAACTCCTCCTGGGTCCCGTACTTCACTGCGGAAACAACAAATCACCTCTGCGGGATGTTTTGTCGTCACCCGCCAATCCGCACATCAACGAAGAACTACGGAGGGTTGTCGGACCGTGTTTGTTTTTCCTGCACCCTCCGCGTTAGGTGATAACAATCGGGAAGAAATAATCCACACATGGAAAACAATATAATATACAATTTTAATAAATTAAAATTGATCTTGATTCAGGTTCTTTGTTTTTAGGAGGAAACAACCACGGAAATATAAATTATTTTACAAACAAACCCCTACTTCGTCGTAGTCATCGAGTGTGCATTCTTCGCGGAATTGATCTTCGCAGAAGGAGGGGACTGTCGCGTCGTAGATGGGCGTCGCGTCGTCGAACTCTGAGGTTCAAGAACATGTTGATTTAATTATATTAATTAAATCCATGATGTTGGTATAACCCACAAAGAGATTTAAAATAAGAAACCCGAAATCTCATACCTCAAGCAGTTGGTGATCGAAGATCATTGCGGGGAAGAATGTCTCGGAAGAAGCGTCGTCAATCTCTGAGGGTGACGACGTTCATCGCGTTCTTCACGTTCTTCACGAATGAGGATGAAGGCACAAAATTTCTGTCTAAAGCCTCTCAACGAGAAATCCTCAAGAAGTCATGCGTTGGTCTTATTTTATTATTATGCCAACAGATTGTAAACAGGTTATGAAACGATTAAATTAATTCATAGAATTAATTCAACGAATAAAACCTCCCAATTAATTGGTGCGTTGAGCAATTTAGAAAACGCGTCAGTTGACTTTCATAATGACTAGTTTTCACGGGGGCGTTACATAGCGGAAAAAAAACGGTGGGGATCGTGCGGGCCCCACCTCACAAATATCCTACCAAGAGGTTAGGATATTTTTGAATAGCACCATATCCGCATCAACTCAGCTTAAGCAGCTTTAAGTGGCTTTCAGGTGGCTTTAAGTGAAATAAACTAATGTTTGTCGTACCAATTATTTTATTTCTTAACTTTAAGCCCAAAAATTTAAAACCACACCCGAGCAAACGCAGCTCCGGAAGAGGAGTTTCTAAGCAAATATCGGCGTTGTGATTCCATCGGTGCCCTCAGAATTCGATTCTGAGCACCGGTTCAGAAGTTAGAAAAACCTGCTCGTTCGTTCAGTGAACGTACTCGAGCCAAACTTCAAAACATGATTCCGGGCACACCGGGCCTCGGAATCACGTGCCGTCAGAAACTAAGTTCTTGTAAAATTTCAAAGAAAATTAAGAAAAAAAATTTCCTTGAAATTTATGGGTCTTTACACTTAATCCCAATTTTACCATCACTATTGTGTTTAGTTTTTATTTCATTCACAATTCATTTTGGTAAAAACATTATGTTGATATTATTATAAATTATAAAATATTATGATCCTAAATATGGAATCTATTTTTAAAAAATATTTTCCTATATTATGTGAAAATTAATTTAAAATTAATCCCACAGACACGATTACAAAGCATGCTTTTTAAACCAAATGATAAAAAGAATAAAAAGATGTTATATACAATATAAATTTTAAAATAAATAAAATTAAATAAATATCATTAATGGATTTATAATTTAACTAATTTAATATTAAAATAAATTTATAATATAATTTAACTTCATAAATAAATTAAACTAAAATAAATTTTTTAATTAAAATTCATTATATTAAAACAATATCTAATGAGCGGTTTCTGGATGTTGTATTGTTCATTTGGCCATCAAAAGAAATGTATATGGTATAGTTAGATTGGGAGTAATATCCATTTATGTTTTCCCCTCAACCTAATGAAAAATGGGATTACTAAAAAATTTAAAAAAACATGGGCCATATTTTTTCAGGTACACCGTATTTATCAGTATTTATAAAAAAATGATGCATTTAATAAAAATCATAAAAATTACCCCTATGGTAATTTTTATTTTATTAATTAAAATATTTACTTTTATTTTATCTTTTAATAATATATATTTTTTAAAAATTAATTTCATTATTTTTCACAATAATAAATAATTGTTTTTCTAATACATTTTTGAAACATAAAAATTCATTACCGAAAATTGAGTGTTTTTTATCAATATATTTTTTATATAAAAAATAATTATGCATAATATTTAAAATTATTTATAAAAATTTATATAAATAATTTTATCTACGTAGTTTTAATTATCATATTTAAATTAGTGAAATAATAATATATAATGGTTTTGTTAAAAATCAATGGTACGTGTAACACAAAATAAGCCAGTTTAGTGGGTAAAATAAAATATAAAATTGATTAAATATATTTTGAAAATAATTTCACAAAATAATATGGTGTTAACATATACACACATAATTAATTTCTTCCTTGAAATTCATTACTTTGGTATCAATAAATGATGATTCTTATTCCCCATTACATCCTCATGTTCCCATGTAGAATCTTCATATTGGTGGTTTTTCAAAAAAAATGGAAATATTAGTTGTATTAATGTTTAGAGCCTTATCTAATTGATAAAGAATTTATAATGATTATTCCTTCTGTTAAATATTATTCTCCATCGATACACTCATTGATTTCAGTAAATGTGATGGATTAGGTATGCACTTTCTCTAGTGTGGTGCATGGAACACATCGTGAACCTAAGAGAGGATTTGGTGGAGGTTACAAAGGATATGATACAATGTCGATATGATCATGTATTTTAATGGGACCAATATATTCAGGTAATATTTTTCCCTCTATATTTCTATGGATAAATTTGTAGAAAGTCCGTCTTATTATCATTAAATTCTAGATAGCATCAATGATTATCAGCAAAAAATTTCAATAATTTTTTTTTTCTATAAGTGTTGTTGAGTGGCTCCAACTTTATATTCCATCCCCTTATCATTCATAGGTCCGAATATATTTCATTCTATAACATCATGTTTTTATGAGGGCGTTTTATAATTTATTGAATAAAGGGATTCATAAGGATCCGTAATAAAGCTCAAGTGAATGCTATTGTTGCAACTGAAAAATGACGAGGTTTTTCATCCCAAACACTATTGAAATCCAATGAACAATATTTTATAATATCATACATGGTCTTAATTATTACCCCATAATGAAAATATATCTACAGATGACACACAATTCTACAAAACAACATTGTATCATTATCTTGCTAATGGATTTTACAAAAGAATGAGGTAAACTCCAAATTATGATAAAATAATGTTTAATATCATACACCATCCAATCGTACCTTTTTTTAATATATATTCTAAAAGGAATATACAAGGATAAATTTTATATTATGGTAATTATGTGTATTTAATTAATAAGGAATCTGACCATAACCTATAATTATCTCAACATCATGAAAATTAAAAAATAAATGATACCAGTAACTTTAATCAGTTTTCCACAATGGGTAATGTATTTATGTATCGAATAACTATTACACTATATAAAAAACCAAATGGTTTCCTTTACATAAATCTCCCTTAATATATTAGTAATCCTGATAATGTTACATGACATAATACCTCAAAATGGGTTTCAATGAATTTCAAATTAAGATCAACCATAAAATAAAAAACCCATGTTGGTATCCATCACTCTAACGTTAATATTACATGGATACATTTACACAATCAAAAGTTAATTCACCCTTTATTCCTTATGTGAACTGTCATGTTATGAAAAAAATTTGTTGAATGGTTGGTTTCATCCTTGTATTGATAGAAGATGAAATGTGAATAAAATATTCTATAAGTCATGTAGATGGGGATAATAAATTCAAATTTTACAATATGATTTTCATAAGGATATTTCATTCACAATAAAACATGAAAATACCAACTAAGAAAGGGAGGATATGTGTGCCCTTAATTATCAGGATTCACTTCATCCATTAGGATTGCATAATATTTCCATTTTTCTTTTTATAGGTTTTTATGGCTCATCATCTATATTAGCCCTTTGATTGGGGAGTTCATTCACATAATTCCCATACTCCCTATCATTTGAAATAATATTGTGTGGGTGGTTCATTTTCTGCATCTTTATCTCAATTAAAAATTGAATATAACATCTTCCCATTACATCAGTAATCAATTTCCTAACGACTTTCCATTCAACAAATAAAAACATTACTAGTTCCCTTAAGGAACATTCATCAATGTTTCTTTCAACACATTGAACATAAAGGAATGAAATTATTCATCTCTGTCTAGGTTTTTATATTTTAAACTGAACTACACATTTGTTTTCCCATAATAACCAAGACATCGGTACATAACTCCAACCAACATGTCCATATTGATATCATATAGAATAATGTATTCATTGTTACTTAAGTATTGCATTAACCAAATGTTTTGTTAATGGAAGCCCCTTCAGAAAATTATAACTTATAATATAATCACATTAGGAAGAATAATGGCATATAATGATTCAAAATACTATGTGATCATTAAACATAATTTTCCACTTCAATGTTTTGAATTTAAATAATCTGACATACACGTTTGGATCAGTTTGATTTTTTGGATTCTGAAAAGAGAAACATAATTTTTGGTGAATAGTAACATACCCTTATAAATAACAATGTTACCCTCATAAAAAGTAATATATCTTTATAAATATTATTCTAGAATATGATAATATATATGTATGACTTAGTTGAAATCACGATGTACCTATGTTCTGGAATAAGTAAACAAATGATTTAAAAAACAATATTTTATCAAGAAAATTATAATTTTAATTAAATATTCAATTAATCATAGATAGAATTTTATTTTTGAAAGATGTAAATCATTTTTTGATTCTAAAAATCAATAATTGTTTGGGGAAAAATTTGGAATTTTTCTGAAATACATGATGTTTTGATGAATAATAAAATACCATAATTTACAAAAGAATCTAAATATACTAATTATAGATTCATGTATGATGTTATTCTGATTTAATCCCAATTGGATTATATTAACATGATAATAATACTATAATTAGTCTTTTAATACTCAAAATTAGTTGTCTGGTGGAGATATAATAAATTAATGAATTTAATATGGGGAAATCCACACTTTCCTCTACTCTAAATACCACCCTTAACACCCTCATTTCCTCACACCTATCAAGATTCAATCAATGTCTAGAAAATGAAAAAGAATCCTCACTATCGCCTCCCACACATCAATGGGCTTCTGGTCTCATCAAATGACTAGGATTAGCTTCATTAAGGTGGATCTCAAGAGGAGGACTCAAGAGGTAATTCCTCTCTATCTATTTTCCATTTAATTGTTTTTCAATTTCAATTTTATTTTATAATATCTATCGACCAATTCTCATTAACATGGTTTGTTAAATCCACTATTATAAATATACTTTAATTTTATGTTACTAATAGTATATTATATCATCTGGCCCCTTCTCCTATGATTTTTATTTTATAAAAGAAATGTTGTCCGTGAGGTGTTAACTTATCACCTTCATGAATGACGTGGTTCCAATTTATTTTCTATTTATACAAACAGATATTGTCATGAAACCATTTTTATTGTTAAATGAGAATATTTTTTAGATATTATATCGCATCTACTATCATGTATCTAAGAAATTTACATATTACTTAATTATTAAACAAAACACATTCGTTAGGGTCGAAAAACCGCCATAATTAACCCAAACAATCATCATTTACCTATTATCTAATGATGCATCAACATGATATATAATATATTTTAAACTCCTGGAATATCGTTAATAAAACGAAATATCAATTTTTAATGCTTATCCATGTTCTATAGGAACTTCCCTTTAAGAATACATGTGAATCACTTAAGAAAACCATAAAAATGAACTTTCTAGAACAATGTTTTTAAAACCCTATAACACATCCTAAAGCCCCTAAAATAACTTAATTAAACCACAGTTAACCATATTAATGTACACAAGGTTCTGGAATTTTTCATTAATGAATCTAATATGGTTATACTAAAAATTAACGTGAACAAGAAATTCAGATACATAGTAAGGAAAAATTCTAGAACCCAACTTACTTTCTTCGGGTTCTCCCTCTTTCACTCCATTTTTGGTATGTTCACTCCTTAAAAAGTATTTTTTTTATCATTATATTACCTTTTATGGGATATACATGTTTTCCGCTGGAGTTTATGTCAAACTAATGTTTGCTAAAATAACTCTTCTTTCAAAAAAACACTTTTTATTTCTCACTAATGGTTGATGGTTATTGTATCAAGTATTTTATTCCCACTTTTTTTTGGGAACCCATATTTTAAGAATGTTTTATTATGATATGAAGTCTATTTATTTACAAGGGTTTTCTTTGTTCATTTTTGATGTATTTTCTATGCGTCATCCATGATAATGATAATGTTATGATATGACGGGTGTGCCAGGAATTATATAGCACAATATGAATGTTTGAATGTGACAGGTGCACCTGATATTATACAACGCTCCAATGCATTAGGTAAAGTGATTAATCTCAAGAGTTAAAGTGAAATGATATTTGAACAATATTCTATGTTATTCACAAGTATTTTTGGTAGTTAACAACTAATAGATGATGTTTTACTTTTATGAATTGCCACATTTGAAGCCTTCTATTCATGATTCCTCTCATGTTTATGATCCTTTGACAAGGTTATGATTTTGATCAAACATTTTTATATTGTTTTTATGTAACCTATTACTAGGATTTTATTTCACCACTATTAAGGTATATCCAAATGTGACTGTATGTACTAAGGAGAGGTCATGTGCCAATAAAAAGCTTAGAAAAATTAATTAAATGAATGTTTAATTTTGATGTTGTAAATTTTATGTATTGTCCTAGTTTTCCCAAGACACTAAACATATATATCCTTATGATGTAATACTATTATGTTGCTTATCTTTATAATTATGTAATAGTAATTTTTAAAAAGTAGGTGTCTCTATAGTTAGTATTAGAAGCAAGGTTTAGTTAATTTGGGAAATAGTATTAGTGAACCCTAGAGAAAACCTCTTGAATAAGACTAAGTACATATATGAACTAAATAATATTTACATAGAAATCACAAAAGTTATGATTTTAGTAAAATATATACAAATAAATAAGTTATTGAATACTTTTTAGGTTATTTTTTTTCTCATTATCTATATTTTGAAAATTGTGGGATCCCAGAGAAACCAGGCCGACAACTCGTGCGAGGGCCAATGCCATGATTTTCCAAACGATATCCCCAATGCTTTGGGAGGTGGAGTTAAAAACAAAATATAAATTCATACCCAAATATCTGAGGTTATGAACAATAACTAAAATAATAGGTAATATCCTCCATCACCAAAGAGAGAGAAACTGACTATCGAGTGTTTTATGCAGAAACGACCATCAACACTTAGTGGATATTCTGATCCACTCTTTTCAGAACAATGGGCCAACTCAATGGAAAATAAATTTTTTGTACTTCACTATTTTGAGATAGAGAATTTCATTGTAGTTTTTTATCTTCTATTTTGAGAGGCTTATCAATTATGGGAATTGATTAAGAACACCATGGAACGAGACGAAATTAAAGAGATAGAATGGGAAGACTTTAATATAATGTTTCTTAACTAACATTTCCCATGAAATCTTTGAAAAAATATAGATATATAATTCTTTGATCTCAAGAAAAAGTGGGAGAATATGTCACAACCTATGAAAAAAATTTCACCAGGCATGAATGGAACTCTTCAGGTTTTGTTATAATCAGCAATTGAAAAATAGATATATTCATTAGTGGATTAAAACCAAAACCTTCAAAGGGATATTTCTATTTGAGACTGTGGAAGATATGAAGATGTTTGTAGATTTTCACATAAATTAGAGATACAGTTTGAAATTGGTCCCATGACTATGGTGATAAGAACTGAATGTTGGCGTTTCTAGTCAGAGGATTTATTCATAAATGTGGGCAGAAAACACAATGACCCACATGCCAAGAATGTGGGAAGCTGCTTCATTGAAATTGCATCAAAAGGATGGGTAAATTCTGAATTTGTGGGAAATAATTCAACCAAGATCAATATTGTTTAATAGAAAAGATAATGAAAGAGAATAAGTTGAAAGAAAGGGGAAAACCACCCATGGTTTGATGATATTACTATAGGAAGAAAGGGCATGATGCAAGCTTGTGCACTAAACCTTGAGTCCCTTAGGATAATCAGTTTCATCAACCACCAAATCAAAATGAACTAGGGAATGCTTATGCCATCACTATAGAAGAAATGGATAAAGATAATGATGTTGTATAAGGTACACTTCCTATTCACTCAAGAATGGAAAACATCTTATTTTATTTTTGTTATACATATTCAATTTTATCTTGCATGATTTCTAGAACTATAGAATCAAATCCTCGAATCCTTGATGTATGTATAACTATAAAAAAATTGGTGAAGTCATTTCAACCTATGTGTTCGACTCTTCTCCTATTGTCATATATGGGAATATTTTTCTTGCGAATCTCATATTACTTCTTTTGCTAGAATTCAACTCTATAATGGGAATGCATTGGATCTCGATATATAGAGAATGTATCAAATGTCAGGAAAAATAAATATCTTTTCATTGTCTGATCCATCCCATGATACTATACAAAATCATGTAACATCGTGAATATTATTTGAAAAATCCTTCAACACTGTGGGTTTTTATTCCCAATGAAGAAGCATACTTATCACAAATGGTTGAGTCCACGGAAAGTTCCAACCTTGCCTAAATTCACATCATGAAGGGAATAAAAGATGAATTTCCCAACGATTTACTCAGACATCCCATGGATCGTGAGGTGGTGTTCTAAATACAACTCATACCCAGAGCTACTCCTATCAAAATGTATCCTTATAGTATGGATCCTATAGAACTGGTTGAGTCAAAGAATAAGCTGAAAGAGAATTTTGAAAAAGGTTTCATATGCCCTAGTTCATCACCTTGTGGTGAACTGATTCTCTTTGTGACGAAGAAGGATAGAACAATACGACTATGTATTGACTATCAGGAACTCAACAAGATCACAATAAAGAAAATGTATCTACTTCCAGGGATTATTGACTTGTTCAACCAGTTAAGAGGATCACAATATTTCTCAAGGGTGGATATTCATTCTGGATATCATCATATTAATGTAAAGAGGGAATATATTCAGATGACTGCCCTCCGTATAAGGTATGGGCACGATGAGTTTCTAGTGATGCCCTTCAGACTTACAAATACCCCTTCAATATTCATAGATTTGACTAATAGAGTCATTAGAGAGTACTTTGAGAAATTTTTTGTAGTTTTTATCTATGATATTATCATCTACTCCAAGATCAAGGAGGAACATGAAAAACATCTAATACATGTGTTGGAATCATTGATAAAGGTGAGGATGAACACCATGTTCCACATGTGTGACTTTGTGATGAAGCAAGTCACATTCTTTGGAAATGTGATCAAAATTGAGGGAATTTTTGTGGACCCTTCTAAAAAAAAGGTGATTGAGGAATGGCCCATTCCCTCTAGTGTCACATAAATATGTAGTTTTTTTTTAAAATAGTTTCTACTTACATTTTATGAGAAATATCCCACAATTTTTAAGCCCTCTAACTAAGTTAACAGGGAAGGGGGTAAACTAGGTTTGGATTGAAGAATGTGAGGGAAGCTTCAAGGAGAAAAATAGAAGGCTGATCGCTACACCTGTACTCACACTCCCAAAAAGTGGAGATTGTTTTGTGATATACAATGATTCTTAAATGAAATTATTGGGTTTTACGCTCAAGAAAAAGGATAACGTGATAGTCTACGCATCACAAATGTTTATGATCCATTAGAATAACTACCCAACACGTTATTTAATGTTTGGAGCCATGATTTTTCCCTAGAAATGTGGAGGCACTACCTTTATAGTGGGAATTGTGACATATACACTGACTACATAATCCAAATGTATATATTAACATAGTAGAAGCTCAACATTCGTAAAGGATATGGTTAGAGAAAATCAAAGATTATGATTTCTCTATTCACTATCATCAGGGAATGGAGAACAAGGAAGATGAGTCTCTATGTTAAAAATAACATGATACTCTATGCATGTTACGAATTGAGAAATACTATATCTTCATTAATATGTAATGTATGCATTTTGAAATCATAAGGTCCTTGGATAAATCCTAAATTTCCAAAATGATTGTGAAACCATCAATAGAAGATATTATTAAAGAGGCACAATGGGATTTACTAGAATTATAGAGGAAGGTGGTTGAAATAAATGAAGGGAAGCTGTAGGAGATCCAAATCAATGAGGAAGGGGTGATTCAGTTTGGAACATGGAAATGAGTGCCTTCATCACCTGGGTAAAGAATGAGGTAATGTACAATGAACATATATCTACATTCTCTATCCATCCAGGTAGCACCAAGATGTACCGAGATCATGGAGAACACTTCTAGTTGGATAACATGAAGAAAGAGATTGTGGAATATATATCAAGGTTTTTTGTATGTAAGAAATTTAAATCAGAGACAAAAAATGTTAATTGGATGATTCCACCATTGCCTATAAAGATGGAGAAATAAGAGAATGTTACTATAGACATTGTAATGGGTCTCTCGAAGATGCATGATGGATATAATGCGATATAGGTTGTGGTTGACCAAATCACAAAGACTTCAAATTTTATTGTAATTCAGGAAGACCTCTCTCTTGAACAACTAGAAAAGATATAAGTGAAGGCTGTGGTGAGAATAAATGGGTTTCTACTCGTAATAGTCTCTGATCGTGATCCGTGGTTCACATCTAAATTCTTGGGGATCCTTCAATATGATTTGAGTTCTGAATTAAATTTCAGAATGGCCTCTTACCCCCGAACTGATGGCTAATTTGAAATGACTATTCTGATGCATTAATATATGCAATGAGCTTGAGCTCTTGAATTCAAAGGTTTATGAAATCAACATCTCACATTGGATGATTTATCAAACCCAAAAAGCTTCCACTCGATTATTCAAGTGGCTCCATATGATACATTATATGGAAAGCGATGTAGAACTCCAACTAGTTGGGATGAAGATAGGGAAAGAAAGATACATGGACATTTTATTATGCAAGATATGACAGAGAAGGATCAAGCCATCCAAAAATACATCAAAGCTACTCAGAGCCTAGAAAATAGGTTTGCTGATAACCGTCGAAAGGACATGGAGTTCAACATTGGATATAAAGTCTTCCTTCGAATAACCCCAATTAAGAGAGTCAAGAAATCTGGATGAAAAGTGAAGCTAAGACCAAGGTACATTGGCCCCTTTGAGATCATTGGTATTATAGGAGCCATGGATTATCAGTTTTCACATCCACTTAATATGGATCAATTTCATGATATGTTTCATGTATTACTCATGAAGAAGTACATACCAAATCCATCACAAGTACTTAACATAGATGTGGTAGATCTGGAAAATGATCTCTCTTATGAGGAGCATCTAGTGATGATTCTGGACTAGAGGGATAAGGTTTTAAAAAACAAGAAAATCCAACTTGTCGATGTTCTATGAATGAACCATATGCTTGATAATCTACTTGTGAACCTAAGGAGGAGATGAAGGATATTTACACTCACATTTTTATGTAAAAATAAATTTTGAGGGTGCAATTTCATAAGGGGGAAGAATACAACGACCCAATGGTTTCTCAATGGAAACGCCTTATTATTATTATATCATATAGTAAAGTATATTTTTTAATAACAATAACATATCATGATACTAAATTTTATTTGATCACTAAACATAATTTTTACACTTATATGTTTTGAATTTCCAAAATCTGATAGACACGGTTGTGATCAGTAATATGTTTAGAGTCCGATACGACAAACATAATTATTGATGATTAGTAACATACCATAATAAATATTAATGTTCCCCTCATGAATAGTAATATACCTTTATGAATAGTAACATCACCTATGATAGTATATATGTATGATTTAATTGAAATTATGATGTACATATGATTTGAATATGTTAATTTTTTTTTAAAACTCTATTTTTCATGTAAATTATAATTTTAATTAAAAAAAGTAATTATATTAAGAATTTAATTTTGAAAAATGGACTTCATTTTTGGATTCTACACATTGAAAAATGGTTAGGCTCAATTTTGGGATTTTTCTAAAATGTGTGAAATTTTTATGAATAGTGAAATAACATAATATACAAAATAAGCTAAATACACTAATTATAAGGTCATGTATGATGTTATGATGATGTAAGCCCAATATTTTTGGATTCACATGATATAATTACAGTAATTAGTCAAGGAAGACTCATTGTTACTTTTCTTATTTAGAAATAATAATGTAATGAATTTAAAATTGAGAAGTCCCCTCTCCCCTCCATTATATATACAAACCTTCACATTGTCATTTACTTGCACCTCTCAAGCATTATGAATTGTCTAAAATTTTCCCAAGAATCTTCCATAGCCCCTCTTTAAGTCTAATAGCTTCTATTATCACCATTATACCAATCCAAGGTTTCTTATGGAGGACCTCAAGATGAGGATTCAAGAGGTAATTCCTCTCTCTCTATTTTTTCTTCAAATTCCTTTCAAATTCAAGTTCATTTCTTAATATATCCCCACCAATACTCATCCAAATGGTATAGTAAATACGATATTATAAATATAATGGAATATTATTATACCAATGGGAGATTATATCATCCAACCCCCTTCTCCTCTTCTTTTTTATTTTATAAAATAGAATGTTGTTCGTGAGGTGTTAATTTATCACCATCAATAACATCGTGTTTTATTTATTTTTTCGATTTATACCTACATATATGTTCATGATACCATTTTTATTGTTGAACTAGAATATTTTAGATTTATTATATACTAGTTAATGTTTTGGATCTAACATTTTTACATATTACTATCTTATTAAACATAACATGTTCGTTGTGGTCGAAAACCACCCTAATTACCCCAAACAATCATCATTTAATTCATATATAATTATTCATACACATGGTATATAATATAATTTAAACTCCTATAATATCAGTAATAACATTAAAGATCTATTATGGTGGTTTATCCATGTTCTACGTGAACTTCAATTTATGAATACAAGGGAGTTGTTTAGAAAACCATAAAAATGAACATTTAAGAACAATGTTTTTAAACTCAATAACTCATCCCAATGCCTATAAAATATCATAATGAAATCATAATTTACCATATTAATGGAAAAATGGTTCTTAAATTTTTGATTAATTAATTTAATGTGGTTATACAGGACTATATAGTGAAGAATGTGTTCAGATACAAGGTAAGGGGAAATTCTCCAACCCAACTTTCTTTTACAAGTTCTCCCTATTTGACTCTATTTTTGGTATGTTAACTCCTTAAAAATCATTTATTTATAATTAGAATAGAAATTATTAGAAATAAATTGTTTCCACTTGAGTTTATGTCAAACACTTTTTTTCATAAGAACTATTCATTAAAAACACCTTTTATTTCTCACTCATGGTTGATGGTAATTGGATGATGTATGCTATTCCCATTTTCTATTGGGAACCCAATGTTTATGAAAGTGTTCTAATGAAATGAAACCAATTTTCTTCCATGGGGTTTAATGTTCATTTTTGAAATATTGTCTATACGAAATGCGTGATAATGATAATGTTAGGATGTGGTGGTTGTGCTCGGAATTATATAGCTCAATATGAATGTTTGAATATGATGGTTGTGCCCAGAATTATATAGTGCTCAAATGCTTTGGGTAAAGTGTTAAATCTCATGAGTTAATGTGAAACTAAGTTTAAACAAGATTATATCTTTTTTCACAATTATTTGTGGTAGTGAACGACTAAGACACAATGTTTCATTTTTATGCATTGTTGTCTTCAAAGTATATTATTAATGATTTATCTTCTGTTCATGATCCTTTTCCTATTATATGATTATACTCACCCATTATTATATTCTTCTTAACTTCTCTTTTACGGGGATTTTAGATCACCCCTTTTTATGTATATTTTAAGGTGACTCCATGTACTAAGGAGAGTTCATGCTCAAAAAAACAAGCTAGAGAAAAAAGAAATTAAATAAATATTTATGTTTGATGTTGTAAATGTTATGTACAGTCCTAGTTTTCCCAATGAAATATACCTCTGGATCCTAGTGGTGTAGTACTATTAAGTTTTTTATATTTTTATTGATGTAATAGTAATATAAAAAAAGGTGGTGTCGCTATAATTATATTATGGTTAACGATCTTCAATGATGCGGTTTTAAGAAACTGAATAAATGAAAAACCTTAAATTCCTTTTGAATGATAATAACATAATTGTACCTCACAAATCTTGAAAACGATTCATCTTATTTAAAAATTAACTCAACATCCTTTTCATTAGATTGAGGGAATCATTCTCAATAATTGTATGAATTATACAAGAAATATAATTATTGAATTTTTTTTCTTAAAATCATTTTAATCCATAGATTAAATTTCATTATGTTTCTGTGTATTATGGATAAGGTTCAACCATTTATATTGTATTATTATAATGTTTTTATAAAATATTTGACTCCAAAAAAATTTAATTCATTAATATCTTGCACTGCATGAAATCGTGAGTTTAAATGAAGAAATATATTCTCATAGTATAATATGACCATTTAACCTAGATATTTGGATTTTGGGAATAAATATAACTATCTTATGGAAATGTATGGTTATGTTTTTCACTAACAATTATTTATGAAAAATATTAATAATTCCAATTATATGTATTTTTAGTCATTAAATTGACTAAATTAAATTTTTAAATAAAAATAATTCAATATATATCTCATATAATTAATAAATAAATATTTATATTAATCAAATAATTTTTTTTCATAGCTATTGAATAAACCCACATTAATATATAAAAAACAATATTTTTCTAAAGGGTAATCATCCATCATTAAATGGAGAACCCATATTAAATCCTGATTTTGATACTTTAAAAAATTTTCATATAACAACAAAAACATGTTATTTGGAAGAAGGATATATAAATTTTCAATGGATTAATTTTCAATATTTTTATAAAAACATTCAAATTTTGATGAATAGTAAAAATACACTAATCATTAATTGAAAACAACTTTTTTCATTTATATTATTTATTTGTTAAATTATAATATTTAATGGTTTAAAATTCTAAATAGAAATTTTTTTTATCATTCCATATAATTTATATCTTTATAATGAATTCTACATTGAATTTAGATCTATAAACATTTCACTCTTCTGCAATTTATTAACTATTAAAACATGTTCTCTATCTTTCTGACAATAATATTAATTTTAGATTAATTTCATAATCATATATTTTATTAATATTGAAAAATTTATTCCATATTTGGAATCAGTAGGTCCAAAGTATGTTAATATTTTAAATTTATTTTTCAGTAGAATGAATAGTAACTTCTGTAATTTTTATTAACACGGTAAAGGGGTAAATCGAGTAATTATGCATAAGAATTATATTATAATAATACCCTATGACTTTTATTAATATAATTTTATGAGTTTGGTTAGAACTAAATAATCCTTGGGTCAAAATTATGTCCTTTAGAAGCCACTGGGATGAGATTAGGATATCTATTTTATTTTATTTAATGAGAAGTTAAATATATCTCACTCAAAATTTAATAAAAAATTAATTATTTATATAAGGTTATACTGAATATAAATTTAATTATAAAAATAATTTTAAATATATTTTTTTACTAAGGAAATTTTTTTATAAAATAAATAAATACTTTAATGACTTGTACATTGATGATGTAAAAATTAATTAAATTATGAGAACTAAATAATTTTTCTATTAATATACCAATAACAAAAAAATGACCCAAAAACATGAAATAATTTATTTCTCGAGTATATCTACACCATAAATATCCAATGGTGGATTTAGTATCTATTTGGAGTCTTATAGAAGATTTTGTGACACTTATATTATTTTATTTATAGTGATGTTAATGTTGCCACATTTATTTTTTAAAATTTATATCATTTTAAATGTGGGATTTTCTAGATGATAAAATTAAATAAAATTACTATTATGAAAAATATTATATTTATCATCATCATAGTATTTTATTTTTAATTTATATTATAAAAATAGTTATATTCAATTATTAGGCAAAAATAATGAGGTAATTATTTTATTAATAGAGGTAAAAGATGTTAATAAGAATATTAAAATAAATATAATCTGGGATAATTATTATGTCCTATTAATTTTATTTATGACATTAACTTCGTAGGAAAAAAATAAAATATTTTTTGAAGATAAATTGTTATCCTAATATTTTAAAAATCAATTTATTTAATAGTTTAAAAATTTATGATATTGTTTATTTAAGAAAATAATTATTCAATAAATAACTAAAAAATATATAATAATTTTTAAAAATATATAATAATTATGATATTTTTCTAAATGTTCTATGTTATCTATTTATGTTGTCATTGACATAAAATAAATTAATATTACACCCATTTTAATATTTAAATATTTGTTACCCTAGTTAAAAATTAAATAGAATAACCACATATTAAATAAAATATTATGTTTTAAATTGATAGAAAACATCTACAAAATTTAGATCTTAGTGATATTAAAATCCCATCTCATCCAATATGATTATTAAGATGAACATTTTTTATATTATTTGGAAGGGTTTTATTTTTTTAAATTATTATTTTTGGAGATTCGAAAAGATCCCCTCACCTAAATTATTAAAGGGTACCTCCTCCCCCTCGTATTCACTTCACGTTGTGACTTCATGATTTACCATTATATGCTCTATTCCAATATAAACATCCCAAGAAACATTATATATACACTGGTCTTCTTTCAAGACAAACTCTAGTGCCTTAACGGATGGTTTCTAGGAAGCACGTCAAGAAGAGGAAATCTCCTCTACGAATTCATTCAAACTCCTTTCTAATTATACATCTAATTCCTTATATTTGTAATTATAAAGTAATAAGTAAAATATAATTTATATAATTTGATGTTTTTATAATTAATAAACATCCATATTCCACCTTATATCCATCATATAAACATGAAAATCCCCACACATGTGTAGGTACAAATTGCAGTATTCACGTCATGGTGTAATATGTTTTTCAGAACCACCTATCTTGGATGGATATAATGATTTAAATAAAAAAAATATATAAATATTATAAAATTATGTTAAATTTGAAATATTATACAACATTATATTAAATACCATTCAATAAATATGAGAATGATATCATTTCTCGTGTGTACGTATGACCTACAATCTCAACAATGCAATGGGATTTATTCTACAAGATATTCGTTAAGTAATGATTATATAAATGTAAATAAAGAATAAATATGGTATATATTATTTTAATATTAATTATAATGATATAAAAGTGACCTAATAAGGTGAATCAAAACTTATTTGAAAAAATATTAATAATAACACAAAGTAGTTAATATCTAAATAGTAAGAAATAATGAATTTTTACTAAGAAACAGGTGATAATATAACATTATATGACATAATAATAATGAATATGATTCTTGAATTAGTATATGAAACAATTTATATCATTATACTAACAGTTCAGATATATATGAGGGATATAAGATCTATTGTAACAGGAAATTTCCCAATCTCATTATTATCCGAGATTGTTTATACATATGTATTTACTGTGGTATATCTATAATTCATTCCCATGTTTCCAAAATATGTAACATTTTTTTATTCTTATAAAATTATTTAAATTTAATTTTACACATTGGTGAATTTTTATTAAATTGAAAAAAAGGAATGATTTTTCGTTATTCAATACAAGTTACTTTTTGACTTTACTTACATAAGTTTGAGGAGATTTTTTTTTAAAATTATACATCATGAATGTCTTTTTACATATTCATTGTGCCATATTTTTATGAAGTTTAATAATAAGTATTTCATCTGTATTTTAAAATAAATTATTTTCTTTTAAAATTTCATGGAATTTTGAGAAAAGAAAACATTTTAGAAGAAAAAATAATAATTTTCTATACAATTAGTATCATGTATTCAATCAAAATTATTTTCCATAAAATATGGAATTAATTAATAGTTTTATGTTTTATGTGTAGTATCCTTATTTTTCCTATTATTTTAACTTTTTTATGATGGAATTATATTTATGAAAACTATTTTTAACCTGGATTATGTTGAGGTGGAATGACGTTTAATGAACTCTATATTATTCCATCAGTTATAATGAATGGTTTATGATACTATGTCACACATAATAATGAAATAATTATGATATGGTTGGAACCTATATCTCCCTCATATGAATTTTTTAATGATTTATATCTCACGGGATATAGATTTCTAGAATGGGAAATGATCCTGATTCAGTAATATAGGTTGAGAATGAGCACTAAACTCAATTCACTAATAGACATTGTCCACTAAAATGGTCTTGGTAATGATCCAGGGTTAATATGAAATAAATTTATATTATTATAGGTATTATACAAAACATCAGGTCATATGTTATGACTTTTTTTATTATGTTCATTTATTTTTTATGAACTTTCATGATTTATTCCATGGCATGATATCACAAACATCGATATGAAAAATAAGATTTTTTAATGTTATCTTCATATGTCCTATGTCGTATGATATGATTGATATATCCTCTTTTTACCCTTACTAAGAATCTAATATCACTATTCCATATGATTATTTTCCTCACGTCTTGAACAAGGGTATCAAGTAACAGATTTCAAAAAGGGGTCTAATTATGATGAAATATGTGGGTGAAATGATAACGTTTTATAAACCATTTGTCAGTGTTTTCGGGTTTCTAAATAAACTATACCAATACGATTCTATCGTGGATTTGTTTAATTTAATAATAAAGATTCATAAATGTTCCTATAACATCAATGTTTTTAATATATTGGTTTTTATAGTTGGTATCATCGAAAAGGTACTATTATCCTTTAGAAACAAGAATGAGAAAACTATATTAAGAACCCAAAGTATATATAGAGGTATTGATTACAATTCTAGTGTTTTAGAAGTGATCACAAATAACCTAGTATACGAACTAAGGTTTCCTAAAAAATTTATTACTGATTATGTTGTTTTCCCACTAAGATTAGGGTTTCTCACACTATGTTAATTTTTTAGTCAATGGTTGGAACCTAAAGGAACCGTATTAATGATGAATGTGATGGGTAATGAAATGATCATCCTCTTGAGCTACCAAATGTAATTGGTGCTAGAATAAAAAATCTTGTGGCTATGATCACACAACTTTATAAAGTAATGAATTATATAAGACATCCAAATGAGATACATATGGAACACTATTTTCTTGATTCATTCATGAGGAAGAGTCCACCTTCTTTCAGCAGGTCTTATAATCAATTAGTGGTTGAGAAATTGATTAGTACTACTGAAAAGATACATTCAATTCCCCATTGTTCAATACATGATAAATTTGTCTTAGTAGTCTATCATTTGGAAGGAGAAGCAGATCAACAGTGGAAACATATATATAATATTGGGGAAAGAGATGAAATTTATTCTATGAAATTGGATGTCTTCGAAATTCTACTTTTGAATATTTATGTTCAAAAAATTCTTTGAACAACTATAGAGAAGGAGATCCCTGATCTTTAGAAAAAAGAGATGTCGAATCTATTGGTTTCTACGAAGAAAATATTACAAGACTTTTAAGGTAATCTTTTGGAATTATTATCCAACCTAAGAGTAAAATTAACCAACTCATTAGTGGCATAAAACCATATATTCGAAGGAAATTATCCCTAAGGGAATTAAACAACAATGATGAAATTTCTCGATGTGCTCTTTAGGTTTAGATAGAGATTAGATTAACCCGTAAGTCTTATGGGTTTGATAAGAATAGAAAAATGGAATTCAATGGAAAATATAATGATCCCAATCTAAAAAATATGATATCTCCATGATTCTAAAACTACGTAAATGATCATGGAAGAAATTGTATTAAATGGAGATGTAAAATTTGTATATATGGAAAAGAAGATCAACATGTAGTTGAATTACAAATTCATAGGAAACATATGTCTAATGATGCAAATAGAGAAATGGGGGAAAATAATTACCCCCCTTCTCTTAAATGTTACATGTTAATGTAAATGGGGCATTATAAATATCAATTTCCTAATTCAAGGTGTAATTGAGGATGATAGATGTTAGAAAACACTCAAGGACAATGAAAAAGGAAATTCACATGCGATAACCATTGGTGACATGGAGTATGATAATGATGTGGTGAAAGGTACAATTACCATCCAATCAATCGTATAAAATGATTTCCTTGATTGTGGATCCACCCATTATTCTATTTATGAATAATTTCTAACGGTAACACCATATTATATCCACAGTTATATTTCTATATAGCTGTAACAACACCTAATGGAACAACCATCACATCAATGGTTTATTACACTTATCTGGTTTATGTTTCTTGGAAATTGATTCCAAAAAAACTTTTGATCCTTCAAATTGTAGAATTTGATTTGATTTCTTCCATGGATTATATTTCTCTATATGTATATTATCCTAATTACCAAGGAAGGGAATTCACATTTCATATTCCAAATCAATCAATGACCATCTATCGATGCAATGGTGAGTATGACCATCCAGTGAAAATTTCATCTATCTTATGGGTCATGATTCTTATAAATGAAGTTTAACCACTCAAATAATTGGGGAGAATCTCAAAATAATAAAAAATCCCATTTTACAGATGATTGATAATGTCTTTCTGGAATAATTTTCATGTCTTCTACCATATCGTGAGGTTGTGTATTCAATTGAACTCATATCAGGTGTTATAACTATTTAAATGAATTATTATATAATGGCACCAATTGAGTTGAATTAATAGATGAAGAAACTCTATTGTAATCTTGAATAGGGATTCATATGCCCTCGTTCATCACTTTGGGTGACTATTTTCTTTTTGGTTATGTAGAATGATGAATAAATGGGACTCTCTATTGATTATCACGAACATAACAAGATCATTGTCTATAAAAAATATCATCTTCCCCAAATTGAGGACTTATTCGACCAAATATATGGATCTCAATACTTTTCCATAATTGATATTAATTCTAGGATATCCTCAATTTAGGGAAAATAAGGTAGATATATCAATGAAAACTATTTATACAAGCTATAGGCACTATGAATTTATAGTGATGCCATTTGGTCTTAGTAATTCCCATACAATATTTTTTTATCTAATCAATAATGTATTTAGAGACTATATTGAAAGGTTTTTTGTCGTCTTTATAAAAGAAATTTTTATCTGACTAAAAACTAAGGAAGAGAATAAAGATCACATAATAGTTTTATTGATGTCTGATAAAATAGAAAATATTTATGAAAAAATTACCAAGTGTGAATTATGGATTTTGAAAAATTCATTTGTTGGGAACATAATTTTATAAGAGGGGATATATGTAGACCTAGTAAAATCAAAATATACAGAATGTTCTTCAATACCCTAAATGGTAACTAATATCGTATTGTTTATTGGTTTCACTAGATATTATCGACATTTCATGATAGATTTTCACGATTATCAAATACACTCACTATGTTGACACAAAAAGTAGTTATGTTCATGTTCGTGGAGGAATGTGAAGAATTTTTTAAAACATATAATAAGTGGGTTAGTCAATGAACATGTCCTCACAATGACATCTAGTAAATAATGTTTTGTGATCTATATTGATTCATCCAATAATGGATTTTGTTTTGTTCACACAAAAAATGATATGGTGAAATATTATGCCACAAAAAGTTGAAAATTCAGGAGAAAATTTAACCAACTCATGATTTTGGAATTTTGTTCGTAATAATTCAAGTAATGATATTGATGAATTATAAATATGGAGAAATATGTGATATTAATACTAATAATAAAATTTTAGAGTATATTATCACACAAAAGAAGATGAATATCCATCAATGAATGTGGTTGGAGTTGATTAATGATTAAATCATCTCAATACGTTACCACCAAAGGAAAGCGAACAACGTGGAATATGATTTGAGTTGAAATTACCATTCGAGAATATCAATTATGAGGATAAAAATTATTGAATATTTATGTATTTTCAATGAAATGATATTGAAATATTATGGTAGGGGAGAAATCATATCATTCTCTAATGAATGTTCAACAATCCATACAAGTGAAGATTAAGGAGGTGTATAAGGAAGATGTTGATCTTAAAAATAATGTGAGAAATGTTACATAGTTAATCCATGACTCTGATGGAATAATATGATTCGAGAATTAGGTTTGTATTCCTCACATAACAGAGATAAAGAAGGATTTGTTGGATGATGATCATAGTTCATCATCATCTATTCACCGTATAAGCACAAATATATATAGGGACCTGAAATAGTATTAATGGTGGATGGAATGAAAATAGATATATTTTAATTTGAATCATGGTGAATTTTTTATCAGAATGCTAAGGTTGACTGATATAAGTATAAGGGGATGTTACAACCATTTCCAATACTATAATAGAAATGTAAAAATGTCACTATAGACTCTGTTGTCAGACATTCCAAAACATAAAATGTCCGTAATTCTATATAGGTTATAGTTGATCACCTGAAAAAGTGGGAAAAAGTCATTACTGTTAGAGAGGATTTCCCTCTGGATTATATTTACCTGGCATATGGTATGTAACTGGTAAGTTGCATGGATTACAACTTTAAATTATATTCCATCGGGATCAGAGGTTTCCCTCTAATATTTGGGGAATCATTTAGCATTATCTTGATATAGAGTAATGTTTTAGCACTAATTTTCGTCTTCTGATAGATGGTTAGACTTATAGGAAAATTCAAACACTAGAATCTATTTTGAGAGCATTCTCTATGGATTTCAAAATTTGTTGGGATTAGTACCTGCCTTTGGTGGATTTTTCATAAAATAATAACTTTCACTCCATTATTCATATTTCTCCTAATTAATACCTATAAATAAAAAAGTGTAAAACTCATGCGTATTTGGATGAATTAGGGGGATGGATGATTTTATGAATTTTCCTTATTGATGAAATAACTTAAAAGGTCGTATCTCATACAAAAAACACAAAACAGTAGCCCAAAGTTAAAAAATAATATGTTAACAACCAAAGAAAAAATCTAGAGTTTGAATTGGGTGATATCGTGTTTCTACTAATATTACCATTAGAGAGTGTAATGATATTTGGAAAAAGGGGTCATGTTGAGCCCTAGATATATCTATCCATCGGAAATTATAGATATTGTTAGGATGGTAGATTACTGATGGGTGCTTCTACCGAATCACCCTCAAGTTCATGCTGTGTTTCATTTATCACTCATAAGAATGAACATACATGATCTTTCACATGTAATAATCACTAAAGTCATACCACTAGATCAAGATATTTATTATGAAGAACAATTGATAAAGATTGTGGATTATAGAGAAAAAGTACTAAGAAACAAGACTACTCGCTTGGTTAATGTTTTGTGGAGGAACCAACAATTTTAACAATATATGTGTGAACATGACATTATAAATATGGATAGATATCCTCATCTATTTGAATATAAGAGATGAATTTTTAGGGTGATAATTATTATTCTTTATTATCTTGAAACACACAAAATTGTGAGTTTAAACGAACCATAAGATTATTTTAGTATAAAATCACCATTTTAACCTATCCATTTGGATATCAAGAATAAAAATAAATAAGCTATAATTTTTTTTGGTGAAGTAATTCACTACAAATTATTCATGAAATATATAAATCAACTAATTTTTTGTATTTTCTGTTAATAAATTTAGTGAATTAAAAAAATTAAATGAAATTAATTTGATAAATTTTTTATATACAGAATAATTTTTTTAATTCATCCAATATATCTTTCTATCATAGGGTATGAATAAACTGTATTTGATTTATAATAAACTATATTTTTAGGAAGGGTAATTTTCATCCATGTAATAGAGAAGCCCTCTTAAATTATGATTTTTACATATTAATAATTATTAAATAAGAAAATAAACATTTTATTTTGAATTGGGATATAAAAATTTACTTTGGATTAATTTTTAATATTTTTTTAATAACATTCAAATTTTAATGAATATTAAAAATACACTAAATTCAATTAAAATCAAAATTTTCGTTGAAATAATTAATATTGATAAATTATAATATTTAATTATTTTAAAATATAAATATAATATATTTTTATCATTCAATATAATTTATATAATTATAATTATGTTTCAATTGAATTCATTTGTAAAAACATTTCAATATTTTCCAATGTATTAACTTTTATAACGTGTTCTCTATTTCCAACAAAAGGATTAATTTTAAATTAATTACTGAAAAATATATATTATTCATTATACAAATGGATTTAATATTTGTAATTAACAGGTCCAAATTATATACATAACTTAGTTTTATTTTTCGGTATTATGAATAGTAATTTCAGTAATTTTTATTAATACGGTAAAAGGGTAAATCAAATAAACAATTTTCAGAATAAAATTAGGAATTTACCTAAAACTTTTCTTACTATCATTTATTGAGTGTGTTTTGACATAAATCCTCATTTGGTAAAAATTATGTCCTTTGGATGCTAGTTGGATGATATTAAGACATTTAATTTAATTTATTCAATGAAATTTTAAATATATCTCAATCAAATTTTAATAACAAAATCTTTTTTATATAAGGTCTTACATAAGATAAATTCTATGGAAAATTCTCAATTTAAAACTAAATTTTTTTTGTTATCATGGAAATTTTTTGTAATTTTTAGGAAGTAAATAATTAACTTAATGACATATACTTTGATGAATTAAAAATTCATTAAATGTTGAGAAATCAATAAAACTTTTTTTTTTAATTTTAATAACCATTAAAGACAAAATAACATGACTAAATGTTATTTATTGAGTGTATATCTACCATAACCATCCATGGTTCATTTTAGTGTATATGCGGTGCCTTATTAAAGAGATTGTGACACATATATTATTTTATTTAAATTGATGTTATAGTTTTCACATAAATGTTTTAAAAAATCTAACATATATGATAATGTATTTTCTATAAGTTAAAATATAATTTAATTATTATTAAAAAAATATACTATATTTATATTCATCATAGTATTTTATTAGTAATTTTTATTCAAAAAATAAGTATATTAAATAATTATACAAAATTGATGTAGTAATCATTCTATTAATGGAGATAAAATATAAATATTATTAACAATATTTAAATAAATATAATTTGGGATAATTAATTTTTTCAATTAATATTATAAATGACCTTTAATACATAGGAACATAATCAATTATATTTTTCCATGCTTACTTAATATCTTAATATTTTTAAAAATAAATGAATTTGATAGTGTCAAAATCAGCCCTATTGTTTGTTTATGGAAACAATATTTCTTTAAATTATTTAAAAATCACAATACATATTTATATATATATAATAAATATTAATTTGTTAAAAATTTATATGTTATATATTCATGAATTCATTGAAATAAAATAAGAAAATAAAATTATCATGTCATTTGAATATTTTTTACCCTTATTAAAAATTAAATAGAATAACTAAATGTTATTTAATATTTTCTGTTTTAAATTTTAATAAAAATTATAAAAAATTTATTGGATGTTTCAATTAAAACGTTATCTTATTTCATATTCTTAATTGGGACATTTTGAAGGTTATTGAGTAGATATTGATTTTATTATAAATTATTATTTATGGAGTCTCCAAAAGTTTCTTTCATCACAATTATAAAAGTACACATCCTCCCAACCCCTTCACGTAACATTGATCCTTAAATAGCCTACATACATTATAAATTTACCATATAAACTTATCTAGTAACATTCTTGAGGTTATGGTCTTCTTCCAAGACCATCTCTAATGTTGTACGGTGAGATTTAGATGAAGCGCGTCAAAGAAGTGGAAATCTCTTCTATTGATGCTTTCAACCATATTTTTTATTCTACTTATTCTTCATGTGTTGCTTTATTATAATGTAATATATATATTATCACTTATATCCTGTACAATTAGAATAAAATCATATTCCACCTTCTATCCATTCTATAAAAAATTAAATAACCAAGCATACATACGTACGTCTTACAGTCTCCACGATGGAGTGTAATTTGTTTTTCACCACCACCATACCAATATAGTTATAATAATGTAAATAATTAATATTTATTATTTTTATATCATGATATTAATTTTGGAACATTATACCACATCCATTTCAATACCATTGAACAATTATAAGAATGATATCACAGCTCCTGCGTAAGAAAGACCTACCATCTCTATGATAAACATTGATTCATTCTACATAATATTTGATAAAGAAATATTATATAATATAAATAATGAATAAATATGGTATATATTATGTTTATATGATTAATTATTGATATTATTATGATCTAATAAGGATAACAATATATTATTCAACAAAATAGTCCTAAGAACATAATGTAATTAATATCCAAATAATGAGTAACAATGAAATGTGATAAACAAATGGAATGCAATATGATCATATATGAAACCATATATATTACTAGGATTCTATTATATGATAATATAATTACGTAAATCATTATACAAGAGGTTTATATACATAATAATGATTTCAGATCTATGGTAAGGGATAATTTTTCGATGTTTTTATTATCAAAGATTGTTCATAAGTAAGTATTTAGTGTGGGAATAATTATCATCCGTCTCCTTATTTATTAAATATAAAATTGTATTTTTATTCTTCTATAATTTTTTTATATTAAATTTTACCCATTGGTTAATTCTTATTATATTATATGAACATAATATTTTGTCATTATTTGATAAAATCCTATATATTTGCTTTTCTTGAAAAAGTATGTGGAAAATTGTTTTTATCATATATGGCATGAATATATTATTACATATTAATAGTTCAATATTTCGATGAAAATTACACTACACTATTTTATATTTATTTTAGAAATCAGTTATAATCCATTATGATTGTGTGGTATTTTGAGAAAAGAAACTATTTTTTATTAATAGAGGATATTTTCCTCAAATTTTAACTGCAAGAGTTGAATAATAATTATTTTCCATCTGATTTGGAAGAGATTAATAGGGTAATGTTTCAATTATAATAAATTTATTGTTCCAAGGATTTTATTGTGTTAATGATGGAATATTTTTATAAAATCTATAAGTTTCACGTGGATTATGTTAATGTAGTATGATGTATAAAGGAACACATTTTATTCCTTGGTTTATGATTAATTATTTATGTTATTATGGAACACATAATAATTACTTAATATGATATTTTAATGACCTATATTCAACTCCAATTCATTGTTTAGAGATTTATATCTCATAGGACAGACATGTTTGGAATGATAAAGGATCTTACTTCTTAATATATGGATGGAATGAGGACTGAACCTTGTTCAGAAATGGACTTAGATCACTACGATGGTCTTGGAAATGATAATTTATTAACATGAAATATTTTATATGCTTATGTTTATGCCAAAAAACATGTCTTATTTAATGACTTTTGGGATTATGTTCATTGATTTTTTATGAACATTCATGAATTATCCCATGTCATGAAATCATTCCCTTTTGTATATATGATACAATTTTTAAATGTAATTTTATTTTTTATTTGGATAATGAGATGATTTATATCTCCCTTATTTATCCAAATTGAGCATTTTTCCTCACCCTTTCATTTGATTATTTTCCCCCCAGTAATTAATAAGGTTATTAAGTAAGAAATTTCAAAAGGGGTTAAATTATGACATAATATGTGGGAGACAATAAAGATGTTTTATAACCAATTTTTTATGTTTTTTAGTTTCTAAAGTCACTATATATATATAGTTATATTGTGGAATTTTTATATTTTGTAATGAATATTCTTAAACTATGATGTAATGTCAATGTATATAATTAAAGGATCTCTATTGATATGCTTCACTTTCCAAATAGTAGGAATGAAAAATGAATTTCTCATTATCCAATAAATGGAGGACAAAATATATCCCTTCAATGGTGCTAATTATTTTTTTAGTAATTAGTATATCAGAATTCCTAATATATTTAGTGGGAATTTCCTTATAATGTTCTTGGTAGAATGTTTTTCTCTACTTTTCTTCATTCGGAAGTCCATCATGATTCATATCTTGAGAACATTGTGTGATCATAGGGATAATACTATTCATTTCAGGTCAAATAATGTTTTGTTTCTTAAAAGAGAAATAATTTTATTAATCATTTTATTCATCGTTAAAATGGCTCCTGTTGGGTTCCAACCATGTGCTAATAGAAAAAACATTGTGTGACGAACACCAATCCTAGTGGAAAACAACATAGTCCGAAAATGAAATTGGGATGTCTAAATGAAGACAAATTAATTAAAATATATGATACCTTATATTTACCAAATTCCATTACATCTTTTCTTATATTTTAATCATTCATGATGGTTTTTAAAGAATTTATGATTTTATAAATTATATACCCCCGAAGTGTCAAATTAGGCATGAAGTAGGGAAAACTTTCTTGAACTATGAGATGGCTGAGTCTAGATCAATGCTTATTTTTCAGATTCATTACCCATATGTAGATATTTTCTAGAATAAAATACAATTATAGTATCCAGATTGGGACTCAATTTCATGGAAACCACTCGTTCTATCTTTTAACAAAATATAATGAAAGTTTTCTATACACTAAGGCATCCTTAGTCATATACTTAGAGACATCCCAATACAAATACTTAGAAATATTACAAGGGATCTTACCAATGTTATGTCATAATAGTTTCCAATGATTAATAAAACCTTTCTTCTAAATCCATGTCACTTGACTTAGAAATTTTATACATAGACATCACATATTTTTTATGAATACTCCTTACACCACACAAACACATGCTAGGGGACTCTAATAGTTTAGTTTTTTTTTGTAAACATGGAAACATTAACACTTTTACTTAAGTTAGATAAATCATCTAACACTATATTCTTAATAACTATCACCCATCATATAAATATCATACAAAATACATATTTAAAAAACCTACGGAATGGAAAATAGGAAATTGTGAAATCATATTCCTTGTACGGGTAAATAAAAGAGACACATAAGAATAACACATACATAATACCACAAGAACATGAGCATATAATATAAAAAACATAACCTTCTTATCAAATATCATAATATGGTGTCATGAAATAAATTTTAGAAGTTTATAAGACATGAATTATAATGGAATCAAATAACATTATCCATGAGGGAATAAAATTTTCATAAGACATGTAATTTATAGAATACATATAAGAATATAATATGATTTAAATATATGTAAAAGCTCACTGGAAAGGATATAATTGTTGATGAAGACACTTACTTAACCATGTTTACTCCCCATTCCAACCCTATCACGCAGAATGAGGTTCACACCTTGTTCAAGTTTTTTCTTTCTGAACTAGTCTCAATTTGTATTCTAGTCCAATATTACGCAACTGGGTTCACTCCATGTTATTGTCCCATATTACAGAACAAATATTACTAACTATTTTATTCATATAAATATCATGATATATAAATATTTTCCCAATGAATTGGATAGAGATATAGTTCTCACTCATCTATAGTTATAACGTAATCACTACCATTTTTTATAATTTAACCACTCCCACATAATGAAAATCATACATTTGTGTTCCGCTAGACATTAAAACATTCATCATATAATAACAAATGATATTAAAATGGTTTCATAAATTAGAAAATGTATCATGACTTATGTAAAAGTGTTAGGTTTCATAATCTTTTCATTATTTCATCATAAGATACCCTATGAAAAGAAAACAGTTTTATAAGAACATTCTCATGGTTTAACACGTGGATGAGTAACAAGATTCATAAATGTCACACCATCAAGAAATAAACGTTTATATGAAATAATATGAATCTAATATTTGAATAATATCCCCAGTAAGTCATGGGCAACTCCAATAATGGTTATTTTAGATGGAAAATAATTTTCAAATATTCTTTAAAATATTTCTTGAGTAAAATAACCATTCTACTTTGAAAATGAATTTTAAAACATAAAAAAATTTGATACACTTCTTCATTGAAAATAAAATTTTAAAAATATACTGTAATATTAAAATAATATAATTTTCATGAGGGCCGTTAGTTTCTTTCATCATGTATATGTAAAAATATTCATTCCCTTTACATTTTTAGTATAACATAAATGAATAATGTTAGGAAAAAGAAACAAAGATTCACAGAAAACCAATTATTAAAAAATAAAACATTGGTAAAAAATATATTCTAAAAATCATAATATGTTAATTAAAAAAATTGAAAATATTTTTTGAATGCATTGTTTTGGAAGAAAATAGATTTTTGACAAAAGCGGGAAATAATGCCATATTTTTTATTATACATTTTGTAATAATATTTAGTACCACTGTGTAAAAAAATGGAACCATTAGTCCAATATATCATTAGTAGCACTACTATAATAAAATTATTTATATTTATTTAGAGTAAGATCATGATTTTTCCTCATTGGATACTTAATCATAAATAATCCCGACAAATAGTGAGGTTGTAACAAAAAATCATTCCCACTTTAGTAACATTGAATCCTAATCCCCATGATTGTATAATATAATGTTAATCATAAAATATCATGAGTTATAATATATTTATGATAATACATGTAAATGGTGCTATATATACACCTCATAAATAAATATAGTTTGAAAATACAATGTACATCTGAACAATGTAAATTGAGACAAAAAGCTCTTACTGCTATGGTAACATTTGAACTATAAAACTCATGAAAGATAGATAGTAAAATTTTTATTTGAATCCCTATATATTTACATTTAATCATCAAAAAATAAATTTTTTCAGTATACACACCACCTAAAATAAATAGGTGGGGGATAGGGCATGTGTCTCATAGAAGTAAAAAGTGCGACAGAAATCCAATACATTAATCTTTGAATTCCTTATAATATGTTAAAACATTCTATATAATAAATATAATTTTATTATAAATATATTACATAAACTTATATATATATATATATCATAGGATATACGACTTACTTATGACCTTTTATAACCAATTTATAAACAATTTCTTGTAGAATTTAGGTTTTAGGAAATAACTACTATGTTTTTCATATATGTTCAAACATGTCGTTTTTGGATACATTACATTGATCATGGTTTCATAATATAAATAATTTATACCATGATATAAATATCATATATATACAGTATGTATTTATGAAGAGTGTTTTATAAAAATGTAGTGATAGGAAATGAAATACAATGTTCATAGAGACGATAGGTGCTATATACCTATAAATGGTGTTTCCATTTTCTAGTCGAATTGAAATAATTAATATTAAATGATATATTTATAATCATTAAAGAATAATTATTATGTAATATATTCCAAATATTGTTTCTAAACCCTCCATCAATACCTTCCATGCAAATCATGATTGAATCACATCACTTCGCAAGGCACAAGTATTTAGTAGTCATGATCGATGTTATCATATTCCCAAAAAATGAACGGTTTTAAGGTATGCATGATATAGAAACCCCAAGATTATAAAAACATCCAAAATATCATCTATAAATGGTAAATAAATATTTATGACCAACCATTATAGGTGTTATTGGAAAAATTAATGTCATTAGTTCATAAGGTGTTAGTTTTTCGTACATACGAACAATGATTTTAAAACACATTTGAAGGAAGTGGATATGGATTTAAATCATTATAGTAGAATAAAAAAATAGTAATATTTATGATATATAAATAGTTTTGTTATATAAAATTTTTATAATAATAATTTATGGTTTATGGTTGAACGAAATTAATAGAAAGGCTCTTTGATGAACATTATCTCATATTAAGGTATCCTCAATAGGTTTTCACCAAAATAATACCATGATAGATTTAGGTTCAATTGAGGATATTATGAATTGGGGAGGAATGTTTTGAAATTATATTGGTAGGTATTGGATGAAACAAATTATTTTTAAGGTTTTAATAATAAAGGAGAGTTGGTGGCCATTTATATGTGGGGGATAGGTTGTACTAGGTATTTTTAAAAAGAATTGATTACTCGATGTTTTTTATATGTCAAAAGGGTAACAATTAATAATTGAAGAAAATTATATGTGTAATGGTATATATATTTCCACAATAGAGTTTTTAGATATATTTATAGATATTTTTTACCCACATCCTTTTAGTTTATGCCTTATAAAACAATTTTAACCTAAACAACTGTAACTAATTTTTTATATCATTCACTATTCATTTTTCTCATATAATAATTTGGAGCTATTAAAAACTATATTTTATAATTATTAAAAATATGTAATCCATTATCATAAGTTGAAAAGATTAATTTAAAACTAATACCACATACATGATGTGATTTTGAGTCTTTAAAGTGAAAATGTTCAATAGTTTAAAATTTTATATATCTAATTTAAATATGAAAATGATTATAGTTACAAAAATTTTACTAATGGGTGGATTATTAAACAAATTTAAATTTTTTAAACTATTTATAATATAGTATAATTTTAAAAATATATTAAATGAAAAAAATGTTTTATTTTGAAATTTTTTATTATTCATTATTTGTAAAAAAACATATAAAATATAAAATACAAAAAACTCGAACTAAAATAATTTTTAAAATATATATAAAATAATTATGTAAATATATGAAAATTAATTTTCCTAAAGTGTAAAAAAAAATTTTTTTATTGTTTACCATAATTCGTAAAAATAGGATTTGTATAAAATATTATTTATGTGACATATAAGGACTTAACAAAATAATATGTGTTTTATTATAAATATGATTTATTTATATTAAACTGTTAAAATTTTTAAATAAAATTCTTTAGTTATATTCATATCTCTATGTTCAAGGGATTGATTATAATGGTTTGGATGAAGTAACTATATTAATAATATATAATTGTTTTTTTAAAACATAGTGTTGTATGTAATGCAAGATAAGGCAATTTTTTGCTAACAAAAAATGTCAAAAACATTAAATATATTTTAAAAATTTCAAAAAAAATATCTAATTTAAAATATTTAATAATGAGTACCTATATGAATAAACTAAAAAACATAAGTATATAAAATATGTTATTCTGTTATGAAATCCTAAACACAGGTAAAATCAATATATAACTCTACTTGAAGGTTTATTCAACTATAACATCTATTAATAGTGTTTTTGTGAGATATCTTCTTCCCTTCATGATAAATGGATCTGGTGACCAATGAAAAATCCTTTCATGAGTTACTCTACATGATTCTTATCAATGGTCCAAAAAAATATTTTAATTTCAAACACCATCATTGTTCTTCATAGACAACATGGAATATTATTTCAATATCATTACATAGATTATAATATAACTTTAATTTATTTATCGATTGTATCTCTATATATACCTTTTAAACATCACGATTATCTTCAACATTCTTCTATATAAAAGTAACACTTTAGGAAAGGTTCATATAAATCCCCCTTGAACATTTCAATAACCATCTTATGTATTATATTAAATAAAATAATACCACATAAAAATCAGATACATCAATGAAAATTGAGAACATAAAAATCCTCAATATATTCTAAATCATACATTCTTGTATGTAGATAATAAAAATTGAATGAAAATCCTTTTTGACAATCATGAAATCATTATTATGTCATTAATGGGAACATCAATCAACCCATTGTGATTTTTTAGTAAAAAAATTATATATATTTATTTTAAAAACATTTAATTATTTATAAAAAACCATGAAGGAACATGACAAATTGGTTAAATTAATAAATAAATAAGTCTAACATTCCATCAATATTCCAGTTTTAATTTTATAAAAATATCTATTTTATTTATGAATCTTCCCCCATATAATATATAATCCAAAGGTAAAATTAGAGTGTGAATGATTAGTATTATTCCCAAATCTCACCTAATTAATGAGTTTTATAATTTTACAACCCTTTAAAAAAGGGTAAAATCCACAATTTCATGGGAATCAAATATATTTTTCCAATTTTAGTTTTACTCACATGTTTATTAGATTCGTTATTTCCATTTTATACTCGATTTATGATCAATTAATTTATTTTAAAATGAAACATGAAAGGGAAGTAATGCTCTTCAAATTTTTTGAGAGAAATACAACCCATGAAAATAAGTTAAATATTTATCCACACAAAATGGATATTTTAGCAGAAAATATATTTAATTATTTATTGACAATATAACTTCAAATTAATCACTATAGGACTATGAGAGAAAATCCAATTGTAGGAAAAGTGAAATTAAATGATTATTCCATGAAATCCCTAAAATATTCTATAATATAAATTCCATTTTGAAAAATACTCTTTGAGTTATCAAATTAGTATCTTTTCCATGATAAAATATTAAAATTTATTCAAGAATAAATAAAAAAATATTGTTAAAAATATAATACCTTAGTTTTTTAGAGGAATATGCTATCCCATTTTCAAAAAATTATCTTCAAATGATTTCCATATTTTTTATGCCACTCCAATTATTTATTTATATCCTTTCGATCAAACTCATTATTTGATTTCTTAAGATGATAAGTAGTATATTAGTATCCTACTTTTTGATTATATATTTTTATTTTTAATATTTTATCATCTTAATTTTTTGATAGGCTTTAATGATATTCTATATGTATAGTATTATATCCACACAACATTATTGTTTTACATATTTGGATCTCCATGTAACAAAATTACATTTCTTCTTTAAATTATATTGATCTTATTAAGACATATAACATGTTTATCAAATATTTAGGAGAATAAAATTTAATTATACTTGTTATATATTGAATGTTTGGAGATATGATATAACATATTTGGAACCATGTTTTAGGAACATCATAATGAATATAATATTTGTGAAATCTATAATGAAATAATAATTTTCTTCTTTATAGTAGTTATTTGAGACAAATTTTGGTTTTGTGTTTTGATTTTTATGACATCCAAATGTCTCTATGAGTGTATCATGATTGGTAGGAACTCAATCATATTGTTTGGAATGTTTTGTTTAACGTGTTTTATAGGATTTCACCAATAGAATTTTATAACATAATTTATTAAATTTATGATTAAATAAATCATATAATGAGAAACACATTTTATTCATAGAATCCTACATAAAATAATTTTTTTTATATTTTAATTGTTATAGACTAATATACTTTTTAGTTGTAGTAGTATCCTTATTTTTAATGAGTATTTCAATGTAATCTCTTTATCATGAGGGTGTCACCTCTAGACCATTAAACATTATCTTTTAGTGGAATGTTTTACACCACAAGCCTTTTTTCATATCACTGATCATGATATAATTATGCAATCCTTATCAAATATAATATTTATTTTATAAAGACCATCCACCATTAGGATTCATATTTTTTGGGGTTTTCATATTTTATTCAATCAAACTCATCTAAAAATATATTTTTACAATTTTCAATGCATACTTTATGCATTAGGGATTCACTATCAAAATTATACTAATATATTTTAAGATAATTTTTTTGGTTAATGTAACTAATGTAATTATATAATTATTTTCATATGATCTTCTAAAAAATTATATATATAATATAAAATTAATATGCTCAAGAAACAAAAACTCTAAATGTTTTTAATCCATACTATTTATTTCAAAGGATATTGAATGTTATTCTTTTTTGACATCAATATACAATATGATTAATCTCTACTTTACCACATTTAGTAAACTCATAATTTTCTATTGATGGTTTTATGAGTTATTAAATATTATTTAGACGAATAAAAATCCTCGTCATTTTTTGTTACATGTCAACTCATAAAATACTTATTCCCTTGACCAAAATCAAAACAATACTTCTGAAATAAAATCGTAGCTAGAAACCTTGTTTTTCTCAATCATTTTAGAATTTTCTAAAGTATCCCCTTGATAATTTTCAGTTTCATTATCAACATTCTTAATTTATTTTCCTCAATGGTAAATTTTGTCCTTAATTCTAATCTATACATATCTTACAAATTGTTATTAAAAACACAATTAAAATGACTAGTATAAATTTCATTAAATATGAAAACAATTTTATAGAGGAATCAATTAAATTATTATTCAACTCTATATATATATATATGGTAGTAAAAAATATTAATCCAATAAATAATATATGATATTAAAACCACAAAAGAAAAAATACATATGAACTCAACTTTTATTTTAGCTCTTAATGTGAATTTATTTTTCAATGAAAATATAAAATGATCTAAAATTAGATCAAAAAATATGTTATCACTATTTTATCATAAACTCAAGATAAAATTGATGGTATAAATATGTTTTTAATTCTTCAAAATTAATTTTTGAACCATTGTTATATATTTTTTTAAAATATAATCAATATAAAAGTAGGATACGATAGCATAAAAATTTGTCTAAGATGTAAAATACTCTATCACATCGGGAAATGAATCATCAGTTGTAATATTTTATAAAAAAATATACTTTTATTTTTTCTACTTATTATAAATACCATTAATTTATTTCCCTATCATGTGTGGATATACCTCAATATGATAATAGTGATGGAGATAGTGGTGAGGTATTGATAGAATAATTACGTAAAAAAATTGACATAAGATATTAAAAGGTTCAGACCCACTTTCTATCAGTTTTATTGTCCTTAGTGTCAAATAATTTGTATCCCACATTCCCTTTAATTATAGTATTATCGATGATTAATGAATCATTGGATATCGTAGGATAATATTCTTGATATCCTAAATTTTTTAAATCCTTAGTATGATGGAAACATGATAGAATTAAGAACATTCATGGAATGTGTGATCCTTCTCATTTTACATTATGTGATTTTGTGTTAATAGTTATTTTATGTACAATTCTTCCTTAATAAATGACCCAATTGGGTGTCACTCTTTTTATAATGAATAAACAGTCCTCTACAAATTAAACTACTATAGTAACTTTCAATTTATAATGAAATTTCATATCTTTATATAATTATCCATTGTTTTGATCGATCAGAAAATGCTAGATTACTTAAACATTTTAAACAAGTTAATTCACTAAATCCAATATTGAATTCATCCAATAATCTTGTAAAAGAACTAATTAAATGTCCCAAAATACTCTACTAAAATATATGACATTTAATTATAAATATTATGGAATTTACCAAATCATGATGCAATGGGGACAATGATGGTGTAATATACATCAAAACACATATCCAAAAATATCATCAAAATTTTCCGTATTTATTCCCTAAAAACCTCAATAAAAAGATCTAAATATTTATAGATCATTCAGTTATTAGAAAATGATGAATATTATCATGATAAAATAATCCCACATATGGTTTTTTTATTATCCTCAAAATATAATATTTTTTAAAACATAAATATTCATGAATTAAAATAAATTATACTCGTGAAATAAAATTTGTATTATAAAGAACCAAGGAAATGAGAAATCAATATTTAATATATTTCCATTTTACACTAAAAAAAACATACCATAAGTTATATTGTTGTGCAATTTCCAACTTCATTAGCTAAAAAATGATATCAAAGTGTTCTTAGAAGATAACTATATAATTTTAAGCCATTGATATATAATAAATAAACCATGAGAATTTCCATGTGAGTATTTATTTTTTTCTCATATATGTATAAAACCCATTTTATCGTCACATTACGTAGGATTCCATAAATCTATAATCAAACAATGAAAACATTATATTTTTTGACATATAATATATTTATTGAATGAAATATTAAATTCTAACTATGAACTATAACTATCACTATTTCTTGGTATAATTCATAAGTGTGAAAACATCAAAATAATTCCTATTGAAAAAACAAATGGTATAAGATTGAAACACTACACAGTGGTTTATTCTGACATTTAATTAAAAAAATTATTTATGTATGATAATATTGTTTCACATAACAATTATATAGAATACATAATATATTTAAAACTATATTATATTTTCAATGATTAAACTCATACAAAACCACCAATATTTGACATAATAATTTTTTCTCTTTTTCCGTCATAAAAGTGATAAATATATAAAATACCAAGCATCATATTAATCAAAAGGATACCTCATCAGGAGTAACATAAATAATCAACTAAAAAATATTCATATAAATTTTCTTAGTTCTTGAAAAACTTCTCATTATATATTTTATACACATTTAACTCCTTTATGAGGTTTATGACTTGACACGATCTGTTTGGAAAGTGTTTGATGGAGATCTATATACCTTAGATTGATATCATTCTTATGAACAATTTAATATAATTTTATATATTACTATAATTCATGTTTCATATCCATTATCTAAAAAGGTACATTATAGTTTCTAACAACTTATTGTATCTTTATTTAACAAATTTGAGTCACTAATATAGTCATACCATATATAATGTTGTAAACTTAATGTATTAATCCAATGAATCTTCACATATACAATATCATTTTCAAGATTATCATAATTAAGTTCAATACTAAATTCAATAATTCATGTGTATAGTAACTTAACCATCCTTGGTATGTTAAATAAATATTAAGAACATCAATATCCATAGTATATTACAAATTAAACAAGAAAGATCCTTGAAAAAAACCAATGCACATTAGGATATAAAATATTATATTGTAAGATAGGTTAATTATTATAATAATTTATTATTTTGATGATCTTCATGGTAGAAAATATAATACATAAATAGGGTAAATTTACATTAATAGTCTGATAAATAACTAATGTAGCGTCATGGGTGGAGTGGTAAATATCAAGGGTGATATTTCAAGAAAGCCCATAGACCAAGTGATTAAAATTCACAAATAATATTGGATGTGAATTATTATATTACATTTAAATAGATTGAGATATATTAATTTTATTTTTTGAAAATTAGTTTTGTACAAGAATTTATACTCTATGATTATGATACAATGTATTCTTTTATTGATATATTATTAAAATAGTAGGTAATTTTAGAATATGACTAATTAGTGAATGAATTCTAGAAATAGATATTGATTTATAAAACATTGGTTAATTTAGAGAACCTAGTAACTAATGTATTCCCATATAAGAGGTAAAAGTATTGTAATGTTTGGAATTCACGATGTTATTGTACACTAAGGGAGTGTTCTGATATATACATGATGTGAGACTTATTGATATATAGAGAGTATCAAGATAGATATAGTTAATTATGACTATATGTGATAAGATGTTTCTTTATGTAGTTCCTGAGAATAAAATTCTATATAACATGACAACAATGATAATTATATAGTTTTTATTCTAGTTAACCAGAGTTATATGAACACTACTTGGTTGAATACATCATCATTAAGGGAATAGATTTGTAGAACTATAATATATAGGTTATCAATGAATTTTATGGAAATTGACATGATGAAATAATAGTTTTTGAATTTTATACTTAATCATCCACGATTAATTTATTTCACAATCAAATTTATAATTTTTTTTATTTTTAATAGAATAAAATATAGTAAGATAGTGATCCTGGGGTTTTAGTTATCTAATTTTATTAGTGAATATTTAGATAAATATCCTCAGGAAAATAGAGGTATGAAGTGAAATTTATAATTTCCCAAACCATTGAGTTATGATAAATCCATACAAAGTAATGGATCTCAACGTAAATAACATAGGTGAATTTGAATATGAAAATAATGATTTCAAAAAGATAATATTCAGATGAATATATACCATTAAATTGACATTTCAATGTTAAACAAATGGGTGGAAAATATTTAGATCAAGTTTATAGGTATTAATTAATTATTATTAATTCATTTGTATTAAAAAAACAATGTGAATCTCAATGGTGGGATATATAAGTTCTTTTAGATAATTGGTAGCTAAAATTTCAACAACTAAGAGTGTGGTGGTGGGTATCGATGACACTGTTTCCCATAAAAACATCATTAAGGTTCACGAGGGTCTCAATGGTACCCCACACATAACATTAATTATGTTTAATTTTAATATTATGAAGCTAAGGATTATTAATCAAAGACCTAATATAATTTTCACATATCCCCTTGTCATACCCTTTGTCTCCTCCACTAATGTGTCTCCTAAATTCTTAATTTTACTAGATTCATTAGCCATTGGATTCATTAGATTTCACTTGGTAAGAGCAACCACTCCTATATATTTTAAACTTCGTTAATTATTGTGTGTGATTCACCCAAAATTATTAATTCTTAAATTTTTATTATTTTTCATATTTTAGGAATCTGTGAAAAGAACACCATGATGATGGATGATATAACTCTTAATAATACATTAAAATTACTCTTAATTAGAAGTCTTAATCATTTTTACTCTTTTTATATAACATTTCATGGGTTTTGTGATTATGCTAATCGGTGAGAGAGTGTGATGGCCTGAGATTGGGGAGGAAATAGGTCTTTGGTGACATTAAGAGAGTGATAAAGGATTAGTAAAATAATAAATATTGTTCCATATGTGACCAAACTAATTTTTTTAAAAAATTAATGATCATTATGATATTTTGGTGTTTAATAGATTTAAAAATGGAACCCACAATGGGTTTTTAACTTTGTTTTTAGAATTAAAATGCATTATGGGTTATTCATAAAGGATGATTAAAAATCATCCAATAATGGAATTATATCCATGAATATTAAGCATGGTTATGTTTACTGTATTTTTACAAATTAACTACACTTGGTGAGGTGACATGTGTACTTGGATTGAGATACTCATTATTGGACTCACATGAACTGATGCGTGAGATGTTTTTTTACCATGGGTACATTTATTAGAAAATGTCGAGTGGATTGTAATTTTAGATGGGTTTTTGTAATAATACCATGGAAATGTGTGTCATGGATTTGGTCAAATCAAACATGGTGATTCATATGATGATCATTGATCTCTCAACTAGTCCATGAGGGTTTACTAGTGATGTTTTGGGATTATTAGAAAGGTTGAATATCAAGACCATTAATTTAATGTTAGGATTGAATCATTAATATAGGGCCCAATGTGATAGTGATATAGACTAAAATCTAATGCCTTAATTGTAATATCTAGTACTGATTATGAACTGTGAATGAGATGTACCATATCTATGCTGAGGGTTTAGAGTATGTGATGTATAAGGTTAAATGTGTGATTATATGAGGTATAAATATATGGAAGTGTATTTCAATGAATGTGAATTTTACCTAGAAATTATTCTTATATGTTATTCATTTATTTCTCTGAAGAATGACTAAATATACATCAAGATAAAAATTATGAAGTTTGCAGGGAATTTATACATTTATGTACTATAGATGGATTGAGTACATTTGTAGTGTTGGGTGGAAAGATTTATTTTCATATGATGTGCCATATATTATATTCATTTTTTAAAATGATTCTATCATTAATACTCATTAAATTATTTATATTCAATGATTTGAGGTCCCAGGGGATAAATTATGATTCATTATTATATAATTATAATATTTTGTAGTTTATTTTTCTGTAATGTTCTAATAATGATTAGTATATTTGAATGGTTTGGTGGGAAAATAATTTCTATAGAATTTTATTTATTATCACGATTCTTGTTTTGATATTTGATTTGTGATTAAATTTCTTCTATTCATTGTTCATTTATATTTATTATAATTTTTTTCTAAATTCATGTTTGTTACCTTAGGATGATAAAATGTTCATTATTAATTGATTTATTTTATTTATATTCCTTTACATAGAACGCCGAGGGGATTTGTGGTGATTAAATTATATGAAGAGTTCCAATTAATAAGATAATTTTAATGAAATATATATATATATATTTGGAAAACAGTTAGTCAATAATTATTATGTAATAATTGATTGTTTTAGATAGTATTGATTCTAATATTTTCAATGTATTTCTACTAGAATTGACTAAGGTTCTTATAGTGTATATTTATGAAACATTGGACTACAGGGAGGGAGATAACTTTTTTGGGGATTATAATTGGGTGAGAACATGCACTGATTTCTAGAGTGCCACGTTCACAAAATCTTTCTTTAAACAAGGTATTATGAAACAATAATTCATTATTTATATCCATAAATATCATTAGTTAGATGTTTATTATATAATATAAATGGATTTATAGTGGGATTGATATATTTTCATAGGTACGTCCCCGAGAGTCTTTTTTCCCATGTATTATCGAAAGATGATGTATGCTCTATTTAATGAGGAGAATTCAGTTGATATTCTATAGTGTATCTATATCCATAGCATATTCAATTTAATTTATTGTAGAACAAGTAACCTAGCTCTTCCAATCGAAGAGAAAATAAAACTTGTAGGATTCGAACATGCCTCAGGTTACATGTGATGCATGAACTGGAAGGAAGAAACCGAAGATAAAATCATTTTTGAATTTGACTAGAATTTTATAGGTTGGATATTATTTATAAATTTTAGATACATTTTTATCTTGGCTCATCAAGCCTTCCTTTTCATGATCATTAGTTTTAGTGTGTGGGCATTGTGGGTCCCGATGGAAGTCTAGATCCATGGTTTTATTTGTTGGGTGATACATCATTTGGTATGGTAAAAATGAATCACTCTTTAAATGGTCCCTCTACACGGAGAAAGCTTCTTAAACTCATAATAAAGTCATACTAGTTGATTATATCTACTTTTTAGAAAATTTTATGTCTCCCCAACCCTCATATCGCTTCTCATTTTTTATCATCGATATCTCCCCCAAACTCTATCAGCCACTGGGTTCGATGGCACCATCATCCCGCGAGAAACAAACTCAATACCACCAGCTCAATTATAATGGTATCCATTAGTTTAGGTTTTTTGGATCTTGATTTTATATATTAATTCATATTATTATTCAATTCATGTTTCATATATGGGCATTCTCACTAGGAAAAGTCTTTACTTTTTCTTATCTGTCTCCGTTTATAATGCTACAAGGGTACTAGTTTGAATGTAGTGGAAAATGACTCCCAAATTCTATATAATTATCTTATCTAGTTTGGAACCAACCCTTGGAAACTAAATTAAGTTGTTTATAGGGTTATATTCTTTATTAAACACCACATGAAAATCCATCATAGTTGGCGCGAGGGTAATAAAATAGTATATTAATTTACCTTGATGGATGTTCATGGGTATAACATCACTTTCTTCACATGATTTAACTCATTACCACTAGAAATTATGAACACGGTTAAAGATGATTCCTCATTGATCCACTACTCCTACCCCACCTAATCTCATGCTTTTTACTCATTTTTTCTTATTGTTGTTTATGTACATCATTTTTTCAATAAAAGAAGATAATGAGGATGAAACAGAAGTTATTTTTTAAGGAAATGATAAAAATGTGTTTTACAATTTTTATTCATTTCATACCTTCAAATAACCTTTGTATATATATATATATATAAGATTATAATAGAGGCCACAATGGTGCTAATATATTGTGTTATGTACTCACACCATGTAACATCCAAGGTAAATAAATAATATTACATTCTAAGATTTATCAATATTTGTGAATAAAATATTAATATTACTTTAAAGGGAATGCTATGCTCGATGGCGTACCCAATACGCAACAATGAATTTCTTTGAAATCTTACGTTACACCCTAATAATATAATAATATTATAATAGTTAAGGCCTAGCCGTTGTAATGGAGTGAATGAACAGAAATAACTACAAAATTATTACATATTTATGTAAAATATTTTTACATTTATCCAACAAATGTTAGAGGCTTATAATCCAAATGAATCCAATTTTAAGAATAAATACACCAATATTTTTAAAAGATTGTTTTACCGCCTTTTGATAGAGAACCTTTTTTAAATTTAAATGTTGACAGTTTTATAAGCTCTATTTGTCAAAAAAAACTTATTCTTTATGATTGGTAGATTGAAATTAACTTTGGATAAATTTTTGGTATGTTTCTGACAATGTTCATTTTTAATGAATAGTGAAAAATATTGCATTTTACATCAAAACTGCTTTTTCTTCTTTTTTAAATATATTTTTAGATTATCATTCTAATTGGTTTCAAGTTTAATTAGAATATATTTTTACAATTTAATTCAATGGTGGTCATTATAATTAATTTTTCTTTGAAAATGGACATAAACAAGTGCCAATCATTTCATAGATATTGCTTCCAAAAAACCTGGTAATTGTTTTGACAGCGGGAAATAACTATATGATTTATTAATGAAAATTCTATTTTTTCAATTTTATAAAATGTACATCATTTCTTAATTTGAAATATCAAATATATATTAGGGTTATTTTTTGGTATTTTTCTGATAATGCTTTTTTTTAATGAATAGTAAAAAATACAGTTTTTAATTCAAAACTGCCTTTTCATCCAATTTATTTATATATTTAGATTTTCATTGTAATTGTTTTGACAGTATAATTTAATTATGTTTTTATCACTTAATACAATTTTGTTCATTGGAAGTAATTTCAATTTTCAATTGAATGTAAAAACAAGTCAATCTTTTGATAAATTTTACTTCTCAAAAACCCATCTTTTGTTTTGACAACGAAATTTACATTTAAATTAACTAATACAATTTATTTGTTTTGAATTAGATAAAATGGATTAAATATTTGGAATCATAAGCTACAAATTATGTAATTAAGACTTTTGTTTTTGGACATTATGAATAGTAACGACGGTAATTATCTTTAATTATCGTGTTTAATTAGTAATAGGGTAATTAAGGGTAAGAAAATAATATCATAAAAATATAAAATGCCTCCAAAATGTGTCCTAATGATATTGGTGGTGTCTTGGTCGACCATTTTATTCCTTGTGCCAACCTTGGGACACCTTGTAATCACTTTAGAGTGATAGTGACCTTTTATCATATTTTTTTAAAGAAAAGAAAATGTAACCAAAGTATTTAACACCTAAGTAAAATAATTTAAATATTGTCTAAATAAACGATAATTTAGACTATAAATAGTCATTGGAAATATGAAAATATTTCCTACATCATAGTACATTTTTATAATTTTTAGTCATTAAATTAATTAAATTATTAATGACATTATGATGATGTAGTGATTACCTCATTAATGAACGATTTAAATAAAATGAAAAGATAGGGTGAAATCGAAGTCATACACTTGTCAAAAACCAATTGGATGGGTGGATTTCGAAACCTTATCACCTTATCCTCTAAATATATCCTTTTGGGACTTTTAAAATCTGAAAAAGCATTATATAATAAAGTAATAGTTTATAACTTTCAAGAGTGCCCTCCTCTTCTCTTATAAAAGGACCCCACCTATACCACCTTACCCACACCTCTAAAGCCTTTCTCTCGGCCAAACCCTTCCCATTTCGTCTCTCAACATCTATATCTTCATCATTGAAGCCTCACCTTTGGTATAATTATCTTGAAGAAACCCTTTTGGTTCAAACTAAGAGGAGTTACCCGATTTAAAGGTAATATCTTCACTTGCGTTATTTTGTTTTATTTTACTCCTCCAAACCCCTAAACTCTTTTTATTCCTTTATTTTGTAACAACACCAGTATTTTAAATATCCTAATATTTTGTTATGTTAAGGAGTCGAGTAAAACATACTCACACATCCATCTAATGGTTAAAGAATATACTGTTTCTGCGGATGGTGAATTACAGCCTCACGAAATGATCATTGTTCAATCTTCTCTAAACACCTGTCATGGTGGCCATTATGATGTCACTGTATTGTGCATATTCTATATATGGTATTTATGATTTCAATATGATTCTTTATTTTATATTTAAAACATAACTTTATTCTTTTCTTGTTGTGAAAATGCGATAATTTCATACGAGGAAGTATGGACTACCGCCCCCTCAAGTGATGTGACTCGTTCATGTAATACATGGAATGTATAAAGAAGGAAATTAATGAAATTATGTAACCTATAAAACATATATATTATACTTTAATTATAATATTAATATCTCTCAATTATTTTTAATTCCATTAATATGTCAATTGAATGAAAGTAGCATTCATGCGTACGTACGGCCTACCGTCTCCATGATCGGTGCATTTCATTTAAATTTTATCTCCAAATGTTATTGAATAGTATAAAATTAATATTTAATGGATATATATGATATTTAAATGCTTAATACTATTCTGGAGATGATTTAAATATAACTACATGGTCAAAGCTTTTCAAACAAGTTCATTTTTGACTCATGTACCAAACATTGACAAAAACATTTGATATGAACTCGCATAATTAAAAAATTATTATAACATTATAATATGTGATATTAATTGAATAATAAACAATAAAGGAGGTCCTTATGAAATTATAAATTTACAAAAGTTTATTATTCAGGAATATAAAGAAAAGAACAAGTCATGTTACACTTGAGGTAAGGGATCCTACCTCTCTCTATATTTTTAAGTACTCTTTTTATGTAAGTTACTTTAAGCTCCACTATAGTATGTTGGGGGATGTTATTTTATATTAATACTTCTGTAAAATTTATATTAATTTGATGAGATACCCAATTTTATCTCATCAATCCATTTTTGGATGTTTTATGTGGCGCCGTTAGGCTGCCAAAATTTCATAAGGGGATTTTCATCTCACTTTTTATTCCTATGAGATTCATGCTACGTTGGCCACTATTTCCTTTTGTGTGGTGCATGTACTGCCAATTATTTTACTAATTTTATACTATACTCCCATTTATGGGTAGTTAAATATTCATTGTATGACCCTTCTTTCATGGGGTGTACGTTTTGAAAGTTTCCCAAATCGGTAAGGGAACCATTCACACTCCTATTTTAAAAAGACTTATTTTGTTATGTCCTTTAATTTACATCGTTTTATGTTGGGATATATTCTCCTATATCCTTATTGATATAAATTTTATGTCCAAGTGATGAGATACCATTTTCTCTCTCAACAACTAATTTTATGAATTTAAAAGTGACGTCCTTAGGCTGTCGAATTTTACCAAGGGAACTTTTTAACCCAATTTCGATTTGTTTGGGTTTAACATGTAGTTATTGAATATTTAATACTTTGAATATGTGTTAATGACCTTTGATTGTTTTACACTTGATATCCACATATATTGGGTGTATTTATATTTGTGACACATAATTTTGAGATTGATTTATCCTTAATTTAAGGATACCTTCTTTATAAGTGATTTCATCTCATTTTACATTTCTATTGAGACTTCATTGTTGTTATGCACCAATTCACTATTATATGGTGTATATACTCTCCTTTGGAATATTATATCATGAATCCATTTATTCTCATGATATTATAAAGTTCTGATTAAATGTTATTCCTTAATTATTGTATTCAAGTGTCTCTAATTTTGGTAAAAACCCTTTAACTAAAATATCGCTTTAAATTTTTTAATGATTTGTTCTTATTAATATCCATGTTTTCAAAATGGTTTTATGTATTTATTTATATAGATATTACTGGTTTAAAAGGTTAAAAGTTTCAAGGTGGTATGGGACACTTTTATTCAAAAATCTCTTTATTAAATGTTTTAAATGGTTTTGAAAATGGTTTTTTTGAATGGATTCATTATTTCAATATCTTAAAATGTTATATTGTTATTTCAATGTGGGAATGTTATCTTTCCTTTATGGTTAAGTTATGTGCTATGATTATGTTTTGTTTCTTGGTCATTGTTTATGAAAATGGGTGGTTCCGTGATAAACTAAGGGAAGGTGAGCCCGATATAGCTCTCCAATGCATTGGGTAACGCGAAGGGGTAAATGCTAAGGTTTCTCTGAAGAGATTTAGGGAATATACTCTGATGGGTATTCCAAACGTAACCATGAGGGTTACTCCCTACGTGAGAATGTTATGAATGGCTCAAGTTACCTTTATATCTAATGATTTCTATGATTTATTCGTAAATATTATGTTTTCATGAGGTATGTTAAATTTCTTATGCTTTATGAGTAAAGAATGATTTAATTGATTCTTATGTATACATAGAGTAATGTTTTCTTTCCGTATTATTGTAACCCTTACTGATCATTTTATGCTCATTCCAACTTTTTTTTGAAATGATTTTCACAGGACATAAAGTTGAATAGGGTTAAGGACAATATCAAGGAAATATCAGGCTGTCTAAAACAAGGAACTAGACATGAATCTTTTGTTCAAGAGTTTTTATTTTTGTGAAAAAAATGGAAGGTGAGTAGATGTGTCTACTTTGTAACCTCTGAGATTTAATAGTTCTGTCCTAATTATCTAAAAATCTAAACCTGAAAAGATCCTCAATTTGAATTATTCATTTAATTCAATAATAAGTAATGCTTAAGGCCGGGTCCTTATACACCATATACGTTCATAGTAGTGGATGTTAGAACCATATAATGGCATGTAGGATATATTAGGAACCCTAAAAATTTATAGATATTAAGATTCATAAGGGTGATGAGGATATCTTAAAAAAGCAATGATGATGTTCTTTCATAGTAGTGTATCCATTCTGTTGAATTTTATACCATTTATATGACCAATATATTTTAAAATCAATTTTTATATATATTTATATAGATATATTATTATATTAAATGATTATCTTTTTCTGTTTGGTTGATAATTACATTGTATTTCCATAGTACACTATAATGAAATTATACATATTATAATTATTCATTATCACTTTGAATAATATATAATGATATTAATGAAATTTTTTAATTAGGACTTATTATCAAACTCTCTAAAATAGTCAGTATCCATTGTAATATAAAGATCCATGCCTTTGGTCAATAATTAACCCAGTTTGGGCTGGGCGTGACCATGAAAGGGTTCTTACACCAAAACTACATTACATAGTCTTCCTGTTTTTCATTTTTAGGGGGTCAAAAGGCGGGTCAGATTTGTTATATAATATATTTATGCATATTTCTAAAATATTCATACAATATCTAGTAACACGTATGTACTATAAGTCTAACTAACACTGAATAAATTCCCCACGTCGTGTACTTTATAGTCATTCGATGAATGTGAATGGAATGCATACAAAATATTCATGCTATGATAGATGAGTGGCCAAAGAAGTCATAAATAAATATTATAACTAAAACAATAATTAAAATAATAATTTCAATAATATAAAATAAAAGAAAATAAAATAAGCCTTCTTCTATTTTAATGAAAAATTCCATTACTAATATAAATATATATATATATATATATAATAAAACTATATAAAGTAAAACATCTGTAAAATTAATTTTGAGAATATAAACTAATTATATATATATCCCAAAAAATTATATGATAAAATATGTAAATATGAAGACGCACACAATACTTATAGAAAAATAATTTTTCAAAATATGTATTTAATTATTATTATTAATTTTATAAATGAATTTTTAAATATATATAATTTTAAAAAAACAATAATGAAATGTAAAAATGTATGTTTAAAAGATTATATAATTATTTTTTTATAATTACATAATTTAGATTTATATATATATTTTTTATAACTAAGAAAATATATAAATCTAATTGGAAGTGGAATATTAGTTGAATATACTAAATTTTTTATTTAAGTAAATGAAAAAAATTTAAATTTGAAATCTGATTAAATATACATAAATTTTCAATAAAATTCAATGTTTTCCAAAAAAATACCTTCTTACAAAAAATAAATATATTACCAAAATATATGTGAATTTTAACATTTCATGTCTAAAAATTTAATTATGATTTTAAATTCTAAACAATCATATAACATAAAATTAAAATAATAGATATTTTTTATCAAATAAGTGATAAGAAAAAAATTAATTTCATGTGGAAAATGGAAGATAATATGTATGACTAAAAAAATATATAATCATTATATTTTAAATCTTATTAAACAATAAATACAGCAATGAACATCCTCTTATAAGGTTTCAATTCATTATATCCTCCAAACATACATATCATATTTTTATTCCTCCTAATGTTGAAAACCTCTTTTATGTGACCTCTACATGAATTCTCATAATCATGAAATAAATAAAGGTATTAATAAAATGAATAATTATATATTTCAATGTATATAGATATGATAATAAATAAATAAATAAATATTAATACCCAAATATCAACCCACAATCAATCTGTTGTTGATGAGTATTATTACTACATTGGACTAGTTAGATCATCATTATATCACAACATCTTACCAATTTAGCTACAATGGTATTATATTATTTTCCACTTTTAATAAGAATTTTTATTCATAATTATAAACAACCATAACCTATGTTTTTTTATTCAAGATATCACATATACATGTAGGTTCATAGTGTCTATTAGATTATAATATATCAGAACATGCTATAAAAATATACATATTTGTAATGAAAATAAATATGATGTTAATGGGCCTTAGTATAAGTGTAATACAAAGTATCACTTATGAATTTAATGATATTGAGAGCCTTTTTTAAAAACATGTTGTAGGTGTACAGGTATATATATATATATAAGTTTTTTCACAAGGAATAAACTCAAATGATCTAGGAGTGTATAGATGTTTATAGGTGGGGGTTAGTATCATATAAAATAGATGTTATGGGTTATATGATATTGGTGTGGTGGAATTTATTTATCAATAATGGACGATATAATACTAATGACTATAATATAAGTGGTGAAGTAATAGGACCAAGTTCCAAATATACATAATGAAAAGTGGTAGATTTAGTGGGTGTCTAAACCACTTAAAAGACATTGAGTTTTTAGATAGTTTTTATGTTTATGTTCTAGTGATTATGACCTTTAAAATTTTCATTATATGAGTTTTGGAGTTAAAAAAATTATGGATAAATTTATAGTTATATTAATGAAATGGAATTATGTGTCATATAAAAAAGTCCACCAAATCTTATTAAGGTTTATCGGAATTCTGGTGATCCATATATATGTATTATTATTCTCTATATACAACTATAATAATGAATTTGGAGTATAACATAAATACATATTACATTATATTTCATTTTAATTACTCTAATGTCAAAAACATTTGAACAGATACCTATATTTTTAATGTATTTATATAATTAGTACATAACTATCTCATTTTAGAAATGTTATTTAAAATTTCTCACAAATATTTTTCCCAAATGACATCCTCATATAAATAACATACATAATATTTTTCATCATAACTTGTGGGAAGGGGAAAATAAAAATGGATGGCTTCAAATTATCAATAACTGTAATCATAAGAGATAATAATTGATGATCATTATTTATAATAAGATAATCATGTTGGTATATGAGATTAAATAGGGTGCATAGACCAAGCATAAGATGATCATACCTAGGAATACATATGCCATAAATGAGGATTCATGGAATCAATAATTATTTACATAATAAATAATGATATATATTAGTGAAAATAGAAGTCAATGATCATAATCCATGTGAATATAACATAATAGCCTAAAAAATGATTCCTGAAATCGAACAAAAAACTTGTGTCACAGTTGATCAAAAATAAATTATTCATATAATGGCAAATGATAATCACCTGACCATGACATATTAAGATGATGATAACCAATTTTGTAACCATTTTGGATTGTACTACTACCCATGTACCCTTTTGAGCTTGAGATAACATATTATGTACCCTATTGGGACTGGGCTACTAGCCATTTAATGTTTGGGATTGGATTAACAACCTCTATACCCTTTAAGGATTGAGATACTAATCATGTTCCGTTTTTTAGATCAAGGGATTTAAAACCTTACCCAATGATTTGGAGAGATGTAATGGACTGACCCATCTCATAGTAAAAAACCATATATATATATATATATTCCTCATGAACATCAAATAACACTAAAAAATTTTGTGTAGTGTAACTATCCCATGAGAAAGAAGAATATTCAATTAATATTTTCCCAAAATATGAAAACACATACATATAATGAATGAAGTTCAAAGGTCTCATTAGAATATATCCCAAATTAAACCTAAGAATTATTTAAAAGTGATTTCATAGATGAATAATAAATTATAATATCATTATAAAATTACATTGAAATGTATGAAGAAATCTATTTTACATTTTTAATAACATTTCATTGTATTTTTTTTAAATTTTGGAAAATAATTCATATAAAAACCCATGAAATATATGGGTGCAATTTTATTTAAGGAAAAAATATATAACATCATAAAAATATATTCACATGGAATCAAATGTTATTTACACCTTTTTAATGAGGGTAAAAGTCAAGAAAAATGTCTCACATAGATGATTTCAAAAATATGTACATAAATTTTCTAATGTAAGTAAAATTTCCAATAAAATTAATTATAGAATGAAAGATATGAATAATAATTAATATAAACATGGATGGAAAATATTCCTCACTAAAAAGAATAGATAAGGACCTTCCCTCTTATAAACTAGCTTTCAATTAAATCGTGAATTGAAAAGTTGTTAAATGTTGAGAAGACATGCAAAACAAAATAATAACTAGATTAAAAAATAGAACGTTTTTATGATATAATGATCATATAATATCCCCAAATGAAAAACTTGTACTATGAAATCTCAAAATCAAAGTTATATTAAAGGGGAAACCCTTACCATTACTCCAGATTTACAGGAAGGCGCTTTATCTATTGTTTAACAAAAAACATTTTAATAAATTGTATAATATCATTATTCATGTCTACTAAGATTTATAATTTTTAATTACTCAGATATTATTTATTTAAATTTTTGATGTTAATAATTTTGATTGTATGATATATGTTTTACAAAGAAGTCGTTGATCATCATTCATTTTTACCAAGTTAATCATAAAAAAAATCTAAATGTAGTGAAGTATCTATGTTTCATTGACTTATATATTATCATTTTTTTATAATCCATTGGTATAGTTTATAAAAATGGAATTCAGGATGATTTTTTTAATTTATCGATAACACCGAGTTACCTTATAACGATAATAAATTTTTCTATACCACATTTATAGAATAAAATTCATTAAAAATAGTATCTTTAATAAAATATTTCAATATTATAGATGTCCTTATACATATTATTATTGAAAATGATTATATTAGTATAACTTTATTCATGTAAGTTATTGAATTAATTACTGTAGGTTCTGACTGTAGCGGAAGCGCGTTGGGGTTGTGAGGATATTTATAATTGGGTATGAGTTTATAGATTTATGACAATAAATAAACACGTTACACATTTTTTTATTTCATTAACTCTTATTTAAAATCCCCATGTCGAATTATTAATTCATTGACATGCCCCCACACTGATTATAATAAATATCATTTAATAAAACAAAATTATATCCTCCAAATCCTGACTGGAAAAATTACACATTGTGTTATCATTAATACACAGTGTGTACTCATTTTACATAAAATTAAATGGTGTGTAAATTTTATATACACGTCGTGTACTTTTATTTTCCATTTTCATTATTTTACCCACCACATTTATTAGTCCTTTAATAATAGCTATTTATTTCATAAATGAATGTAACCGCATTACTCAATAATAAATATAAATTATTTCAACCACAATATAGTCTCTCGAATAAATAGTATTGAAATAAATGTGATCGGGTATCCCTAAATATTTATTAAACCACAGTTAGTAATAATCTCTATTCAAATTATTAAATTAATATTTAACTGAGAAACATGGACTCACTTAGTGTGTGTCCCTCTAGGCCTCTTTCTCGTTGGCCTAGGCAGGATTGCCTAAAGTCCAAGATTACTGGATAGCAATGGGTCAAGGCACCCAACAGAATGAATTTAACCCCGCATTGACGTGTCACCTCATAATAATGCTTACCATGTAATATAATCATGTTGTATCGATATCCCTAATCAAGCGGGTTGCATGCTAGTGCCATTAACCCATGTGCTCGATTAATCTTTCTTTGACTTTTCATAATTGAACCTGGCCATTCCTTACCATGGACATGGATTTACTTAAGCTATATCATTTCCATCAAAGTTCCTAAGATATATAGTTATTTTATGGAACAGAATAGACAAATCATTTTACGCATTATCTTTTAATGTGGTATTACTCGTGACACACCCAAAGTATCCTACCTCGCCGCGAACAGTGTGTCATCACAATTTTCGTCAATACATCTAAGTGTGTGATTTGTAATAACCATTAATAATAATATTAATGTCTAAGGACCATAACACACGTACAATGATAGGAACATTCAATGAAACTATGAAATCTGGATTTCCTACCCGCGGGTCTCGTTCTCATAATATCATCTTGGATATTACCAAGGGCGCACACCATGACAAGGTGCGTCAAAGTTTTATGAGTCCTCACCCCTAATGGCCTGTATTATTTGTGTCCATAAAATAACATAATCCGGACATATAACATTTATTGAAGAATAGTATTATGGCACATCTGGGTTCTCATCATAGTAGGGATATGCTATGACCATTTAATGAAACAACTATCGTTGGGACATTATCACATGAATTGTCACACAGAAGAACAATCAAGATGTGATAAGATGTTTATTTAATGACTAATGTACAATGTAGTTGGTTCTAGGCCACCAACTCGAACAGAATCCCACTTGGACTAGATCCAACTACTAACAACTTTTAACACGCTAGCTCTCACGTGATATTCATACATCTACTGAGATATGACTTTAGTCATGGGGTTCTTTACATTATATTCAGTGGAAACTTTTATCAATGAAACATAAACCCTTTGATTGAAATCACTCAAGAGGTGATACTTTTGGAGTATGTTTTTTTGTCCATTGATGTGACCTTGGTTCTTTTCCAAGAGCCACTGATGCAGTATTATCATAATACAATGTAATAGGATCTTTATTTCTAGGAAACACATCAAGCTCTTGGACAAATTTCCAAATCTAGATGGATTCTTTGGCTGCATCAGAAGCCATTATATATTCATTCTATACTGTAGAATTGGAAACAACCAGCTGCTTTGAACTCTTCTAACTCACAGATCCTCCATTGTGACAAAAAACATATCCAGATTGTCACTTTAGATCATTCAGATCTATCTGAAAACCAGCATCAACATACCCTCTGATGAAAATTACATCATCTCCTCCATACACCAGGAACATATCCTTAATTCTTCTCAAATACTTATGGATAGTCTTAACAACAGTCCATTGCTGTCCTCCTGGATCAGCTTGATATCTTCCTACCATGCTCAGTGCATAGGCAACATCATGCTGGTACACAACATGGCATACATGATGGATCCTATAGTCGAAGTGTATGGGATATTACTCATACTATCTTTCTCTTGTTATGTCTGAGGACACATTTTCATAGAAAGATGTTGGACATGTGACACTAGAACAAATCCTCTCTTAGATGATTCCATACTAAATCTCTTTAGTATCTGTTCAATGTATTTACTCTCACATAGTCCAAGCATCCTCCTGGATCTATCACGAATGATCATGATCCCTATAATGTAGGATACTTCACCCAAGTCCTTCAAGGAGAAACGCTTGTTCAAGTAGTCCTTAACTGACTGTAAGGCTGGTACATCATTTCCAATAAGCAATATCTCTCTAACATATACTACTTGGATAACAATCACATTCCCATTATACCGATTATAAACACATGGCTCACATTCATTCATAATGAAACCAAATTCATTTATCGATTCATAAAATTGAATGATCCATAACTTGGATGCTTTCTATAATCCATAAAGGGATTTTTGCAACTTGTAAACCTTTTTGGCTTCACCTGGTGTCACAAATCCTTCTGGTTGTGTCATATAGAAATCTTCATGAAGGTTCCCATTAAGGAATGTTGTTTTGAAATCCATTTTCCAAATATTGTAGTCATGGTAAGATGATATGGAATGTATGATTCTATGGATTTAAACATGGAAACTGGAGAAAGGGTTCCATCATTGTTAATTCTTTTAATATGTCTGAATCTTTTAGCCACTATCATTGCTTTATAGGTGCTAACTTTACCTTCCATGTCCAGTTTCCTCTAGAATACCCATTTGCATCCAATAGGCTTTACATCAACTGGCTCATCAACCCGAACCCAGACATGGTTCAAATATATGGAATCTATCTCATAATTCATACTTCTAGCCATCTTGTAGACTTTTAGCATTCTACTACTTCCTTGTTGGAGAGAGGTTCATCATTGTCCAATAATAATGATTCATCATCATTGGTGACTCGGAAACCAAATATCTCTTGTTCCCTTACCTCTCTTGAGCTCCTACGTAGTACTTGGGTTTCCAGAACCTCTTCCACGGGGACCTGTGGACCATATACCTATACCAACTCCTTTGTATCTTGAGAATCAACTTCGTTGAAGTCAATCTTTCTCTCACTATCCTTCTTGAGGATGTTATCCCTCTCAAGAAAGACGACTTTTCTGGAGACAATTAATTTCTTTTCTCAAGGGTTATAGAGGTAATATCCTTTCGTTTCCTTGGGATGTTCTATAAAGATACCCCTTGTGCCCCGAGGTGCTAGTTTGTTTCCTAAGAAGGCCTTAACAAACTCCTCACATCCCCATACACGTGTGTGCAACAAAGTGGGTTTCCATTCATTCTATAACTCGGATGAAATTCCATTTTCCTCATTAGTTGGTAGTCAGTTTAATGTGTATGCTGTAGTTTGTAATGAATATACCCAATTGGATAATGGAATATATGCATGACTCATTATCAACCTCACCATGTCCAACAAGGTGCAGTTTCTCCTTTCACTAACACCATTCTACTATAGTGTATAAGGAGGAGTATGATGAGATAGAATCACAGACTCCCGTAGAAGATCGTTGAAATCTTGGTTCAGATATTGTCAACCTAGTCCTGATTTAATTTCATTATATTCATACCAAGCTGATTTTGTACTTCATTCTTGAATTCCTTAAATTTCTCTAAGGCCTCTCAGTTATACCTCATTAAGTTTACATAGCCATATCTACTCAAATCATCAGTAAAAGTAATGAAGTAATAATATCCACCTCTAGCTTCTACACAAAATTGTCTACACACATCCATGTGTACCAATCTTAGAAGCTATGTGGCCCTTTCACCCTATCCACTAAAAGGAGGCTTGGTCATTTTTCCTTGTAAAGAGTCATGACATCAATCATGTGGTTTTAGCTCTATAGAGTCTAAAGATCCATCTTGGATGGTATTTTTCAAGCGCTACTCATTTACATAACTGAGATGGTGAGGCCACAACTGGGTGATGTATGAGTCATGTTAGTTTTTTCTTTATCGATTTCCAACACTTGGTTTTTTAATTTAATATAGACAAACCATTATCTAAATGTGACATAACATAACATATGTTGTTCTTATAAAAGAGGCAACTCTTATTTCCAAACATGAAAAAAAATCCATCCATATCCAAACAAGATACATAAATTATTTTCATGTTAACTTTAGGCACATAATAACAGTTTTGTAAAACCAAAATCATCCCAGTCGGCAATGAGAGGTGGTAATCGCTGATAGCCAATGCAGCCATCCTTTCTCTATTGGATGCTAAATGATCCACCTCTCCTATCTAAATATTTATGAATATACATTGTTCCTTCATTTGAATATAGATGTGAGTCCCAAAAGTAGTATATAATACCCAATGAGTATAAATAGAATGATTACACTAAATAATTAACGCACCTTTACTATCCCCACGATTCTGGGTGATGTTCCTCTTCGAGTGGCCTTGCTTACCACATGAAAAACACACCGCCTCCCATTCCATTCCTTGCCTCTGGATCATCCCCTTCTTGGAAGGAAGGCGCTCTGGGGCTTTAGAACATTTATAAGTCTTTGGCCCCTTTCCTTTGTCCTTCCTTTTCTTATTCACCATAAAGACTACTGGGTTTTCATGCCCCATGTCATTATCTACCCTGAGAATCAATGTCAGAAGTTCAAATAGACACTTCTCATTGTATCTCATGTTGTAGTTGACAATAAATCCAGAGAAGGTACTGGGCGGTGATGATAAGATGAGATCTGTACAAAAGTCATCTGGGAATTTAGTCCCTATGATGTCCAGGCATTCAATATAGCCTATAATCTTGAGTTTATAAGGCCCAGGTGGAACAGACACTCTAAGCATAGTTGTAAACAAATCATTGGAGATCTCATACATCTCTTATCTCTCCTTCTCTTGGTACAGATTTTTAAGGTGAGACATCATGCTATATGCATCCATGTTTTCATGTTGCTTCAAGAGATTATTGAACCTGGCCAATAGCATGAATCACTGGACATTTGTGGCATCATCCATGAGTTTCACATAGAGAGATATTTCTTCATCACTAGCCTCTTTTCAAGGCGCAACTAGAATATGCTCTTCTAACAGATACAATTTCCTTTCATGGAGAAGGATGACGGGGAAACGCCTTTGCCACACTTGGAAATTAGTGTTAGTGAGAAGGTTTTCCTTCTCAAGTATGGTTCACAATGATATTTTTGATGTCATTTTCATGTCATTTATACATATTAAGATGACGAATGGTTTAGTACATTATTACAAAATTGAGACAAATAAATTAATTAATACTTATTAGTCTCCCACAATTTTATCTAAATCCAATAGCCCTCACCATTGACTTCGGAATATTCTATTTCATGAATATCCTAGTGGCAAGGATCTATATTACCCTTCACATTACACCAACTACGGTTTTTCAAGAAACATTAAGGGTTTCAGGTAGGCATTCTAAATGCCAACTTCATTAACTCATATCTCCTTGATCCGGTGAGTGGACTCCCCAATCCTGAAATCCATTTATTTTGGATTTCCTTAACATTTGACTATTGGTCACAGTATTTCCTACTATGGCAGTCAACCCTTGATGTGAACAATGTCAATTCAAACCAAAAACATGAATTATAATTCCCCAATAATTGAAATCACCCCAACTAGGGTTGGTCAAGAACATTGAACTATGGTTCGATTCTAACCATGATTATGGAAGGCTATACCAACTTAATATTTCATCGAGGGATTTAATCCTTATACGTAAATTTCCAATTTATTATGTTTGATTACATTCTTGTTAATATTAAGTGGGATATACTTATGTGATTAACCATGTCTAATATAATATTTATGTATAAGTCAGTTTTATTTTAGTTCTATCATGAATGATCGTTTAATTCATCAATTGTGTGATCATGAAAACACATTGAAAAATAACTAAACCATTCAACTGATAATAGTAAAATAAATTGTATGATCATAATATTTTTCTATTTTTTAGTTTATCTATCGGTTAATTAACTAACCCATGACCTATGGGAGAAACATCTTGAACCGTTCTGGTTCGTGTATACAGCTTTCCACCTGTCCACTATTTTATCACCTTGGATTGGTTTCACCTTGTCTACTGACTTGAGCCGTATCCACTAGCTTGGGAGCTCTATCAATTACATATGCATTTACCTCACATGCATGTGAGGGGTAAAAATGGTTTTTACATAAAATAATCCTTGGGTACACGGGCCCAATATATGAATTAGTAGAAGGCTCACAGGCCCGAAAATTTAATTTAAATAAATAAATTAAAAGAAACAATTCACATACAAAGGTCTTGGTCTAGCTCATGATCATCCATACATGCAACGATATTTACGCATATATAAAACTAGATTTAAATTTATTAATCATTCTTTTTTAAGATAAATCACGCTCAAAACAATTAATTATCTTTAATTAATCAATCCTTTTATCATAAACCCTTTTCTGAATTTCCTTGAGATTATCATCCACCATAATGTTAAATAAAATAAAATTATACCTGTACGTAACTTGTACCTTGGAGGCAACCAATTGAAATCCCGTTCATTATGAATATGTTAAATTAAAAACATATATATATATACAACACCTATCACGTGTTTTTCCTCATCTGTACGCCAGCACCATGGTACACGTCTCATGGGTTTGTATAATATAATAATAAATTTTAATAAATCTGTGTAATTTGGGTGAGTACACGGTGTATAGTTCTGACTACACAACGTGTACTTTTCTTCACCGTCCATCCAAAGTACATGCCCGAGGACATAGTGTGTTAATTTACATCAGAAATTTTCAGATTACACGGCATATTCAGTGGGACACACCCCGTTTAGTTTATGTGTTACACGGTTTCTATCCAGGCAAGCCATGTACGGGGTACACGGTCCAACCCTAACCCGAATGTATTACACGACGTGTTCTGTTGGAAAAAAAAGCGTGTAATCTAGAAACTGTGTGCCACCTGTTCTTGTTCAACACACAGTTTCATAAATGAAATAGATAGGATCAATACATGACCTAATTTGGTAGACCAGTCCGATGCATGAACCTAGACAAAACAACGTGTACATCCGAATACACGTCGTATATTCTCATGTTGTACAGACATGAATTTTTGGCTCCTCTAGTTGAGATCCTATGTTATATTTTAATCAAGAATTAAAAGAAAAGGTCATTTCTATATGGTGAACAAGAAAAGATAAGGGGGCGACAGATCCCAAGATTCAGATTAAGAGAACAATTAACATGAATTTAAATAACTAAATTATTAAATGCGTAAATCACTAACAAAAAACTAAATAATTATAATCAACAATACGATCGTTCTGATACCACATGTATGATCCGGGTGTAGCAGAAGCACATTGGTGGAAGTTCCCAATGTAGATTTTAGCGTTAAACCACATTCAAATCGATATCTGTCAAGATATAAAACGTGGGATCGTCAAAATAGAACGAAGAATGGAAAAAAAGAGGGAGTCCTAAAACCATAGAGATATGATAATCATATGTTAGTTATAATTAATTTAATTAATTCTGAAGAATTACAGTGGTGGAATTATTTTTTTATTGATGTCTCCAGTCACAATATGATATGATCCATCATTGTGTTGTAGACTCCAAGTGTTGGAATAATCTATTAGTGATCCCCAATTGCACCATGTATCTCTAGAAGTTGACGAAGGGATCTCCAACTGCTAGCACCAAAGAAACTTCACCTGTGATGTCCGCCGTTGATCGCCTTGATCCGATGGAGGAGGATCTCTCTCGGTGTTTCAGAGCATTCTTGGAGGAAATAGTTCTTTTTGCCTTGAATGAATTCTCCAGAATTGTTGTGCACAACTATTCTCTGTGGAAAAGTTTTCGGGTTGTGAGGATATTTATAATCGGGTTTTCGGTTATAAGGATATGACAATAAATAAAGATGTTACACATTTTATTTATTTCATTAAATCTTATTGAAAACCCCCATGTCAAATTATTAATTCCTTGACATGCGCCCATGATGATTATAATAAATATCATTTAATAAATTAATATTATATCCTCAAAATCACGAATGGAAAAACTATACGACGTGTAATCATTAATACAGGGTGTGTACTCGTTTTCCATAAAACGACACGGTGTGTATATTTAATATACATGGTGTGTACTTTTATTTTCCATTTTTCTTTATTTCCTCCAACTCATTTATTAGTACTTGAGTAATGGATATTTATTTCATAAATAAATTTAACTGCATTACTCACAAATTAATATATATTATTTCATCAACAATATATTCTCTAGAATAACTAGTGTCGAAAAAAATGTGATCAGACATCCTTAAATAATTATGAAACCACAGTCAGGAATAATTTTTATTCAACTTTTTAAATTAATATTTAACTCAGATACATGGACACAATTATTGTTTAACCCTCTAAGCCTCTTTCTCGTTGGCATTAGGTGCCCTATCCTAAAGTCCAAGATTATTTTCCAACAACGGGTCAAGGCACCCAAGATAAAGAAGTGGACGCCACATTGACGTGTCACCTCATACGAATTCTTACCATGTAATATGATCACTTTGTCTCAAAATTTCGAATAAAGCAAGTTGCATTCTAGTGTCATCAACCCATGTGCTCGGTTATTCTTTCTTCGACATTCCGGAATTGAACTTTCCCTTTCCTTACCATGGCCAAGTATTTACTTAGCAAATATAAATTCCATCAAAGGGCTTGAGATATCTACTTCTGTTGTTGAATAGAATGGAAAATTCATTTCTCACATTATCTATTAATGTGGTATTACTCGTGATGCACCCAACGTATGCAACCACGCTGCGAACAGTGTGTCATCACCGTTTTCATCAATACATATAAGTGTGAGTGTTTTCATACAAGTTAATAATAATCTTAATGTCTATGGACCTATACCCAAGTCCACGGATACGAACATCAAATGACACAATGAAATGTGGATTTCCTACTAGCAGGTCTCATTGTCATAATATCCTTATGGATATTACCAAGGGTGCACACCATGAGAAGGTGCCTAAAAGTTTTATGAGTCCTCACCCATAATGGACTGTGTTATTTGTGTCCCTTAAATAACATCATCTGGACATAGAACATATATTCAAGAACAGTGTTATGGCACTACTGGGTTCTCATCATGGTAGGGATACGCTATGACCCTTTAATGCAACAGCTATCCGTAGGATATTGTCACATGCATTGTCATGTAAAAGAAAAATAAAGATGTTATAAAATGATAATTTAATGAAAAATTCCAATGTACTTGGTTCTAGTCCAAAATCTCCAACAATTGAAACCATAACATTCTATATAAATGAATTGGTATGGGTATAAAATTATATAATAGTAGTTTTATATTCACTGAACCATAATTATTTTATTATAAAATCATTATAGATGGTAGTGATATTTATTAAAATTTTATGTGGGATGTTAATCAATTTTATTTCAATAACTAGATACATACATTGATGAAATATATTCTTCTCAATGATGGTTCCTTTAGAATAATGGATTTAGAAATCCTTCTTGTCACATGAAGATACCCAATTCCATTGAATGGTTTAAGAGAGGAAATTGTGTTTGGATTATAGAGATATCTGAATGGGATTAATGTATTGGGATGGGTTTATAAGGGGTTATTTGACAGGTGAGTTTTGATTAGAATTTTCTTAAATCTTCATTCCTTAATGTTAAATGTCGTAAATTTAAGTGGAAAGAGGATAAAATTTAGAAATATTATGGAGGTTATTTGACTGATATATACCTAATAAAAAACATTATATATACTCTTTTTATATTTTAACTATTTACCACTGAGGTAAACTATATAATCCACAATTTACATTTACCATTGAAACTAAATTTTTACCTCATACACTTATTTTTATGACTAAAAATGAAATTTAATAAATTTTCTAATTTTTACATTCTAATAAATTTTTTTGATTCCATTCTATCAAAATCAATTTCTAGATATGGTAAAATTATCTCCTAAATGTAGAAATAATAATAATATATATAAACTCTTTTTTGAGTAAAATGGAATTTGTTCACATTAACTGTTCTTAATCTAGTTTGATATTAATTAAAAATTAAAGAAGAGTTAAAAAATTATATATCGAAATATTACATTAAATTAATTTTTCAAAAATCACCACATTATTTTGTTAATACAAAATAATGTAAGACATATAAAATTAGTTTATGAAAATACAAACTATTTTTAAAAGTAATTATTATTTACCACATCATATTAAATTTAATTATTCATATAAAATCTATTTATAATTATCAATTATTTGATATTAAAATGTCTCTCAGAATATTATAAATACCTCAATTCACTCTTTAATAATTATTACATTAATCTATAACACATAGAGATATATATTTTCATATTTAACATTTTAATTTTATATTATATATTTTATTTATAATAGAATTATATTATTTTTATTTATTTTGAAATATTAAAAAATATCAATAGATATTGGTTATATTGACACTGATTTATAATGTATCTAATGATATAATTTCAAACAACAATATTTCTAAAATGATCATATATAGTAGTTATACCTCATTCCTATATATTATATTATGTATATTCATAGAATCATTCATCCTATTCATTTAATTATCTCTCAAAATGTAGGTTATATTTATAATTATATGATGTATTTTATATTTCCAATTTGTGTGATGATTTTCCAAGAAAACCTTGGGGAAATGATTTTGTATTGATCGTAACTTTATATAATTTCATATTTATTACAATTATAAATTCTTAATGATCTCTATATTAAATTATAATTGTGTGTTTATTTTTATATTATATTTTAATATTTCGTTTCTATAATATGTATCTAGGTTGGTTTTGGTTTAGTGTTTTTTGTAAAATAATATATTCAATATAGAATTTATTTAATAAAAAAATTGCAGAATTGTGTGTTGTTACATTCAACCCCGTTAGAAGAATGTCGCCTGAAAAATTCCTTTAATTAGATGAAAATTGATGAGGGAACTCAATATCATTAAATCATTATGTACCCATATCACTTCATTAATTATACGATTTATCGAATGAACATTAACCTTGTTAATGTTATTATTTCATTGTACTTTCTCATTATGATCCTTGATTTATATTGGGTTTATATTTTCGAATATACTATATTCCAATTGTAAAACGTCTTTTTCATAACATGTTAATGGATATATATTTAATTCACTAAAATTGATACAATGAATATATAATTATTTACTAATAGGTTTGGTAGAAGTTCAATATGATAATTTATTTTCCCCACATGATTATGGATTTCAAGGGATCCAATGAATCTAGGACTTAATTTTCAATTCTACAAAATCTGACAACCCCATTTATTAAAACATTTGATGGAATACATTATCTTTAACATTATTTATAATTTATCATCAATTACTCCCCACATAACTCATCTATTGACTCTATGAATTTTTATTGTGTCACTGAATGGTTTTAATCTTCTCTCAAAATTTTCTAGAATGATTTGGTCCTAATATATTCCTCAATAAAAATATTATTGAAAATTTTGGGGTTATACAAGTCATACCCTAATGTACCACATTTAATTTAATTTGAATACATGAATAGAAAATTATATTTTTTGAGAACTCTAATGTGGGAAGGTGTCGATTTTTACCAACATTGATATCCATTAAATGGGATCACAATATATCTTCTCAAGTTATAATGGTCCCTTTAAATTACCCATATACTATATTAGATATGAATTATTAAAGATTATAATTATATCCAATTATTATTAAATACATCAGTATATAATTAAAGTAAAACATAGATCTCAATAAGGTATTGTTGACATTAGAACATCATATAGCCTTACAATTTTCATTATATATATCCTTGAAATTTGATCTAACTATAAATATTATTAAATATAAGTAAATTATACTGAATTTTTATTCTAATAAAATAAAACACAAGTGGAATTATGTATTTTGGATGTCTTTGCAAGATCCATAAAAAATAAATAGTGATGTTCTCCCATTTCCATATTTTTGTGGGTAATGATTTCATCATCCCCATATAATTGTGTCACTATTCCTTTACCTTATTTCATTCTGTGAATTTATATATATGGTCTATAATTAGGATGTTATTGTATTCCTTCATGAAATTATTCTTAAAATCTATATTAATATTTGAAAATCTTGCACGGATTGATAATTGTGAGGAATTTTCATCATTTAATAGCTATTTCATCAATTATTTTATTTATAGAATGCATATTAATATCAAAAATCATATTATTCCATTACTTTAAATGTTAAACTATATAATATCCTTATTTTTTATCTCATTATTATACTTCCATATCACATTGACTTTCACTTGGATGGATAGTTGAGTTGTCATCCTAGAAGGAATGATTTTCCTATGTCTATTAAGATTTTGAGGTATGTCCTTTCGAAATACATGAATTTTATGTCTCCTTCAATCCACATATTGGAAAATTAATCACAAACATTCCTTTTTAGAGAATCATGTAGCTACATTTTATTCCTCTGGTTGTAATGTATACATAAATATTTTTCATTCAAATACTATTTTCATATACTTTAGTGCATGTTTAACTCCTTTTCTCGTGAATGTATATTTTATCCATTATGATCAATATATATTTACCACATTTCACCAATGAGATAATTCATCAACATCATCATGAAACTATCATCCCTTCAAAATCCATATAGTTCATAGTGTAATTTAAAATTGGGACATTTAATTAATGTGAGGAATAATATAATAGAATTTTATATAGAATGAAGACACATAATAAAAAATTATTTTTTGAATCGCCATATATTATGAAAATTTCACAAATATGGGGTGGTGTGGGTTTTATTTAGGTGACCAAAAATATCTTGGGATCCTCCAAACAGTCTTCACATTCATTTTTCCAATGGGAATCAACAACCATCCATGTTAAAATGGTTTTCAGATTTGATAGTGAAAATAAATTTCTCAAAACTAATAAATGGTATCATCCCATTTCAGGAAAACATTTCATAATTGTTATACTGATTGTAATTTTCCATTATTCCATCACCTAACCTGTTTAATGATACAAAAATATAACATTCTTTATGATTACATAAAATAATAATGATATTTTTTATTACAAAAATTCATTATTGTTGAATTTGGAATAAAATTTATCCTTTATTATGGTATTAGTGAAACTTTTTATTGATCTTAATACAATTCCATTACGTTTAATATTTTATAATATCGTTTATAAAGGAAATAATAAATTTTATGAGGTAATATTAAAAAAACAAATTTAGAAAATGCATGAAGAAATCGGGGTAATTTATATGTCTGAATGACATCACTAGGAATTCAAAGTGTCCATATCTCCTATATAAGGTTATCATGGGTATATCATTCATTTTCACCATTAATTAGTGATATCTATATCAATGGTCAACAATTTTAGAAGTAATTAGACCCCCTCAGTTGAAAAATATTTAATCAATTCAATGTAGAATATAATTATTCTTGATCGTGATAATGTTGGTTAATAATAGTCAATATTGAATCCAATAACAGAATGGAATATATTTCAAGGGATCGATACAAACACTGGATAAATTTCATATGATATAGTTGTAGTATATTCCTATAATTTATATTGAGGTAATGGTTGAGTGTGTATCAATGATCAATATCTCTTAAGTGAGATAGGGGCTGAAGTTAATAATATGAGATAATTTGAAGAAAAATTAAAACATGGTATAAAAAGATTTCACCGATTCACCTCTAGTTATCCTACATGATATAATGAGATATAAAAGTGGTATTTGAGATAATTTTGTTTTTTCACTATTTGGATCTAAAATATTCATTATAGATTTTTTTATTTCAATATGAATTCACGATTCAAATAAAATCATGAAGTGCCTCAGATAGAGAGAATATCTAAAATAAATGTTAAAAATAAAAGAGAGGCTATAAATAATAACATATATAACCATAATTGGTAAATTGAAATGATATTAAGGAAAGTATGAATTGAAGGACTAGTCTCCATTTAAATAAGATCAAGTTGATATTATTGCTATTTTTAATTATTCTTGAAGTAATATATTTTGTAGAAACATGTTCAAGATCTGAGGTGTATAAAAATGATGTTCATTAAAAAATCATTATATACATGAAGTAATAAAATTAATGTCATATGACTAATTTTCATGTTACTCTTATCACATATATACATGGGTTTTCTAAGAATGACAGGATAAAAAAATCATGAAAAAGAAATTGAATTCATGAAAAAAACTTTATCATAGATTTAATATAAATGAAAAGTTCTCACACAAATCATGGAAGACAATGGAGAATCAGTTTTACTTTGAGAGATAAAAATAATATTATTGATAATGAATTAAAAACACAATCTTGTGAGAGAACATTGAAAAAATAATTTATGAGGAATTAATCTATTCATTTGAACGGTTACGTAAAACATATATGTTTATAAATGATTATTAGTTAAACATTAAGGAAAATAGAGTAAGTAAACATAATAAATATTTTCATGAGGGTTGTCAAATACATGAATATATATTTTAATAAATGAGTAGTTATTAGGAAGACCTATTAAAATAAGTGATGTTTATAAAAATATTCATTGAAATTGACATGTCTCAAATTTCTTGTAAAATACAGAAATGTTGTATCCACAAAATCTATTACATCCCAAAAATATTGGAAATGGAATAATACCACAAAACATCATAAAAATTTATAATTTAAAAAAAAACTCTAAATAATAGAATGAAGGTCTTGTGGTTATATATATATCAAATGCCAAATCAAACAAATATGTATCCCATAATTCTTATCATTCTCTAATATTAAATTTGATTATTGTGAAATTTATTGATATAAATAAAACATATGATAAAATATAAAATAAAAACTATAAGTGAATCTCACCAATAAGTTAATGAAGGAGGTGATTATTTATAGTAAAATATTTCCAAAAAATGATGACCAAAAGATTGATGTTCTTGACTAAAATCAAAAGGGTCCACAATTTAATAAATCGTGATATCCTACACCTGAAATGAAATAGATAATTTTAGGGACTAATATTAATAGGCCCCATCCTTGAACCTTACTTAATCTTGAGTTATTACAAGATTACACAGTGAGGATCTTTTCAGGTTAAGAGTTTTAGAGAATTAGAACATAAAACTTGCATTAGATTCCACATATAAACAAAGTGGTTACATAAAGATAGTATTCATTTTCCCATTAATGGAAACATATTTAAAATAAAACATGGATTCATTCTTGACACTTCCTTGACACTATCATCATATCATGTACCTTTCCATTGACCTGTGAAAAACATTTCAAAAAAAACATGGGATGAGCATAAAAAACTCAGTATGGGTTATAAAAATATGGAAAGGAAACATAAGTTCATATATACATAAGGATAAAATCATACTTTACCCAAAAAACATATGCACTTTAACATACCTCATCAAATCATGAATAAATCATAGAAATAATAAGACATAAAGGTAACTTGAGGCATTCATAAGATTCTTACTTATGGAGTAACCCTCTTGGTTACGTTTGGAATACCCATCACAGTATATTCCCTAAATCTCTTCGGAGAAACCTTAATGTTTCACTCCTTCACGTTACCCAATTCATTGGAGAGCTATATTGGGATCACCCGCCCTTAGTTTATCACGGAACCACCCATCTTCATAATAATGACCAAGAACCTCCACATAATCATATCACATAAAACATGCATAATGGAAACATAACATTTCCACCTTTCAATAACAAGATAAAAATACAACACATTGATATAAAAACATTATGAAAACCATTTTCAATAACAAAATAAAAGAAAAGTAAAACATGGTATTCATTTTTCTTTTAAAAAGAAGGTATGGCTTGTAGAGGAAGCCGAAACCCAAATAATGGTCACGGCGGCGGAAAAGACATTGTCGCCGCTTACGTACGACAAAAATATTCCATTTTTCCTTTTAGTAAATTCTTCATATAAAAAATATTCCTATTTGATAATCTTAAAAGTCAAAGGGGTTTATACACCGTAAAAAAGAAGGTTGTGTATAAAAAAAATATGCCTTAATGAAAGGAGATTGAGACGAAGTCCCATACCTCGGGTCCGAATTCACTCGGTCATTATTTAATCTACTGAATAATAAACTTGAGTTAATTTCTACTTGTTTAAGAACCTTTTTCAATTCCATTATTCCTTTTATGTCACTTATTTCCATGACATGAACACTATGTAATTATTTAAGTTAATAACGGTCGTTTTAACGATCATTGGTACTTGAGTCAAAAATAAAACCTTTATAATTACTAGTTATTCATGTTTCCATTATATCCATAATGGTGTTCATGATGTAGATATAATATATGTCATATATATCCAGTAAATTCATGCATTTATAATATTACATAATCATTTAGAGGTAAGAAATGAAATGCACAGTTCATGGAGACGGTAAGCTGTACGTACGCATAACGCTACTTTCATTTCTATTTCGTATTTTATAGAATTGAATCGTAAAGATGTAAATGTATATTATTCTTCCTGTGTAATATCATATATAATATCATAACTCCATCCTTTATACGTCCCATATATGGTATTAATGAATCAAATCACTTTGAGGGGGTGATAGTCCACACTTCCTTAAATGAAGATATCGGGTTTACCCATAATGGAAACCATAAAGGTATGCCCAAAATTAAAAATACTGAATCTTAAGGAAAAAATCAAAATATTATATATCATATATAAATATAGTGTATTCCATGCATAGGATTGGATTTATTCTCATTTTAAGCCTCTAAAACACTATCTAAATCATTAATAGACATAGATAAAAATATCTATTATTCATTACATAATTGGGATGTTACATCCTTCCCCCCTTTAGAAAATTGCGTCCCCAAAATTTATTTACATACCGAATAAGTGGGGGTACTTATCCCTCGTTGCATTTTCAGATTCCCATGTTGCGTCTTCAATCATGTGGGTTTTCCACAAAACCTTTACCTGATGAATCACATTATTCCGTAACACTTGCTCCCTGTGGTCAAGAATCTGGACTGGTTGTTCCTCATAGGATAGGTTCTCTTCCAACTGAACTACCTCTGGACTCAAAACATGAGATGGATCTGGCATGTACTTTCTCATCATCGAAACATGAAAAAATTTTGTACCTGAGATAAACTCGGAGTTAAAGCCTCTCGGAAAGAAACTGATCCAACTCTCTCCAGAATTTCATATGGTCCAATGAACCTTGGACTCAGCTTTCCTTTCTTACCAAATCGCATCACACATTTCCATGGTGATACTTTGAGAAAAACATGATCACCTAACTCAAAAGATAGATCCTCCCTCCAGTTGTCCGCATATCTCTTATGCCTACTCTGAGCTGTTCTCATGTGTTTTTGAATTAGCTGAACTTTTTCTGCCATCTCTTCTACCAATTCCGGTCCCATCAAGTTCCTCTCACCCACTTCATCCCAAAAAGATGGAGTTCGAAACTGCTTCCCATATAATGCCTGAAATGGTGCCATCTGTATACTGGAATGAAATCTGTTTTTATATGAAATCTCAACTAAAGAAAGATGTTGGTCCTAACTTCCCTGATAATCCATCGAACATGCTAGTAGCATATCCTCCAAGGTCTGAATTGTTCATTCTGACTGCCCATCTGATTGAGGATGAAAAGCTGTACGAAAATTTAATTCAGTACCCAATGACTTTTGAAGGCCCTTCCAAAAGATATAAGTAAACCTGGGATCACTATCAGATACAATGGATAGAGGAACTCCATGCAACCCGACCATCTCTTTAAGGTAGAATCGAGAAAGTTGATCTAGAGAGAAGGTATCTTGAATAGGAATGAAATGATATGATTTAGTCAAGCGATCAACAATAACACAGATTGCATTATTATCTCGAGATGTCTTCAGTAATCCCAAAATAAAGTCCATGTATATATTCTCCCATTTCCACTCTGGCTCTGGTAAAGGTTGAAGCATCCCTTTCGGTAACTGTTGCTCCGCTTTAACCTGTTGACAAATCAAACACATCGCAGTAAAATCAACAATATCTCTTTTCATTCCATCCCTTTCTGCTTGTAGTCAAACTGCTTCCCATCACTCAAGCTCTTTGTCGGAAACTCGTTTATAAAGTGACCCATCTCATTGCACTTAAAACATTTCACTAACAATAAATCAAATTTGGTCTTACCATCACCCTGATCTTTTTTAGTGCAATCACGAGCCTTATGTCCCATATTACCGCATCGGTAGCACTTTCTAGAATTCAGAAGACATTCCCTAGAATGCCTTTTACCACATTTATCACAAACTGGAAACTTAGTTTTCTTACCGTCAGACCATTTTGAAGAGTTCTTTCCTTTCTCATGCCACCTCGGTCTCTTATTCTGCTGGTTGTTATAGAACACTTGATCATCGAAAAACCCCATTTCCACCTTCTCAGCACATCGAACAAGAATTTCATAACTTTTAAACTCACGAGAAGCTAATTCCATTTCGATATTTTGGCTTTAATCCTGAGTAAAAACGATTGATTTTACTATCAAGGTCTCGGATAAAATTTGGATCTACCTTGCCAATCGAGTGAACCTTTCTTCATAGGTAGCCACTGAGTCTTCCTATTGCCTCAATTCCAAGAATTTTTTTCCATCCTAAGTCGAAAAGCCTTAGGAAAATACTTTTCAAGAAACATACGTTTGAATTCATCCCAGTCAAGAGCATCAATCTCATAAGCATCCCTGATATTTTCAATCATCGACCACCACTTATCTGCTTCACCCTCCAAATGGTAAATAGCAAGACTATCCTTTTGATTGTCTGAACACCCCATGACATAGAAAATCTTCTCTAGTGCTTTAATCCACCCTTCAGCTTGCACAGGGTCATATGATCCTCTTAATGATGGGGGATGTTTCCTCGTGAAATGTTCCACCACTGACATGTTCCTCTGCGGTTGATCTGGCTGATCTCGTGCATGGATACCACCACCATTTATCGCTTGAGCCAACTGCGTCATTACTGCAACAAACTGTTCAGTTCCAATTCCAACCATCTCAGGATGCTGATTCAGAAGGTTATTTCCATCTGTATGCCTTCCTAGCACTGCTTCCCTATTTCGTCTGTGGAAAACCATTCTGAACAAACATGTCTTAGATGAAGCAACATGGTAATCTTCAAATGCTATATCATTTCAATTTGACCATAAAAAAAATATTTTTGGATATTCATTTTATAGAATTCTAACTCCTAATGTTATCTAAACCGGCCTTTGATACCAACTATATGGCCCCGGCCTTAAACCTTACATAATCACGAGTTATTACAAGATTACACATTGAGGATCTTTTCAGGATTAGAGTTTTAGAGAATTAGAACATAAATCTTTCATTAAATTCCACATATAAACAAAGTGGTTACATAAAGATAGTATTAAATTTTCCCATTAATGGAAACATATTTAAAATAAATCATGGATTCATTCTTGACACTTCCTTGAAACTATAATCATATCATGTACCTTTCCCTTGACCTGTGAAAAACATTTCAAAAAAACATGGGATGAGCATAAAAAGCTCAGTATGGGTTATAAAAATATGGAAAGGAAATATAAGTTCACATATACATAAAGATGAAATCATACTTTACCCATAAAACATAATCACTTTAACATACCTTATCAAATCATGAATAAATCATAGAAATCATAAGACATAAAGGTAACTTGAGGCATTCTTAACATTCTTACGTAGGGAGTAACCCTCTTGGTTACGTTTGGTATACCCATCACATTATATTACCTAAATCGCTTCAGAGAAACCATAACATTTCACTCCTTCGCGTTACCCAATGCATTGGAGAGCTATATCGGGCTCACTTGCCCTATGTTAATCACGGAACCACCCATCATCAGAATAATGCCCAAGAACCTCAACATAATCGTATCACATAAAACATGCATAATGGAAACATAACATTTCCACCTTTCAATCACAAGATATCAATACAACACATTGATATAAAAAAATTATGAAAACCATTTTCAATACCAAAATAAAAGAAAAATAAAACATGGTATTTATTTTTCTTTTAAAAAGATGGTATGGCTTGTAGAGGAAGCCGAAACTCAAATAATGGTCTCGGCGGCGGAGAAGTCGTTGTCGCCGCATACGTACGACAAAAAAATTCCGTTTTTTCTTTTAGTAAACGCTTCATATAAAAAAGATTCATTTTTAATAAAAGTAAAATTCAAAGGGGTTTATACACCATATAAAAAAGGTTGTGTATAAAACAAAATATGCCTCAATGAAAGGAGATTGAGACGAAGTCCCATACCTCAGGTCCGACTTGACTCGGCTGTTCTTTTATCTCCTAAATAATAAACGTGAGAAATTTTATACTTGTTTAAGAACCTCATTCAAGTTCATTATTCCATTTATATCACTTATTTCCATTTCATGAACACTATGTAATTATTTATGTTAATAACAGTCATTTTAACGATCATTGATACTTGAGTCAAAAATAAACCCTTTATAATTACAAGTTGTTCATGTATCCATTATATACTGAATGGTATTAATGATGTAGATATCATATATGTCATATATATGCAGTATATGCATGCATTTATTGTAACGCCCCGACCCCAGCTACCCAGAGTCAGTGCATTACTTCGTAACATTGGCATGATCACGAGAAAGATCAAATCTCGAAAGACCAATTGGTTTAGTAGCCTTGGAAACACTAGATATATTCATAAGTTTTACATTACATCATTAAACGAAAAACTACTACAACAACATATTTTCTCCATAATCCACACTCATATCCCCACATAATATCCCTGCAGGTCATTCATAAATTACTTCTTCACTTCCTGGGAAAAATTAAACATAGAAAAGGGGTGAGCTCAAATGCCCAGTAAGGATAACAATATAGCGGAAACTTTCATAAATAAGAATAAACTTTTAAGGCAATGTATAACTAAAACAAAAGCCTTTAAAACATGAACTTTCAACATGGTATGGCATAAATAAAATGAAATAATGCCATTTACTTACTCACATGGATATTCTACTAATCGAATAATCACATGAAAAAATCAATAACCACTTTCATAATGTTGGAATGCATAATGCCAGACTATCATAACCACATAGCCAAGGCCTCGTGCCAAGACTACAAATAAGATTTTGTCAAGGCCTTGTGCCAAGACACTAGTTTGTCTAATGAGACCTACCGATGCATCGAGGAGCTATAGCGGGCTCCACCCGTCACTTATTAAGTCCAATGCATTCCTCATATGAACAGGTTTAAACATAACATAAACATTCGTATTAAAAATAGCATACGAAATGTCAATACTTATACCACAAACCATGAATGGTATAAAAATAACACATCCACGGTCAAACATAACTCATTTGATACAATATGGAAGCCTTTATTGTATCACATTAACCACAATCAAGAATAATGAAGGATGTTGACATAGATGAAAATAATCATCAAAACTTTTTGAGAGAAATATCCCCCTTTTCTTGAAACATTTAAAAGTCACACTATTTGTCAAGAAGCCATTTAAAAATAGATTTTTGAATCAAAGTGTCCCATACCACTTTGAAACTTTTAAAATGAGTTTTAATTTTAAAACTTTAATGTCCATATAAATAAATCCTTAAAACCATTTTTAAAACATGGACATTAATGAGCAGGATATAGAAGAATAAGTCTTTAAAACATTTTAAAATGGTATTTTGGTTAGAGGTTCTAACCAAAAGAGAGACACTTGAATACAAATAATTGAGGTAATAGAAACTTTGTAATATCATGAGAATAAAGGGATTCATGATATACTATGTCAAAGTACATTATATACACCACATAAAAGTGATTTGGTGTATATCAACAAAGAAGTCTCAGTTGAATGTAAATTGAGATGAAATCTCTCATAAAGGCCGTATCCTTAGGTTAAGGATAAATCAACGACATAATTATGTGTGAAAAATATAAATACACTAAATATGATTGAATATTCAGTGTAAAACAATCAAAGGATATTCACACATATTCTTGTAGAAACAACACCAACGAATTGGATATTTAACTCAACAAATGGAGATTGAGTTAAAATTACTCTTATCAAGTTCATACCGATCACTTGAGAATTTATCAATGGAGTGATTATGTGTATCAAAAGTATATCCACAGAAAGGGGAGTGGAAATTAAGACATAATCAAATGAATAGCGATTCCACACATAATCTTGGAGTAATATAATCAATGAAATATGTGTAAAGCCAAATGAGTGGAAATTGAAATCTCAAATTCCCTTATCGATTAGGTAACTTACGAAACATACACCCATGAAAGAAGTATCATACCATGATGATGTAAATACCCATAAATTAATGTATATTACACAATGAATACAATCATGGTCAGTACACATACACCACATGCAATAATTATGTGGTGAACAATGGAAATATCACGGAATTGAAAGTGAGATAAGAAAATCCCTTACCTTGTACTTTTCCTTGGATGGGGTAGGTTAACCTCCTGTATAACGGTGAAATAATTGTTATTAAATTATACAAGAATCATATATATTAATATGATATCATATATGATCTTTTAATATTGATTTGATAATAATATCTTAGTATTATCGTTGTTTCGGGTGTTAACTTACTTGTTTTCTTTTGTATGTTTTGTTACGTAAGACATGTTTGTAAAGGATAGGTTGTATATTATTTAAATCCAGAATGGTATCAAGTCCTTAAACATCATTTTTAAATCATAAAATGATAATTATACTTGAATGGATACGATGGAGGATGAATCTCATCGCGTTCGTGGAGACGGTAGTCCGTACGTACGCACGAACGCAACTTCCATTTAATTTTTATTTTAAAAGAATTGAATCCAAATGATACTTAGGTATATTAATATTACAGTATAATATAATATTTTATATATGTTACTTTAGTTCATTAACACCATCCTCTATACGTTCCATGTGTGGTATGAACGAGTCATATCATTTTAAGGGGGCGGTAGTCCGCACTTCCTCAAATGAAATTATCGTATGTATATACAACAAGAAACGAATAATGGTATGAAATAAAATGTAATTACAGTAGATTATATATAAAATATATATCATTAATATCATATTTAATTACAGTTCCATCATAATGGCCACCATGAGAGGTGGTAAGATGTATTTGAACAATCATCGTTTCATGAGGCGTTAGTTTGCCATCCACAGAAACATTATGCTCATCATCCATTAGATGGAGTTGTGTGTATGTGTAGTTTGAATACTTCTTATAACAACATCCTAGTATATTGAGGATACTGGTGTTGTTACAAAAGAAAGGAAATAAAAAGAGTTTGGGGGTTGGAGAAGCAAAATAAATGAAAATAATTTAAGAGAAATCATTACCTTTAATTTAGGTAACTCACTTTGGTTGGAACCAAAGGACTTCTTGAAATGCTTTCTGCCTAAGGGGAAGCTTCAAGGAGGAGGATAGGGATGTGGGGAGCTTAGTTGGGCAGAGTTTGGACGAGCCAAGTGGCTTGAGAGGTGTGATGAATGAGTAGAAGTGGTCTCCTTTTATAAGGGAGAGGAGGGGCTCTTTAGGAAAGAGTGAAAGTATTACTTTATAATATAATTATATTCGGTTTATAATGGTCCAAAAATCATTGAGGTCGAAGATAAGATGACTAATATTCTAAATAACATCAACCAATAAGAATTGGACAGGTTTTAGATAATATTTTAATCATTATAATCTTATTTATTTAAATGATTTACTAATGAGGTAAACAGTGCATCACTATGGTGTCAATAATAATTTAACTTATTTGATGTCTAAAAACTATAAATAAAATATCATTATGTAGGAAAGCTTTTTATCTTTCTAATGAATATTTATAATCGAAAATCCAACATGTATAACCCTATGTAAAAATTGTTCTTCTAAAAGATGTAAGCTTATGCCATTTTTATTTTTATTTTAACTTTATTAATATAAAGTGTCCCTACCACATACAAGTGGCTCCAAGGGGTCCCCAAATTGACCCAAGGATGCTCATGGTCGGGTATGTGTCCACCAATAAGGTTAGGACACGTTTTAGGGTAATTTTGTATTATTATAATATTATTTTTTTAACCCTTATTTACCGGATTTACCCTTAACCATGGTAAATAAAATATTTACCACAGTAATTATTCAAAATGTATAAAAATAAAAGTTACCTATTTACACAATTTGGACATCCTGATTCCAAATATGGAATCCATTTTTCTAAATTCAAAACACAGAAGTGGCAGAAATTAATTTAAAATTAATTCCCGCTGTCAAAACAAAAAGCGTGTTTTTAAGAGGTAATAACTATCAAAAGATTGACACTTGTTTATGTTCAGTTTAATTGTAAAATTATGTCCAATGACCAAAATTATATTAAATGGTAAAAATATATTCTAAATATACTTTAAAACCACTCAAATTCACAATTTATCACTATTAATTATTTTGATTAAAAAAGTTGTTTTTAATTAAAATTTAGTAATTTTCACAATTCATCAAAATATGAATGTTATCCGAAAAGTACCAAAATTTCACCTTAGGCTAAATTCGATATTCCGAATCCAAAAATGAAGTCCATTTTAAAATATAAAATATATATAATTTCAAAATTTAGGTATTACTATTCATAACGGCTAGTTTGATCGGTTGTGGTGTGTGTTAAAACTCGAAGTTGCGTACAACACACGCTACTGTTTTATTCAAAGGAAAGCGTACCGTGGAAGCTTGGGATGTTTCATTTTAAATTTTTTGATGTCTCCATTTAGTCAAAAAGTTTAAAATATTGTATTTAAAAAAGGATTCACTATCAAAAGTTGATAAAAGTGCAATACTGAAAATGAATCTGTTCTTGCATTATGACTAAGAAACTCATAATATGGATTCTAAAATTATAAGGATTATATAAAGTTTAAAATTTTGTTAATACTATTCATGACCTCTTTTAATGGATTTTTTTTTGGTAAGTCATGGTGTAATTGAACTCGGTGTTGCGTGTAGTGAAAGTTATTGAATTATTTTGAAGAAATAACACACTATGAAATCTTGGGGTGTTACATTCTCCTCTCCTTCAATAAATTGCGTCCTCGCAATAAGAAATTGTTCTTCGAAAATAAAAGGTTGAAAATAGAAAATATATTTGTGGGAAAACCCACATCGGAAATTGGGTTACAAAAATTTAGTCTTAATATGTGGAAAAGAGAAATGAAACGGTCACCACCAAATTATTATCTTGATTAGGAGAACATTGGTGGAAATTAGAGACATATAATTGGAGGAAAAACGTAAATATTTACAGGTAGTGATTGAGGTCATCAATCACAAACAAGTATAAAATTGAGGTCCTTAAACTCATCAATCTATGATGATTTGAAGTACCATCGGTTCAACAAAATATAGGGTATTGGGATAACACATTTTTGACGTTTCAAAATATCTTAGTTGAAATCCCACATCGAAAAATGAATTAACGAGGCCTCTATTTAAAATAAAGAGTCGAAAGTATGAAGATTACCAAAAATAACACATACTAGGGTTCCATGTAGGAAAATATGGATATGGAAGAAAAATATAACCATCAATTATCTGATGGAGAGTGGTAGAGAACATGGCTATGAAAAGGCCAACAATCCCAAAGCCATAAATTAGTGATGATTTAAGGTACCATCTAGGAAAACATTTTTGTTCTAAGTTGCTTTTCTTAATATTGAGGAATTTATTTATGAGATTGGCTAAGATCATAAGGAGGTATACTTACTTTATAATTAGAGTTTTATCCATTAATAAATTTCTACCACAAACTCATCTTTCACTCTAAAAGATAATAGAATGTAAAAAAAATCTATTTACACTATTCGTATAGGGTTCCAAAATAAACGAATTTATAATTCATCTACAAGGTCTTTTAATAAAAATTATTTAATCCAGGACATCTCGTGGGCCAGTGGTAGGTGATACACCCTTGTCGCCCTTCGGTTGCGGGTTCAAGTCTCGCAGCCTTGCCGGACGCGACGGGTTGCCGCCCGACCTCCAGGTTGTCCTTTTATGGCAATCCAAAATAATCCAAACTAGAACTATCCAAAATACTTCTATCCAAACTCACATTCCAACATTTATAAGTAAGGTAAACATAATGTAGAACCTTTTTACCCCGTAATAGCATATGAATACCTTCATCATGTATTCTTTTAATACACCGAAACATCCTGAATTACCATATTCCTTATTGATTACATTCATGCTCCCTTATTCCATATAGAAAGCTGGATATACTTCATTAATCCAAAAATGTTTTAAACCCCAACAATGATGGAATATACAAATCATTAATCAGTTCCAGGGTAGTCAAGAATATCCAATATAATTTATCCAAAACAATCACATATTATTCCAAAATCACTACCTCAGTATCAGAACTATATTATGATTTATCATTCCCTCAACCATATATTTTCCAAAAATTTATCCTGCTATTGAGTCACTTTTCTTTGTTCCACACAATCTCAAGTCCTTAATGAAATAGTACTGCAGTACAATCCTAATATACTCCATGATTATTTTAACAAGTACATTGTTGATACAACACTCAATTGACATAATCAACATAAAAACTCTAATCATTCCTCTTCATCTGTGGTAGTATCATAACTTGATTATTATCCAATAACATCATTTGCGGAATAGTCTGATGACTGGGACATAGGTTCGTGTAGTGTCCAAACTCCTTGCAAATGAAGCATTGTACATTTAAAACCATTTTCTTACCCTTGCAGTCACGTACTTTGTGCCCTTTTCCTCCACACTTATAACAAACTCCCATTCCTTTCTGGCAAGTTCCAGGGTGTTTCTTTCCACAGTTACCACATATGGGAAAATTCTTCTTTTCCCTTTTCCCTTTATCCATCTTTCCCTCTTCCATCCTTTTCTTCTCTTGCTTCCCTTCAAATCCATAGGACTCAGCAAACTCTTTACTTATCTTATCAACACATGATATTATTTCTTCATATGATGATAATACATGGGAGACTATTTCTCTTATAAATTCTAGCTTAAGTCCATGAAAGATATGATCCTTCCTTCTATTTGGATCATGTGCATTTCTGGAGTTCTCATTCCTTCTACTGGGCGCCATTTCTAAACAATGGCATAAACTAGATCAGTTTATGAATCAAAATACATAATCCCATACTTATAAAACACTTAACATAAACTGAACTATTTATGGATATAATCCATAATCATAAAAATGTTTTCTTTAAGGAAGTATATACTCATAAACCCTTCATAATGATTTGTAAAGAAAATGAGAGTTATCCTAAGCATATCCCCCGGGAGTGTCGTAACCAAGAGTGCAGCAAGGCCCATTGTCGTGCACCAGTTCCCGTTCGAGTCTAGCTCAAAGCGGTGTTTTCGGGTTTTACCCCTAGGTACATCTGTGCCAGAGCCACCTCTACCTGCTCGTATCCAGAAAGGGATGTATTGCTCGGAAAACTCACAAAATCTCTACAATACCAAAATTCTAGGAAGTTATTCTATACTAATCCTCAAAGTTCATCTTAGGTCTACGTGCTCTAATCATAGTTTATCTAAATCTAGCTTCCAAGGTTTTTACTAAACTTCCTCTGATACCAACTGTAACGCCCCGACCCCAGCTACCCAGAGTCGGTGCATTACTTCGTAACATTGGCATGATCACGAGAAAGATCAAATCTCGAAAGACCGATTGGTTTAGTAGCCTTGGAAACACTAGATATATTCATAAGTTTTACATTACATCATTAAACGAAAAACTACTACAACAACATATTGTCTCCATAATCCACACTCATATCCCCACATAATATCCCTGCAGGTCATTCATAACTTACTTCTTCACTTCCTGGGAAAACTAAAACATAGAAAAGGGGTGAGCTCAAATGCCCAGTAAGGATAACAATATAGCGGAAACTTTCATAAATAAGAATAAACTTTTAAGCCAATGTATAACTAAAACAAAAGCCTTTAAAACACGAACTTTCAACATGGTATGGGATAAATAAAATGAAATAATGCCATTTACTTACTCACATGGATATTCTACTAATCGAATAATCACATGAAAAAATCAATAACCACTTTCATAATGTTGGAATGCATAATGCCAGACTATCATAACCACATAGCCAAGGCCTCGTGCCAAGACTACAAATAAGATTTTGTCAAGGCCTTGTGCCAAGACACTAGTTTGTCTCATGAGACCTACCGATGCATCGAGGAGCTATAGAGGGCTCCACCCGTCACTTATTAAGTCCAATGCATTCCTCATATGAACAGGTTTAAACATAACATAAACATTCGTATTAAAAATAGCATACGAAATGTCAATACTTCTACCACAAACCATGAATGGTATAAAAATAGCACATCCACGGTCAAACATAACTCATTTGATACAATATGGAAGACTTTATTGTATCACATTAACCACAATCAAGAATAATGAAGGATGTTGACATAGATGAAAATAATCATCAAAACTTTTTGAGAGAAATATCCCCCTTTTCATGAAACATTTAAAAGTCACACTATTTGTCAAGAAGCCATTTAAAAATAGATTTTTGAATCAAAGTGTCCCATACCACTTTGAAACTTTTAAAAGGAGTTTTAATTTTAAAACGTTAATGTCCATATAAATAAATCCTTAAAACCATTTTTAAAACATGGACATTAATGAGCAGGATATAGAAGAATAAGTCTTTAAAACATTTTAAAATGGTATTTTGGTTAGAGGTTCTAACCAAAAGAGAGACACTTGAATACAAATAGTTGAGGTAATAAAAACTTTGTAATATCATGAGAATAAAGGGATTCATGATACACTATGTCAATGTACATTATATACACCACATAAAAGTGATTTGGTGTATATCAACAAAGAAGTCTCAGTTGAATGTAAATTGAGATGAAATCTCTCATAAAGGTCGTATCCTTAGGTTAAGGATAAATCAACGACATAATTATGTGTGAAAAATATAAATACAATAAATATGATTGAATATTCAGTGTAAAACAATCAAAGGATATTCACACATATTCTTGTAGAAACAACACCAACGAATTGGATATTTAACTCAACAAATGGAGATTGAGTTAAAATTACTCTTATCAAGTTCATACCGATCACTTGAGAATTTATCAATGGAGTGATTATGTGTATCAAAAGTATATCCACAGAAAGGGGAGTGGAAATTAAGACATAATCAAATGAATAGCGATTCCACACATAATCTTGGAGTAATATAATCAATGAAATATGTGTAAAGCCAAATGAGTGGAAATTGAAATCTCAAATTCCCTTATCGATTAGGTAACTTACGAAAAATACACCCATGAAAGAAGTATCATACCATGATTATGTAAATACCCATAAATTAAAGTATATTACTCAATGAATACAATCATGGTCAGTACACATACACCACATGCAATAATTAAGTGGTGAACAATGGAAATCTCACGGAATTGAAAGTGAGATAAGAAAATACCTTACCTTGTACTTTTCCTTGGTTGGGGTAGGTTAACCTCCTGTATAATGGTGAAATAATTATTATTAAATTATAAAAGAATCATATATATTAATATGATATCATATATGATCTTTTAATATTGATTTGATAATAATATCTTAGTATTATCGTTGTTTCGGGTGTTAACTTACTTGTTTTCTTTTGTATGTTTTGTTACGTAAGACATGTTTGTAAAGGATAGGATGTATATTATTCAAATCCAGAATGGTATCAAGTCCTTAAACATAATTTTTAAATCATCAAATGATAATTATACTTGAATGGATACGATGGAGGATGAATCTCATCGCGTTCGTGGAGACGGTAGTCCGTACGTACGCACGAACGCAACTTCCATTTAATTTTTATTTTAAAAGAATTGAATCCAAATGATACTTAAGTATATTACTATTACAGTATAATATAATATTTTATATATGTTACTTAAGTTCATTAACACCATCCTTTATACGTTCCATGTGTGGTATGAACGAGTCATATCATTTTAAGGGGGCGGTAGTCCGCACTTCCTCAAATGAAATTATCCTATGTATATACAACATGAAACGAATAATGGTATGAAATAAAATGGAATTAAAGTAGCTTATATATAAAATATATATCATTAATATCATATTTAATTACATTTCCATCATAATGGCCACCATGAGAGGCGGTAATATGTATTTGAACAATCATCGTTTCGTGAGGCGTTAGTTTGCCATCCACAGAAACATTATGTTCATCATACATTAGATGGAGTTGTGTGTATGTGTAGTTTGAATACTTCTTATAACAACATCCTAGTATATTTAGGATACTGGTGTTGTTACAAATGAAAGGAAATAAAAAGATTTTGGGGGTTGGAGAAGAAAAATAAATGAAAATAATTTAAGAGAAATCGTTACCTTTAATTTAGGTAACTCACATTGGTTGGAACCAAAGGACTTCTTGAAATGCTTTCTGCCTAAAGGGAAGCTTCAAGGAGGAGTAGAGGGATGTGGGGAGCTTAGTTGGGCAGAGTTTGGACGATCCAAGTGGCTTGAGAGGTGTGAGGAATGAGTAGAAGTGGTCTCCTTTTATAAGGGAGAGGAGGGGCTCTTTAGGAAAGAGTGAAAGTATTACATTATAATATAATTATATTCGGTTTATAATGGTCAAACAATAATTGAGGTCGAAGATAAGATGACTCATATTCTAAATAACATCAACCAATAAGAATTGGACAGGTTTTAGATAATATTTTAATCATTATAATCTTATTTATTTAAATGATTTATTAATGAGGTAAACATTGCATCACTATTGTGTCATTAATAATTTAACTTATTTGATGTCTAAAAACTATAAATAAAATATCATTATGTAGGAAATCTTTTTAGATTTCTAATGAATATTTATAATCGAAAATCCAACATGTATAACCCTATGTAAAAATTGTTCTTCTAAAAGATGTAAGCTTATGCCATTTTTATTTTTATTTTAACTTTATTAATATAAAGTGTCCCTACCACATACAAGTGGCTCCAAGGGGTCCCCAAATTGACCCAAGGATGCTCATGGTCGGGTATGTGTCCACCAATAAGGTTAGGACACGTTTTAGGGTAATTTTGTATTATTATAATATTATTTTTTAACCCTTATTTACCGGATTTACCCTTAACCATGGTATATAAAATATTTACCACAGTAATTATTCAAAATGTCTAAAAATAAAAGTTACCTATTTACACAATTTGGACATCCTGATTCCAAATATGGAATCCATTTTTCTAAATTCAAAACACAGAAGTGGCAGAAATTAATTTAATATTAATTCCCGCTGTCAAAACAAAAAGCGTGTTTTTAAGAGGTAATAACTATCAAAAGATTGACACTTGTTTATGTTCAGTTTAATTGTAAAATTATGTCCAATGACCAAAATTATATTAAATGGTAAAAATATATTCTAAATATACTTTAAAACCACTCAAATTCACAATTTATCACTATTAATTATTTTGATTAAAAAAGTTGTTTTTAATTAAAATTTAGTAATTTTCACTATTCATCAAAATATGAATGTTATCCGAAAAGTACCAAAATTTCACCTTAGGCTAAATTCAATATTACGAATCCAAAAATGAAGTCCATTTTAAAATATAAAATATATATAATTTCAAAATTTAGGTATTACTATTCATAACGGCTAGTTTGATCGGTTGTGGTGTGTGTTAAAACTCGAAGTTGCGTACAACACACGCTACTGTTTTATTCAAAGGAAAGCGTATCGTGGAAGCTTGGGATGTTTCATTTTAAATTTTTCGATATCTCCATTTAGTCAACAAGTTTAAAATATTGTATTTAAAAAAGGATTCACTATCAAAAGTTGATAAAAGTGCAATACTGAAAATGAATCTGTTCTTGCATTATGACTAAGAAACTCATAATATGGATTCTAAAATTATAAGGATTATATAAAGTTTAAAATTTAGTTAATACTATTCATGACCTCTTTTAATGGATTTTTTTTGGTAAGTCATGGTGCAATTGAACTCGGTGTTGCGTGTAGTGCAAGTTATTGAATTATTTTGAAGAAATAACACACTATGAAATCTTGGGGTGTTACATTTATAATATTACATAATCATTTAGAGGTAAGAAATGAAATGCACCGTTCATGGAGACGGTAAGCCGTACGTACGCCTGAACGCTACTTTCATTTCTATTTAATATTTTATAGAATTGAATCATAATGATATAAAGGTATCTTATAAATCAGTGTAATATCATATATAATATCATAACTCCATCCTTTATACGTCCCACATATGGTATTAACGAATCAAATCACTTTGAGGGGGCGGTAGTCCGCACTTCCTTAAATGAAGATATCGCGTTTACCCATAATGGAAACCGTAAAGGTATGCCCAAAATGAAAAATACAAAAGCTTAAGGAAAATATAAACATATTATATATCATATTTAAACATAGTTTCATCTTAATGTACACCTTTTAAGGTGTTAAAAGAATGTTGAACAATCATCGTTTCGGGAGGCAGAAATTCGCTATCCACAGGAATAGTATGTTTTTAACCATTAGATGTTGGTGTGTGTAAGTGTAGCTCGAATCCTTCTTATAAAAACATCCTAGTATGTTGAAGATACTGGAGTTTTTACAAAAGATATGAATAAAAAGAGTTTAGGGGGTTGGAGAAGCAAAATAAAACAAAAGGACTCAAGTGAAGACATTACCTTAAAATCGGGTAACTCTGTTTGGTTTGAGCTCAAAGTCTTCCTTGGAAAGACTTCTGCCCAAAGTGAGGCTTCAAGGAGTAATAGAGGGATGTGGAGAGGGAAAATGTTCAGGGGTTGTCTGAGCCAAAGTATTTGGAAGTGTGGGTAAGGAGGTAGAGGTGGGGGCCTTTTATAAGAGGAGAGGAGGGGCACTCTTGGAAAGTAAAGAAATGTTACTTTATTTTAAAATGAGTTTCGGATTCAAAAGGTCCCACATTGATATAATTCGAGGGTAAGGTGATGAGGGTTCTAAATCCACCCATCCAATAGGTTTTGGACATGTGTAGGTCATATATTTAACATTATCATTCCATTTTATTTAAATCGTTAAATAATGATGTAATCACTGCATCATCATGATGTCATAGATAATTTACTTTATTTAATGTCTAAAAATTATGAAAAAAATACAATGATATAGGAATGATTTTTATATTTCCAATGAATATTTATAGTCCAGAATATCATCTATGTAGACAAAATTAAAAATGTTTTAATCAGGTGATACATTCTTGTTATATTTACTTTAAACAAATAAAAAGATAACAAGTCACTTTCCCACAAAAGTGATTCCATGGGGTCCCCAAGTATGGAAAAAGGTATCCCATGGTCGTTCATGAGAAAACTAGTAGCATTAGGACACATTTTGGTGTCATTTTTTGTTATTATGATATTATTTTATTATTCTTAACTACCCGATTACTCATTAATCAAGATAATTAAATATAATTACCGTTGTTACTATTCATAATGTACAAAAACAAAAGAGTATTGATTACATAATTTGTAACTTATGATTCCAAATATGTAATCCATTTTACCAAATTCCAAACACATAAATTTCAATAATTGATTTAAAAATAATTCCCGTTGTCAATACAAATAGCAGGTTTTTTGGAAACAATATCTTTGAAAAGTTTGGCATTAGTTTATGCCAAATTCCAAAGTGAAATTAATCCTAATGACCAACATATGATTAAATGGTAAAAATATATTCAGATTACACTTTAATACAAATTAAAAAAGATAATATAACCATATAATTAATTTAAATGAAAAAGCAGTTTTGATGTAAAATGCAGTATTTTTCACTATTCATTAAAAAAATGAACATTGTCAGAAAAATACCAAAAATGTATCCAATGTAAATTTCAATGTCCCAATCATAAATAATATGTTTATTTTTATAAATAATGATTATAAAATTATCAAAAGTTTTATTTAAAAATGGTTTTCCATCAAAATGCAGCAAAACAATCTTTTAAGAATATTAGTGTATTTCATGCATAGGATTGGATTTATTCTCATTTTAATCCATTAAAACAATATCTAAATTAGTAATAGATATAGATAAAAATATCTATTATTCATTACTTACTTGGGATGTTACAAATATGGTAAATATGGATGTTAGAGTATAATAATATTGATATTTTGTAATTGTAAATAGACATTATAATACTGTAAAAGGACATAATTCATGCGGAGTAGATATGAAACCATGATTATGCCTACTGTGAATAATCATACTTTCTAGAAAATGAATAATCTATTTTAATAATTAGGTATTAATAAATAGATAATTTCAATGATTCCTTATATATTTTATATTCATTTTTATGTGAGATGATGTAAGAACCCAGGTTTTTAGAACGGGTCAAAATCCCGACCCTGTTTAAATGTTTGACTGGTTTATGAAGAAATGAGAGAAAATTAAAAGTTTCTAGAAATTTTTAGACTACACGCCATGTACTTTTAAGTACACACCCTGTATATGTTAAACGAGTGTCACACCAGTGATCTCCAACTACATGATATGTGATGACCGTGTAGAATATTCTTACTACACGGCGTGTAGTTTTAAACACGTCGGGTAACCGTGACCGTGTAGTGGCCATAAATGGCGTGTAGGCCTGTTGGCTGGGTAGAACCAAGTGCACACTGTGATCCCCTTGGAAACGCCGTGTAGTCTAGCTGTGTATGAGGGATATACATGGTGTGTGTGTGTGTAAGTCGGTGAGGAAGAAAAGAGAAACCAAGTACACGTTGTGTACCCATAGGTACATGTCGTGTACTCATGTCGGCAGAATCCTAGACGCTAAATGAATAGTTAAATGATATATACATGGCGTTTAGTCATGAAGTACACACCGTTAAATTTCTTTTTTTCCCATTAAAACGGGTCGTAGCCTCATTTTGAGGCAGAAACACATATTGACGCCTGGTTTCATGAACCAAGCCAAACAGATCTCATTCCCTCTCCCAATCATCCATATAAAGTCTGATTCAATCGCTGATATATGTGTTGTAACCCCCTTGGTAAGGCCTCGATTTCTCTTTGGCCATTTATTTGATTTTTGTTTTATAATGAGTTATATTCATGTTAACGATATTAAATATTTTGTAGATTTACCGAATTTTAGATCTAATTGGTGGTTGTTACTGGAGGAGTAGCATCATACGAGTCTCATATAGATGGTGCATACTTCATTTTTTATTTTCACGGTTGTTTGGGTGATTCGGCCTTCGATGAATTTTCAGGTATTTCGAGCGGCACCCATTTTATCTGATGTTTCCTACTGAATTTCTTGTTGGAACTATGAGATTACTTTGGGTATTCCATGTTACCATATTCCGTGAGCGGGGCTGGGGGAGGGGTCGTTCCTCGTCAAGGAATTTTGTCTAGGGAATTCTAGAATGGTTTTAATTGAAATATTAATGTGTTAAAATGTTAGTTTAATTTATCAAAGCCTGATATGATTTCTAGAAGAATTTAAGACATCATTGCTAGAATGGGACATCACCTGCCATAGTGCAATTCAACTGCTTAGTTTGTTTTGCATGTTTATGTTTTCTGTTTAAATATGTTATATTTGCAATTGCTGAATTGCATCTGCTGGACCCTTTGGGTCATGTCGGGAATGGCCTAGATATTTTTGAGGGATGCAGATCATATTTTGGGCTTGGCCCGGGATACATTGGGTGGTTTTGACCATGGGATTGTGCATCATGGATGTCGGCTTGAGACAGCAAGACTGTCAGGTTGGGCATGGCCCGAGTTACTAGGATGGAGATGCCATCAGACTTGAGCGGCATGGTCGCAGGGAAATGAGGTTTCAAATGAGTTGGTGGCTTAGGTACTATGTTGGTGATTACCGCTCACCTGGGACATTGAGTAGTGTGCACACAGAGATACTCTGTGATGAGGTGATTGTGACCACTATTGTGGGTAGAGACCCCCATAGTTGCAGTTAGGTTTTTTGGTTGGGGTGCTTGCAGTAGAAATCCACGTGGGGGTGAGGAGCCTTTAGTGGATGGGAGTGCCTTCGGGACGTCGGTACTTGAGAAACAACGTGTCAGGAGGCACATTATATAGGGTTACTATTTTTGGGCGTGCCATCGGGATGTCGGTACTTGAGACACAGGGTGTCAGGTGGCACATGGTGCCGGGTTACTATTCTTGGGCGTGCGTTCGGGACGTCAGTACTTGAGACACGAGGTTTCAAGTGGCACATAGTGCCGGGTTACATGATAAAGATTCCGGTGTTGGCCAAAGAAGGTGACACTCTATGGTGGCTATTGAGCACTAGTGGGGTTTGCATTTATTTGTTAATTGTACTGCTTACAGTTTTCCTTAAACTTACATGACTTCTTGAACACATATATTTGTACACACCGTTGGGTGGTATCCTACTGAGATTTGTCTCACACCCGGCATGGGCCCTTTGGGATGCCTGCATACTTTATGGATTTATGTGCAGGAAAGAGGCCAGCTTCAAAAGCTGGACTGTGTTAGTATTTTCATGAAGATGGTATAGACCATGAGGTGATAACTAGGTGGGGTTTACCTTGTTCTGTTTTCTTTTCTGTATCGTCATGCTTACTTGTTGTAGATACTGTAGGTTATCCATTGGCTCCCTTTTTATATTCAGTTGTGTATGACCTGATTTGGATGCATGTTTGAATGTTCAGTAGTAGTTACATTTTACCAGCATGCTATTGTGTTTATTTCCACTATTTTTGTTATATTTACTGCTTCTGTGTTTATCTATATTGGTTATGCTTATGCTCTTCCAGTCTAGTTTGAGTCTGCAGAGTCTTGGATTCTACTGCATTTTTACTGTTATACACGGACCAGTACCCTTATTATTATCCTTCTATAGGGTATAGCCTCCCCAATATACCTAATTGACCCTCACTGCTAGTCGGAAGCCTTTGGAGTTCAGGGGATGTGCGTCTAAGGTAGTAACACCCGACCTGTTTGGCAGTCATTGGGTGGCTGGCCGAGACCGGGTCATTATAAAGTGGTATCAGAGGCTGGTTCATGACTAGGATATAATAGCTGTGTTTTTCTGGATAATAATGAGATTGAGACTTCTCTTTTTATTTCTGCTGCTTTTACTATTTAGGATATGGTAAGCTGGAGATAGGTTTTTGTTACTGGAACTGGGTTTCTAGCTTCTGATTGGGTGCCTGCTATCCTAGGTATGAGGGATGGACTGTGTTGCCATGGGTGGGAATTGCTGTTTTGTTTTTTCTCAGATTATAGTTTAAATGATTTCCACCTTGGTGGCTCACATGGTGTGTGATGTTATAGATTGTGATATTTGACCCCTGACCTGGTGTGGTAAGGGAAAATTGGAACATGGCTCGGTTTCGAAAGGCTAGTTTGCTTGGATTTTGATAGGAACACTTTAGGGTATTTCAATTTCATAATTGCACGTATGACTTATAATGTGATAATAACATGTGAATAAAAACAATTTCTAGGCTTGTGTGATCTGAAATATAAATAGGTTAATGTGCTGATAGAATTGCTCGTTGTGGCAATCTGAATTTCCAGGATTTAAGTAGTTGTAGAATATCATGTTGCAGGATTTTGGGTCTGACTCTTTTGAGAGCAGGCATGTATTACGGTTGAGGCAGTGTATAAGTCATGATTGGGTAACTCAGTCGTCGATTTGAGGCAACACAAGTTGTCAGTATAGGCATGGCCTGAGGTACTTTTGATTCATGGCTATGTCGAGGGAGGGTAATGAGGTCATGAGGCCGGGATTTCCTGGGGAATGGGTTGCAGTAATGGGGAGTAAGGGTAGTTGTTATGCATTGCCTTTTACTTCTTTCCATATCCGTCTAGAAAATATTGTTATATATATGTATGGGATATCTGACCATTTATGATATTCATCGCATTACTCCTTCACGACTCGATAGAGCATCAGGCAGGAGATGATACTATACCGTAAGATCAGGGTCAGAATTCAGTACATGAAGAGCACGAGCTGTCGTTACATGATCAGGGACATGATCAAGTTCAAGATACAGTGCAGGCAGGACATCAGCTAGGTTTTGTAACGATCAGACCATGGCATGACGAGCAGCTCCGAGCAATCCTGGTATGTGTCTTGTAGGGGATTGTCAGAGGCACGCAGGGTACTGAGCCTTCTATGGAATATCTGACATCGGAGTTCCAGTCGCAGCACCCGCCACTATTTAAGGGTGAGGGTGGTCCACATGAGGCTGAGAAATGGATAGAATGTATGCAGATGATTTTCGAGTAGCTATAGATGCCTCCAGGGCGGAGGGTCAAGTTGGAGACATACATGCTGAGGGGACCAGAGAAGCATTGGTTGGATGTAGAGGTACGTGCTCAGAGGCATGATGGACTGGCTTGGAAGGACTTCAAGGATAGGTTCTTTGGGCACTTCTACTCGAAGACATTGAGTATAGAGAGAGATTGAGTGTTCTTGAGACTTTAGTAGGGGGATTTGTCTCTAATGGACTATGAAACTACCTTTACAGAGTTGTATCACTTTTCACCTGGTATGGTGAGCGATGACTCCGATGGGGTGAGGCGCTTCGAGGATTTCATAAAACACACCATTCGGGTCCAGGTGAATATCTATAGGCTGGTTTCTTTCTCCGATGTGGTGAATCAGGCGCTCATAGATGAGGGAAATGAGAGAAAAAAGCATTTCTTAGGGAGGGAGACTGCTTCGGGTTATGGTTTGGACAAAAAGAAGCGTGGATGGGATGAGTTCCAGAAGGGAAGTCTGGACAGGGATTCAGCTAAACCACCTCGTGGTAGTTCTTCGGTGATTTTCATTCAGTGTGGACTGTGGGGACAAGTTTGGGCACAGTGCGATATGCCTTAGAAGGAGTTCCGAGCATGCTGACATGACATAAATCTGGAGAGGTTTTGCAGGAAGCCTTCTCAGATAGCTAGCAGGAAAGGACTAGGATAGACTGTAGCATCTATATTTATCTCAGGTTCGGTACCCAGAGAGGGTAGTAGAGGATTAACTGTGGGCGGGAGGTCATGAAAGATACAGTGGGACACTACTGGGGGGTTAGTGGCTGGCGACTAAGGAAACATCCTAGGGAGTTCAGGCATTAAGTAGCCGTGTTTTAGGCCAGGTGCATGTCGTGGAGCTGCCAGAGGCTGAGCAGGAAGGTGAGCCGACGACAGTTAGAGGTACACCACAGTGTGGCTGTGATGTCCATGTTTCCTTTTTGGCATGACCTATAGAGGCATGTCTGTTTTGAGTGAATGTGGTGCACATGATCTATGTGGAATGACTAGATACTAGTCAGTGGGATTGGCACCATAACGTGTGCGTGATATATTATATATATATATATGTATGAGATTCATAGCATCCGGGCATCGAGGAGGCATGTTACATGAGGTGTCGTGGGCATCGAGTCATCGAGGATGCGAGTTACTTGAGGTGCCTTAGGCATCGGGGAATCTAGGTGAGGGTTACTTGAGGTGCTAGGCACCAGGACCTCATAGAGGCAGACACCGATGTAGTGCGGGTTACGTTGGGTGTTAAAAGTGACATAGGAGCACCAATGAGGTGCAGGGGTGACGATGCATCACAGAAGGAATATGCGTCCGGAAAAGAGGTTATTAACCTTGATTTCTTTGAGCATTGTTCGTTGAGACCGAGTAGGAAAATCATAAGGTGAGGAGCCCCTTGAAGAATTTATCCATAACCTTGGGACCGTGGTAGTCCAGGTTGTTTAACCGGGATGGGCTAGTTCGTTGCCATCTCCGGGTTTTGTTCGGTAGCTCGGGGACGAGCTATGATAAGGTGGAAAGATTGTAAGAACTCTGGTTTTTAGAATGGGTGAATATCCCAACACTGTTTAAATTATTGACTGGTTTTTGAGGAAACAGGAGAAAATTGGAAGTTTCTAGAAATTTCCAGACTACAGGCCGTGTACTTTTATGTACACGCTGTGTATATGTTAAGAGAGTGTCGGTCGTGTGATCACCATGTACATGCCATGTGATGACCGTGTAAAAGTTTCATACTTCATGATGTGTTGTTTTAAACACGCCGTATACCCCCAACCATGTGGTGGCCATACATGGCGTGTAGGCATGTTGGATGGGTAGAACCAAGTGCACGCCGCGTTCCCCTTGGACATGTTGTGTAGTCTAGCCATGAATGAGGGATATACATGGAGTGTGGGTAAGTCTGAGAGGATGAAAAGAGAAACCAAGTACATGTCGTGTACCCACAGGTACATGATGTGGACTCATGTCGGCATGTTGGCGGAATCCCAGCTGCCAAATGAACAGTCAAATGATATATACACGTCGTGTAGTCATGAATTACACGCCGTGTACTTTCTTTCTTTCTTTTTTTGTGTTAAAATGGGTAGTAGCATCGTTTTGAGGTAGAAACACATATTGACGCTTGGTTTCATGAAATAAGCCCGCCAAATCTCTTTACTTCTCCCGATCATCTGTCTGAAGTCCGATTCAATCACTGATAGATGCGTTGGAACCCCCTCGGTACGACCTCGATTCCACTATGGTCGTTTCGTCTGATTTTCGTCCTAGAATGAGTTATAGGCATTTGAATGGTATTGAGACTTTTGTATATTTATAGTGTTTTAGACTGAATTGGCTGCTGTTACCGGAGGAGTATCATCGTATGTGTCTCAGGTAGGTGGTGCATACTTCATTTTTTGTTTTCATGGTTGTTTGGGTGATGCGGCCTTCGGCGAGTTTTTGGGTATTTTGAGCGGGACCCATTTTATATGATGTTTCATATTGAATTGATTATTGGACCTATGGGATTCCTTTGGTTATGCCATGTTACCAGTTTGCTTGAGCGGGGCCGGGTGAGGGGTTGTTTCTCGTTGGTTAATTTTGGTTAGGTAATGCATGAATGGTGATAATTGAAATATTAATGTGTTAAACTATTATTTTAATTTATTGAAGCCTAATATGATTGTTAGAGGCATTAAAGTCCTCAATGATGGTATAGAACAACACCTTGCATAGTTCAATTCAACTGCTTAGTTTTTTTTGCCTATTTATCTTTTCTATTTAAATATGTTATATATGAAATTTCTGAATTGCATCTGCTGGACCCTTTGAGTGGTGTTGGGCATGGACAAAATATTTTGGAGTGATGCAGATCAAAGGATGGGCTTGGCCCGGGTTACTTCGGGTGGTTTTGAACACGGGATTGGGCATCATAGATGTCGGCTTGAGGTAGTACGACTGTCAGGTTGGGCATGTCCTAGGTTACTAGGATGGCGATGCCATAAAACTTGAGCAGCATGGTCACGGGGACATGAGGTGTAAGATGAGTTGGTGGCTTAGGTACTATGTTGGTGATTACCACCCACCTAGGACATTGAGTAGTGTGCACATAGAGATACTTCGTGATGAGGTGGCTTTGACCACTTGTGTGGGGAGAGGCCCCCATAGTTGATGTTAGGTATTTTGGTTGGGGGTTCATGTCGTAGAAAGCCTTGTGGGAGGAGATGAGGCTTCAGGGGATGGGAATACCTTCGAGATGTCAGTACATGAGACACAAGGTGTCAGGAGGCACATGGTTCCAGGTTACTATTTTTGGTCATGCCTTCGGGACATCGTTACTAGAGTCATAGTGTGCCAGGAGGCAAATAGATCTAGGTTACAAATTGTGGGCCTACCTTCCGGACGTCGGTACTTGAGACACTAGGTGTCAGGTGGCACATAGTGCTGGGTTACACGACAAAGATTCTATCATTGGCTGAAGTAGGTGACACTCCATGGCGGCTGTTGAGCATCAGTGGAGTTTTCCATTATTTGTGCATTGTACTACTTATAGTTTTCCTTACACTTGTATGACGTCTTAAACACATATATTTGTTATGCACTATTTGTTGGTATCCTACTAAGATTTGTCTCACACCCTGCAGGAGTCCTTCAGGACTCGTGCAGACTTTATGGATTTACGGGCATGAAAGAGGACAGCTTCAAGAGATGGGTTGTGTTAGTTTTTGCATGGGGATGGTATGGAGCTTGAGGTCATACCTAGATGGGGTTTACTTTGTTCTTTTTCCTTTTCAGTATCGGCATGCTTAGTTTTTGTAGCTACTATTGGTTAGCCATTGACGCCATTTTTATATTTAGTTGTGTATGACCTTCTTGGGATGCATGTTTTATTGTTCCGTTGTGGTTAAATGTTATCAGCATGCTGTTGTGTTTATTTCCACTGTTGTTGTTATATTTACCGCTTCCGTGTTTATCTATATTTGTTATGCTTCCGCTCTGCGGGTCTGGTTTGAATCTGCTGAGTCTTGGATTCTACTGCATATTTACTATTATACTCGGACCAGTACCCTTATTATGATCCTCCTAGATGGTATATCCTCCCCACTATACCTAACATGCCCTCACTGCTAGTCGGCAGCTTTTGGCATTCAGGGGAGGTGCGCCCAAGGTAGTAACACCTGACCCGTTTGGCACAGTTCGGGTGGCTGGCTGGGACCGGGTTATTACAGATGATGATATCTTTCAACATAATAAAACTCATATTATAACTAATAAATAAGACAAAATCAGAAGATAGAGGAAAAATTGAATAATAAAAGATATTATTTGGAGAAATGAAGAACAATGGTTTAAAGTTAATGATAATTGACCACACCACTCTTACAAATTTAAAATTAACGTCTTCAAAAGATTCCCCAACATGTAAAATGTTCTTCTAATGTTGTAAAAGGGGACACATAATGATCTCTAAAATATTCTAGAAAAATTTAGATAAAAGGAAGAAAGTATAATAAATGCATAAAATCAATCCAAGATAGGTATGAAATGATTGCTATAAATTTTAACATCCCAGAAGAATATATAATGAAATTTTCTAAGAGTAGAAAAACAAAAATTTAAATAAGCATTGTGAATACTCTAAAAAAGGTCATGTAAAGAATGAGTGCCAAAAATATGGTTTATTAAATGATAATGGCTATAGAAATGGGAAAATATGAAGGAAATAAAAATGAAAATGAAAATTACTTTACAATATATGATGATAGGAATCTATAGAGAAACTATTTGATAAATAACCTTAGTAATAAAAGGAGTATTCTGTAATGCCCAAACAAGTTGGAAAAACTACTACAAATTTCATGGTCATTCTTCTAGATGAATAATAAATTATTATGAGAATTGAGAATAATGGAAAACTACAGGTGGAAGAAAATAATATATTAGAAGAGTTTATATTACCAAATCTACCCAAAATTGATATTTTATAAGTGATAAATCAATGATATCAATAGAAGAAAAATTTATTAAGTGAATTGGCACACAAGAATGAATATATATCAATATTTTAAAGAAAAAAAAATATGATTTGTTGATTGAGTTGAAAATATCATCAGTTTGGATCATACTAAAGGAAAATGAAATTAACCCACTTATTATTTATATTATATTATATCTCTATTAACATGAATGTATTAGAAGGAATTAAAATAAATGGGGAGTTGTATATGGTTGTAATTACTGAACATTATTTGATGTTGTCTATCGTTATAACTACAAAACCAATCATGTATTGCCTTTCAGATAGAAAGATAAATTGTGAAAACCCCAAGACCACTTATAATATTGTATTGTGTGGATCCATGTTTTGAGTTGGAATAATGAAAATATGAGGCCTAATCCATATGTACTTGTATGCTTTCAAGAAATTGTCTCCCTGAAAATATACAGAGTAGTAAAACAAAAAGAATGAATCATAAAGAGTATAACCATGATCACAATAAACAATATAATCATACAATAGATTATGAAAATATAAATAAAATAATAAAGAAAAATTATACATGCCCAACCAAAAATGACATTCCAACCTGAAAAACCATGTATAAATTAAATCATAGAATGACTAGATGATGATCTCAATGTTGGAATATCATATATAGTCAACACACCCATGTATAATTAATGTCTACCAAATTCACCTTTGATATATCCATTTTCTACAAGACAAACAACATGTGTGTTAAATGAACACGTAGGAGTGACTATATACATACATAGTAGGATGCTACAAAATCCATATGGAGAAATATAAAGAATATAAGAATAAGTAGATCAATCCAAGAGAACAATGTAAATCATAGAAAATTACAACAACCATAAAAAACTATATATGATAAAAGGATGAACAAATGTAGAGATAAAGGGTTTTTATATCTCCACATTGCAATTAAGAATTGCGTGTTTCCCCGCCCCCCCAATGGTCTATCTTTGATGCACAATATCATGAACAACATCAAGATAAATGAGGTGGAGGGGCTCTCATATCGCTATTTCACTCCAAAACTGATATAGAAAAATCAATATTCCTTGAATCTAGTGTAACCTTACTAGAATATATATTGATTGGATTAATCTATTCTTGTTTGTTCTATATCTAAGGGGTCCACATAAACTATGGAGGATACACCCCCATCATAGCCTGATGAATTGGGATTTTCACTCCTATAGATGGATGACCCATGTAATGACATGAAATTTTGAATTAATATTGTTTCCTAATTTTGTGTGTTATTTTATTTTATACAAAAAAACTGTTTCATTTGATAACATGAGTATAATTAAAACGAGACCGTTGGGTTCGACTGTTATATGACCGTTAGTCAATATGATCTTTGGAAACTAAATTTTTCCATTATTGTCTCTAAATACATGTTATCATGGTTAATTAATATAGAAATAACATTCGATGGCCTCATCCAGTAGTCTCAGGCCAATCAAAGCCCATCTAACAGAACATGGGAAAGAGGTAGCAACACAGGGATTTCCTCTAGACCAAACCCATGCCGAACATCATCGTGTGAAGCTAGAACGAAATCACCTTCGTGAGAAGCTCAAACTGATTGAAATTACTACTCGTGCGTTATTGGTCGAGCCGCCCTCAGATTCTCTCACCTTAGCACACCTTACACTTAGGTCATATGCTGTTGTTATAAGGGGCTATGTAAGAAGACCATACCTGCCTTCTATAATCCATTGATTTAATAAAAATTGTGATTTCTTCTTATGATGATGTTTGTGATTTTTCAAATGTCTAGATAAATATATTATGCATATTATTTTATATATTCTAGAAAAAGTATATTTGAAAATATTTATTTAAACCATAAAAAATTAATTTTGTGTATTGATTTTCAAAAAATAGTCTTCTACAATTATGTTCAGTAAGAAATTTAGAGTCTAATAAGATCAACATGATTTTTTATGAATAGTAAATTATGAATAGTGATTTTACATTTAGGATTAGTAATGTGACCAAAGGGAAAAGTATTCTCACCTAAAGAAATTATTAATATAATCTAGGCACCTTGAGTAAGTAATGTGATTCAATAAAATAGGTAAATAACTGTTTCAAAAAATATTAGTCAAGTATTATTTTTTCGAGTGAATATTTCTTTTCAATTAAAAATTAAATTAAATATATTTCAATTTTTTTTTATAAAATGGAGTTCCTTTTTGAACTCAGAGCATCGATATTATGTTAAGGTAATTGTTGTTGATTTTTCTGAAAAAATTTAATTTTCGGTGAATAGTTTATTTATTGAGAAATTAAATTAAAAATATTTAGAAATTTTTTTTTATAAAATGGAGTTCATTTTTGAAAATAGAGCATCGAAATTTTGTTATGGTGAAATTTTGGGATTTTTCTGAGAAAGTTGAATTTTCGATGAATAGTGAATGTTCAGTTTAAAGTTTTGGGTGTTTAATGACATCATTAAAGATGTAATAATTTTGTAATAATTATGGTCGACTTATGAATAGTAAGATAAGGAATTAGGTGTCCCATGTGGCCAATACCATGGGAAAATACCATGGGAAAGCCCATGGTTTTTCCAATACCACCAATGAGGTGTCTCTTAGCCATTAATGCCTTGTGCCCAAACTTTCCCTATAAATACCAAGCCATTATCTCATCCTTTCCACCCCAAAATCAGCATTTACAAAGTTCTGGTCTCCTTACCTCACATGGAGTCCTCTGATGGTTCCTCCAATCCCTCAAGGTCTCATCCATTGAGTTTTAAGAGTTACATTTTAAGGTAAGGGATCATTCCTCTCACTTTCTTTCCAAGTACTCTCTTTTATGTTATATCTTTTATGATCCATGTTCTCATGGTGGGGGATGTTATTTTATTTTCATACTACTTTCCTTTTCATTTTAATATTATGATAGACCCACTATTTCTCTCATCAATTCATTTTAATAATTTTTATGTGGCGCTATTAGGTTGCCGAATTTTTTAGGGATTCTTTCACCCACCTCGTTTTCGAGTTCTATTTTCATGTCAAGTCTTTCATGTTCCTTTTTATAATGTTGGGGTATGATCTCTATATCTATAATACTGATATTTTATTTTCATATGATGATAGACCATATTTGATCTCATCAATTCATTTTTTTATGTTTTAAGTGATGCCGTTAGGCTACCGAATTTTCATAAGAGAAATCTTATTTTTGTCTTCCTTCCATGTTTTTCATTTCATATGCAATGTCTTTAAAATTTCTTACCATGTTATTATATCCTTTATATTCTGTCCCTCTACTATTTTTTTATCATTTATGAGAGGTAGACCCATGTTCCCTCTCTTTTCAATGTTTTCTAAAACCCTGCAACATAGCCGTTATGCTGCCAAATTTTCATCTCAAAATGTGTCTCTATTTTTATCAAATTATATTATTTAATTAAGTGAATACTCCAAACTCATTATTATACATGTGTATTCACATATATATCCAAATTCTTTATTTTAAATTATGGGATTTACATATATCAGACCCGCTTTCATTTTTTATGGGTGTAAAGTGACATAAGGATCACATCTTTAAAGCAGTTTTTAAAATGTTACGATTAGGAAATGAAACCCATTTATTTTATTATCTATGGGTTATTTATGAAATGCTTGATGATAATATATGTATCTGAAATGATGACAAAGAAAAATTTAAGGGTGCACCTTGATATCGATCCAATGCATTGGGTAATGATGTAACCACTTGAGATTACAATTTTAACGATACCTTGGTGAATTTACATGGTAATTTCAAATGGCACCTTGGGGATGGACCTTGGGGATATGTTCATGATTATATAAGTAAAATGTTGTATCCACATATTCATGTTATGAAATACATTATATTTAATTATGATAAGCCTGATGATTTTTTCTCATTCCTTAAAGTTCTTTTTTCGTGACATTATTGATTTCTCTCAAGTTCACATGTTAAATGTTTCTCCTTGTTTCCCTTACTAGGCCTTCTACTAACCCTTACTTTTGATGTATGTCCCGGGGTTATGAGATGCAGTAATGAAATTATGATGAACATAAGGAGAAGACTTTGATGTGTTTTTGTAGAATGTTTTATTTTTTCATGTTTTATGTTCCTAGTTTCAAAGACACTAAACCTTAAAGATCCTTCGTTTGGTAAAATGTAATGGAATGTTCTATAATAAAAAGGCGGTATGCTATAGTTGGTATTAAAGTATGGTTTAGTTATTTGTCGAAATTAGGATATGAAAACTATAGGAATAACCCTATAGAAAAGTTTAAATATAGGATATATTCCTTGTATTTGTGTGAGTATTGTGTAAGTGGTTTATCAAGAAAATATATCCATTTCTGGATATGAGTAGGTATAGGTGGCTCTAGAACAAATGTACATAGGGGTAAAACCCAAAAAAACCGCTTGAGCTAGACTTGAACGGGAACTGGTACATGACAATGGGCCTTACTGCATGTTTGGTTACGACACTCCCGAGGGATATGCTTTGGTAAATTCATAAGCTTAGTATGAAACATTATTAAAGGAACAAAGATAAAATAAAATAAAGATTCACATAAGAATATATGAGCATGGATAACCTAGATTGGAACCTAGAGGATCACAAGTTAGGTTATACATTCCTTCTAAAAGTTTATCCTTCTATGCGTAAAGTTTCATTTTCATGATTATTGGCTAAGTATTTAACCCCCTAATTATAAGTTTTTTTCTTAGTTAATGGCGTGAAATAGAGGAACATGTCTCAAAAATCAATGTGATAGGAAATGTGACGATTGATCTATTAATGTGACAGAGATGACGAGAGATCAAGTTGAACATGTTGTGATTATGCCAAACTAGTTATCAAAAATCATTATTAATAACTGGTACCTATTTGAATGCCCAAATTCATCAAGGAAGAAGAAGAATAAGTCTGAAGGATGTTCATCTGATAAAGTTGACAAGGAAAAGAAGAGCCAATTTCCTTTCTGCAAAAAGTGTTGAAAGGAGCACCAAGGAGAATGTCACAAAATAACTAGGAGATTTTTTAAGTGTACGTTGATAGGGAATAAAGTAACCTATTGCTTCAAAAAATTGGATAATGTGATGAATAGAGATATCGTTCGATCTAATGTACCTTATAATTTTCAATGTCGTAAATGTGGAGAAGATGTACATTATCCAAGGAAATTATCTCTTCGAAGGGATGATAATCATGATGAGAAACAACAATCTTCAAGGACAAGGGAACAATGAAAGTCCAATCCTGAAATAGATCACGATGACTAAAGTACATGCAACTTCTTCACAATAATTGTCCATGTCATATTGTATTTCAATTCGTTCTCTATGAGCATATCATTAATGCTTTATAAGAACATATAGTCACTACCTAAGATGCTCTTATATCATTAAGGAAAACATCTATTGTTATGTACCACATGTTGATGTTGTGAAGCTGTTCGTCCTAAAACAACGAGATGATTATGGGATTAAAAGATGGATATTATTTTTGAATATGTTCATATGATTGAGGTAAATAGATTACTACAATATATTTCATTGAGGAGTAAAGGTAGACTTATATTTTGAAGAATCTACGAATTTAAGGTGAACTTATAGTAATTTAGGAAATTATTAAACTATCTTAGGGAAAATATGTTTAGTTTAGTTACTTTTGTTATAAGATGTTAGGAGTGGTTGATGTTTTTTGGAGATGAAAGATAATGTTTATCTTGGAAGACTATGTTATCAAATCCTTCATATATTTGGGTTTCAATATTATTTAGGTTTATTTTGAGGAATTTTAAGGACAATTATTTATTGAATGGTCTATGATAATCTTTGGGTAGTACAGTGGAACATTGAGGTTTTAAAGTAGTTTACCTTCCTATGGGGTTCATTATTTTTGAAGAGTTGTTTTATCTTAAGCTTTCTGTTTTTGGGATAAATGTTTAATGATAGATAGTTATTCTTTTGTGGATTATGTGATTCTCTAAAAGATGATTCTTGTGCTTTTGATGAGGCCAAGTGTTTCTAAATTCTCATCGTTTGGAGAGAAAATTAGTTTTGGTATAAACTTATTAATGGATGAAACTCTACTTGAAGGTAAATATATTTCCATATGATTTTATTCTATGACTTCATCAAAATTATGAAATGGAATGTAAAAATCGTTTTTGGTTTACGTTTCATACTGGGTAATCAAATACCGTTTACACACATCATATGTTTTTGATTTTCTTGTGGTTAACTTTCTCCTAATCATGTTTTCTATCACTCTACCTCCGAACTTGTTCCTTCGTTTTGTCCTCTATATCCATGTTTTCTTACACGGAATCCTAGTATGGGTTAACTCCGGTGACCTTTTTACTTCTATTTCCTTCTTTTATAGTAAGAGTGTTACTGAATCATTTTCTGATGTGGGACTTTCAACGAAATTTCGAAGCCGATTTTTTTTAAATTGCGAGGATGCAATTTCTTAAGGGGGAATATTGTAACGACCAAAACTTTTGAATAAATCGTGTTTCCGAATTTTGTGGGTTATTTTATTTTATACTCAAAAAAACTGTTTCATTTGATAACATGAGTATAATTAAAATGAGACCGTTGGTTTTCGACTGTTATATCACCATTAGTATGTATGACCATTGGAAACTAAATGTTGTGATTATTGTCTTTAAATACAAGTTGTCTTGGTTAATTAATATAGATATAGCATTCAATGGCGTCATCCAGTAGTCTCGGGCCAATAGAAGCCCATCTAACAGAACATGGAAAAGAGGTAGCACCATTAGGCTTTCCTCTGGACCAAACCCAAGTCAAACATCATCGTGTGAAGCTAGAACGGAATCGCCTTCATGAGAAGTTCAAACTGATAGAAATTACTACTCGTGCGATGTTGGCCGAGCCGCCCTCAGATTCTCTCACCTAAACACACCTTACACTTAGGTCCTATGCTAGGGTTATAAGGGCCTATGTAAGGAGACCGTAACATCCTTGTATAATCCTTTGATTTAAATAAAAATTGTGATTTTTCTTATGATGAAGTTTTTGAATTTTCAAATGTCCAGTTAAATATAGTATGCATATTTTTGATTAATTTTAGAAAAATTATATTTGAAAATATTTATGTAAAACTTAAATAATTAATTATGTGTAATGATTTTCGAAAAATGGTCTTCTACAATTATGTTCAGAAAGAAATTTAGAGTCTAATAAGATCAACATTATTTTTGATGAATAATAAACTATGAATAGTGATTTTACACTTAGGATTAGTAATGTGATCAAATGGATAAGTAATCTCACTTATATAAAGTATTAATATAATCTAGGAACCTTTATTAAGTAATGTGATTCAATAAAATAGGTAAAATATTGTTTCAAATATTATTAGTCATTTAATAGTTTTTTCGGGTGAATAGTGTTTTTCAATTAAAAATTAAATTAAAATTATTTTGAAAATTAGTTTTAGATAATGGAGTACAATTTTGAACTCAGAGCATCAACATTATGTTAAGGTAATTTTTGGGGATTTTTCAGAAAAAATGAATTTTCGATGAATAGTGTATTTATTTAAAAATTAAGTTAAAAATATTTAGAAAATTATTTTTATAAAATGGATTAAATTTTTTAAATCAGATCATCGATATTTGGTTAAGGTGAAATTTTGGGATTTTTTAGAGAAAGTGGAATTTTCGGTGAATAGTGAATTTTTAGTTTAGAGTTTTGGGTGTTTAATGACATCATTAAAGACGTAATAATTATGTAATCATTATGGTCGACTTATGAATAGTAAGATAAGGTATGAGGTGTCCCATGTGACCAATACCATGGTCAAATACCATGGGCAAGCCCATGGTTTTTCCAATACCACCAATGAGGTGTCCCTTGGCCATTAATGACTTGTCCCCTCATTTTCCCTATAAATACCAAGCCATTATCTCATCCTTTCGACATCAAAATCATCCTCAACGAAGTTTTGGTCTCCTCACCTCCAAAGGAGGCATCCCATGGTGCCGACAAGCCCTTAAGGTCCCATCCATTGAGTTTTAAGAGTTACGTTTTAAGGTAAGGGATCCTACCTCTCTCTATCTTTTCAAATACTCTCTTTTATGTCATATCTTTTATGCTCCATGTTCTTATGTTGGAGGATGTTCACTTATATTTATCCTATTGTCTTTTTAATTTTCATATTATGAGATACCCCCTCTTTATCTCATCAATTAATTTTAAGAATTTTTAAGTGGCGTCGTTAGGCTGCTGAATTTTTAAGGGATTCTTTCACCCTTCGCGTTTTCAAGTTCTATTTTCATGTCTAGTCTTTCATGTTCCTTTTTATTTTGTTGGTGTAACTTCCCAAAGTTTCATTAATGAAATCCCTCTTGATCTAATTAATTGTCTCTATATGTTTATATAAAATGTCAACTTCTTTGGTTTTATGTTAAGAATTTTCATCGTTGCTAATATAGCAGTTGACAAATGATCACCTGATTAGTAAAAATATAGGACTTTAACAAATCCAATTTACTCAGAAAAAGGAAGCGATGGACTAATCCAGTAGAAATTACCCATATGAAGCTCATTTATCGGAGCTCAGAAAATTGGTGGCATCCTTGGGCTTTTCTCTTAACCAAGCCCAAGCTAAGCTTCACAATGTCAAGCTCGAACGTGACCGTCTATGGGAGATGTGGAAGGTGATAAAAATTACAACTCTAGCGATGTTATCCGAGCCACCCAAAGAGTCTATCACCATTGCACACCTTACCCTTATGTATTATGCGGCTGTTTTAAGGGGTTATATTACTAATCGATAGTACAATGTTCATGTACATTATTTTTGTATATAATAATGAATATAATTTCTTGTCATTATTGATACGTTGAAAATAGTTATTAAAGGTCAAATTTTGTTTTTAGTTATTATTTAATTAAGAAATCTATATTATTAAATTAATGTATATTTGAATTAAATAATATTTTAATAAAATAATATTATTATTATTAGATTAATTTTTATTATATATAAATGATCATATAATTGTATGAATGCAATTATAATTTTTATTAACGTTCAAAATCCATTTTTGTCAAAACTAGTGAATTTTCGATAAATGTCAGTTTTTATTTTTAAAGTGAAAATTATCATATTTAGAAAATTATTTAGATAAAATAAATGTTATTTTTGGAATCAGGACGTCAAAATTATCCAACGTTGAATTTTTTATAATTTTCTAAGATAGTCAACTTTTTGAGTAAAAATTAAATACCTTTTAAATATATAATGTGTTTTATGACATCATAATGAGCCAATAGTGATGTAATAAAATACTATAATCTTTATTTTTGGCCAATATATGTTTTACCATTAAAATAATTTGATTTTGGGTTTTTTGGCTTACTTTTTAAAGCATTAATAGAACCCTCAAGACTTATTAAACACCTTGTCTTTATAAATTAATTTCCAAGGGAGTGTGACTCACCTCCACATAAGAAATCCTAATATTTTAAGATGTTCGGACCTTTTCCATATAAAATATTATTTTCCTTTTCGTTTTCCCAAAAAAATGGGAAAATACAATGGGATGGTTTGTGGTTTGGATTAATTTAATATAAGGGGTCCCAAACCAAAATAATAAAGAATTCCCTCACCTTTCCTATATAATCCCACCCAAGCACCCACTTCCTCCTCACTCAAAGCCTGTGGAGTTCATCCAACCTCTGCCCTACTCTCTCTAGAATCCACCCAAGGTTCCCCAATCTCCCATGAAGCCTCTCACAAGGCTCTCTCTAGCCTTTGAAGCACACTTCCAAGTAAGAGTTTTTTTTTCGTTTCTCATTTTTGTCGAATATTTTAAAGTTGTTTTGCCCTTTTATTTTCAATTATAAATGTTGGGGTATGGTTTAGCACCTCCCTCATACTGCCCTCATTATGTGTGTATTCTGGGATACCCATTTCTCTCTCATTAAATGACTCCCATGTACACCTGTTACAATGCTGTAATTCCGAAAGGAACATCTCTCTCCTCTTTTACATTCAAGCAATACTTTTGTATCATGAATCTAAATTCCATTACAATTGTTGGGACATGTATCTATATGATATCCTTACTGTCCATTACATGTAAATATTATGAGTAACCACTTTTTTTCTCATCAATCATTTTTATGAATTCATATGTCACGCAGTTACGCTGCCGAAATCGCAATGATTTTCTAAGCCAATGTCATTGTGTAGTGAATACCATTCCCATTTCTACATCAAAGGTATTCAACTTTATGCACATTTACTTATTGATTATAAATTTTCTTGTATGAATTCCTCATTCCTTCATCGTGGAATAAATGATTATGTTTTATGAATCCATATTTTAGGATCCATGTGGCACACTTATGCATGAAATGAAATGTTTAAGAAGGGTGCACCCTTATGGCGCTCCAATGCATTGGGTAATGTATAGTATCATGATACGTAATGTGCAATGAGTGTTGAATAATGCTAAATAAAGTGCAATGAGGGTTTAATCGTGGTTTATGTGCAATGAGGATTTACTCATGCTCCATGTGCAATGAGCCTTGGATCATTCTAATTCTAGGTTAAGTGTTGTTTCCACATTTCCATGTTATGATTATCATGCTTTATCATGCCTTTATGTCCATATTTTTATTATGCTCTATTGATATTCCTATTGTCTAACATGTATTGTACTCCTCATGTTATTCCATTTGTATTCCATCATTGGGATTTATAGCTCACCCTTTTCTTATGCATGTCCTCAGGTTATCCCATACAATGCTAAGTACGGGAAAATGTAGTGGTCATGTAAAGGAAGTTTCCAAAAAAGATGTTGTATTTCATGTTTTAAGTTGTTATATAATGATCCAAATCCTCAAAGACACTGAACCTTTCGATATAATTTGTTATATCAAGTGAAATTTTATGTAATAAATAATGTTTATGTTTTAATAAAAAGCAGGGTTGTCATAGTTGGTATCGTAGGATGGTTTGGTTATTTTTCGGATTAGGATTAGAAACCCATAGTAAAGCCTTAGATACAAGACTAAGTACAATAAAAACGTCCCTATGTTTTGGAAAGTATTGAGTTAGTGGGTTTTCAATAAAATAAATCCATGTCTGGATACGAGCAGGTAGAGGTGGCTCTGGCACCGATGTATCCTAGGGGTAAAACCCGAAAACACCGCTTTGAGCTAGACACAAACGAGAACTGGTGCATGACAACGTGCCTTGCTGCAGTCTTGGTTACGACACTCCCGGGGGATATGTTTTGATAAATTCACAAACATAGTATGAACCCTTATTAAGGGAAATAAAAAAATTTCCCTAAGAATATATGTTAGAAAGTAGATCATGAAAATCCTATATTGAAGCCTATAAACTCATGAGTAAAGGAAATGAAAGATTATTTATAAGTCATCAACTTTTGTCTTTGGATTACCCTTTACCTGTTACCACTATCATTCCTTTTATTACAGCCAATGGCCATTAATAGGAGGACTAGGGATAACAACCGATGTGATGATCATTGTGATGATTGTACTAATGAGATGCCCAATCCTATGGAAGAGGGAATCGCGAAGTTTTTCACAGTTCTCTCTCAGCTAACTCATGTTTTGAATAGAAACACGGGTCAAGAGTAATGTTCAAACCCCTCTAAGAAAGAACAAGTTGTTGTCGAGAGCTTCATGAGACAAGTGCCTCTTACTTTTAGAAGATCATTTGAACCCACGATCGCTAAACAATGGATCAACTCCATTGAAAAGATATTCTCCATCCTCCAATGTTCTGAACAAGATAAGGTTTTCCTTACAGCTTATCGTATGGAGGGTGAAGCTGATCAATGGTAGACATTGATAAAAAATACAAAGCATGAGGAGGAGAACGAGGAGTTGGAATGAAAGGATTTCCAGAAGATGTTTTTTGATAAATATTTTCCGCACACCCTCTAGCTTAAGATGGAAAGTGACTTCCTTTCCCTAAAGAAAAAAGATGAAGAATATGTTGGACTGTACGATGAAAACTTCATGAGGCTTGCACGATACACTTCCGGCTTTGTCGTTACCCCCGAATGCAAGGTTGACCACTTATTTGGTGGGCTGAAGCCTAGCTTGCGAAAAGCATTAGCAATTCGTGACTTCGACAGCTATGAGGAAATTGACCGATGTGCCCTCAAGGTCGAAATGGATATCAGGGAATCACCGGGGTATCATGGGGACAAGAAGTGTAAGGTGCACTTCAATGTTGGTGGTCTGATGGATAAATCCAATGGTGCTAAAAATATCCAACACTCCACGTTCCAAAAGTGCGGAAAGAAGAACCCTGGAAATTGCCTTTCGGGGACGAGAAAATGCTTCTGGTGTGGAAGAGAAGGGCACATAGCTGTTAACTGTCGGCAAGAAAGACCGAAGACAATGACATAAGAGAGGAATGCTCCGTTTGAACCTCAACGCGTTGTTCAATTCTACAAATGCAAATAACCTGGTCATTTATCAAATTAGTGCCCTAACCCAAGGGTTTTCGGAGACAACCAACAACCTGCAAGGCAGAAATGAAGAGCTTTTTCAATCAATTCTACCGATGTGAACCCAGAAAACGAAGTGGTGACAGGTACAGTAGTTATTCATTCAAGAATAGAAAACATACATTTTGATTCAGGATCTACACATTCTTTTATATCTCGAAAGTTTAGTAGAACAATCCCACCACCACCACAAATCATGTAAGTGAAGATGATGGTGAGTACGACAAATGGGGCAATCATTGCATCCCATGAATATATGTCCTCCCCTATTATAATTTGTGGATTTAATTTCGTGGTGAACCTCGTCATACTCCCTCTAGTGGAATTTGATTCAATTTTTGGCATGGATTGGATTTCCTTATATAGATCCAATATAAATTGTCGGGATAGGGAAATCACACTCCATATAGAGAATCAACCCCCGATTATTTACAAGTGTTAGGAGGAAGATGAATCTCCTTTAGATCCATCATCTGAAGCATGGATTTTATTGCCTTATGAGCATGCGTATCTGGCTCAGATGATTGAGTCAAAGGAAGAAACCATCCTTGAAGAAATGCCTAATGTGAGGGAATTCACTGAAGTGTTTCCCGAGGAATTGTCTGGTATTCCTCCTAGAAGAGATGATGATTTCTACATTGAACTTATACCTGGGGATTTACCAATATCCAAGAATCCATATAGAATGGCTGTTGTAGAGCTTGAAGAGCTGAAAAAACAACTACAGGATAATCTGGATAAAGTGTTTATACGCCCAAGTGCTTCACCATGGGGTGCACCAATCATCTTCGTCAAGAAGAAGGATGGATCAATGCGGCTTTGCATCCATTATCGTGAACATAAAAAATCACAATAAAGAACAAGTATCCTCACCCAAGAATTTATGACTTATTTGATTAGCTGCGTGGAGCACAGTTCTTCTCCAAGATAGATTTGCGGTCGAGATATTATCAAGGGTGAATAAGTAAGATGTCCCCAAGACTGCTTTTCATACAACATAAGGGCACTATGAATTCATAGTAATTACTTTCAAACTCACCAATGCTCCATCAATCTTCATGGAATTGATGAATAGAGTCTTTAGAGATTACCTAGACAAATTTGTGGTAGTCTTTATAGATTATATTCTAATATACTCTAAAACCAAGGAGGATCATGAGGAGAATTTAATAACTATACTAGAGACTCTGCGCAAGGAGAAGCTCTATGAAATGTATAGACAGTGTGAGTTCTGGTTGAGGGAGGTCTCATTCTAGGGCCATATCATCACAAGCAATGGGATATCTGTGGATCCCACCAAAACAGAGGCAATTGAGGGATGGCCAAGGCAAACATCGGTAACAGATATCCATAGCTTCTTGGGGTTAGATGGATATTATTTTTGATTTGTGATAAATTTCTCACGATTTCCCAACCCTCTTACCAAGGTAACTATAAAGGGAGTAAAGATTTCTTGGAGTGATTAATGCGAAGAAAGCTTCAAGGAGTTGAAAAGGAGGCTTATCACTGCGCACGTGCTAACTTTACCCAAAAGTGGGGAGCTTTTTGTGGTATTAAGTGATGCTTCAAAGAAGGTATTACGATGTGTGATGATGAAGAATGATAAGGTGATATCTTATGCCTCAAGGAAGTTGAAAATCCATGAGCGAAACTATCCAACGCATGATCTGGAGTTGGCGGCAGTGATCTTTTCCTTGAAAATCTGGCGGAATTATCTCTATGGAGAGAAATGTGAGATATATACTGATCACAAGAGTCTTAAATATATACTCACACCAAAAGAGAGCATAATATGCACTAGAGAAGATGGATAGAGCTCATGAAGGATTATGACCGTTCAATCCGTTACCACCCTGGGAAAGCAAACAAGGTGGCAAATTCCCTAAGTAGAAAGGTTCCAACAATTCTATCAATGATGATAATTGAGAAGGATCCAATCTTCGTAGACATGATGAAGATGGACATGGGAATCATAGAGAGGGGAACATCATCAATCCTTTCACAAATGATTGCTCAACCATCTCTTTTTGAGAGGTTAAAGGATGCTCAAAAGGGTGATGTGGGATTTCAAGAGAAAGTGGAATCCTTTGAAAAAGGGAAATCCTTGGAGGTTAATGTTAATGAAGAAGGAATTGTGCGGTTTAGGAAAAGAATATGTGTTTCAACAAGTCCGGAGGTGATGAAGGAAATTTTGGATGCTGCAGATGGTTCAAATTTTTCTATTCACCCAGGGATCACAAAGATGAATCGAGATCTCCGGGAAAACGTTTGGTGGGATAATATGAAGAGGAGATTGCTGAATATACATCAACGTTCCTGGTGTGTCAGCAAGTGAAGGCAGAGAGGCATAAGTCTAAGAGGATGATGCAACCGTTTCCCATACCCGAATGGAAATGGGAAAACATCACCATGGAATTTGTTACCGGACCTCTGAGGACATCCAAAGGAAACAATGTGATCTGGGTTGTTGTTGATTGTCTTACAAAGACTGCACAATTCATTTATATTTAGGAGGATTTCTCATTGGATCCACTGGCACGGATAAATTTCAGGGAAGTGGTAAGGTTACACGGAGTACCACTATCTTTTTTGACTGACTGAGATCCTAGATTCTCCTTTATGTTTTGGAAGAGTCTTCAACATGCTCTGAATACTGAACTGATCATCAGTACTGCCTATCATCCTCAAATCGATGGCCAATCCGAGCAGTCTATCCAAACACTTGAGGATATGTTGAGAGCGTGCTCAATGGACTTTAAAGGAGGATGGGATCAACATCTTCCTCTGGTTGAATTCTCTTATAATATCATTTTCCACTCGATCATCCAAATGGCACCATATGAAGCCCTGTATGGGAAAAGGTGCAGAACACCGACATGTTGGGATGAGGTTGGTGAATGTAAACTACTTGGACCAGAAATGGTTAAGTAAGTGGTGGAGAAGGTGAAAACCATTCAGCCGCATATCAAGGCAGCCCAGAGTCGACAGAAGAGTTATGCAGATAATCATCGACGAGACCTTGAGTTTAATGTTGGAAACCTGGTTTTTCTACACATATCTCCGTGGAAGAAGGTCATGAGGTTTGTATAGAAAGGGAAGTTAAGTCCAAGGTACATCAGCCCCTTCGAGATTCTTGATTGTGTCGGGGTTGTGGCCTATCGACTGGCACTTCCACATACTATGGCCAAAGTACATGATGTCTTTCATGTATCCCTCATAAAGAAGTAAATACCAGACCCTTCACATGTACTCTCTTCTAAGGTTGTACAATTGGAAAATGATCTTTCTTATAAGGAGAAACCAGTGAAGATCTTAGATCGTAGAGAAAAAGTTCTATGAAAGAAGACAATGCCCCTTTTCAAGTTGTTGTGGAGAAACCACAAGTTTGAAGAAGCGACTTGGGAATCGGGAGAAGTGATGAAGCTGAGTTACCCAAATCTATTTTAGTGTGGGAAAAGGAAACTTTAGAGAGCGAAATTTCATAAGGGTGGAATATTTTTACGACCCAAAGTTTCATTAATGGAAATCCCTCTTGATCTAATTTAATGTCTCTTTATGTTTATATAAAATGTAAACTTCTTGGTTTTTATGTTAATAATTTTTACCGTTGCTAATATAGTCATTGAACAGTGATCACATGATTAGTATAAATATATGAATTTAACAAATCCAATTTACTCAGACAAAGGAAGTGATGGCCTCATCCAGTAGAATTTCCCCCTACGATGCCCATTTTCTGAAGCTCGGAAAAGAGGTGGCGTCCTTGGGCTTCGCTCTTGACCAAGCCCAAGCTGAGATTCACCATATCAAGCTCGAACCAGACTATCTACGGGAGGAGTGGAAGTTGATATAAATTACCACGCGAGCGATGTTATCCGAGCCACCCCAAGAGTCTGTCACCATCGCACACCTTACCCTTACGTCTTATGCAGCTGTTTTAAGGGGTTATGTAACTAATCAATAGTACTATGTTCATGAACATTATTTTTTTATATAATAATGAATATAATTTCATTTCATTATTGATAAATTGAAAATAGTTTTTAAAGTACAAATGGTGTTTTTCGTTATTATTTAATTAAGAAATCTATTTTATTAAATTAAGGTATTTTTGAATTAAATAATATTTTAATATAATATTCTTATTAATATTATATTAATTATTATTATATATAAATGATCATATAATTGTATGAATGAAATTATAAATTTTTTATGGTTTGAAAGCCATTTTTGTCAAAACCTGTGAATTTTCGATAAATGTCAGTTTTTTTTAAAAGTGAAAATTAACATATTTAGAAAAATATTTAGATAAAATAAATGTTATTTTTGAAATCTGGATGTCGAAATTATCCAATGGTGAATTTTCATAATTTTCTGAGACAGTCAAATTTTTGAGTAAAAATTAAATACCGTTTAAATATATAATGTGATTTATGGCATCATAATGACCCAATAGTGATGTAATAAACTAATATAATATTTATTTTCGGCCAATACATGTTTTACCATTAAAATAATGTTATTTTGGGTTTGTTTGGATTACTTTTCAAAGCATTAATGGACCCCTCAAGACCTATTAAACACCTTTTCTTTTTAAATTAATTTCCATGGGAGTGTGACTCACCTCCACATATGCAACCGTAATATTTTAAGAAGTTCGGAACTTGGCCTTATAAAATATTATTTTCCTCTTCCCTTTTCCAAAAAACATGGGCAAAAACCATGGGATGGTTTGTGGTTTGGATTAATTTAATATAAGTGGTCCTAAACCTAAATAATAAAGAATTCCCTCACCTTTCCTATATAAACCCACCCAAGATCCCACTTCCTCCTCACTCAAAGCCTTTGAAGTTCGTCCAACCTCTGCCCTACTCTCTCTAGAATCCTCCCAAGGTTCCCCAATCTCCCAAGAAGCCTCTCACAAGCCTCTCTCTAGCCTTTGGAAGGACACTTCCAAGTAAGGGTTTTTTCTTCCTTTCTAATTTTTGTCCAATTTTTTAAGTTGTTTTTCCCTTTTATTTTCAATTATAAATGTTGGGGTATGGTTTCACACCTCCCTAATACTTCCCTAATTATGTTTGAATTATGGGAGACCCCTTCCTCTCTCATTAAATACCTCCCATGTACACCGGTTACTATGCTTAATTTCCGAAAGGAACTTCTCTCTCCTCTTTTACATTCAAGAAATACTTTTGTATCATGAATCTAAATTCCATTACAATTATTGGGACATGTATTTATATGATATCCTTACTGTAAATTACATGTAAATATGATGAGTAACCCCTTTATCTCTCATCAACCAATTTTATGAATCCTTATGTCACGCCGTTACGCTGCCGAAATCGCAATGATTTTCTAAGCCAAAGTCATTGTGTAGTGAATACCATGCCAATTTCTAAATCAAAGGTATTAAAAATTGTGCACATTTTCTTATTGATTATAAAGTTTCATGTATGAATTCCACATTCCTTTATAATGTAATAAATGATTATGTTTTTTGAATCTCTGTTTTATGATCCATGTGGCACAGTTATGCATGAAATGAAATGTTTAAGAAGGGTGCACCCTTATAGCGCTCCAATGCATTGGGTAAAGTATAGTATCATGATACATCATGTGAAATGAGTGTCGAATCATGATAATTCACTTGCAATGAGGGTTTACTCGGGCTCTATGTGCAATGAGGATTTACCCATGCTCCATGTGTAATAAGCCTTGGCTCATGCTAATTCCATGTTAAGTGTTGTTGCCACATTTCCATGTTATGATTATCATGATTTATCATGCCTTTATGTTCATGTTTTTCTTATGCTCTATTTATATTCCTATTGTCTAACATTTATTTTAATTCTCATGTTATTCCATGTATATTCCCTTACTGGGCTTTATAGCTCACCATTTTCTTATGCATGTCCTCAGGTTATCCCATGCAATTCTATGTACGAGAAAATGTAGTGGTCATGTAAAGGATATTTTCAATAAAGAAGTTGTATTTCATGTTTTAAGTTGTTACGTAATGATCCTAAGCCTCAAAGACACTAAACCTCTCGATCTTCATTATTGTATCAAGTGAATGTTATTGTAATAAATCATGATTAATTTGTAAAAAAATAGGGTTGTCACTGTTGGGATATGATCTCTATATCTTTCATAATACTATTTTATTTTCATATGATGAGAGACCCTATTTGATCTCGTCATTTCATTTTTTTATGTTTTATGTGATGCCGTTAGGCTGCCGAAATTTCATAAGAGAAATCTTATTTTTTTTCTTCCTTTCATGTTTTTCATTTCATATGGTATGTCTTTCAAATTTCATTATCATGTTCTTATATCCTTTATATACTGTCCCTCTAATGTTTTATAGATCATTTATGAGTGGGTGACCCATGTTCCCTCTTTTTTCAATGTTTTCTAAAACCTCGCAACATAGTCTTTATGCTGCCAAATTTTCGTCTCAAAATGTCTCTCTCTTTTTCTCAAATTATATTATTTTATTAAGTGAATAATCAAAAATCATTATTCTAGAGGGGTATTCACATATATATAAAAAAAATTTATTTTAAATTCCATGATTTATATACATTAGACCCGCTTTCCTTTTCTGTGGGTGTAAAGTGGCATAAAGATCACGTCTTTAACGTAGTTTTTAAAAATGTTATGATTTTGAAATGAAACCCATTTCTTTTATTCTATATAGGTTATTAATGATATTTTTTATGATAATATATGTGGATCACATGACTATAAAGGAAAATTCAAAGGTGCGCCCTGATAGCTCTCCAATGCATTGGGTAATGATGTAACCACTAGATATTACATTTGCAACGATACCTTGGTGAACAACCTTGGTAATTTCAAATGACATCTTAGGGATGGACCTTGGTGATATGTTCATGATTGTGTAAATTAAATGTTGTATCCACATCTTCATGTTAAGAAATAATTTTTTTTTATGACATGCCTCATGATTGTTTTCTCATTCCTTAAAGTTCTTTTGTCATGACTTTATTGATGTATCTCAAGTCCACTTGTTAAATGTTTCCCCATGATTCCTGTACAGGGCCTTCTACTCACCCATTCATTTGATGTATGTCTCCAGGTTATGAGATGCAGTAATGAAACTAGGATGAACATAATGAAATGATTTTAAATTGTTTGAGAAGAATGTTTTATGTTTTCATGTTTTAAGTTCCTGGTTTCCAAGACCCTACACTTTAAAAATCCTCAGTTTGGTAAAATTTCATGAAACGTTATGTTATAAAAAGGGGGATGCTCTAACCCACACACTATTTAGTGTGGGGGAGTTAGGGATATATCTATTTAATGTATATGGGGCACCAAGGCATTACTTTTTTAGGGAGTTCCAAAATACGCATACATGAGATGATCCTTCCCATGTCACTACCATAATAAACCATTATCCAAATAAGAATCATGCTCGTAACAACTCAAATCATATATTTTATACTTAAATAAAGATCACCATCGCGTTTTATACCATAAAATAGTAGGATATGTTACTCGTAAGAAAATACTTGAGTAATGAAGAAGGATACACAAGAGAATGATGTTATTACGAGACGTATAAATGATGTATGGGGGTAAAAATAACATATGACCCTGTATTATCACCTAAAATTTTCTCCAATACAAATAAATTCAGATTCATTTCCATACTACATGGTGTGTACTATTGTGTCTTGGTCACTCGGGGCCTTCCAAGGTGCTTGGGGCCTTTTCCCATGTTCCTTCGGTCATGCCTATGTACCTTGGTGTATATGTCAACATGTACCTATTATTATGCCTATGAAATCTTAGAGTACATGGTTTGTCTTAAAAAATTGGGTCCAGTATGTGTGAATTTGTAACACAACCTAGCATCTCGGGAAGCGTCATATAGTGAGTGGGCATTTCCATAAAATGTATGATCAATAAATTCTGTTGCATATCCTAGAAACCATGAAATCAAAAGAACAAATGACATTTTCTTCCACAATGCATTATTTATAATAACATAATCACATAATTATATATCCTTTATGATGTTTTATATATATGGCTTTCTTCCGCTTCCCACACATACTGATGATCTGAAATTGTTGGGAGTTTTCTCCAGTAGTCGAATCACAACATTGTATTTTTTGAAATCATAATTCGATTTCTCTTCAGGATACTATGACTTAAACAGTCACCGTTTTAGGTTCTAAAAACTATATCCATCACCAAAAACCATAAAACCATCATGAAATATCCCTAAATCACTAATAAATCTGTTGTTTCAATCACCATACTAAATCTAGGAGTTCAATCAAGCTCAAATATTGAACATAATGTCATACAGCAGCCAGAGAAGCCATGAATGAAAAATGTGAAGGAAATCCCGGAGAAGATAACATGATAAAAGGTGAAACCATCATTGTCTACTGGTATATTATCTAACTGATGATATGTTTCAGATCATGGTTTATAACATAAAATAATAAATAAATTGAAATCAGAAATTGAAAATATTAAAATTTAGCACATATAATGGATTATTTATCAAAGATCAGCATAATTTGAATAAATACTTGATGGATAATTTTATAAATAGTATATTAACAAATATTTATCTTCTATAACTCTTTTTAGGATTAATATCTGGTGATGAAATCATGCACCTAAGATAGAGAATGCATATAATGTCCAATGGAACCCCATCCATCTCAATCCAATTATCATCATTCTTCAATATCATAGCTCCAAAGAAGAATGTATAATATGAAATTTAAAATTATCTAACGGTTATTCTAAAATAGAAATATAAATTCCATAATAAATTATATATTTTTTATTATTTTCATTTAAAATAAAATAAATAAATTTAATTATTTATTTTAATTGAACGCACTACCGATGAATGCCTCAACCAAACATCAAACACTAACCAATATTAGTTCATTCCTAGGGTAAAATCTGTATTCTATAATCAATAATGGAAATATATATTTTTGATATGAGACTCCATTAAAATGTTAATGCAATATTTATAAAAAACAACACATTTGTGATATTAATATATTAAATATTTTTATAATATAAATACGAAGCTCATTGGGAATTGGAAGGACATGTTGCCTTAGTTCTTGGATCTAAAAATATTCCTTGAAATAATCCAATGTCTTCAACCTAAAAATCCGAGTCATTAAAATCTTCAAAAAATCAGGTATTTTGATCATGAATGGAAAAAACCTACTCTCAGGAGAGGATAATGAGCTACCAACTGGGTTTTCTCTTCATGTGAGCTCTCCTGATGGATCATGTATTGTCAATAATCTTGAAACCAAGGGAACCACTTGAACATGTATAATATTATATTGTACATTCGCAACCATTTACATGTACCTAAAAAAACCCCACTCTCATTTCCCGTCTCATCCTAGTTGACTTCATGGAATGAGTCATGCACTTGTCTCCATAGCAATGGAATTTCCAAAACACCAGACACCCAGTATAACTACAAATGATGGTTATGTGGTATGCCACCACACTAACCTGATATAGTAACTATAATAAGGTCTTATGATTCATATGGATAATCTACTATCATGTTCAAATCCACATGATCCTTGATGAGATGAGATCTCCAAAATAGATGATATATTCATCAAACTATAAAACCTCCATAATTAGTCTTCAAGGGACTCCCGAGGTTTCTAAGAAGTCCCCATCACCTCTAGATGAACTGAACCATTCATAACCATCAAATGATCCCACTCCAGTCCTACAGGTAATGTATCCCATTTCCTATAACTAGCACAATGGTGACTCACTAGCTCTCTCATATGTGGCCCCAAATGATGTTTCAATGATAATATAATGGTAACTATCATGATATGAAAACTCAAAAATTAGTATATGATGATCCCATATACATCCCAACATAGGCGTATAAACTCAAAGAATGATAACCAGAACACAAATAGTCCACCTATCATGTCCACCTTGATGGGGGTAAAAACACCATGCTCAAGTGAAACTAATTCCCAATGAACTCAGGAATAATATATATAATCATGATATGATTTTATCAAAAAGGTATGAAATTATCATAGAGTTAATTACATGAATACTTAATACTTTTTATATGCACTGTCCCCCAAAAAACACTACTATGATCTACTCCCATATTGTAGAAATGTTGTCCAACATGGAAAGTCATTCTACGATAACATAAATAGCATCATTAGATATCTCAAGTCATTGAATCCCCCATCATAAAAACATTTAGTATATCATCCAATTCCCACTTCTATCCAGTAAGATCAGCCTCTACCTCTAAAAAAGTGGGAATATAATAGTTAAACTTGACAAAAATATTAAATTCCCATGCAACCAAACCTATTGCCAACAGATATCCTATCATCCTCAACTCCTCCATGAAACATGTCTATGAGAAAATATCATCCTTATAAACTCTTATCACTACGTGGATGGTGTCACCATCCATTCATGAACAAGGATTCCATGCTCCCAACCATCATAAATTCCATCAAAGACATGTCGTGTAAACATAAAGCCATGTAAAATACAAAAATAAATATCCCAAAGTTGTTTATCCCTACCACAATAATGAATTGGTTGGGAAATTACCATCGAATAAAGATTAACTAATCAATCATTACCTATAAGGATTGACTGAAAAGTGATGGAATGTTTCTACGCCACACTGAATAATATATTATGGAAAACATTTATGTGATCATCTAATTTCGTGTACATTCCCTTGGGAATACCACAAAATATATTTACAGATCTTTTTAGGAGGTCCACAACCTCACATAAGTCATTGAAGACATATCCCAAAAATTATACCTCTTAAATCCATAAATGCATCTAAAATATATCTAAATAATGCTGATATTCTCAGAGCATGTTCTAAAGCATCCTCAAGTATATTAGAGTCTCCATATCTAACAATGAGTAAAGTAGGATTTCACTGTATAAGGCTACTATTAAATGATCCAAGAATGATTAAATAACTAGTTCATAAGTTGGAAAATATCAACAATGGTATTAATTATTCCAAAAGTTATCACAAAAAACTCAAAGAGACCCCTTAATATGTTTAAATAAATCCTGGCTATAAAATCCACATGAACCAAAAGCCATTAATCACCCATATAGTTGTCAAACTCTGGAAACCAAATCACATATCACTAAAATAAAAAGAATTCACCAATTCTGAAGGGATGATACTCTTTTTTGATAGTCATGTAATTCTGATGGTTTCAATACAAATATTACCCTAAGATCTCATCTACTAATTATATGACCAACAATGGTAAGCCAATGTTGGTGCACTATGTTGGGTCGGAAAAAACGGGGAAAAGATGGCAAGAGGGGGGGTGAATTGCCTTTTAAAAAATGATTGACAAATTAAAATCAAAGTTGAAATGCAGCGGAAATAAAGAGGAAAGACACAAGAAATTGATAACGGAGTTCGGCCAAAACCCGGCCTACGTCTCCGCTCCCAACTCAACCATTGAGAGATTCCTACCGCTTGCTTTTCAATGGTTTTAGCAAGAAACCCACTAGGCTTTGAGGTAGCACTAGGACCTATTACAGCTTGCTTTTGTTGGTTAAGCAAGAACCCACTTGCTTTCAATGGAATAGCAAGAACCCACTAGCCTTTTTAATGGGTGAAGGCTAGCTCACCGAAAACTCAAGCCTTTTAAAAGGAAAGGCTTGACTAACCTCTTCACACCTTAATGGTGGTGTGAGAACCCAAAAGAAAGGGGGATGAGAAAAGTTTGGGGTTTGTAGGCACAAACCCAAAATTAAAGCTCAAAATAAATATACAATAAAAAGCGTATTTTGAGAAGCCTTGGGCGCCTTTGATTGGATGGAGATGTTGAAGGCCGCTTCCAAGCTTCTTTGGAGGAGCTCCTTGGATGTGGAAGTTGTTGGAGCAAGGTGGGTTCCTTTGGAGGAAGTCACCGGAGGTTGGCCAAATGATGAGAATTGTGTACGTTGGCTTCACAAGTGTTCCGGTTGTGGTCCGGGGCTTCCTTGGCCTTTATTTATAGGCATGGAACCCATTGGGGGCCTTCGGAGCCGTTGGAGAAGTCCTCGGAGCCGTTGGAGGCCAAAAGAAGGATGACTGGTCAAACCCAACGGCTAGTTTGACTGGGCTACCGGCTGGCCGGTACAGGTCCACCGGCTGGCCGGTGCCTTGGAAGTTTGAGAGTGCTTCTGCCCAGGAGCCACCGGCTGGCCGGTGAGAAGGCCACCAGCTGGCCGGTGGTGAGACAGTAGGTCTCACTGTTGAACCAGGATGCCACCGGCTGGCCGGTGACAGAGCCACCGGCTGACCGGTGGAACCTGGCAGTGGACAATGCCTCTGCCAGGTCCACCGGCTGACCGGTGCTATCACACCGGTCGGCCGGTGGACTAAGTTTCAGTCCACTTGAAGTTCTTTCTTGGGCCAATCCTTTGGAAATCAATTGTCTATCAACAAAAACACTTAAAACACAATTACATAAACATGAAAGTGATTGTGATCATGAAAATCAAAGAGTGTGGGGTACAACAATCTCCCCTTATTTTGATGATCACAATCACTTATCTAAGCAATGTAAAAACTTAAATGAAGGCATGCTTTAAATGAAAAATTGAAAATAAATACTAAGCATGAGAGAAAAGATTCTCCCCCAATCAATCATGAAATTTCTCCCCCTTTGTGATTATCAAAATAGAATGGGGCATAAAATGTGATTGAGGGAAAGCGTTGAAAAACAACATCAATTGGAATTTTTGAAAATTGAATTGAAAAATTTGAATAACAGTTTGAATTGAATGTTTTGAATCAAAAACCAATTGAAATTTGAAATTTGAATTGAAAGTTTTGAATCAAAAGTTTGAACTGAAAGTTTTGAATGAAAAATTCGAATTGAATATTTTGAAATGAAAATTTTGATACCAAGTGTTGAAATTGAAAGTTGGAATCGAAAATTTTTTAATTGAAATCAAAAGGGCTTAATTTGAAATTGAAAGTTTGAATTGAAACAAAAAGCTTAAACAAACCTAACTCCCCCTAAATAAAAACAAAAAGTCACCGGGGAGAGGGATTTTGAAAAGAGACAATTTTAGGCCCGGAGAGACTCGCTAAGAGAGATTTTTCAATCCACACTTGCCTTGTAGCGGGTCTTCTCCTATAGAATTCATCAGAATAAAAAATCGATTTGGGCCTACCATACCGGGCGTTTTTGCAATTACATTCATATATCATGTGCCCGGGTTTTTTACAATAGTTACAAAATTTATAACAAGAGCTCTCCCTTACAAAAACAGTGGGTGAATGGGAGGAGGAAGCTATATTGGTGTAGCCAAGTCCATTGGTGGATCTAGATACTCGTTGAGAACCTAAGAGTTTGGACAAATTTTGTTCAACTTGGGTGAACTTGGCTAAGGATTCTCTAAGATCCTTGATGGTTGATTCCAAATAATCAACATTGGGGAAATTTTGGATTTTGAGGGACATCTCCTCCTTCTCTTTGAGAAGTTGTTCTTTTTCGGAGGAGAGTTTTTTGAAAGACTTTTTTAATGCAACAAATTTTGACGATAAAGCATGAAAACCATTTTCAAGTTGGTCTCTAGCATGTTGGAGTTCCTCATAAGACAAATGATTGAAAGAATTTGAAGAACTAGAAGACGAGGAAGAAGAGTCGGAAGATGATACCTCATGATTTGCCATTAGGAATTTTTTACCTTGGTCGCTCGAGGAGAAGGAGGAGAATGAAGAGGTGGAGCTATCACTCCATGTTGCCTTTGAAGCCTTCTTCTTCTCCTTTTTCTTGGCCCTTTTCTTGTGGAGTGGGCAATTGGGCACGGATTTTTCATCGGGTTCTTGCTTGTTGTCGGGTTCTTGCTTTTGAGCCTTCTTAGTGCCTTCATGGGTAAGATCTAAAAGCTTCCAAATATCATGAGAAGATGTGAAAGAAGAAATATGATCAAAAACATTATGATCTAAGCCACAATGAAGAGCATTCATGGCTTTGCCATCAAGCTCGAAATTTGCAATGTCGGCGGCGGTCCATTTAGACTCATCGGGGGAAGAGAGCGTAAAACCATGCATAACAATTCTAAAAATTGGATAACCAATACTTTTTAAAAATGTTGACATGCGGGTTTTCCAAAAAGTATAATCGGCTCCATCAAAGAATGGAGCACGATCCAAAGAATGTCCTTCGGGTGATTGAGAGGAAGAAGCGGTAGAAGCCATCAAAAAAAAATATAGGATCTTTAATTTGAAACCGGTTAGGGAATTATTCAAATACTCCCTTTGATACCAAATGTTGGGTCGGAAAAAACGGGGAAAAGATGGCAAGAGGGGGGGTGAATTGCCTTTTAAAAAATGATTGACAAATTAAAATCAAAGTTGAAATGCAGCGGAAATAAAGAGGCAAGACACAAGAAATTGATAACGGAGTTCGGCCAAAACCCGGCCTACGTCTCCGCTCCCAACTCAACCGTTGAGAGATTCCTACCGCTTGCTTTTCAATGGTTTTAGCAAGAAACCCACTAGGCTTTGAGGTAGCACTAGGACCTATTACAGCTTGCTTTTGTTGGTTAAGCAAGAACCCACTTGCTTTCAATGGAATAGCAAGAACCCACTAGCCTTTTTAACGGGTGAAGGCTAGCTCACCGAAAACTCAAGCCTTTTAAAAGGAAAGGCTTGACTAACCTGTTCAGACCTTAATGGTGGTGTGAGAACCCAAAAGAAAGGGGGATGAGAGAAGTTTGGGGTTTGTAGGCACAAACCAAAAATTAATGCTCAAAATAAATATACAATAAAAACCGTATTTTGAGAAGCCTTGGGCGCCTTTGATTGGATGGAGATGTTGAAGGCCGCTTCCAAGCTTCTTTGGAGGAGCTCCTTGGATGTGGAAGTTGTTGGAGCAAGGTGGGTTCCTTTGGAGGAAGTCGCCGGAGGTTGGCCAAATGATGAGAATTGTGTACGTTGGCTTCACAAGTGTTCCGGTTGTGGTCCGGGGCTTCCTTGGCCTTTATTTATAGGCATGGAACCCATTGGGGGCCTTCGGAGCCGTTGGAGAAGTCCTCGGAGCTGTTGGAGGCCAAAAGAAGGTTGACTGGTCAAACCCAACGGCTAGTTTGACTGGGCTACCGGCTGGCTGGTACAGGTCCACCGGCTGGCCGGTGCCTTGGAAGTTTGAGAGTGCTTCTGCCCAGGAGCCACCGGCTGGCCGGTGAGAAGGCCACCGGCTGGCCGGTGGTGAGACAGTAGGTCTCACTGTTGAACCAGGATGCCACCGGCTGGCTGGTGACAGAGCCACCGGCTGACCGGTGGAACCTGGCAGTGGACAATGCCTCTGCCAGGTCCACCGGCTGACCGGTGCTATCACACCGGTTGGCCGGTGGACTGAGTTTCAGTCCACTTGAAGTTCTTTCTTGGGCCAATCCTTTGGCAATCAATTGCCTATCAACAAAAACACTTAAAACACAATTAGATAAACATGAAAGTGATTGTGATCATGAAAATCAAAGAGTGTGGGGTACAACACAGTATGTCTTACAAGACATTTCACTACATACTCTTCCAACCACACCACCTACTCTCATAAGTATATGATGTCATCTGATATTTTAGCTCAGATAACGACCCATACCTAGTTCAATTATTTGAAGAAAAGAATTATCTATGGGGTGGTAAACAAGGAAAATACATAGAAATAAATTACAAATATTCCTCCACCATTGTGAGAAAAAAAAATCTCATAGAATTCTTTACCCCAATGGCCACACAAAAAAATTAAAAAATATGGTTGTATGCTCATATTCTTGAGCTCATAATGTTATTATTTATATTCCTCCTCACCCATGAAGGAAAATATCATACCACCACCTAGGGTATACTATAAACATCCCTACATACATTTATATGGAAATTTTTCTTGAATACCAATCTAATTAAGGTAAAAACAAAAGGGCCACATTAATTTTCACAAAAATATTCAACAAGAATCTCTACCACCTCTAAGAGTCAGATCACAATAATTGTACACATTTGATCAATTACCATCCTTTATAGAAGACTCCAAACAAAAATAGGTTCAACCCAAAAATGAACCACTAATATTTTTAGGCTTATAATAGGAGATACATCCATGGAAATTTGGGTTATGAAAATTTTCCAAAATTGAATGTGGGGAAGAGAAGACAGTTTACCTCAATCACACCTAGATCCTTTGAGTAACAAAACTCCATAAATTGAAAAATACATTCCACTTTATTTATTTTACTCCATAATTATGGCCTTATCTACCAAATAGAACAACAAAAAACCTAAAAAATCACATGTTTTATAATCTCATTCTTTACACCTAGACACTATCCACTTTAGGAGGAACTGTCTTGCTTTAATGATTTAAATCACATCATAAGGATGTATCTCAGTTTGGGAAACATCCCAATTACTTTATTTCTAAGATCCACATAACATTACATAAAAATAGGGAATAAAAAAGAAAAAATAAATGGTACTAAAGAGAAAAAATAAAATGGAACATAGATCATACCCCATACAATGTCTAGAGTCTCTGGATCGAAGCCCCCACTATCTACCCTCCAACCCATACTTGATGTGATTGAAAATCCCATGTATGAGGACCTTTCCTAATATATGTAAATCATGTTCTTTGATTGTTTCATATAATTTTTTAATGATGCTTCTTATATGAAGAAATTGAAGTAGAAAATGTCCATTATGCCCCAGTTGGGAAATAGACCCACACAACTAAGCCCAGGAATGAAGTTGTCTTACATTATGAGTCACTATCGATTTTCACTTATTGGATTTTATAGACATAATTTCATAATGGGGACCACTACCAACTCTAGATTACCATATATCACTTCATAGACATTGCTCTATGCCTACTCAAGAATTTCCAGTTCTTCTACTAAGGCTCTGGTAGAGGGAGAAAACTCATTGTGGAATATTAACTGAAATTCATCCCAATTATGTAACCCTTATCATATCCCTAGGTTATGAAAACCCAATAACACATCACTATCACATGTAAGAGGCTAATCATAAAATAAACTACCATTTTTTGTGTTGTTCTCATAAAATGGAAAACTTGAACTATAGACTCCAACCAAGACTCTACCGTCAGAGATTTTATCTCACCCCAATGTATTGGTGGTACATTTTCCTCACACACTAGTAGAATGGTTAGACTATACATTTGATATTATAGATTAATTATTATGTAAAACATCCAAATTTGGAAACAAAATAAATATTACCCACTGTAAGTGAGTCCCTTAGTAGATCGATGGGTGGAAGTACCGCACATAACCTATCTAGCATAACTACCTCATGAATAGGCTCCTCAATCATAGAATCAATACTATGTTGGAAATGGCAATAACCCTAAAATTGAGCATCCTCACTCAACTAATAATTGTGATGAACACAAATCTATATCATATATGACTATCACCATAGTGACATCCTATATATTGATGAGGTGCACAATGGTTTAATGATAATATATGGGGAAATGAATGATGTCGGACATGAAAATAAAAATATTAAATCCTAAATGATACATGTTCCATTTCATTCATTTCAATTGATGTCTCAGTATACAGAGTCAAAAAGTGGGTAGTGAGAGTCCTAGGGAATGGATACATCAACTGATATATAATAAATGGGTTCCCTAGCATAAAATATACTTTTGAGACACATAGAAATAGTTTTCTATATACCAATAAATCCAAATAAATGGAAAACACCAAACACCACCATATGTAAGGAGATCTTATGACACTACATTTAACGACCCGGACCCTAGGTCCATTTTGGACTATGGAAGGCTGAGCCATCCTAATCCAAATTCTACCACCAATAAGAAAGGGATTTTTGACATGCACTATGAATGAATAATGTAATTTGGAGGCCTTTTCTTAACATACCTCTACGTATACACATATATATATCAGGAAAAAATATCTTCCGTGTATAATGAATGGGCGGAAAAATCTAGACATCAACAATGTTGGAAATCAATGATAGAAAAATTAAATATACTATGAAATTATAATGAAAAATGAATGTGAAAAAATACATTCCTAACTAGAAATGATATCATAACCCAATGAAAAATGGAATAAAGGAAAACTAAGAGAACCCTACACCTACCCTCCATGTTTAGACTCAATATAAGATAAATACACCCAATTATCCTATAGATCGCCAAAATTCACTTCTCATATGTCTTCCATCTATATAAGACATGACACTTATCGGTATATCCCAAGTTGGGGTGATCATATACATACCGAGATGGATACCTAGAAAAAAGTAAGTATAAATAGAAAGAAAAGAAAAATAGTTTGGTAAGTGTAACGAAGAAATTTCAATTATAAAATGAGAGAAAAACCATAAATACCAATATATTATTAAAAAAGGCCCAAATTTAGAGATAATGGGATTATCAATTTTTGCAATTCATCTAATAATGGTGAGTCTTCATGCAGCTCCAAATGTCAATATATAATTCCATTCATCATGAAGAACCAAAAAGGAAACCATGTAGCATATCCAATACATTTGCATATTAATCCACATGAAAGAGAGACACAAATATGATCCAACCAAGGTTTTAACAACTCTCATTGATGACTAATTCACCACTACAGAAAAAATATGATGATGTAGAAATTCTATAGACTGCGGACTCACACCCTATGTTGGATAGGGGAGTTCAATTTGAATATTGATAAACAATATATGGGACATATGAAATAGTTTTCTATGAAATTTATAACCATAGAATCACTCTAATGATCATAGCATGGTTACTTCCATCAAAACACATAACCTAAATAATCATCATGCCTAGAATACTTCCAATAGTATCCTTTATTAAAAATTTATTTCCACCATGTTATTATATCATGAAAAAACTTATGTATATGATACTCAGGGGAAAAACTATATGTCTTGAAGAAACAAATATTAGATAAAGAATATTCTAGGAGATGTACATGGAGTTTCCACACAGTGCATGACATTACCCCACTGCCTGGATATGTTATCCTATGTACATGACCTCGTATCCTTGTAAAACTAAATTTCATGTATAGGTGGTACACTACATGTATTTTCCACATTGGACTTCTAGTGTTCTCATGGCCATTCTTGTGTACCTGGTCCTGTACATAGCCTTGTACCTCTTGGAATACCCATGTACTCATAGAGTACATGATGTGTCTTCCCACAAGGGAAAATAGGAATGTAAATCTACAACAGAAAATGGATTATTAGTTAGGGTCACATGTAGTTATAGACCACCCCGGTGATGTGTGATCCTTAACATAACTACAAACCCTAGATGCTCTGAAATCCAAAGAACACAACATGTGATCTTCTAAACTAATTAACACATCGTCAAATTTTTCATTAAATCATATATCCTTCCTGTAGTTTTTTAGATACACCATCGGTATTTCTTAAAACACCTATTTACCTCATGAAATCCGTGGGGGTCAATAGTAGTTGTGAAATCCCAACCTCTTATGGTCAAGAAATCATAATATGATTACACATTAGGATCCTATCGCATTATCCATCTCTATTCAATTGTCCAAAACCAAAATCATTGACCCAATTCCATAAAACCCAATTATTAATTACAAAATCCCTAATCATTCAATTTTTTTTCTCTTTCATGAATCTGAGGGATCATTCATACTCAAATGTTGTTCCAAATGTCAAATCACATCCATGCAGGCCAACAAAAAAAACACAAAGAAAAATATAGTAAAATCACAATAACAAATTTAAAACAATCATTATATGATTAAATAAGGGACAATGAATTATATTTGTGGGATAATGGATGATTACATAGAATAATAAATAAATTGAAATAAATAATAATTCTTTTTATAATGGGATCAGGTGAAGAGTCAAACAATCCTATATCAATTAAAGACAACAAAATACATGTTCAATATTTTAATCAAAATAGTGGGAAAGAATTAAATATCCCTAACTAATATTTTACAAATTTTTTTTGAATAATGAACAAGAAAACTATGAATAATATCTAATGAATTATCAACATATCTATTCACCTCGATTCAATCCCCATTTTTCTTTGATATCTTTCCATCAACGAAGAACATATAATCCTCCCCTCAACATCCACCCTATATTTTCTGGACAAACCTAGTGAAATCTAATAATGAAATATTGATAAAGGTAATTTGATTAGTTAATTTTGAATAAAATAAATAAATAGAATAGTTTATTATAAATAAATTCACTACTGCTGACTTTTAAAACTAGACATTCAGTGCTGAACAACCATAGATCACTCCTAGGGTAAAACATGCTTTGTAGAATCAACCACATTCTTAGATTTCAATCTAATAAATCATTCAATATTTATTACTATATTAAATTATAATTAAACATTACTCATATAAATATATTTAATATTCTTATAATATCAATACTATGCTCACCAGGCCTCATAATCCTTCACTATCTCTACGCATGGTTGTGAAAATATTTTTAGAAAAAGTATAAAGTCTTAAATGGTAAAAATAGAGTCATTAATATGATAGAGTTTTTCCCAACCATGATGAAGAAAGTGAAATAATCCCTTTATGGGGAGGAAATATGATGTTAATATCTCAATAATATTCCGTTGGTATGAATCAGAATTTTAGAAAAAACTATATAAAATGGTTACTGAGTTATTCTATTAAAATTTTAACCTAGTATTGATTGTAAAAAATATATTTATAAATGGCGTGGTGGTTTTGATTGATGATAAAGATAAAAAAGGGATTATTTAATTACCTTGAACATAGAATTTAGGATCTATTTATTAAATTATATTAATGAAATGTATTTCGTTATAAATTTGTACATATTTCCCGATTATGAGAGGTTTTGAGTAACATATCACACATGAGAGAATTTATAGAGAATATTTTATGTCTTATGAAAGTATCCATTGTTTTTCACATTGGGTTATCCCATTTATATGTATATTACATCAACAAAAGTATGTTGGTTATGTTGTGTGTGATTCCTTACCTCTCACAAATGAACAATTCTATAATTTAAATATAAAATATAAAATATATATTTATAAGATTAAACTTTTATCAACAATAATATGGTGAAAATTAGTGAGGTTCACCGCCACATCACCGTTTACAATTATTGTATATGATAAATATAAGGAAATGATTTAACATGCACATATGTTATCATATAAGTAATTAAGGCCATTTATATCAAATACAATGTGCAAAATTAATGATATTGTGATACTTTTTTGTATTTTTATCAATAAGGGTGTGAAAATTGGTGTAAAATATTATATCAATATGTGTTGAAAAATAAATTTCATGATGTGATATGAATTACATCATCGTATTGAGTAGAAAAATAATGATTATAGAGGAGGCCCTATATTCCATGACTTTTTATATTAGGGGATTGAGTTTTTGAATGTTTTTTTACAAATAAACAAGTGATAATGAATAATAATTTAATGATTTTCAATGATGATAATTAATTTGATGATATATTGAGATGTCTAGACCGTGGTATGAATTTTATAAGAGGATATTGATTTTGAGAATTTATCTGATTAAATTCCATGATTAAAAATAAGGGGATTAATTTTTTTTATAAGAAGGGGTTATAAAGAAATATTTTCCAGGATGATCATGGAGGATATAGTTTTGGATAAGTGATTTTAATGGTTGTATTGAATAAATAGGCCATATTTCGATGAAAATGAGAACTAGCTCATCCAAGACACTTAAGGAGGTATGGTGGATCTTACAGAAGATATAGACTACATAATGATAAGTAGGTGGGTATTCACACATAAAAGAATTTGTGACTGTGGGTTGAAAAACATGGTGAGTTGTTGGTTATCTTTGAAATGGGGCTATTACCAACCATCGTACTGCAGCCCCCATACCTATTTGAACATCATTGACCACATTAGACTGTATAATTATAAATAAATGGGTGGAATCATTGACTTCTCTTTGATGTGGGAGTGTGTTTAACCATGAATTATTTATTTTGAACATGTGACACACTATGTTTAAATCAATTGTATATCAATTAGAATGTTTTCATATGTGTAATATTATTACATTGGCCTTTAATTGTTCTATACATGTCGAATGAACCACATTGATGATCCTTATATTGACCCAAGCACGATAAAACTTTTTTTTATTTATGTTATGTTGGATTGATCATGAGTAACATGAAAAAATATTTAATGTCTATCAGACCTCTTGGGGAATATTATAAAAACATCTGATACAAGTTTGGACCTACCATGAGCATCATTAGAGTATATAAAACTACATTGAGATGGAACTACCATTTGTCGTATTAAATTGACCCCATGATGATCCCAACTGACCACATGTAGACAAAATAATCATTAACGGGATTTATCTCAGCAAATAGGCCATACAATTAAATATATCAGACTGAAACCATCAATAAATATGCTGAGATAACTAAAATCATGGGATGATTCATAATAAGACAATAAGTTCATGTGTGTACTAATGTGAATCAAAGGGTGTATTCTGCCTTGAAAAAAACCTATATTTGTGTATGATCATTTATAATAAGAATATACAATAATAAAAATGTGTTTTACGAGGTAGATACATGAATTAGGTTTTACATGAATGCATGTAAGATCAATTCCAAATAGATAATATTTTATATACTATTATTATAAAATTCTGCTATGAAGTAATGTTCCAAAATAGTAGTTCACTAAAATAGATATATGTATGATGCTTCCAATGAAAATTTCATAGTGGAATTAATAGAATATAAATTTAAAATATTTTTTTTCCTAATATGAAATATTATGTAGCATAATGTGATAAATTAAAAAATATTTTATATTTCATGGTGATATTTCTACATGTATTTTGATGAGACTTTAACATGTGCGGGCTTCTCTCATCAACGTAAATATCATGATGCATGAAGGTTATATATTCACATCTTGAAGAAGGGTTGTGAAATTTCATGCTTTGTGAGTGTGATACTAAGGTCCCTCTTCTCACATAATGATATTAGTTAAACTATGTGGGCCTTAAAAGAATAAATATTTTGTTATGTATGGGTCCTATTAGTTTCAATAACTCTGGGTAATGATACAAATATTAACTACATAAAATTTAATTATTATTCTGTATTAGGGTTGATGTGAGATATGTAAGGGTAAAATATACTAGAATCACATTGTATAATGTTATGTTTTTACATTTAAATGTGAAATTCATTAGATTTATCATATTCTCATTATGATTTTATAAAGTATACTTCCTTAAACAATCATATTTTGATTGAAGGTCCAAATTGTAAACTCGTGATAATAATAAAAGGATACTCATGAAGGCATAGAACATACATATTTTTTGGGATCGTAAAAACTAATATATTTTTGAAATAGTATCTATATATTATGAGGAATTTAAGGACATGTTCTAGAATATTTAAATGAATATTTATTATTAGGATCAATAGAGTTGATGGGAACATGAAAATTCAAATATCATGTGGTTTAGTGTGTCAGAGTCTTTGGGAGATACAATATATAATATAATATCAAATTAAATTTATTTTAGATGACTACATATGTAGTGTGATTCATGGTGAATAAAATCATGAAAATATTCATCAGGAAATATGAATTTGTATTTGTAGAACATAATTTAAAAGATAAGTACCATCTACAACGGTATTAGAAGAATCAAATGTAAGAATACCATCAAAATAATTTTTTCTATATATTCATGATATTTTTAATGAATATATATATATATATACACATACAAATTCATGAGATGAATATGATCTATTATTTTTTAAGTGGTCAGCCCATTACTGAAGAAGAAATTATCATGATGTTACTTCCAATCAATGTATGAGAACCCCATACAACAACCATCGGAAAATTCGATGAGTATCAATGAAAAATAATATCACAATATTTAAATGTTACAATGTAGTGAAAAGGTTGAATATAGGTTGAGACTGATTTTGTTATTTGTTTTTATCATATGCATTATGATTCTAAAAAATATAATATATATCGTTATTTCATTTCCTAGTGAGGTGGAATAGAGAACAAGGCCAATGTGTGTGATGTTTTTATGATTGGATCATTACTGTCGAATAATTTTTTAATTAGTTTTAAGAGACCCCTGGATGAACTAATTTTTCATATATAAATAACACCATAAATGATTGGGTGGACTAATTTTTGTGTGAAATTATATGGAAGTGGATTAATCATACAAGACCATTGTATAAAAATTATTAAGTACCTGGAACCAAACAAATTTTATAGTGAAAATAAAATCCACGACCCGAAAGGATTCATTCATTTAAAGGTATTATTTTTGGGTTTGATCCAATCCTTATAAAAAATTATTGCACTATTTTACATGTCTATTATTATATTTCATATTTTGGTATAGGTTGACCGATTATAAAAGATCTATAACTCATAACAGATAAAAAGATATAAGTTATTAAGAGGGGATTATATGGAGATAAATTAAATCAATTTTAAATTAGGTTTTAATTTAATCAACACCCCTCACTCAGTTACCATAGATAATCAAGTTGGCTTTATAAGTGAATTTAGTTATAATTTAGCTTCACCTACAATTATAACTACACTATGGTGATTTGATTTTATCATTATAATGTGATGTATATTTTTTATGAAAATATAGATGATCTTGAGATGAAAAGCTTAAATTATACCCCGGTTAATATTGAAAATGTTTTTTCAAACAAAATATTAATGAACATGAAGAAGAATGAGGCTAAAAAATTGATGAAAATATCACAAAAATAAAAAATGTTCAATCACTATTTTCCTATAATCAAATGAGATAACCGATACTTTTTCAGATCTGTTGGAAGTGAACTCTTTTAAAAAAAATTAATTGTGGTATGTTTATAGATTATGAGTCTATGAAAAAAACTGAATACTTCATCTCTCAAATTGAATGTTATGTGAAGAATAATTTTTTTTTAAATTTTTCAAATATATAATTTTATTTATCAAGGAAGTATATGATGAAAACAATAAATTGATGAGGAAGCTGATGTAATAGTGAAAACATTAGATAAGAAATACTAATGAATAAAAAGTTTTACACATCTTAGAGTTCCCAATGTTGAATTAAATTTAATTTACAATGAAAAAATCTATTGTTGAAGAGAAACTACGACAAAATGACAATGATAATGTCGTGAAAAAAATTATTATTGATGATATAATCCATGAATTTGAAAATTTATATATATACACTGTGTGTAATGAAGATTATAAATTATAATTTTATTTAATAGGAATAAAATAACATGACTGTTGTTTTCGGATATAATGAAAAAATCTTGCATATATGGTTGAATAACTGATGAAATATTGAGAAGAAATGTTGATACTAGTTTTGTGTGAACATACTTCACTCATCATGAAGTGTCCCAAACATGATGTGAAATTCAGAAATCAGGAATCCACTAAACCATGAATTTCTAAAAAACAAGATAAAATGAAAGCTACCAAAAAAACATTATAGGATTGTCATTTTTATATTAAATGTATAAAAGGTGAAAATAATTTCATGATACCATATGTATAAGAACATACATCATGATCATAAAAAGGTATCCCATAATTATAAGAATTCCCTTTTATCAAAAATATTTATTTTACAATTTGTAAGAAATGATCAATATTTTGTAGAAAATTGTTAATATAAAAATCTCAAATCTATCTTCATTATTTCAAGAATGGATTTAAAAATATCCAAGAAATATTTCCCTAATAACGAGACATTGAAAGTTTTGATTCCTACAAAAAATTAACAAGTATGAAAATATGGAAATATGGATATTATGTACCTAAAATGGAGCAATAAATAATTTTCGGACACAATTGGTGTTTCTAGAGTTTTTTCCATAATGATTTTCATTATATGAGCAACCCATAAATTTGATGATATTATATAAGGTCAAAATAAATTTACAGACGAACAAAAAATGAGTTGAATGGGTATAAAAAATTATACTTCACAGAAAATAAAGAATCTATGTTATAAAATTATATATGAATAAATTTATGATAATAACGATTATTTCGATTTTTATTTTCAATTTTATGATAAATTATACTTTATTTAAAGATAGAACAATTATTATTATAATAAAAAAATTACCAAATGAAAATATGATGAAACAAGTTAAGAGTAAAATGTTTTTCATGTGATAAAATCTTGTGAAAAATGGTGTTCAATAAAAGAAGAAAATAGATCAAACCAGTCTCATTAATTTTTAATTGGGGGATAAAAATGATTTCCTAAAATAGAGGATGTGTTTTTATTGTGGTTAGAGGGGCCACACCCTAGATCATGGTAAAAAATTTTGTAAAATTATGACAAATATATTAATGAAGAATTCGTGGAAGGAAGCTATCTAATATAGAGATTAAATGATTTTTTGAATTGTAGAAAAAATAGAAGAAGGTGTAATGTTATTTTTTGAAAGGGGAAATAAAAATAAATAAAATACGCCATGTGTATTCTATATTAAAACATAGTGATTTATAATGGTGTTCCCCAAACTATCTCCTTCACAATTGATAATAGATATTTGAATGGAGATACATGAAGTAAGTACAAATTTTACCCAGAAAACATTTATTATACATGAATTAAAAGAATCATAGGACTGGTTTTCACCTAAGGATAACAATAATATTAAATAATACCTGTATTAAAATTTAAAACAAGATATATATATATATATATATAGGTATATTTTTTTTTGACTCTTCTTCCATCACATAATTAATTACTGAAGAGAATTACGAACACTTTACAGGCACCGAGGAATAGTATTTATTTATTAGGAATGGTTATTATGCTTAATAAAAAAGATATTTTATATTAGTGAATTAGTATATGTTTTCCATAGATGGTGATAAATTTATAGTCAAATAAAATTCATGCATGAGTCAATATTAAAATTTTAGAACTATAAAAAATGTGTTTTGGTTGAGAACAAATTCTTAACCCTCAATTTATTAATAAAAATAAATGGAATTCAACCACATATTTATTTAATTTTTAATATATATTTTCTAAAATTCATGGATTTGGCGGACATAATAAAAAGGTGGAGTTGGATGAGGATATCCAAACTAAACAATAATTGATATTCTATATTAAGGAATATTCTACCTATCATGATAAATATAGTGAATAAAATAATTGATGGGGATAAAATATGAAGTGAAGTTGTCAAAATTATCATTTTGGAATGATTTCTATATTTTTTTAACTCTTTAAAAATGAATTTTGATGTATTCCAATCAATATTTTCCATGTTTCTATTATAATAACTTTTTATAAATGTGTGTTTTGATTAATGATAATGATAAAAAATATATATTTTATTACTTTGTACTTAGAATTTCAGATATTTTTTGAATTGTGTGCATGGTATGTATTTTTTTATGCATCCCAAAATTGAGACACTTTGAGTATGGTATGACATATAATATAATTTATCGACAACCTTCACAACGTAGTGAAGTATATCTTGTTTCCAACATCAGGTTAACTCTTGTATACATACAATAGATTAATTAAATGATCATGGTTATGTTATTTGTGGTTATATAAATCTCTCAATAATGAATTGGGTAATAATTTAGATATACGAGGGAGAATACAGACTGAGGAAATAACCTTATACTCTATTTGAATACTGTTCAAATAGAAGAGGTTAACCCCTACGTGACCCTTTTTACTTATTCTCAATAAGGGGGAGAGAAAAAGGATGTTGGCATGCACAAATAATATTTTAAATAGAATTAATGGTATATCTAAATAAATAACTTTAATATTGAATAAAAATTCTTCAATTTTATTATTTTTGGGTAAGTATGAGCCAATTGATGAGAAATATGACGTCAATATGTTTAGAAAATAAGAATTACTTGACGTGACAGGAAGAACCCAAGCACACTGATTACTAAAAATTATGATTTTAGAGTCTTTAATTATTTCTTTTCCACGTTCTAATGAATTTTTGATTATCCAAATTATTTTCCACAAATGAAGAAGTGGTGTTGAATCATATTATGATGATTTCGAATTATGACCATCAATTGGATGATATCTGAGGATATTGAAAATGTTAGAAAAAATTTAAAAGAGGGAGAAATTGTTGGTATTTTTATAATTAAATTACATTATAAAAAAAAGAGGGAAATTATTTTATGATAAGGGGTGAGAAGAAATATTAATTGGGATGATCATGGAGGTTTTTATTTTAGATAAGTATTTCTAATAAGGGTATACTAAAAAAGTATAGCCATAACTGACCAGGGTAACTACCTCAACTGGGGAAACCATGATGGTGTGATAAATCATATAAGAGGATGATCCTAGGAAAGGGATAGAAATAATTTATGCACACATTGAAACATATGAAAATATGAATCAGCATATAGGGACCATTAGTGGATAGCCTTTCTATAATGTTTTTTGTAGTAGACATATAAAACCATCAGTAGTAGACATACATTATCATCCAAAAAATTTCCTGAAATCATATATAAGTAGGGAAGTGTTATAGATAGTTTCAATTTATTATTTGGTTTTAGTCACCAAAATTATATTTTAAACACATGGAATGTTATGTCTTAATTTATGATACATTGAATTAGAAGATGTCTTACTTGTCATATTCACCCCCCTATAATCTACAGCTTATTATATGTCAAATAAACCATTTCAAGGGTTCTAATATTTAACCTTGTTCATGTATTCAAATTATTATGGTATTTTCATGATAACAAGGATTGACTGTTAGTAATATTAATGATCCCATGATATCTAATAAATCAAATGGAGAAAACAAGACTGGAATCATGTAAAAATCCAAACAAACAGTGATAGTCTTCATGGTAGATGGAAATATTGTCATATGGACCTACAATAAATATTTTGGATTGAATTAATGATTTTTTTCTGCTGACTATAAAAAACAAGAGTATTGAGTATGGGAGACAACCATGAATATCAACCATGTGATGAAAAATATCAGATTGTGACTTTCTATGAACCAGTCGAGGAAAATATAATACGGTGATGTGGCAAGTTAAATTAAGAGAAACATGTGTATATTTAAATATGGTCAAGGGAGTGTTATTAAAAGGAATATATAATCCTCCCATGTGGCAGGATCATGTTCAACATACAAACTCTATAAGGATGTAGAGTTTTATAAATTTTATACGAGAATGCAATTTTACTTGAATACATTTAAGATCAATGTTAATTTATGAATATCATAGAGATTATTTTTATAAAATATATTACAGAGTTATGTTTTAAAAGATGAAATCAAAAAAAAAAGTGGTGCAATGATGTTGATTAACTGAACATCAGGTGATTAACATGATAAAAATATAAAATACTATTATTTATGTTGTGAAATATCATAGATTATGCATCGATGGAGAGAATAAAACGTTCCATCTCATATTGATATTTCCAAAAGTCATTTTAATGAGTGTTTTCTGTGTGAGAACATGTATATGATAAGTAAAACTCATTGTTCTTAATGTTAATCAAGATATATTTTTATAAGTGTTCCATCATTACAAAGTACATAAATGTGAGCCCAAGTTTATTCTTTTTATGTAAAGGTATATTTGCAACAAGGAGGGCTCCATGAGGGTAAAAATATAGTTACAAGTGCTTTACCTATTTCAATAATCTTATGTAAATACTATCCTAATAATGGTGTAAATGTAATTCCCTTGCTCAATAAGGTTTTATACATTATACAAAAGTATCTAATATATATGAATAATATTTAATAAAGGTAAATGTGATAACCTAATTTTTTAAGTTTATAAGGATTTCTTTGTTTCAATTATGATGTATGTATGGAAAAATCCTTCTAAAATAATATCATGATAGACATTTCGTATTGTAAATTAATTATAATAATAATGGGAAAGACATGTAGTTATAGAACATGCAGACTGTTTGAGATCTTAAAATGGATTTGTGGTCAATAAAGATTCTATATTTTGTCAAGAATTTAAATATTAGTTCTAAATAATTTAAATATATATTTTTATAATGTGATCAGTGGAGAAGATTAAAATTTTATAATTCAAATATCTCATGGAGTAGTTAATCATTGATTTGAGGACAAGATAAATAAAATATAACATTAGTTTTAAAAGATTTTAATTGACCAAAAATGAAAGAGAGTTTAAGGTGTCAAAATTAGGTAAATATTCATGTAGATCTGTGAATATCTATTTTCAGTATGTGATTTCAATGATGAGTTGCATATATTTTTAATTTTGGAGAATCAATTGTTATAAGGTTATGAAAATATTTTTATCTAGATATTATTGATATTTTATCATGGAATGTATATATATTTATATATATAGTTACATATAGGATATGTAGATTGTCAATAAATTTAGAATTGATAAATCCATCGATGTTGACAAAATTATCAATTTATTATGTCATGTTTAAGAAGGAGAACTAAAGATAATATTCATTCAAATAGTTATCCAGTATTACAGAAGGAGTTAATAACTAGATATAGAAGATCCTCTATATCGAAATAAAAAAAAAGTGTGAAAGAGATTGTTGCTGGTATTATTTAATATCCTAGGAATTATGACTCTTAAAAGATAGAGGATCCACATTTAATCTAGATAATTCTTATATCAATTATGGAATAAGGACAATTTGTAAGATTTATTATTTATTAAATTCATTATGATAATGAATAGGTGGATTAGTTTTATAAGAAAATTATATGAATTGGTCGTTCTAAAATAAAAAACTCAATCATCTAGTCGATGAAACAATGATATGAGAGACAACAAATAATATAGTATGAAACCTTTTCGACTCTTGGGGTAAAATTATTAGTAAATCATAATCAAAACGACTTTATAATAATAATTAATATGTTATTCCATAGAATCCAATAATGAAATGAAGTATGTTCTTCTTGTTAGAGAATTCCATTGTAAAAACCTCTTGAATTCTTTGTTTTCTATTGCCACAATTCATATTATTATAGGGGTTGAGATTGAATCAATGGTCAATATCTCATAATTGGAACTAAGGTTCATGTTAATAATAGGGTATACTATGAAGTAAAAAATAATCCTTAGAAATTAGGTTGTCACTGATTTACTACCTTTATGTTCCCCTACACAATCCACAAGCCTCTATGAACAACATGTTTTTAATAGATGGATTTTATAGTTTGTATTAAATTGATTAAGAAAAGTGTTTATAAATTAACAAAACAAATAAAAAGGGTTATTTTAATAAATATATAATTCTTAATAAAATATTCATATTTTTAACTTATATCTCTTATGTTAAAAGAGATTTTTTAAAAATCTTGTTTTATTATAAACAAAATGAGATGATTGTTTTGATATTCATGGATTATTATTAAAAAAATATTGTACCATGAATTAAATATATATATGGATAAAAATGTTTTATCTCTGATAAAACTATTTGACCAAGATAATCTTTAAAATATGTTGGAGAAATTTACACCACCCTTTAGGGTCATATTTTGAAAAAACATTATTATTTTTAAAATAATACACCAAAAATTTATTTTACCAAATAAGATATTATTATTTGTAGATTAGTTTTCAAATGTTATCATTAATGGATGTTTATTTTATTTCATAAATACTAAAGATATTTGGTTTCATTGAATGCTCTTTTAGAGAAAATTAGTTTCTATGACACTAATGGAAGTATTTTTTGAACTTATTGACATAAGATGGTTAGTAAATGGAGTATTACACAATAATGATTCAATATTAATGTCATTTTATATCTTAAAAGAGTTTATAATATAATACTAATGATATTAATATAACGATAAAACTTTTTGAATGGTTTCAAGATGAGAATGATAAACCTATAATGTGATTCTAATAGAAGAAAAAAATTGATTAAATTTTAATACGGAATCATGGTAATTAGTTTGAATAATTGTTAAATATATTTGACCTTTGGAATATTATACTCATTTTTCCATTATTCAAACAACATTTCTTCATTGAATTCTCTCTTTAACAATGTTTAGTATGAGATTTTTATCAATTGGTTACATAGATATGTTGTAATAATTACCTAGATATATAATGTGATTAATGAAATCATAAATGTATAGTAATCATAAATATTATATTGATTCTATAAAATAAATTATGATTAGAACGTTCACATGTGTATATTTATATTATTCATAAAAGAGTTTAATAATATAAGTTACACCTTGATATATAATAGTAAATCTTTATCTTTCTTTTATTATTATTGGTTTCTAATATATCAGGAGGAAAAAGAATTATTGATCATCGAAAGTATTATTTTTAGTTATCCCTTATTGAGTGGATCATTTCAACTATATTATTTATGATTTAATAAATACATAACACCATCAATTATTTTTTACATTATTTATTTAATTTATGTTTTATAATTATTAATTTTAATTTGTTTAATATGAATTTTAATTTATTAGTAATGTTTTTTTAAAAGGTTGGAGCCGAAGCCTCAATTTATTATTTGAAAGAAAATTCCTTCTTTAGACTACGTAGAGGGAGACCCATTACATAGCCCGAAGGCCTAAGTCCAAGTGGCCTGAATACAAGGCTTGAAAGACCATTTTTTGGCCCAAAGGACCCCTCGGTGAACAGTACTGCAAAGTACTTGCGCTTCTACAGTACCTGCTATAGTACCTCCACCACTATAGTATCTGCTACAGTCCCTCCACCACAATAGTGCTGCCGCTGCTACAGTGCCACCGCGGCAACAGTACCTGCAACAGTATCTCTATAGTACCTGGGAAATTCGCCCCAGCCCAGATTCGATCCTGGGTCTTTTGGATGCTAAGCTAGAGACTGCACCATTAGGTTACAGGCTCGTTGGCAATTTTATTAATGTTTTATTGTTTATATCATTAAATTTTTATATAATTTAATAATTTTTTCCTAATGATTAATTTTATATTATTTAAAATATAATATTATTTAAATAATTTAAACCTATGTAATTATTTTTCATTTTCCACATAATTAATGTTCTATTAATCTCTATATAACAATAACTATGCTTTTTAGTTGTATTGTTCGAAGTGTTTGACATATGTGTATGATTAAAATAATATATATTATAAAAATAATTGTTATAATGTAAAATTAAAATAATATATATATATATATATATAAATATATATTAATAATTTAGTTCCTAATATTTTGAAATATTGAATCTACATAAAATATTATGTTATGAAACTAATTCTATATCTAAATAATTATTTTCAATTAATAAATCCTTAATTAATAAGAGTATCTTTCTATGATTTGACAAGTATTATAAGATTCTCGTAAGAATAATCCATAGAATATGAGTTCTATTAAAAAATAAATCAATTATAGGTAATGTGTGGTTAAATAATATTAGATAGTTGAAATCCATGTAATATGAAATCAATATTTATAAATGTTTTTTAAGGATAGATAAGAAAACTAATTTTGAATGAGAAGGCTATTTAAAAATATATCAGAAGTTTATTTTATATTTAATGAAATTCTTTATGTATTAATATATATAAATAAAATAATTAAAACACAATATTATTACTAATTTTAAAATATTTAGGCTCAATATTACATTACCAAAAAATGGGAAACAATGTATAAATTAAATATTTAGGATTTTGATGATCTTCTAACATAGGATTATTTGAATACAAAAAATAATATTATTTTCATTTTTAAATTACAAATTTGTTTCTAATTACATGATTGTGGTGACACATTGGAAGCCAATAACAATTATAAATCATAGAAAAAAATCTAGGACACCAACATATATTCTAAAATTATAAAACACAACTTGTTTATATGTTGAATCAAATTAAATTAATAGAGTGGATTTTGGTGAAATGGAAATTATAAGATATATCTATATATAGTGATTATGTAAAAAATTGTCATTAAATACATAAATTATGTGATCATTATCACAATTATAATTACACTCTAATTAATTTCTAATACCACATCATGTTAGATGGCATTTCCATATATTACAAGCTTCTACACTAGTTTCACCTTTATAGGACTTTTTGTTCATTTTTAATGTATTTTGTTTAATTTTTTAATGATTTTAATGTATTTTTATTTTTAAATATTCTCATGTAGTCAATTTGTTTACTCATTATTCATAAATAAAATATAATTTTTTGGAAAAGGTTTTTCCTCTATAATTAAATAAGGATGTTAATAATTTGTGACAATACTATAAACAGTAAGTTGTAAATTTGTTACGAATCACCTTGTAATTTCTAATTTATTTAGTGTGATCTATTTCTCTCAAGGTGAAAGGGATGTGAAAAGTAGTACTATGTTCTTTTTGACTCTAACTATAATAACAAAATGGGTGATTTCATTTACATTATAATTTTTTTTTTAAATTTCATGATTTTTTTTCATTTCACCCATAATATTATCTGGGTACTTCATAACATTTGGGAACAAATTCGCATTGAATTATTCCCTTTTAAAAGTTATGCTTCATTTTTACCGTTCATGATACTAAATAATTAGTATTATAGAAATAATTATTTTTGGATAATTTTTATTTTTAACATCATTCAAGACATATAGGTACAATATAACAACATTCTAAGATGATTGTTCAAGTACCGAATGATGTATGGATTCCAAAAAACCACTATTCTTTGAGAAAAATGACTAATATTGTTAGAAATATAATATAAAAGCTTATCTCAAGAATATAAGAATTGCACAACAGACTATAACTGTAAAACACAATAAACTATAAAAGGTATAACATAACACACAATGTAATAATAATGAAATTAAGTGAAATTTTAACCCTTCAATCAATAAGATTCTTTATTTTGATCCATGTTGAAATTATTCCTACCAAGTTTCTAAATGTAAAATTTATAACAAGTTTCATATAATTTTTTATATAAAACATTGTTTTAGAAATACATTTTTGAGAAAAAAATTATTATTGTTGGGATTTTAGTATAATTCCTTCAATATGGTAAAAACGGCTCAAAAAAGAAATGTTCCAAAAATTATGAAAAATATTTAATATAACCACCATACATGGAAAAAAATAAATAATGCTGTCATAGTAGAATAATTTCACAAATCAACACCAAAGAAGTTTAATTTCTTAAATGAATCCATAATTTAGAAAAATACTTTGAGGAAAATAGTTAGGATGTTTTAATCAGTACACTACTATTATATGAGTTTTTGATAAAGAATGTTGTTAATGAAGAGATAAATAGGAAGAAAGGGGTAGCATTTAAATCTATTTATGATTATTAATTTTCATTTTTTGATTCTATGTTACATGATATTGATAATGATGAGGTATATAAATTTTTGAAATAAATATAAAAAATATATATATAAGAAGAATGTTTTCAAAATATGATTCGTAAGAAATTATAGAAATGATTATCATTAATACATAATAAATTTAACAACACTATTTATTTGATTAATTCAAACAATACATGATATTTGTGTAAGAATAAAGTCCAGTAGATTACTAAATGAATGATAATAAATATATAAAGAAAAAAAATAAGTTACATAAGAAAGAGAATATATAAATGGATGATTCATGGAGTTTTACAATGGATTTTGAGTCAAGTGATGCTTTAGTGTCTATAAATGAACCATTATAATATCCCAACCTGATAGAGGCTAAACATGTGTTATGAGGTAGTCCTCCACATGACCAAAATATTTCTCTTAATACTGTAGAGGTTTCTAAACAACAGTGAGGGTCTAGGGTGGTAATGTGAGGATACTATACCCCCATATCATATTGCAAAAAAATAATACGCATAACCAGTCTTCATATACATAAATGTACACAGAAATAATAAATCAACTAAATGTGCAATGATATATTAAAATGTAGTAAAGGAATAAAAAACCATGTCACACATATTAGTGACAATCCATTGTACTAGTTAATAAAAACACCTAAAAATTTACAAAATAAATAGGATCCAACAAATCTCTTAGCCACACCACATCCAATCTCTTGATATTGTGTGTGTTATCCAATCCTATCATGAAAAAATAAAAATTACATCCACCGAAACTATTTTAGGTAATAAACAAATGAGTGTTTCTTAGGTTAAAATGTATAGTGGATATCTAATAAATGTGCGTTTATATGTTATTAGGACACCATAAATGATGTTTAATTACAATAAAAATTATAATAGTATTGTATGAAAAATAATAGCGGATAAAATATTACTTAAAAGAAAATAAATTCCATGGAAAATTTTAACTCATCTAGTACTCTCTAGCACCTTATTTATAAGGCTCCACCTAGTCCAAGATATTAGTCATTTTTCTATTATAGTTATATATGAATAAAAACATAGAGTAATATAATGAGAACTAAAATAGTTCTTTTCATTTACCATTTTTATCATGGATGAAAAACATGAATATTAATCATTCCAAGAACCTCGGTGCCACACCCAAACCATAACCAGTTATATTGATACTTATATAGAAAGTTAGGTCCATAATCCAAATAATATGTCATAAATATAGTTATTAAATCTATATACCGACACTAACATATACGTTGAAATAATAATTCTTGGAGTATCAGTCCAACACATTAAACCATGAATATAGAGCATTAGGTCAAAATCTATTTCTACTTTGTAAAATAGGGTTCCCATAGAATCAACCTAAAACATAAACCATAGATAATAATATTAGTTATATGTTACACAATCTAACACCAGGTCCAGTAGTATTCTACCAGTTCTTAGAGAATCATTTTGACACATAAAACGTTTCATCATTTATCAACTAATTTGATTCACCATCCCAAACTAACAACATTAATAAGTTCATTCATTAATGATTTTATAGAAATTTTTATTTACCAAGATCCCTCTAATAATTTAACACAAAAATAAGATCAAAATCTATCATTCTATAAAAAATTAACAAATAGAAATCATGGAATTTCATCCAAAGGGTTTACCACACAACAATTTCAAATATCATTCATATCAATTTATAAACACATTATTATAAAACCACTTGGAAGATAATATCTATATTAAAAACTATAAACCTTTAATATCATAAACTTCCCCTTTGATACCCAAAACATGTTTAAAACCAATGCTGATTGATAAAACTATTTCAAGGTATTCATAGGTATTTCAAAAAATATTAACACATGAAAACAACCCATTTTTTCTTCTGATGATTCACTACCATTATTACCAAGTTAAACACATTTTTTTAGAATATAACTAATCCAACCAATGTCATTAACTTTTTAAAATTCATATCCAATCGACATTACCCTTAAAAACCCTACTAATCCTTTTTAAGGAACTACACAACCAATGGATACCCATAGGTTGTGTCTTATAAATACTAATTGATCTGATTGGATATATAGAAGTTATAAGGTTACAAATAAAATTTCAAAAATATTTACTTACATAATGTAATTAAAAACACAACACATGGGCTTGATAGAATATATAAAATAAAAATTCTATTTATCTATTAAGAATATTTTTAAACATCGTAGACCACCAACCAAAAAACAATGATTTCCGTTACACTTCCAAACCAATGTGGAATTACCATTTCCTATCCAAATGATCTCATCACAACCAAAAAACTTCTAACATCTTTTCAAAAAAAATATAATTTACATTAAAAAAATATAATTAAATTTAAATGTTTATTGGAATAAAGACATACAATCAAGAATGGTTATCACCTCTTATCGTAACTTCATAAAAATGAAAAATATTTTCCTCAATGTACTATCAATACCCATTCTATTTAATCCCAAAAAAGGAATTTCCATTTAAAAATTTAACAAAATAAATTCATTTTGGAAAACACAATGTAAAATTACCATGATCACATAACTTACCAAAATCTATATATGACATTCAGAAATATTTTTTGGATCTCCTATTGAAAGGATAAACAAAAGTCTTTTGAGAAATGGTGGATTCCACCATGGTATAGTTTAATATTCTAGGAAAAAAAAGGGGAACCCAAAAACTAAATAGTATTAATAATGAGAATGATGGTATCCATTGAAGGAATATAATTTACCAAAACACAACAAAATATCAATTAACACACCCCACATACGAGGGTTGTAGAAATAAGAAGGGGGTTAAGAACCCCCTAGATTTTGGAGACCCAAATAGGGAGAAGGTGGGTGGAGTGGCTAAATATCTTGAAGGAGAATTCTATTAATGTCCCCCATTTATTTAAATTCTTGGCATCCTTATGGATTGAATGTATAGTTTTCCAAATTATGCACCAATAATGTGATGTATACTATACATCAAAAACTTTACATACAGATAGGTCACATAGTATGAAAAAACATGCACCAACTACACACCTGCCACTGTTCAACTCCAACATTATTCACACGGTTTTTCCTTATGGTTTCATAACCTTACGTGAACTCTGAAACACCACTATAGAACATTTTTCCCACACATTAAATATTTTTTACAAAGCCACATGCATGATGTGAACCTTAAATCTGGTCCTTCTCTCCCTTAAACATCTCCACAAAAAACCAAAAATGGTTTGTCCTTAAATATGTAGTAACCATGTAAAACAACTACGATCAATTAAACATTAATAAAAACCCCTATTATCATTATTTTGTCACATTTTTCTATCATGTCATACAAATTAAACTATTTACCCTACTAGATATCTTATAATTGTATGGTATATTTTTGGAGTTTGTTGGCATATATGAAACTGTACAACTGAAGCCATTAATTTTTACTGATAGGTTGGTGTAGTGAGTATCTAGGTGTCACTTTCATATACAATTTATTGTTATGGATAGTATGAATATACAATAATTATTTAGAAAATATCTAGTGTGTGTTGGAAATAATATGCCCCAAGGTGTTGTGAAATTTCTGTAGTTTGATTGTGGTTTTGGCATAGTCAAACATAGGTACGAGCCTGGTGTTGACACAATTATTCCAAGATTGTGGTATAGATTCAAGACGCATATAGATATTTGGTGATTTATGTTGTTCCCATGAGATTCATGTAGGTTTTATCAACATAGAATATGGTAATAGAGATGATTTTATAATAACACAAGAATGTTTTTTGGGTATTACAAACAAAATAAATATTTTATGATTTTTATATAATGATTGAAAATCTATTTAATTTTAAATACATGTTATATTATTATTTGAAAAAATGTTTCATTTTTAGGGCTCTACAATATTTGATAAATCATGATAAAATTATATTTCATACATGTCATTAAATATTTTTTTTATTTGTTAAATGAGTGAGAGAAAACAAAGTACTATATACGGGTTGTTTCGTATCTAAGATATACAGACATCGTTATCTGATTTGGTGTTTTTTCGTAATTATCTAACCACTAGAGACAATATAAACCTCAAATGTAACTAAGATAACTTGATAAATATTATATTAAGTATTTAAAAATTAAACGTATTTTGTGCAAGTTATGGAAAAGTATTTTATATTAATACAATGCTAAAAAAAATTACCCCTTGTGAATAAAACAATTTATATATAAATTGGGTCAATACTGTTATCTTGTTGAGTAATAATTTTCTAATATAGAATTATATTGGAAGGGTTATTCTATTGTATATTGAAAATGCATAATATGTTGGAGATTGTCTTAATAAGAAATGTCCATGAATTGACTTAACTATTTTAGTGTATAATAATATGGAAATCCCACTCATATTATTGGATAAGACATAATATTCAATGGATATCCATACAAGTTTATACATAAAACATCCTCTAAGATAAACTAAACTACTATAATATGTGTCTATAGATGAATTATAACTCAAATAGAACCCTATATAAAACTAAAAAAGCAATATTAAAGTCATTAATAATAAAAGGAATAAAACATGATAAATAAACATTAATAAAAAAAGTATTTTTTCAAGTTGGATACCAAATAAAAAACCCATGTAAAAAACATCATCGTCAAAGGTGTATGAACTATTAAACATATAATCATCATTTATTAGTTGTCTATCATCAAAATATCCTACTATGAAATCATTAATCACCAATACAAAAATTTTGATTCCTTACAGTAAACATATATCTTTATGTTAGAGAGGCCATTGAATTTAAAAATTATTAATTATGTAACACACTAGTCTCTATTAATTTAGATTTAATCCCAACTGTTTTATGATAATCATCCCAAAGACTTATTTATTTATACAATGATTTTCCATTGCATCCACAATGTTTCACAAATTCTAGCAATTTATTCCTTATTAATATGAAAAGATTAAAAAACTAAATTTACAAAATTTAATCAGATAATAAGAAAATGAAATTTTACTAAACCAACCCAACTAGTCTTGAAAAAAAAATCGATCCAATCAACCATTTATACATGTAATATTATCTGGAGTAACTAATCCGATCAATATCATAATGAACCCGACATGACAATACCAACTAAATTGAATTGATATAACATGATTTGAACTATTTAGAATTAACCAAACCTGAACAAAACTAAAATAAATCAAACCAAACAAAAATATAATGAAGTGAAAAAAATTAAACCTAAATAATAGAAATTATATATTGATGATAATTAATTAACTAACATGAAGAACCATTTATAGAACCCTAATCTAAATGCACCAACACAATAAAAATAATGGTACCCAATCTAACAAATATTGTGGTATTATATTTATAATATAATTCAATTTTATGGTTTTATATTTATAGATATATATATATAGATATGGTAATTTTTTTGTCTTTTATATTATGATTCTCATATAGATTAGTCTGTCATTTATCATTTCATATAATGTGAAAAATTCTCATTTAATTAAAAATTAATTTTTTAAAACATCAATCATATTAAAATTTCATTAAAAAATGGATTGTTAATATTTTTTATAGAATTAATAGATGTTTTATGTATGAAGCAAATCATGTATAAAGTGATTTTGAAAACAAGTTGGCGAGATTTATAGATTTTTCATTTGACCACGCTTCATATTATTTTGACATAAACTAAACATGGAATTATTATTTTGAAATACCATGGTTTATCTATTAAAATTTTATCTTCTTTATAACCAATAATGGGTTTCAATGAAACTACAATGTCTAGTATTAAAATTGGGTGAAAATTTAATTTAAAAATTCTTTATGTTCCAAATGTGTTGACAGGGTTGGAGAATTTCTTATATAAAATATTTCCATTTATTCATATTCATGAGAGGGAAATTATATGAACCTAGGAAGACATTTATGTGATAAAACTTTATGAATATAGTGAAAATAATTATAATGATTGGTTAGATAATTTAATGATGATAGTATGAATCAAGTATATTAGCAATGCGTTGAAATTAAGAAGATGAAATTTTTAATCGGATAGTTTCACGGGAAAACAATTTATGATATTTCCAATACATTAATCAATTAAATTCTTATGTTCATAAAGGAATTAATTATAGATGATGTAGATATTTCCTCAAATAACAATATATCATTGATGTTAGTTGAGGAACATGGATTAAAAAAACAAAATTAATGCTTCTCTAAAAGAATGCAGCTTTTTCGAGGAGGAATATACTGAATAGAATGATTATATAAAACATGGAACATCCTGATAATAGCCAAAAGACAATGGGTCACCATCCCATGTTCCACATAAATTAATTTGGAAAATTTCATTGATCAGCATAATCCAAAAGCTTTTCACGTCTGATGAAATATCAATGAAAATGTGATGGAATGATAGTGAGATAAGAAAGAGTAATGATGAGTTAGCTCACAGTATAGATGGATTTTCATGGTAGATATATGATGACTGATTCCCTAATTTCATAGAATAAAATTTTAATGTGTCTCTAAAACATTCATGTGATAAACCAATTTGGAATATTCTTAGTTTTCAAAACACATATACAATTTTTGTACAGTATTATATCCTTCCCTAATTGTTGTGTATGAAAAAGCCATTAACTTTTGTGAGTATTCCCATATCTGGTCATTATAATCCAAACAATAAAATATATTCACACATAAAAACATTAATAATATAGTCTAATATTCATTGGGATGTGGGTGTGCACAAATAAGATGCATGATCAATGGAGATATTTTAGACGCATTATGTGTTTATGTGGATGATCAATGATTTTAATTCTTATTCAATGTTGTATGGATGGAGTATGAAGGGAAAACATTCATATCCTATTTGGGTTAGTAATACATGATCCATGAGAATAAAATATCTATTTAGTTTCTGTTTTATGGGACATCAATGATTCTTGGGAGTGTACCATCTATATAGAAATAATCATCGAATATTTTAGAATACCATGGAGACCGATTATCCACCTCTGTGTATGTCTAGAAATGATGTTCAAAATTAATTGAAATTATTCAGTTCTTTATTCAGGAAGGATTAAATGAAATCTAAAATAAAGAATAATGTTCCTAATTAAACCTATAACGGTTTGAATACATGGAGTATCTTCATTGAGTTTTATTATTGGTCATCTAATTTGTTATATCATTTCATATACATCATTAAAATTGAAATAATATTTTTGAAATTTATCTTTCGATTATTCTTAAAGAATAGGAAGGGATAAAATATGATATATGATCTCGTCCTGAATTGTTGGATTGTGGTATCAAACAAAAATTGCATCCATTTTAATCAGTGAAATGAAATAGAAAGTTTCATGTGATTATTATGTGATAAAAACTGTAGGAAATAATAAATATATGAAAATACTATTTACTATTAATGTTTTTATTAATATTCATGCAACATATCATTATCAGTAAAAAAATGATAGTTGAAACTGAAATCCATGAAGACTCTTTAGTATCACATAATTCTTTATTATTTGATTACAATAGTAATCTGTAATATTCTATTCAATAATGTAAGGGTGTTAGTTATTTAGTTATTTCATTTTTTAGGGATCATTATGCTAAGATGTTTTCAAATTCATTCTTACTAAAAATGATGGAAGATTCTGTATTATGTGTAGGTGAGTTAGAGAAAATGTTTCCTCTATTTTTTTTACATGCATGCTGCATCTGATTATTCAATTTCAAAATGAAATATTTATTAGAGAATTATATTCATTTCAATGGATATATCCAACTGAAATAAATATATACCCATTGAAGTCTTATGTCCAGAACAAGAATCATTCAGAAGGATCTATCATGAATGGTTACTTGGCTCATGAAGGTATGAATTTCTACTAAATATATATGTCTAAACTTATTAAGACAATGAATAAACCAATGAGAAATGATGAATTATTTTATGAGAAATTTGAACCTAGTTTTCCATCACTTCCTCAAACAAGAATAATTCTCAAATCATAAAAATTGAATAAATTAAACCATAAAGAGTGAGAGATGACGCATCACACATTTTTGTTCAACTGTTATTTGTTTGATGAATAATCCAAGTAAGAAAATTGAACTTATATATCTTCTCTTATATTATTTGCTCTTACATATCATTTAAAATATTTTAAATTTTAACTATTTGAAACATAATGAAATGATAAATTGAAAGCAATGTTGTTTATCTTTGAGAATGAGAGTGAGTTTTCCTTGAAAATAGTTTATTGCATGGTAGAAATTGATTGAAGAAATATTAGTGTAATAAATTAATAAAATAAATATTTAATTACATTTAATATTCATGTATATTTTAGGTATTGAGTTTTTTTGCAGACTCTCTCTGAGAAAATACGATCTTTGGATTTTGTTCCCTATACAATAGATTATGGCTGTAAGTCAAGTGTGATTAATGGGTATGGATTTATAATCACTGAACGGGTAAATAAAATGATAACCCAACATGATGGTTTTATTCTAACTACAGAAATATACAGTTATTCTTGTGCATCTTATTGTAGGATTCAATTTGAAAATGTAGCCTATTATGGACTCGTTGAAAATATAATAATATTGGATTATTACTCCCATGTATGAGTCACTATGATGAAATTTTAGTGGTTTGGTTCGATGATGTGGCATGTCATATTTATGGACGATTTTGGGTTCTGAGTTATTTACATGAATCACACTCTTGCTACTGGTGGACCAATTTTATTGGAATCAATGGAGAATTATGTTTTTTTAAAACTTCGTCTTAGACCTAAATTGGGTGTCATTATTGATTTAATTCGAAGAAATAGTTTTAAAGGTGGTGATGATGCAATTGACACTATACTTGCTGCCATTTTTTCAAATCCATTTATAACTTATGATGAATCCAATATCTCAATTGTGATACATGATTTCGAACCTATGGTTATGGTGGGAAGTATATATATTCATTCATCTATGTTATAATATCCTTTTGTTCTTCTCGACATGGGTTGTATATTATGGAACTATTCAAACTAAATTACTATTTATTTAAAAAAATTTGTATATTATATGACCTTCATATTCATTTCAATATTTATTTGTTGATGTTTTCTTTGAGTTTCATTTTTTAATATTTAATTGAACTATATTTAAAAATAATAACCAAACACCAATGAACCAATTATATTAGAACCAAAATGAGGAATTTAATTGGGCATATCACACTAATTGATATGAAAGTGAAAAAACCGATAATAATTACCTAACTAAAAAATGAAAAAACTACCTAACCCAAAATATGATGAAATTGACATAAGACAAATAAAAATGAACAAATTCCCTAATAAGTTAACAAAATTGAACCAAATGAACAATGAATAATACAAATAGACAAATGACCAAATCAATTGAAAAAAAAACAAACTAACTGATGTAATAAATGGACAAATGAGCTAACCAAAAAATAATTGTATTGATTTGAAAATCGATGAAAACTATATCATACCTATTCTAAACATACGAATTTAAATGTACTATTTATTTTTTGACATGACTCCAATTTTGATATTCATTCCACTATATTTAATATTATTTATTATATCACTCTGTATCATATATTTGGTTTTAAAAGTTTTATTCCTTAATTATTTCATGTCTTATATTTTTTGTTTTTTTGGATATATAGTAGTAATTAATTTCTTATTGATTACATATTTTCTTTAATAATATAAGAAGTTAAACCTATTAAAGATATGTGAGGAAAAGTGATGATGGAAAATAATCATCGAATGACAGAGATGGGTGTTCCTCCATTAATGCATGTTGTGAGTTTATTGTATATATATATATATATATATATATCAATAACATATAATGGAATGTGACTAATTTTGTTTTAAAATTTTATACAGGAACCACCACATAGGTGATAATTATTTAATTAGAACCCTAGTGTTCCCAATACTGAGGAGGGTGATATAAGGGGTTTTATTACTAGAAGGAGGTGCTCGTGTCGGCGTACCCTATTAGACCACGTCCCTCTCACTGACATACAATCTAACACACAATCTGAACCCAATTTGTTGTTAGGGACACAACATATATTTAAGCCATATATTTCATCACCAAAATTCACATATGATCCCTCTATACCTTCTTTCCCATATCATATGATGATTCATACTCATCCATAGCATGTATTTGGCTAGCCATCCATATCATATTTTTTCATTATAATTCCTTCTCTCTGAAATTTTACATTCATTCTTCTTAAACACATGTTCCAACACATTCTGACCCTATAGAACATACACTAGGATCAACTCCATTTGAACACTGATGTGTTCCTTTAGTGATGATTGATCTAGTAGCAACCATTGATCAAAAAACAATTGGTATATTTATAGAACCCTAATTTATTTTATGATAGTTTATTTCTATTATAAAAAGTATTGATGTAGTGTTTTTTCTTGTATACCAAATAGATCTATAGATAAGAGGAATGGGAATACAAGAATATATGTGGTGTAGAACTTCCACCCGTAGTTAATGGTGAACTACCATGAATGACAAAAAAATGATCAAAATATAAGGTGGGAATGTAAGAGCATTTTTGGTGATGCATTCCAAATGGAATTTCGTGAGATGTGGAGAGCCTCTAAGAATGAATTATATTTTGGATGAAATGATATAGTAGACACAAATTTAGGGTGAATTTCTGTCATTGATTATTTTATAATATGAAATTATAAAAAAATTATTACGCATTGAAAAGTTAATCCATTATAGTTATTAATCAAATTATAGGGTTTTAAAAGAAAATATTCATAGGGGAATTATTAAATTCTTTGTATTATTTAATTTTAATTGAATAGTTAGGAAAAAAATGAAAAAATTTGATAAGTAATACATCCACACATTTTTTGTAGAATAAGATGATGGACCATGGGAGAATGTATGTTTGGCAATATTTTATAAAGTGTTTTTCACTTACACATTATATTGTTTATTCAATAATTCATTCTTTGTTAAATGTTTTTTAGTGAACTAGATATTGAATATCCTCCCAAAGAACCCAAAATCTAAATATGAATAAATATTTTCAATTAAGGTTTCATACATTTAATTTCATTATAGAGTGGGGTATTGAATATTGAAGGATGTATGCCTCTACCTGCATTGTTTTTCAGGAATAGAATGAAAAAATATAGAATTACAATTAATAATCCAACATAGTAGCTGATTTTAGTTTTACATAATTGATTTAAAATTTTAATATCTATATTATTAATTATTATTCTATATATATCTTTAAGAGGTGGATTTGGATTCCCTAGATTCCTAGGAACGATAAAAATTTGGTCCAAACGGTCAATTGCTTCAAATTTTGGGAGATAATGACCAAGGAAGGGTTTGCTACTGAATATTGAAGAGTATATTCTAAAAGATGTATTGGCCATCCTACGGTAGCATCTGTAGTACCACCAAGTTGGAAAACGGTCTTTCATGGGAAGAAAATTACGAGTCTATAGAATAAAATATTGAAAAATGGTAACACATGTGGAATATCAGGATTATAGGGAAAAGACTAAATATATTAAAACTGATGGATATTTTATGTCAATCAGATCAACTAGAGACCACAATGGCTTGTGATAAATAAATTTATTGGATGCATTCATTATATAGTCAACCTGGTTGTAGTGTTATTTGTGTTCTAGATGATCTATTTCCTAGCGAGGGTGGTGGTGGGGATGATAGCGAGGAATAGGCGAAGGATGAGGGCAAGGATTAGGACAATGATGAGGTTGGAGATGAGGACGAGGATGAGGATGAGGATGGAGATGAAGATGATGTTATTGATGATGATAATAGTGAATATAGTGATGATGATGATATAGAAATTTATGCATTTTATTTTTGACTAATATTTATGACATTTTATGTTTGATGATTTGATGTAATAGAATATATGTGCGATGTTTGTTATGGTTGTTATCAGAGATTAAATGAATCTATTGATTTATTATATTGTCATTATCTATGTTTTGTTTTGATTTTATTTGAGGATGTTGTATTAATTCATTGTCTGTTCAATTTCTTGAGGATGTTTTGTTTGTTTCATTGTAGGTTGGGGATGTTCTATTGGTTGTTTTATTAAAAAATACTGTTAGTTTTATTATTTAGCATGTTTTGTTTTGATTTATAAAGGTTTAGATTAGAGGTGAATTTTTTTTTGATGTTTTACTGCACATTAATTTAATTTGAGGTAGTTCTGTTTTGTAGGTGGTGAATTATATTCTGATTTTAGGTAGTTTTGAGGCACATTGTAGGTGTTGGGGTGTTGGGGTGAATTGATGTGAATGTAGTTATTTATCACATAGTGTATAATGAAATTTTATTTTGAAAACATTATGTAATATTTTTCACTAGGATGTATGAACAGGAATGGTGTGAGTGTTATTATTAAATACGTTTTTTAACATCATAAATTACCATTGATTTATTGTTCGAATAAAATGGATAATAGAATCCATTATGTTTTTTTTCACAGATGATAGATTATGTAAATAATATAGGAATCAATTAAATAAAATACACATTATAGTTTTTCTATGTGGGTGAGATTATAGGGACTAGGGAAGAATCTCCCTTGAATACTTTATAGTTTTCCCAAGGGGGAAATGTATTTAGTGATTTTATTTGGAGTTAAAAAATATATTCCTGGAGCATGATTAGCTGAAAATAAATTATAATTTGTAGGTAAATATAAATTTAATTAAAAAATAGTATGGGGAAAAAATTAAAATACATTAAAATATAGAACATTAACCACCCTATTTAACTCAATTCAGATATTTTTAAGGAATTCTATTTTGATAAAGGAATTATATTCACTCTAAAATGATAAAGAACATTTAATTGTGTACGAGATATATAACTTAGTGAAATTAATGATTTGTGATAATATGAAACCTATTATAGAGAGAATAATATTCCTAGTCCTAGAATGAATTGGGAAAATCAACCTGGAGTGAGAATATATTTAGATAATACTTCCTTCAATATTGTATGAGAATTTGGATAACATTGACATGTTTTTCCATTCATGAAATAGACTTGTTTAGTTTATAATAAAATTCATGAATGATATATTAAATGTATGATTTAAAAAAGATGTGTTAGGGAACTAACTAACATACTCTCAAGTGAAACTCTCTTTGGTGTAACATATAACATTGATACCAAATAAAATGGTCCATTATGAAATACCATTAGATATAGTGTCTGTTTTTTGAATATTCATATTTAGATTGTATGTAATTTATCCATTCACATAGGGATTTCAATATAGCAGAAAATACTTTTGATGATCCCAATGAAACCACAAGGCTAATATCAGTGTCACTATATCAATATATTCATGATTACATTAGATCTCTACACCATCAAATCAAGATGAATGAAATGATTGAGTGGAATTATTATTGGGGTTAACACTCATAAGATGTACAAGAAATGAATCTAGGGAATTATCATACTGAATATCCTAAATGGTGTTGTGATATTTAATTGATGATCAGCTCAGGTATGTTCAAAATTATATGAGAAATTTGTTATTTTTTTTCAATGATTAGACTAGTGGGAGCATTCCTATGGTCACATTTCACCCCTAGTCTCAATCACCATTAATGATGGTCAGGATTTGGTGTTTCATAATTTTTATAAATGAGGCTAATCCACTATGACATTAACCCACCCAAAAGATTCATATTAATAAGGAACAAAATTTTACACTACATAACATTAATTCAATATAATTATAATAACAACATTTAGGGGATAAATTCTCGAATGATACCCATATCATTCAAGGGTGAAATGGATTGATTATTATTTGGATGTATATTCCCAGACTTCCCCACATTTGTAAATAAATAATATTAATAATTTAAATAAATGTGTCACCGAAATAGTAATAACTATTAATTGACCATAGCAAATGATGATATTGGAATATTATATTTTTTCCATTGAGTTCATATTATACTATTAAAATTTATGTTGAGTTTCATTATTTTTTCTTTCATGTAAGATTATGCAAGAATGATATCATATATTTAACAAATAAATATATTCAACATTTTTTAATTATAAAATATGAATGAATTTATATTGTAATTGATAGTTAGAAACTATATATTTATCTAGAGTGTTGCACATTCCATGGATAGGTGTAAAATTTGAGCTCAAGTGGCCTGGTGTGATTTCTAGTTTCGTGTATTTTCACAATGGTTGCATGGATAATTGGACATGAATGAATTGTAAACATATGATCAATCATAGATTATTCATTAAATTGTATGTATTATATTTTTTTGAGTTTTTTAGAATTTTTTGTATTGTATTTTTTGTTGTTCTATTAGTTTTTTAAATTCAATATAAGGAATATTAGTGTTCTTTAAAATTTTCCTTCTTTGTGAAAAGGAGATGAGGCTACTATATGGAATAAAGGAGGTCATTTGGGATATAAATTGGGGGAATACTATTTTGAATTGTGGGGGACTCTATAACAATTGTTTATAAACCATTGATTTAGATATAATGCTCAGGATCTATACCAACAGTGGAAAACCCATATTTAGATATCTATACCAACGATATATTTTTTCTATAATTTATAGTGGACTATACCAATGGATAATGAATAATCATTAGTATAGGCCTATACCCAATCTATAATAACCCTCATTTTTCTGGACTATACCTACAGTTTTAAGAAGATGGTATAGCCTTTATTTCCAATAGTGAAGATTGGTTTGTTATTTCTAATATGTAACATGTCATCAACATATACTACAAAGATATTTAACACGTTCCCCCAAACCCTATTGTAAACACATGGATCATATCCACTGTTAATAAATCCAAAATATTTTTTAGCTTCAACATATAGAATGTTCATTAACAAATATTATCACTTCAATACATAAATGGATCTTTATAACATTAATATCCTTTTGTAATCACAAGGTTTCATAAATAGTTATAATTTTTTTATAAACATATTCATAAATGTTCCCATTAAGGAAACCGTTTTGACATCCATTTTCAACATTTCATATTAATGGTAATGATTTATAGTGATTATAATTATTTTTAGATTTAAACATGATAACGGGTGAAAAGGATTCATCATAGTAACTCCCATGACACAATTTAAACAGATTAGTACATATCCTTTCATTATAGTTATTTAATTAAAGTTCCATTTGTAGATTTCACTTCAATACACATTTTCACCAAATGGATTTTACATAAAATAGAGCATCGACCAAGTCCCGAACGGGGTTCTGATACATGAAATCTATTTAAAATTTATGTCTTCTTTCCATATTATGGCTTTTAATATCTCTAATGCATATTTTCAGGAGATAAGTTCATCATAGTCCACCAACAATGAGTCACCATTTTTAGTGACTAGAAACAATGTCTTTATACTTATTTTACATATCTAGTGATCATATTTATTACATTTGTTTCAAGAACATCATATTCCTCATGTACCTATAGACTCTGTTCATATACCAACTATTCTGTATCGTGAGAATAACCATCATTGAAGCTATATTCTCCCAAATTATAATTTTTTTTGGTTTTCCTCCTCTCAAGAAAGGTGATATGTATGGTGGAAATAAATTTTTTATAGGATGATACATAGTTAAAATCTATTTTTTTTCATTACTATACCCCATAAATATGCATTTTCTGCATTAGGGTTCTAGTTTGTAACCCGATAAGACCTTAAAAACTCTTTACAACCCCATACACATGTACTTGAAAAACTGGTTTATTTACACTATATTACTCAAAAGGAATTATGTTTTCCACTTTTGTAGGTACTTATTTTAATATATATGTTATATTTTATAATGAATATCCACAAAAGGATTATAAAAGATCAAATGAATCATCATTGACCCTATAATTTCAAAAAATATATGGTTTAACCTTTCAATGAAACCAATCCAATAGGGTGTGTAATGTAGAGTGAGTTGAAATAAAATCCAAAAATACATTAAAAATTATATAAAATCATAGATAATAAATTTATCACCACAATTTGATAAAATTTCCTTTATCTTTATTAAAAAATGATTTTAAACTTCATTCTTGAATTCATTTTATTTATCAATGTACTCATACTTAAGCCTATTTATTTATAAATATCTCTATCTACTCAAGCCATAAGTAAAAGTTATTAAATAAGAAGGAACACTTTTAGATTTTACTATAAAATGTCCCCTATCATCATTGTGTACCAATCTTATAAGATTCATTTCTCATTAAACCTATCCACCAAAAGGTGATTTGGTCGTATTTATTTGTTTACAGGGAAAAATTTACTTGTTTTAACTCAGAAGAGTCTAAATAACCATCTTAGAAATTTTTATTCATACGCTTCTTATTTACATGACCATGATGGTGATTATATAATTGGGTGTTATATGATTTGTGTGGACATGATTCATTATCTATTTACAATACTTGGTTTTTTTTATTTTAATGCATAAATACCCTTACGTAATTATTAAAATCAATAAAATATGTTTTCATCATAAAAGAGATATATTTTTTTAGAAAAAATGAAAATAAAAATTTATGCATCTTGGAATGAGACAATAATTATGTTATCGGTTATAATTACTGCATAATTTTTTTAAATTAATATCATTTTCCTTGGTTATGAAAGGTGGTATTATTAGATGGCTAGAGATGTCATCCCTACACTATTGGAAGAACACAAATCCACCTATTCTATTTCCATATTTCATAATCTACTAGGTTCCTATATTTAGATATAGATTTGAGAACCAAAAGCTATATATAAATTCTTGATGTGTATATACTGAATGATTACAATCGATATCAAATTAACCATTAGATTACCCTTGATTTGTTGTTCATTTATTCATACTATTGCCTTACATAACACATATAATACATACTACCTCATTTTTATTTACCATACATTTTGATCTTCTTCTTCTTGAAAGGATGGTGATCAGGAGATTTTTACATTATTTGAGTCTTAGTGCCCCTCTCCTTATTATTCATTTTATTTTTCAATATAAATACCACATGTTTATCATTACCCATGTCTTTATCCAGTTATCAAATTTTTCTATGGCATTACAAAAGATGCTACTCATTATTTATCATATTTTAATTAAAAATTATACTAGGGCATGTCCTGTGTTTTGAGAATGCCTGAGATCTATGCACAAATCATTTGGGAATTTAATTACTAGGATGTCTATGAATTAAATTTAATATATAAGATGGACTACATGAGGCCCATCTGCAACTGACTTTCTAGGAGTATTTGTAAACCAAGCATATCAGATCTCATATCTTTCGTATCACATGTTCTCATGATAAAGATTTCAAAGGTGATACATCATGATATACACATAAATTTCCTCATGTTTCTTCAAAATACCATTGGTCTTGGATGATATCATGAAACCATAAATATCTTTAGAATCATTCAATTGTTTCTCAAAAATATTCAAAAGTTACTCAGAAGATTCAATACCACACTAATCAGGAATGGGTTCCTCTAGAATGAAATATTTCCTTTTATGGAATAGGATAATGTATAAGTAATTTTTCTAATTATATAAATTTGTTTCGATGATAAGGTTATCCTTCTCACGTATGAATTATAGTGATATGTTTTAAGACATTTTTATTGTTGTTTAAATAAGTAATATTATCATAGTATAGTATATTATCTGATAAACTTTATACAAATAAATAAATAATATTTTATATTTCTTAATCTCCCACTATTTATTCAAAACTTGATAACCTAATAAACCTCACTATATGTTTCCGAATATCATTATTCTTGTACATTCTAGAGTAATTGATCTATATTTCCCTTCACATTAGACCAACATTTTCAAGTCAATAAATTCGATTGGTTTTATGGTGGAATTACTAATTATAACTCTATTAATACAATGCTCCTTAAATTTTCTTGTGGACTCTTAAATATTAAATCCCTTAAAATGGATTTCCTCAAAATATTACTTTTAGTTATTCAAGTCATTTCATTATAAGTCAACCCTTGATGTCAAATATTAATTGTCAACACAAAACTTCAATGTATAATTCCCTAATAGTTTAATCTACGATAAATTTCATTACTCATTGGAATTGAATAGTAGTTCAAATTTAACAAATCTTTTGGATGGACATATGGAAATAATAAATATGAGTGCGGGATTTTATAATTATGCTTCATTTGTAGATTTTTAACATTATTAAATTCTTGTAAATATTATGTGTATTTACTGATGTGATGAACCACTTCCTAGATAATATTTACACATAAGTCAATTTATTTTAGTTCTATCGTCAATGTTTGTTAATTACCTAATTGATCTAATCGATACAAAGACTATATTGAAATAGACATAAAACCTAATCAAAATAATATAAAAAATGTTATGATCATAAGATTTTACAAATGGTTCCTTTATTTAGTTAATGATAAAATGACATAAGACCTTGGGGAAAAATAACAGGAACCATTTATAGTTTGTGTTGTAGCTTTCCACATATCCACCTATATATCTCTCATGGATTAGTTTCACATCAAATAAAAACTTGAATCACCTCCAATAACATGGGAGCTTCACCTATTACATATTCGATTACTATCATAGAGGCCAGGGAACCAATGGAATGGTTAATGGGTTTAAATTTAAGAAACCACATGATCACATTCCCTTACATAAATATATGAGAGAAGACACACTAAAAAATAAATTAATTTAATAATAAATTAATTGAAAAAAAACATAATATGTTCTACCAAAAGAACATTACCATACACAATCATGCAATGAAATACCCATTTAATAAAATTAGTATTCAATTATAAGCATTCTAATTTCTGATAAAATTTTTCCTTAATCCATTTTTTATTTTCCTTAATTAATAAAATATTTTTTTATAAATGATCATCTTATTTATCATGATTTTATCCTCCATTATACTATCAGAAAAATTATTTAAATATATTTTAAATTATCCATGTCAAAAATTTACCTTCGAAGAAGCATGTCGAGTACTCATTTGAACTACCACACATGTATTAAACTAATATACTATTTACTCTTATGACATTTGAAAAATACAACTTATCATGTAATTTAACAAAATGTATTATCAAAATCACATTCACACATAAAAAATTGTATTTATGTAGCATGTAATTCTTCAATGTGAAGATAGTGATAAATGTAAAAATGTCTTATACAAGATATTAATATTTTAAAATTACAGAAAAATTAATTAGATATATATATATATAATGCATACCATGGTTTGTATTATAAAAAAATTACAATTCTGAACACATGTTGAAATGGTTTATATAGTATGATAGGTTAAATTTCAATTCCTCATAATTTTGTAATGGTATGTTGTGAGTATGTTGTGGATACATAACATTTATTTTTCTTACCATTTATTAGTGGAACATCCATTGGGACTCATCATGAAAATGTACCCCAAAAAATGTTGCATTAGACAACTTGTGTGTGGGATACAAAAAATATTTTATCTATGTTAGACGACCTCCAGTCATATAGTTTACATAATAGAATACAGAAACCATATATGACTAAAGTAATACACGTCATGTAATGATTTTATATGGAATGTACCTCTTCCAATCATGTTCCAGAATGACTTGGTCTACACTTGTGTGTATAATTAAATTCATTGCATTTAATAAATTAAAATGGCCTAATTTAAGAATGAATTAATTATTTGTGAAATAAATAATATTACATGGAATGTACCATAGTGATATCCGGTAAGAAAACATAGAACCATTATATATGATCTTAAAATTTATTGTTTTCATAAAATTAATTAAAATAAAAATATTTTTGAGAAACATATATGAAAAATTAGACCACACAATTATGATCAATGGACAATTAAATTTAATTAAGAACATGTAATAAATGATTTAATTTATCAATTTTATGTAAATAATACTAAGAGACCTATGATAACATTTTATGGTTCTAGATAGAGAAGAAGCATCAGATGGGGCATTAACAAGATTTCTTTTTTGACATGATTGATTAAAAATCCATTAATTACATGGTGATATATGTTGTGATATCCATAATTGAATCAAATAATATTGAAAATGGAAATATTTTGGAACCAAATAACATGGTCTTAAAATATTATTTATAATTAATTTGATCAATTAATAATTTCATTGTGATAAAATATTTATTTTTTGATGGACTGACAATGATTCTATGTCATACAATTGTTTCAATTTAAGAATCGAAAAAACATTCCCTTGGGAGGTGAGCCAAAAATGATTCATGAATCACCAAAAAATCACTCCATAAATCTATGGGTGTTATTATGGTAGATATTATTTGTTGTATGATAATACGTTGAGGTCCTTGAGAATCACATCCCAATGATTCTAACTATTCTATCTATATTACATAGAGGACGGTGAATTAAGATCGATCTCAATTCGTAGAAGCGTACTGGGAGAGGGAGTTCACTTGGGTTTGAGAGGATCCTCTTTATATATAACTCCACACACAAACAAACATACCTAACTATTTAGGAAAAGTAATATAATTGTTTTTATATAATTCTAGGGTTAGAATTAATAGTTGAACAAATGTCCCTTATTATTTATTTAATCTATATGAAACACCATGTCTATAATAATAATATTATTATTCCTTGATATACACTAAAATCATGAATTAAATTTGATATTATATATTAAAATAATATTCAATATATATTATTTCATACAAGACCAATTGGCTCAGTCCACCATTCATCTACAATATTTTTTGGGCCATGAATAATAACTATTTTTTAATAGATAAATATCAAAACATTATTCACCAATAAAAAATAAATATTATATCTTCCAAATACAGTATATATATATATATATATATTAAATATATCACTCACATAATATTATATCAAATAACTAGTGATGTATTTTATTTGATCAACCAATATTTAATAATTAATAAATAATATGTGGGAATAATATTTATTCAACAAGTTAAATAATAAATAATAATATATTATTTAACTGAGATTATGGATACTATTAGTGTGTTTACTTTTAAACCTTTTCCTTAGTGGATTGGGTGAAGCAGGCTAAATTCCAATTTTAGCTTCTTGAAACATGACGAAATTATTAATTTCTCAATGAAATAACACCTCATACACACTATTACTCTGTAATACAATCCCTCTTTTTTATATCAATAATCAATAGTGATACATGCTGGTACCATCAACCTATGTGCATGATGTCTCATTCTTTGATATTATGGATGTTGATAAATCATGTATAACATAGTGGATAAGGATTTTTTTAGATAATATCATTTCAATATAATGAACTAGTATATCTACTTTCATTAAATAATAGAAGGGAAAATCATTTCTTGCATTTTTCATTAATGAATTATTATTCATCACACACCCAATATATCCTACCTCACTATAAACATATGTCATAATGGGTTTCATAAATACATTAATGCAATAAAATTATAACACTCATTAATAATAATCATAATATCCTCGGATCAACACTCAAATCCATATATTGGTACATCCAATGACACATATAAATGTAGATATCCGATTGGTTGGTATCATTCTCACAATTCCCTACAATTGATATTTACAAGTCTATAAACCATTAAAAGGTGCCTCAAATTCCTCTTATCCTCCACCCTCAACAACAAATAACAAATTTTTTCCAAATGATTTCATTCAACAAAAGATCAAATATTTAAGGATGATTTTGTGGAACATCAAGTTCTCATCATAGATGGGATAATCTATGAACATTAAGTTTGAAAACTAATCATAGTAAATTATCACCCATTGTTTTTTATTATAACAAATATTATGTGATTAAGAGTTTATAAATATTAAAAAAAACGACTACATGCAATCATTATGTAAGAACAGTCACCTCTAGGGCGCCAAATCCATCAAAACAAACTAAGATGGGCTATATAAATATTTTTATATAAACATGACCATCATATAACATTTGTTGGTATATATAGTATAGATAAGAATAACCATATTATGAAATATATGTAGAATTTTTTCATTAATAATTTAATTATTAATCATATGTTGATTTGGAATTTGATAGAAATGAAGGTAAAATATTTGGATGTAAAAAACAGAGTTATTCACGAAAATTATTTTAATAAACATAATCCATATTTATCTTAATAGATTAAATTTGAAAAAGAAGATAAATTATTATAATGATATAATAAAATAAATATCTTATAAAAAGAATTAAAATAGATTAAATATTTTAATTAATAATCAAATAGGAATGGAGTCCTTTTATGATCCAAAAATACAATTTTCTAAAAAAAATTATTATATTTTTTGTGCGGATATTATAATTTACTAAATTTTTATTTAAATTTTTATTTATAAAATATAATTTTTTTTGGAATCAACATTTTCAAAAATACTAATATAAATCTTTGTTATTTTTCTCAAATTGACTTAATTTTGTGTGAGAAGTGAATAATTCAATATTTTTACTGAAATTATCATTTTTGAGCAATGAAATTTAAAATCCCCATTATATTTTGGATTTTGTTTTAAAATAAACTTGTATACCATTTATTTAAAATGTACATAATAATTACTTATTAATTATTAATATATTTATTTTTATATTAAGTCCATTTTTTCTTAAGAAAACAATTTTCCAAAAAATTGATTCAATTATTTTTTTCAAAAATATAATTAAAATTATTTATTATAGTTATAAATATTTAAAACTATTAAATTGATTTTAAATTTTTAATAATCATTTTCAAATGTTGATATAATATTAGTTGGGTTTTTGTCACAAAAATAACGTACGAAGTAAACCCTTAGTTGTCTCAACAAATATAAATTAAAAAAAATTAAATTAAGAATAAAATCCATTAAATAACTCAAAACATATCATATATTTGAGTGTTTGAGAATTTTCTTTTCCATTATTTAAATGTTTTTTCAATTTTAGGTGGATTTATTTGAATTCATAGTTGGATTCCATGAGATGATAATGCTATATTTAATAAAATTTCATTTTACCACATTTTGAATATTAAATATGTTTTCATTATTAAGATAAATGTAAATATATATTAGGAATAAAAAGAGACGATAATAATTTATTTTCATTTTAATAATTTATTTTAATATTTATATTCAATTGACTGATTTAAAATGCTTATGAAATGTCGATACAACACTTGTGAATGAATATAAAAATTCAAAAAATATGAATTTCAAAAAATATTAAATGGTATAATATTTATATTATTTAATATATTTCATGAAATTTATAAATAATTATAATTAATTAGTTATTTTTAAGATTTTTAGTTCAAATTACATGGTTATCTTGATTCATTTTAAGTCGAAAGATGCGGATAGTCATAAAAACACATGAAATTGTATTAAATGTTTAAAAATATTTTTTAAAATTTCAAACTCTTAAAAATTAGCTCATAAATAAATTTAAGGAAAATTTTCAGGCATATTATGAATCTTCTATGTATATTCCGCTATTCATTTGTAAAAGTCATTTCATGACCCTTAATGTTTAAAATATTTTCTACAACTGTTAAGGATAAACATTGTTAAAGAGGGGGTAAAAAAGAAAATATATGATTAAAGAGACACATAAATGAATATAAATTTTATAAAATAATAATATATTGAAATTAGAATCTTTATATTTTAATTTATTCCACTTATAAGACATTCTATATGTGTTAGAAACCTTTTATATATAAATATTTCATGTATTAAAATGATTTCCACTCACCTTACGTATTAAAGGGAATCACATTTCCTACTTGTATCACATTTCATGAGCCATTTATTTCAACCAATCACTTTTAAAATACATTCCGAAATATAATTACCATGTCACATAGGTTCAGGTCCCACCAAAATTCCATGCTAGATGGCGTAATTTATATTCAAAATGATGTTTATTAAAAGAGACGTTTAACTATTAATCTTGTGTTTTCATGTTTATTTTTAATTCCATCAATTTGATTTATTTTATAACCATGATGATATAAATAATAATTTTAATTAATATACGGATATATTATTATGTTTATGTTATATCACTTTTGATTTCTGTTTTCACAATATGGGGACTAAAATCATTTCCCTCACATATGGATGGACTACTACTTCCACAAATTGATGTATTTAGTTTTTAATCACCACCTCAAAAGGATGGTTATTATTTTGGATATAATGAATATACATGATATTAATGAAATAAATATTATTTTAATGATATTATATTTCTTACCTTTTTACCCTTTCCTTATGTTTCAAAATTATAACATTGTTATAGTGTATGTGAGGATTACCACCTCTACGAATTGATGTGATTCTGTTTTTATGTCCTCCTTTCATGAATGAAACTAAAATATTTTTTATTTTATGAAAAATATAATTATTTCATGATTAATATTATAGATATTATGTAACAATTACTCCAATTACCAATGAAACCCATTCTATTTTTACTTTCTGAAAATGAATCGAGCATACTCAAAATGGACAGTTTTAATTTAATTCACATAATAACTATTTATGAAATGGTAATAAATAAAATAAAATTGATAATAATATGGGATTAACTATGAAAAAATTTATTAATAAAATAAAACATTTATATATTTTTATTATATTGGATTTAAAGTACATAAACTATGAGCCGAACTCAAGGTAAGTGACTATCTTTTTAAAGTATTGTTCTAATTTTTTCCTCTGACCTCTTTTTATTCAATGTTTGGGTTCTTTTAAATATTTTTAGAGTGTTTCTAGTTATGTGTAAAATATTATTGAAATGAAAATTTTAATTATTTTTGACATTCTTTATAAATTATAAAAATGATATATTGTTAAATTTTCTATATGAATTATTTTCAACTATTTACAAAAGAGGGGAAAATTCTTATTTATATAAGATGAGAGAAATTTCAAAACATTATGTCTATTATAATTTAATAATAATATTGTTATATATTTTATTTTTATTAAGTGTATAATATTTAAAATTATTCTAGGGATTTATTATAAAAACATTTTAATGAAAACACATATTTATCATTTTTTATGTGAATATTAAAAGATATTCTGCAGATTTGTAAAAATAACTTTTTTTTAAATTTATTTTGGAAATGAAATATTGTTTGTATTTTATGTATTTTATGGTTATTTAACATTTTCTATGATGACATTTATCTTTAAATCAGTGGGTAATTATTTTTTCCTAGAATGAATATATGATGGAATTAACCGAGTTTGTTATTCAATTTGTAGGAGTTCTTGTAAGATTTATTTTAAGAGTGATATCAAGATGGTTTTCAATGTTACCTAAAATAATATAATATAATTAATTATTATTATTATTTTATTTCCTTTTATTTTATATTAAATGTTAATAAGATACTATTTAATAGAATTTTGATGCAATTTTTTAATGTGAAAATGATGTTTTTTTTAAAATATTTCATAAATACTTGTTATTTTTAAAAAATTAACATTTCTATTTTATTCAATTAGGTTTCCGTAGAATATATATATTTAAAATATTTTAACAACTAATTTTATTTTATAGGTATGTAAATGATTATTTAATTTCAATATTTATTATTATAAAGAAAAAAATTACAAATTATAATATAAAATTTCATATAGACAAGAATTTTTTTTATTTTTTATCTATTTTTGAGATATTTGGTATCATCCCATGAATAATTTTTTTAATAAGGAATATTAATTAGTATAAATAGTATCATGGAATTTTTTCTCTAATGAAAATTATAAACACAATAAGATAATACATTTTGAATGAAAAAATATTTCAATTTTATCAATCATGTTCTTTTATAAAAATTTATATCAAGTGGAATTCTACACCTATACTATAAGTGTTTGATATATAAGTTTTATTCATAATTATATGAAACTATAAACTAAAATTATCCTTGAAATTTAATAAGCATAAAACTATTTTGAAAATAATATAATTATTGTTGGTTACATTATGATGCATTATAGTTTGTATTAGAGTAAAGTATTAGATAATTTTAAATTATAATATGAGTTTGATAAGTATATTTTTTGAGTTTTAGATGACAGAATATGTTATTAAGTATATAATTGATCATTATTTGACGGAAATAGATACCAGTCGAATGTTTAATGTGTTGTGAGTAGTTTGAAAGTCATTTATTGAGTTTCAACAAGTGCTTGAGACATATGTTAGCCAAATGTTTAATTAGTGTTGTTATAGAAAAATATTTTAGTATGAATGATTAGATATTTTAACAATTTAAGGAAAAAAATTTTTATAACAATTTTTGTTAGTATTCTACTTATTATATAGTTAATTATGGTCAATTAAGAAAAAGTTTTATTACATTTTTGAATCATATGATTGATTGTAGAGATAAAAAATTGATTAAAAATGGATTTTTTGGTACTTTTATTATTGTTATTGTAAAAAAGTTCACAATTTTTTGAATATTATATGATTTAGATAAATGAAAATATTATTGAAAATGATGGTGTTTTTATTTTGGAATAATAGTTTAAATATGTTTTGAAAGTATATAATATTTTATTGTGGATTTTTTTGTTATTCCATTTATTTACTAAAAATATATGTTTAATTTACAGAATATATGGTTTAGGAATATATTTTTTGTGTGTATGTTACATTATAATATATTAATGTTTTCAAAGAAAAATGTTATGTTGATCTCGGAGGAATATAAGATCAAATAATAACAATTTTTATTGGAATTGTAACTTGGATTCACTTATATTGAATGGATTTAAGGTTAGTTATTTATGGAATTTTTATAGTTGAATGTTTTGTGTTGTTTGTCAATGTTTTCGATATTAATGATGAATTTCCTCATATTGGATATTATCTTTATAGCGACCCATACTTTACATACATGGTTAATACTTCAAAATTGAAGCATACGTATTACAACATATAACAAAACCATGAAAGGACTGTATAGGTATAATGTCTTTTGAAATTGGGAAACATAAACAACTGGTTAATAAAGAATCTACAATGTCTCCTATTTATTTGATCATTTCTATAGTCCCTTTATGGCATATCTTATTTAATACCCATTATCCTGACTTGGGGAAAGAAACCATACAAAAGGGTGAGATCAAAAGTTTAGTATGGGTAAACAAAATAAATATCAATTACATCAAATTTAGAAGAACATATCATTTTGAAAATCTTACCCTGCAAAAGAGATCATAATTTCATAAAATGGGATAAATCATGGTAGTGAAATGTAGTCCCAATAATCATAAATTAAAACATGAAACTTTGTGGAATACACACATAATCAAAGAGAATCATTTCTTATTAGTCAAGACTCATTTCCATGACTATCTTAGTGGACAAAGTCCATTTCTGAACCGAGTTCACTCCTCGTTTCAGTCCTGTTTCACTGAACCGGTTTAACCTGCCGTTCCAGCCATGTCTATCTCATGAGATTTAAAATATTTACCCAATACATTGGAGGGAGATATAGGTCCCACCCATCTCATAATGATACCATTCTTATGTGTTACACAAAATCATAAATCATACATCATTGCCTAACCCATGTAATAAAAATTGGATTCTTAAACATCGTGACACCATAAAACAATTCATATATGATAAAGGAATTCGTAAAAATAATTCCATCGCAATATAATCAAATCAATGTAATAATAGAGATAGAAACAGAACCCTATATTATCTTAGATGGAAAATAATTTTGATAAAAAAACTTGAACTCCATTCTTGAGGAAAATATCCTTTCGACTTCAAAAACATTTGTCCTTTCATAACATGTCATAAAATTTTAAACTAAAAGATTTTGATTAATAATAAACATGAAAACTTGTAAAGGATGCTTCTTGGAAATAATGTTTTAAAAATGCATTGATACTGCATAAGTTTAAAAAACATTCTTCTTGTACTTTTGTCGGAAAAGTCAAAAAGTACTTCGTACGAAAAACGAAAAAAGATTCCTCTCATATCCTTTACTAAAAACTCACCAAAGGGTAAAATTGGATTTAAAAAATTGTAGGTTGATGGAAATAATATTACATATTGAGTAAACATGGATGTGGATGATAAAATACAACCTAGTAAATACTAATGTATAAATAATCTCGGATAAAAATGAGATTGTTATATTTTACCTTACCTTAGGTCTGATTTGCTTCGTAAGTGTCTGAAACTCCTGTATGATGATTTAAAAAATGTTATTGACATATTCTAGATACAAACTTGTTTTTATGATATCATATATGGTCATATTCATAACTTCTTATTAGTTATATTTCATTATTAATTGTTATTTGGGTGTTTATTACTCGTTGTTCTTATGTGTGTTTTGTCGAATAAATTCTTATTCTTCTCTTTAGTTTATAGATACCTCATTTCAATAATGGTATTAGTGTACTATATATCATATTTATTCATTCAATTCATTTATATAATAATTATTCAATGAAGATAATGTAGAACGAATCGCATCAATTGTGGAGACAGTATTCCGTACGTACGCACGAGCGATGATATCATTCCCATGATCTTGGAATTGTATTGGAGTGTATGTATACTATTTCAGAATCAATAAAACTTTAAAATAATCATATATAGTTATTTATTTTCACCATTATACCCATCCAAGTATGGTTGTGATGGAAAAAAGATTACACCACGGCGTGGAGACCGTATTCCGTAAGTACGCACACGCGATGATTTTGTTTTCCGTAGGATGGATAAGAGGTGAAATAGGATTGTTTCATATTTATAATAACATATCAGTATATGATGGATACTGATGTTTTAACCTCATAATGAAACAACTAATTAAGAGGGAGTATAAGAAGAATGGAACATGAAGAAAACAGTAGAAGGTATTACCTCTTTCTCGAAGTGCCTCCTTTAAACATTGTCTCTTAAGGCACTACCGTTGGTCTTTTGAGAAGACCAGTACCTCTAGTTGGTTTCTAAGGAAGTGGGGAAGTGAAATGGGCAGGGTTTGGCCGTGTTTTAAGGCTCAAATTGGTGTTAGGAAGAGAGGGAGGAGGTTCCCTTTTATTAGGGAAGATAGGGGCACCTTTGGAAAGTGTGGAAATATTATTTTATTATAAACTTATCTTCAGTTTCAAAAGGTCCAAAAATCATTAATGATGAAGATAAGATGACTCCTGGTCAAAATAAAATCTTTCAATCATAATTGGACATGTTTTGTAAAATATTTTAATCATTATAATATTATTTATTTAAATAATTTATTAATGAGGTAAATACTTCATCATTATTGTGTCATAAATAATTTAATTTTTTTGGTGTCTAAAAATTATAAAAAAATATCTTTATGTAGGAAATCACTTTATATTTACAATTATTATTTATAGTCGAAAATATAATTTATATAACCCCTTATTAAAATTAATTACTAAAAGATTATTGTTAATGTCAATTTTGTCTTTACATTAAATTTATTAATCCAAATTGTCATTATCATTACCAAGTGGCTCAATGAGGTCCCAAAATCGACGCAAGGATTCCCATGGTCGTCCAATACTCATCCAATAAGGTTAGGACAAGTGTCAATGTAATTGTGAATTATTATAATATTATTTTAACCTTCGATTACCCTATTTACCTTTAACCGTAGTAAATAAAAAATTAACGTAGTTACTATTCATAATATCAAAAAAATAAAAGTAACATATTAACATAATTTGGACCCCCTAATTCCAAATATGGAATCCATTTTTCAAAATTCAAAAAACAGATGTTTCAGTAATTAATTTAAAATTAATCCTGTTGTTAAGAAAACGGGTTTTAAAAGTTAAAACATTGCCAAAGATTGAAATGTTTTTACCTATGAATTCAATGTAAAATTAATTCTAATGACATACATTATATTATATGGTAAAAATATATTTATTTATACTTTAAAAACATTCAATATTATAAATTAACCATAAAAATTATTTCGATTAAAAAAGTAGTTTATAATTAAAATATAGCGTGTTTTTACTATTCATTAAAATATGAAAGTTATCAGAATAATATGAAAAATTTATCCAATGTAAATTTTAATATCTTAATTTTAAAGTAGAATTTTATTTTGTCAAATTGAACTTATAAACTTGTCAAAAACTAGATTTAATGTGGGTGCGCCATCAAAAGGCGGTAAAACTGCATTTTTTTAAAATACTACTTTTATCCAAAAAAACTGATTTTGTTTTAATACCTCATTCTAGAAAATGTATCAGATGAATTAAAATGTTATAAAAATCAAAATTCAGTAAATACTATTCATAACGGCTAATATTATAATATATCATTGTTTAGTGAAACTCGGTATTGTGTACGATGCAAGGTATCGAGGAAGGCCGTGGTTGCGTGTAAAGCAAGCCAAACTAGTGTTGTGTGTAGTGAAAGATTCCTTTGATGATTTATATAACATTAAAAAAATATTTCTCATAAAAGTCTTGGGTGTTACATTCTACCCCCCTTAAAATGAATTTCGCCCCCGAAATTCGTCACTTCGTAACGAACAGATGAGGATACCTCTCCCTCATAATATCCTCAAGTTCACATGTAGCTTATTCTAATTGGTGGTTCCTCTATAAAACATTCACCAAGAGAGTGGTCTTGTTCCGTAGGACTTTTTTGCTACGATCCAGAATCCCTATCGGCTATTCTTCATAAGAATGATCTTGTTTCAGTGGTACAACTTCTGAGCCGAGTATATTTGAAGGATTAGGTCTGTACTTTCTCAGGAGAGATACATGGATCACATTCTGAACTTGAGAGAGATTCGGTGTAAGCGCCAATCGGTAAGCTACCTTCCCAACACGATCCAAAATTTCAAAAGGACCGATATATCTTGGGATCAACATTCTCTTCTTTCCAAAACTCATGACCCCCTTCTAGGGAGATATTCATAATAACAATTTATCACCCACTTCAAACTCTAGGTCTTTTCTTCGGTTATCGGCATAATTTTTTTGTCGACTCTGAGCTGCTCTTATGTGTTGTTGAATAGATCTGACCTTTTCTTCCATCTCATCAACAAGATCAGGTCCTAATAGATTACATTCCCCAACATCATCCCATCAAGTTGGAGTCCTGCATTTCTTTCCATAAATAGCTTCACTAGGAGCCATCTGAATACTAGAGTGAAAGCTATTATTATAAGAAAATTCCACCAATGGTTGGTGTTGGTCCCAAACACCTTTGAAATCTATAGAGAAAGCTCTCAACTGATCTTCTAGAGTTTGAATTGTCCTCCAAGACTAACCATCTGTCTGAGGATGATAAATAGTGCTGAAACTCAACTCTGTATCCAGAGTATGCTGAAGACTTAGCCATAACTTTGAGGTAAACCTTAGATCCGGATCAGATATAATAGAAAGTGGTACTCCATGCAATCTTACCACTTCCTTTACATATATCCTGGAATGAAGATCTAGAGATAAATCCTCTCTAATAGCAATGAAGTGTTCAGACTTTGTAAGACGATCAACTATGACCTAGACAGCATTATTGCCTTTGGATGTTTTAGGAATTCCAGTGCCAAAGTCCATAGTGATGTTTTCCCATTCCCATTCAGGTATGGGTAATGGTTGTAACATCCCCTTTGAATTCTGTCTCTCAGCATCATCTTGCTGACAAACCAAGCATCAAAAGACATATTCAGCAACATCTCTTTTCATGCCATTCCACCAGAAGTACACTTTCAGGTCCTTATAAATCTTCGTGCTTCCAGGATGAATATAGAATGAAGAACTATGAGACTCATCCAGCAGCTCATTCTTTAATTCGGGTATGGGAGGAACAAAAACCTTATTACTGAACTTTATTATCCCATCACAATCAAGGTTGAATTCAGGAACATTTCTCACCGTCTTTTGTAACTCGACATCTTCTTTCTGTGCCTCTTGAATCATCACATGTATAGATGGTTGAGCATTTATTTGAGAAAGATACGATTTTCCCCATCCATTATAATTCCAAGATCTATCCTTTGTAAATCCATAAATATTGGGTCTTTGTGATCCTCATCATGGATAAGCTAGCATGGTCATGTCGACTTAATGAATCTGCCACCTTGTTTGCTTTCCCAGGGTGGTAATGAATTGAGCAGTTGTAATCGTTAATCAGCTCCAACCATCTTCTTTGGTGCATATTCAGCTCCTTTTATGTGAAAATATTCATTAAACTTTTATGATCAGTATAAATGTCACACCTTTCTCCATAAAGACAATTCATCCAAATCTTTAATGAAAAGATTACCGCAGCTAACTCCAAATCATGAGTTGGGTAATTTTTCTCATGTATTTTCAACTGTCGTGAGGCATAAGCTATCACCATATCGTTTTTCATAAAAACACACCCCAATCCCTTCTTGGATGCATCACTATAGATCACAATCCTTTGTCCACTACAAGGCAGTGTGAGCACAGGTGCACTGGATAAACTTCTTTTCAACTCCTTGAAATTCTCTTAACATTCCTCTATCAAAACAAACATAACTCCTTTCCGAGTCAACATGGTTAGTGGATTAGATAATTGTGAAAAATCATTCACAAAATGTTGATAATATCCAGCCAAACCAAGAAAACTTCAAATCTCAGTTACTGTTGTTGGTCTTGACCATCTTTTGATAACCTCTGTTTTTGCTGGATCCACAGATATCCCCTCTTTTGAGATTATGTGACCCAAAAATACAACTTTTTGAAGCCAAAATTCACACTTGGTAAATTTGGAAAAAAGAATATCCTTTCTTAGGGTCTTTAATACAATTCTCAAGTGATCTTCATGTTCTTCCTTTCTCATTGAATAGTCAAGAATATCATCTATAAAGACTACCAAAAACTGATGAAGATAGTCTCTAAAGACTCTATTCACCAGATCCATGAAGATAACAGGGGCATTAGTATGACCAAATGGAATCACTATAAATTCATAGTGTCCATACCTTGTACAGAAAGCCACCTTCGGTATATCCACCCTTTTGACCCTTAATTGATGATACCCTGAACAAAGATCAATCATGGAAAAGTATTGAGCTCCGCGTAGTTGGTCAAATAGGTCATCAATGCGTGGGAGAGGATATTTGTTCTTGACAGTAATCTTGTTAAGATCTCGATAATCAATGCAGAGTCTCATTGATCCATCATTCTTCTTATGAAACAGAATAGGTTCTCCCCAAGGGGATGCACTAGGGCGTATGAATCCTTTATCAAGATTCTCTTGGAGTTTCTTCTTTAATTTCAGCAACTCAATTGGTTCCATTCTATAAGGTGTCTTTGAAATAGACAAATCACCCTGTACGAGTTCTATTGAAAACTCAACTTCACGATTTGGTGGAAGACCTGGAAATTCCTTCCGAAAAGACATCGTCAAACTCCCGTGCAATGGGCATATTCTTAATCATGAGTTTCTTAACAACCATTTGAGATAAATAACCTTCATTTAGTGGAATCAAGACCCGTAAGATGGATGAAATTTCCAGTGGAAGGTTATGTTCATCTTTGCATCGATAGGAGATCATAGATTGATCTGGAATATGAAATGTGACTTCCCTCCTTTGGAAATTGATATGAGATCCATATAAAGAAAGCCAATTCATTCCAAGAATCACATCAAATTCCACTATAGGAAGGACCACAAGATTTGCAGGAAGCACTTTCCCACAAACTTCTATCAGAGAAGAATTGTAAACTTTTGATGCGACTGTTGTGCCATTAGGAGTTTTCATAGCCAACTCAACATCTAATTTTTGCGGTAATACAGTGATACCCTTAGAAAATTCTTCAGAAATAAAATAGTTCATGGATTCAGAATCAAATAAAACATTTTCTACTTTAGAGTGGACGGTAAGTGTACCTCTCACCACTTCGTTGTCGTACTCCACATCACCGATAGTAATTTCATGTGACATTCCATTGTCTTTGTCCTTAAGAGTTTGTTGACGTCGATAATCGTCATCAACCCTTGGATTTGGGCATTGATTGGCATAATGCCCCATCTCTTTTCACTTGAAACATTGAAGTTTAGTAGGTTAATTATATGCATCCCTTCCTTTCTTTGCATCATTAGACATCTTCTTCCCATTATTTCGACATTCAATTGCCTGATGACCTTCTTTTCCCCACTTATAACATTTTCTTGTCCCCTTAATATGATTTCCTCCATGTTTCTTTCCACACTTTGAGAATAAGGGAAAACTGATCTACTTTTCATTGTGGTCTTTATATTTTTCTTTGAATTCCATTTTCCTCTTCTTATCAAAACAATGTGACTGATGGGTTACAACAATATCCATCTCCACCATGAGAGCACATTGAAAAATTTCCTCATAGCTATTGAAATCCCTTATGGTTAACGCCCATCGAAGACTTGGTTTTAAGCCACTAAAGAATCGATTGATCTTACTCTGAGGTTGGATAATAATTACGGAAGAGTACCTTGCAAGTCTTGTAAAATTTTCTTCGTAGGTACCAACGAATTCATCATTCTTTTGCATTAGTTCAAGAACCTCGTTCACTATATTTGTTCGAAGAATACGAGGGAAATACTTATTGAAAAATAAGTTCTTAAAATCATCCCATTTCATGGACTCAATTTCATCCCTTTGCCTCGTATTCTTAAAATGATTCCACCATTGATCAGCATCACCTTCCAAACGATACACTGCTAAGATGACTTTATCATGTTCAGAACATTGATGAACTGAAAATATCTTTTCAGTGGTACTGATCCATTGTTCAGCCACTAATGGATCAGAGGACCTGCTGAATGAAGGTGGACGCTATGTCATGAAGGATTCAACAGAATGTTGCTCCTTATTTTTCTCATTTAAAATTCTCGCATGATTCATAGCTTGAGAAAGTTGTGTGAGCATGGATAAAGATTTTTCATTCTAGCTCCCATAACGTTTGGATGTTCAGGGGGACAATCATTGCATTTCCCGTCACATTCTTCATTAACACGGTTTCTTCGTGTTCCATCCATTGACAAAAACGAAGAAGAATAGTGTGAGAAACACTAATTATAATAAGAAAACCACATAATCAAGAATAAAATTTCACACTTAATGTCTTATCATAGGTTGTTCATGGACATTTCTAAAACACTATTATTATGTTATATTCTTAGACATATCCTTAGTTTTCTTACTAAGGCTTTCACATCCTAGTTTCCAAAGGTTGACGATACCCTTTCTCGGATACCAACTATAGCGATCCATAATTTACATACATGGTTAATACTTCAAAATTTAAGCATACTTATTACAACATATAACAAAACCATGAAAGGACCATATAGGTATAATGTCTTTAGAAACTGGGAAACATAAGCAACTAGTTCATAAATCATCTACATTGTCTCCCATTTATTTCATCATATCTATAGTCCCTTTTTGGAATATCTTACATAATACCCTTCTTACTGACCTGGGGAAAGAAAACATAAAAAAGGGTGAGCTCAAATGCTGAGTGAGGGTAAACAAAAGAAATATCAATTACATCAAATTCATAACAACATAACATTTTGAAAATCATACCCTGCAAAAGAGATCATAATTTCATAACATGGGATAAATCATGGTAGTGAAATGTAGTCCCAATAATCATAACATAAAACATGAAACATTGTGTCATACACACATAATCATGGAGAATCATTTCTTATTAGTCAAGACTCATTTCCAAGACTATCTTAGTGGACAATATCCATTTCTGAACCGAGTTCACTCCTCGTTTCAGTCATGTTTCACTGAACCGGTTTAACCTTCCATTCCAGACATGTCTATATCATGAGATATATAATCATTACCCATTGCATTGGAGGGAGATATAGGTCCCACCCATCTCATAATGATACCATTCTTAAGTGTGACACAAAATCATAAATCATACATCATTGCATAACCCATGAAATAAAAATGGAATTCTTAAACATCATGACATCATAAAACAATTAATATAAGATAAAGGAATTCATAAAAATAATTCCATCACAACATAATCAAATCAATGTAATAATAGGGATAGAAACATAACCCTATATTATCTTAGATGGAAAATAATTTTGATAAAAAAATACTTGAACTCCATTCTTGAGGAAAATATCCTTTCTACTTCAAAAACATTTGTCCTTTATTAACATGTCATATAATTTTAAACTGAAAGAAGTTGATTATGAATAAAAATGAAACCATGTAAAGGATGCTTCTTGGAAATAATGTTTTAAAAATTCATTCATTCCGTATAAGTTAAAAAAAATTATTCTCGTACTTTTGTCGGAAAAGTCAAAAAGTACTTCGTACGGAAAACGAAAAAAGATTCCTTTCATATCCTTTACTAAAAACTCACCGAAGGGTAAAATTGGATTTAAAAAATTTGTAGGTGGATTGAAATTATATTACATATTTAGGAAACATGGATGTGGATGATAAAATACACCCCCGTAAATACCAAAGTATTAACAATCTCAGATAAAAATGAGATTGTGATATTTTCCCTTACCTTAGGTCCAATTTTCATCGTAAGCGTCAGAACCTCCTATATAATGATTTAAATAATGTTATTGACTTATTAAAGAATCATACTTATTGTTTTTATATCATATATGGTCATATTCTTAGCTTCTTATTAATAATATTTCATTATTACTTATTGTTCGTGTGTTTATTACTTTTTGTTCTTATGCGTGTTTTGTCGAAAAAATTATTATTCTTCTCTTTAGGTTATAGATACCTCATTTCCAGAATGGTATTCGTGTACTATATATCATATATATTCATTAAATTCATTTATATAATCCTTATGCAGTGAAGATCATGTAGAACGAATCACATCACATGGAGACAATATTCCGTACGTACACACGAGCAATGATATCATTCCCATGATCGTGGAATTGTATTGGAGTGTATGTATACTATTTCATAATCAATAACACTTTAAAATAATCATATATATTTATTTATTTTCACCATTATTCCCATCCAAGTAATGTGGTGATGGAAAATAGATTACACCACGGCGTGGAGACGGTATTCTGTACGTACGCACGCGCAGTGATTTTGTTTTCTATAGGATGGATAAGAGGTGAAATAGGGTTGTTTAATATTTATAATAACATATCAGTATATTAGCGATAATTATGTTATTACCTCATAATGATACAACTAAATAATAGGGAATAGAATATGAATGGAACTTGAAGAAAACGGTAGAAGGTATTACCTCTTTCTCGAATTGCCTCCTTTAAATATTCTCTTAAGGCATTAGAGTTGGTCTTTTGAGAAGACCAGTACCTCTAGTATGTTTCTAAGGAAGTTTGGAAGTGAAATGGGTAGGGTTTTTCTGAGCTTGAAGGCTCAAATTGGTGTGAGGAAGAGAGGGAGGAGGTGCCCTTTTATAATGGAGGAGAGGGGCACCTTTGGAAAGTGTGGAAATATTATTTTATTATAAACATATAATCGGTTTCAAAAGGTCCAAAAATCATTAAAGATGAAGATAAGATGACTCATGGTCGAAATAAACTCATCCAATCAGAATTGGACATGTTTTGGAAAATATTTTAATCATTATAATATTATTTGTTTAAATCATTTATTAATGAGGTAAACACTTCATCATTATTGTGTCATAAATAATTTAATTTATTTGGTGTCTAAAAATTATAAAAAAATATCATTATGTAGTTAATTGTTTTATCTTTCCAATGAATATTTATAGTCGAAAATATAATTTATATAAACCCTTATAAAAATTAATTACTAAAAGAGTTTTGATAATGTCAATTTTGTCTTTTCATTAAATTAATTAATCCAAATTTTCATTTTCACTAGCATGTTGCTCAATGGGGTCCCAAAATAGACCCAAGGATTCCCATGGTAGGCCAATACTCATCCAATAAGGTTAGGAAATGTTTCAAGGTAATCTTGAATTATTATAATATGATTTTATCCTTTAATTACCCTATTTACCTTTAACCTTAGTAAATAAAAAATTACCATAGTTATTGTTCATAATATCAAAAAAATATAAGTAACCTACTAAAATAATTTGGACCCACTGATTACAAATATGGAATCAATTTTTTAAAATTAAAAACACAGAAGTTGCAGTAATTAATTGAAAATTAATCCCGTTGTTAAGAAAACTGGTTTTAAATGTTAAAACATTACCAAAGATTGATATGTTTTTACCTATGAATTAAATGTAAAATTAATTCTAATGACATAAATTTTATTAAATTGTAAAAATATATTCTATATATTCTTTAAAAACATTCAATATTATAATTTAACCATATATATTATTGTGATGAAAAAAGTTGTTTTTAATTAATATATAGAGTGTTTTTACTATTCATTAAAATATGAAAGTTATCAGAATAATATGAAACATTTATCCAAAGTAAATTTTTATATCCTGATTCTAAAGAAGACTTTTATTTTCTCAAATTGAACTTATAAACTTGTCAAAAAATAGATTTAATGTGGGTGCTCCATCAAAAGGTGGTAAAACTGGATTTTTTGAAATATACATCTTTTATCCAAAAAAACTGATTTTGTTTTCATAACTCATTCTATAAAATGAATAAGTTGAATTAAAATGTTATAAAATTAAAAATTCAGTTAATACTATTCATAACGGCTAATATTATAACATATCGTTGTTTAGTGAAACTCAGTATTGCATACGACACATGCTATCGAGCAAAGCCACTGTTACGTGTAAAGCAAGCCAAGCTAGTGTTGTGTGTAGTGACAGATTCCTTTGATGATTTATATAACATAAAAACAAAATATTTCTCATAAAATTCTCGGGTGTTACAATCTTAAAATGATCTATCAATTATTTATTTAGTTAATATCTAAAGATAGTTGGAAACATTTTCACCGTTATGAATATCACCATCCATTATATATATGTTTCAGTTGATTAGGTTTGAGAAATTAATCTTGTATATTCATTTACTCGAGCGAGAGATGAGATTGGACTACAAACAAGTTGATGTAAAACCAAAATGTGAAATTTTGAATATAGATTGTAAGGAAATAAAATAAGTATATTTTAACATATTATCAATCTCAAGAGTAAAATAATTACTCATCTTGAGAAATAAAAAGATAAAAAAATCATGTTTCACCACTAAACTATAAATTTATACTTATATAAACTCTTATCCATAGTAATAGTATAATAATGGTTTAATAAATATTTGATAAATAATAATTTTACTAGTTCTAACATAAAAAATTAAATGATTTTGAAATGAAATATCTATCAATGGAGATACAAAGATTAACCATAACAATATATATATATATATATATTATTTATTTCTATGCAATTTATTTATGAAATTCTTTAATAACATTATATCGATAGAGATATTAAATTTGGAGGAAATATTTTATTTTAGTAGTTAGTGTGGTGCACAAAAATATTTTATAATTTATTTTATTTAAATATTTCTTTGTATGAATAATGAGGTATATATAATAATGGTTTAAAATGAGTAGCAATATACAATTGAAATACTATTATTTGAATATGATTGTAAAAAAAAAACCATTGGTTTGTTGATTATGAATATTAAAAACTATATTATGAAATATAATTAGATTTTTTTTGCTAATAGAATTTATAATCAATAATTCATTGATTATAAATTATTTGGAAAAAACTTAATATCTTTTAAATGTAAATGATAATTTTCTATCATAGAACCATTTTTATATGTGAAATTTAATTTTATAATAATTAACAAAATTAATCACTATTTATAAATTATCGTAATTAAAAAATATAAATTACTTATATAAATTAATTAATTTATAGTACCTTAAATATGGATTTTGTAAAATAAATTAGAATGAATACATTTTATGCTTCAAAAATTATTTTTCGTAATTAATTGGTTTATTGCATTTTCTAAATGTATATAACCATTTTATTTATGTTACTTCTAGAAATTTTATTTGAAAAAATTTAAATGAGTATTAAATAATATTTTTATGATTATTTCATTGTATTTTTCTTCAAATGTTCAATTTGTATTGAATAGTTAAATATGACAATTTCTTCCAAAACTGTAATTTTTCTTCATAAAATCAAGTAATTTAAAAGACCAGTTATATTTTGAATTTTTTAAATGTAATATTAAATAAAATAGATTAAAAATTATCTAATTATTTATATAGTAATCATTTCTATATATGATTTTTGTATATGTTCATTTTTTATGCTTAAAAAGATCTTCTCTAAAAACTATTTTCCATTACTTTTTTTCCACTTATATTAAAAATTATTTGAGGAAATTATACAATTTTAATTATGTAAAATGGAGTTGAAATTTTATATCATCAATTGAATTTTTATAAGGTCAATTTTGTTTTATTTACATAAAAATAAGTTTACAAGTTATTAAAATCAGTTATCATGGAAAAAGTAAAATAAATTAAAATTGAAATTATTTATAAATGGTCAAAATACCATAATATTTAACTAATTAATGTTTTTATGAGACGATAATTTACCTATTATCCATATTAGAATATTTTAAGCTGATAAATTTTAAATAATATTTATATTTAAGTGATGGTAGTGATTTATTTAATAAAATTACATTTTCTATAAATTTATATCTTAAATATGTTGTTATGATGTGTATAATACTAAAAATAAACTATAAAAAAGGAAATATTAAAAATATAATTATAATAAAATAATTTACTGTTAATATTTTTATATTTTTAAAATATTTTATATTTAATTAAGATGCTCTTCCAATGTAGATACCATGAAAGTTCAAGAATTTGGAAATAAAAATAATTGTTTTTAAAATATTATAAGTGAAAATATTTGGATAATTCATGATCATACATTACATTTATAAGTACATATTATTAATAACTGATTATTCAAGTGCATGAGTCCATATTACATGGTTATCTTGAATGATTTCTATTAAAATATTTAAATTGTCCTGAAAATTACTACATATGGTGTTTAATGTTTTGAAAACCATTTAAAAAAATTGGAAACTCATAAAATTCTTATTATAACACAATTTTTTGTAAATTTTTGACTATATCATGCATGGTATATGTACATTACACTTTTCATTTTTATAATCAATTTTATGACTCATAGATTTTAAAATATTTGTTATAATAGTTAAGGTTAAACAAGGTTGAGAAGTAGATAAAGCCAAAATATAAGGTTTAAATGAAACATAAACACAAGCAAATTTTATTTGATGATAATATGTTTCCCTTATCCTAATTATATTTTAATATATGTAATATTGAACAATTTCCATTGATTTATAGACATATAATATATTAATATATCATGTATTTACAAGATTACCACTCACATAACATGTAAAATTACTCCTCTAGGCCACTCTTACTCAGACCTCATGAGACATTTATCTCTACCAATCAAACCCTAAATTACATTAAATAAACTATTCCCATTTCTGAGAGGTTTTGGTCTCACTAAAAGACCATCCTAGTTATATTATAGTGTAGTCCAAAGGTGGGTTCCCAAAGAAGATGTATAAAAAAAATAAATGGATTTAATGTTTATTTATTATTATATATCCTTTAAATTAACAATATCCATGTTTTTATGATAAGATAATTATCTTAAAAATATTAAATATTAATTATTTTGGTATTCACCACTCCTTCGCCTTATTTTCCTCCCTATGGAAAATGAAAACATCGATAATGCATATGTGTGGATAGACACCTTCAGAAAGCGATTTATTTTGATTTACAAAAACACCTCAAAAATATAGTTATTTTTATGGATTTAAATAATATATATTATATTTGTGACATTAATGTTTTTTGGAAGATAATATTTTTTATGACTTCTTATGCATCCATTCATTATAAATTTATAAGGTAACTAATGCTTATGTGTATACAACAACATTAATGAAGTGGTATGATTAATTTTCCAAGTATGAATTTAATTATTGGTTATATAATTTTATTAAATTTTTAAATATAATAATAATTTGATGATTAATATTCCAGATATTATAAAAGAAATACCCCTTTGACCAATGACAATTTTTCGAATTTGTTTTGTGATTATGAACAGAACATCCGCAAAACATTCAATGTGAAGTTAATATATATATAATAACAGTGTATGGAATTATAAAAAATTCAATAAAAGGAATAATAATAAGAGAATAAAAAAGAAATTTCTTATTATGAAATAGTAAAATTAATATATGTATGTTATGTCATATTTAATGTAAATATGAGGTGAGTTAGACTTGAGGTGAGATACATTGTTTACAAAATAATGTTTTTGATTTTTATTCCATATATATTTATTCTAGGATGAGATTTATTTAAATATATAAATAATTCTCCTATATATGGTTCAAAAGATTATAAATTTCATTTTACATTATTTGTTATGTTCTTTGAAAATTATTTAAAAATAAGATTTTGAATAATGTATGTATGTTTAATTTTATTAATTTTAAGTAAATTAAAAATACTTTTTTTAATGTAGAACCAAAATTAAAAATATCCCATCACACCAAATGATATTTTTATGCGTCTTCCACTAAATGTTATCTTGGGTTTTCATACTAATATATTATATCTTTTTATTTGGGTTTTTTTTAAAAGTTTTAAATATAAAATTATTTTAAACCATATTTTTACATGAATCCAAAATGTTCTTCATCATTTCTATCAATTTGAATAATTAAAGAGAAATTTTAATGGATATGTTTGATTATATCTGTTTTATGTATCTTTTCGTCTTTATAAACACATAATTGGGATGAATGATTTTGATATATCTTTTAACTGTGTTATGTAATTATTTTGTTCTCTAAGGAATAAATGTTGCAATTAATCAATAATGTAATCCCAATTATAATAGTGATTATTAGTGTGATTATAAGATTGGTATATTGGTGATGTCCCAAGAAACCTACATGACTATTCTATGATTTACAATGGGGTCTCATAGTATTATTTTTATTCCATATGTTATTTTAATAATATTTTGGTTTAAAGGAATGTTTAAATTAATTTTAATGTTTAAATGTTTGTTTTTCAAGAAAATGATTTCGAAAAGTTTTTATGTATTTTATAAAATAACACATAATGATTATTTTGAAATTTTATAATACTTCTCATATGTTATCTGAATAAATTCAACAACAATGTATATTTCATGGGTATGTAAATGATAATTTGAGTTCAATGTTTTCTTAAAAGGGAAAATCATTTATTGGTTTTAGTAAATATTCAAAAAGACTCATAGGAATCAATTATTTTTATATCCCATACTGATATTTTTATCCTTATCCCAGGTTTCCAATTGTTTTTTACATGGTCTAAGGGTGATTAAGAATAAAATAGAAATATATAATTGGACTATGAGTATTTTTCTCAAAATAAATAAATGTACATTGAATGGAACAAGAGTTTAATTTTATGAGTAATAATTCTATTGAAAACATGGATCTCATTTCATGGTTTTCACTTATACTGTATGTTTTTGATAGGTATGTGTTAATTCTAATTCTATAAATATTTTAACTAAAATTATCCTTAAAATATAAGACAATTTTTCCTGTGTTTTAAATCTTGTATTAATTTGTTGTCTATGTTTGAATGTGTTCTATTTCATATACTTTTTTCATTAGCATGGGCTATTAATGAAAGTTAAGGATTATTATGATTTATGTTTTTCCTTTTTGGATATTATTTTATGGAATATTCTATTCCCTAATTTTACATATATTTTCTTCTATATAATATTATATTAGGTCAAAGCAGGTTTTGTATCTAATAATCTTAATTTTGGATCTTTATAAAAAGGGTTAGACAATGTTATTTTTTATTATAAATAATGGGAAGAAGTTTGAGTAAATCCCTTACAAATTATTTAGTTATTTATGATAATTATTTAAATATATCTTTACTTTAATCATTTTTTCAATTTATTATATATTTTTTGAATTAACTTCGTTTATTATGAATAGTAAATAATTTTTAAATATGTTCAATTTTTTTGAATTTTTTAATATTTAATATTTATTTTTATAGTTTTATTAGATTTAATTCATTATATTTTTTGGATCATTTAAACCTATTTTAATATTTTATATAAACTCTATAAGAAATTTAAAAATTATCATTATATTTCTAGACTGTTTTAATTGTTTAGAATCTACTTTTAATTAAGATGTGTTTGGTTAGATACATAATAATATATGTTAAAGAATAATATATATATATATATATATATATATCACTATATCAGAAAATGTTTTTTTTGAATAACTTCAACAGAATTATGTTGTGTAAGATATTGTTTCACAGAACAATTACTACTTTAGAACAAGTATGTTCTATATAACAATCAAGAATAATGAAGAGATGTTTTTTTGAATTAATCAATCATGACAACATACTTTACAAGAATAAGACACCTGATATGAGAAATATGTTAGGAGATATTGATCACGTGAAATATCACATTAGAATATATTGGTGAGTTGATAGACCTGTATTATTAAATCATAATGAGAAAATTTTATATTGGGATAGTCTAGCCGTAACAAATTAAATAATAAGTATGATTCAAATTAAATAATAATGTCATGTTATATTAAATGGAATATTCCAGTTTAAAAATATTTGGGTTATTAGAGAGGGAAAACACAGTATGATTATTGATTAAATTATACTCTCACTTGAAGGATGTATTACAATAAATGGGAACTAGGACATAAATTCAAAATAATGGATTCATTTTATCTAAGACATGTAATTTTTTAAACTAATTCCAGAACAATTATTTATGGTTTAAAATTATTAATTTTTATAATTGTCAAATTGTGGTGACTAAATTGAATCCTAGATGAATTATGAATATTGTCTTATAATTCTAGATTGTCAATACATCTATTAATTTGGAATACCACATATATTTTATCTATTGAGTACAATTATTAAAACTGAGTTATTTTTTGAGAAATTCTCATTAGAAGATGTTTATATAAATATTGATTTATCAAATCTAATCAAATAACATTAAATTTTTATCATTTGGGACCACGATCAATTCTTAATTATATAGTAATTCTTGAGAAATCCTAATCATGATGGATTTAATTATCATACATTATCAAGATAACCAGCCCATTTAATTTAAATTTATTTTGTTTGGTTTTAATTTATATTTATTATTAATTATTTACTTATTTTCATGTTCATCTATTCATTTAAGGTATGTTATTTTACTACAAAAAAAAACACTTTTTTTACTATTTATAACTGTATAAAATGAAATTTTTTGTAATTTTTTTGTGACTTCCCCACTATGTTATATATACTAGGAGGGGGGGGGGGGGTTGAGTTTGGGTATTAATTATTAAAAAAATTACCATTCATATCACTATTCACTATAAAATCAATGCTAATTCCCTTTAAAATAGAAATGTATGACAAAAATATAAAAGTATGCATGAGGTAAATCAATTTAACAGGGTTCATAATCACTGAGATACATCCAAAGAGCATTAAAAAATCTTCCAATTTACCAAATTCACTATGGATCACTTCAATAATAATGTTTCGGATAAATCAATTACATGACTAGGTTCATTTCCTATAAAACTTTTAGAGTGGACTTGTTTTCCCTCATGGTTTACAACCTATAACAATTTCAAATCTCACTGATCTCTCAGAAAAGATTTCTCACTACTCTGAAAAAATCCTAGGTCATTCTGAATATCATCATAATTATTTCACAAATATACGAGATTTAAATGAATTATTGTTTTCACTCGGTAAATGGAAGACAATTTTTGCGTGTTCTATTAGTTTGTCCAATTTTTTTTATGAACTGATATTAGTCCATTCATGTACTTATTTTCACCATTTATGAACTGTCTTGTATCCTCTGTGAACTACCATGAAATACATGGAATGAGTTATTCAAAAAAATCATTTTCTTTCATGGATTCTCAAGGCCTTATAAACCACTGATTATTTGTAGACCGACTCTACATTGTGGACCCTTTTCCTTTGTGATCAACAGAGCCCTACACACCCCTTCTGTGAATTGTCTTAAAACAATTTCATTGCAATCTACCAATTTCATGTAATTTCTACCACATGAACTACTTTATACTTACAAAAAATGCATCCTTTTATGATACTCTGTAATGAAATTATATTATTCAAAACCTTTTAATCATCATTTATATAAAAGTTTTTATTGTATAGACTTCACAAAAAACATGTTATGCAGCCTCCATAACACTTTATCTTTGGTTGAGGATGATTTGATCGGAAAACAAAAAACCCATTTAGTAAGTATTAAATAACCACATATACCTATAGACGACGAGCCCCCTTCCAATTAGTATCCTCCAATTAATGAAGGTCCTTCCACAAACTAATTATTATTTGAGGCCTATGTAGCTCAATTTACGGTCCTTGAATTGAAATACGTGATTCACATAGTTAAGAGCCCTTTCTAGAAGGATTAATACACCACATTTTCTTCAAAATTGTTATCATCTTTCTTTTTTCAAAAACATATTTTGTGGTTCAATAATTCGTTTTTGGTTCATATAGTGTAGATTTTATAATATGTTGTCCGCGAAGTCCATGATTCTGGGTTTGTGAACTGTGGTTCAAAAACTATTTTTGATGAAAAATGTATTTCCAAATATTCTATTTGAAAATTATTCCCTTTCTATATATAAAATTCCAATTTTGAGGCTTAAACGTTTTTGCAAGAACTGGGAAAACGTCACCACCTAAAACAAATATTATTCAACAACACCAACCTCACGTAAACATGATCATCTAGATTTTTCAAAAAACAAAATGATCACACAAATGAAATAAAATAGAATCACGATGGATTTTATCCCAACAATATCCCCCATTATGTTTTTTTAAAAACATCATAAAATTTATTAACAATCAATGAATTAATCAACAAACATTCTATTCCCACATGAACCATGCTCATTCTATGAAATAAGAGTTGAATGAAATGTTATTCAATGAATAACTTCATTATGAAACCAATAAACTAATTACATCATAAACCCCATGTTTCACGATATATAACATTTGATTGATCTCCATTAGAATAATAATGTTTAAAACTCCACTTACATCACTAATTCAACTATCATGTTCTCCCAAATCATGATTAAGTCATTTCCTCTAATGTTATAGCCAAAACTCCCCCCCCCCATTATCAATGAACCCGTAAGTCACTCTATATTTTTTCTATAACATGGTAAAAACACATATAAACACTTTTGATAAAAACAAAGAATACAACCATGATAGGGGATCGAAAAGGAAAACATTTTCATTTGTTGGGAGTAAAATTAGCTCCTACTTTCTATCGATGATGTTCACACACTTCTTCTGGAAGGCCTTCGTAAAAATGTATAATATCAATTGTTCTGTAGGCATGTACTCCAAGTTCAAAAGCCCATGATCTACCTTCTCCTAGACAAAATTATAATTTATTTAAATTTTCATAATACACAAGGGATGTAATATAATTTTTCAATGATTTATATCACATTAAATTTAAAAATGGATTCTAATTGAAGGCTTCACTTTAACTCCCATATCATCAAGATGTTACTTCACCCAAAACAAATAGTATACAATATTTATTGGCTAAAATATATTCAACTTATATAGTTCTCAATGAAATGAAATTCTTGATTATTTATTCTTAAATAAATTCTTAATCATATAAGATAAAACGAACCACCTAAAATTGATTTTCTATCATCTGCCAAATTGTTCCAATATGAATCTGTTCAACCCAATAAATCATGTAGATATTTTTCATAAAATAAGAAACCTAAATCCACTAAGCCATTGATTTAATAATTTTTTTTCTAAAATAATGTGGAATTATTTGGGATTTATTTTATACTATGCAACATAGAATGTGAAAAAACAATATTAATTAATGTCCCTTTTACGTATAATGGAAATATAATGATTTACATGTGTTATATGAAATTAATTAATTTTCCTTCATCATATCATGATAGTTTCCCGTAGGTGGATACCGGAGCCATAATCTCTTTGGTGTTATATATTCAAAATCATCATAAGACCTTCCTAGAATATTTATACTAAAAAAGTATTGTTCCATTATGTACTCATTAAACATGTACACCATTGAAAATTTTCGTTCAACATTCATAGACATTTTGAATTTACTTTTCATAAATTCTAAAAACTATTTTTATTGTGTTTCGTATGATCGAAAAAATATTATTTCATTGAAAAACAGTAAAACCATAATTGTTTCATTATTAAAACAGTTTACATTCATATTTTAATCAACTACACCATGATAATAACTAAAAATCATAAAAAACTAATCATTTCATCAATACCATGATCTTGGTGATTTCTTCAATCTATATAATGAATTTATTAGCTGAGAAATTCTATTCTCATATTAATGACTATGAAAACCATCTGGATATTCGATATAATCTTCTTTATCTAGAACCCAATTTAGAAATGCTGACATGATGCCTATTTGGAAGACATTGAACCATTTTTATACTTCTATGGCCAAGAATAATCCAATTTCATCTTGCCTTTAAACATGTGAATAAGTTTAATCCATATCAATACCCTCTATAAATAAGTTCTACTTTCAAAAAATACGACATTTATTCTAACCATTAGGCAATATTATTTCATTATGTTGTAGAAGAACCATTTTGTATTAATGAAATTATTATTTCGTGGTCTCAAAACAATATCTTATGTTTGATTAATTTTAATATGGCCATGATATCCATTCATATCCTAAAACAAGTTCTACTCTCCAGAAAAATTATCAAAATAATTATGCCCCACCATAGATTGAAATGATTCCTTGTTAAATGTCTTTATTTTTTGTTTTTGAACCGGAGCTTCCTGATAACAACCAAAGTTCTATTTTTCAATATCATCATGACTATTTTGTTTATATATATATATATATATATATTTCAATTTCCCCTAATCAACATTATAATATTCAAATGAATTATCATTTTTCACTTGAACTCATATTAATTTGATTACCTCCTCAACACATTCATTATAGAATTGTTCACTATGTTGTCAAATATTTTCTTCATTCTCAAATATTGTGACATTAGTTCTTTCAAAATCCTTTTCAACCAAATTGTTATAAATATTATATTTTTTTCTAGATTATCCAAGAATTATTCACTCATATCTTCATGATTCAGATTCAATATGTTTTTATTTATACATAATTAAATATTTGAATTAAAATATATGAAATTATATCAATGTTATCTTATTCACATAGCACACCTCATATAGATTTTATTCTTCTTTATGATATAATATATACCTATTGGATATGTAAACAGAATTTGGGACTCCTTCATTCATGAATATCACTGGTATTTCCATTTTTATTATCAATTTTTTGGCCATGTTGTTTATGATCAGATTTATCCTTTTACCCAATCAATTTTGTTGATGATCTCTAACTACGAAATCAAAATTATTTATCCCGTGTTTCTCAAAATAATATTATAATTGAGTATTTTTTAATTTCATACCATTATCAGCACATAAATCAGAATCTTTTGTGTATGAATCCTTTAAGATTCCATATGATACTGATTTATGCAATTAAAAACATCAAAATAATGGAAAAAACAATGAAATCAAACTAAAATAATCAATGAAATTAATTTAATACCTCTTCTCATTAATGGATCTTGGTGAGATATCCCCACATATATCAACATGCACCAACTCATGCACTCTGGTTGACATCTATTCTTATTCCATTTAATTGTTTATGATAATCATCCCATACTAACATGAAACACATGTATGAGTATGATCAAATGATATCGTAGGGAGATATCAATATGCATCACATTTGACCAGATATTATAGAGATGGTTTTCATAGATATCCATTTGTTTTATGTCACAACAAGTTTTCTTATTCTCTAGATAAAAAGATCATATCTTCTTATTCACTAATAAGGTAGATATTACTATTTTTCCCTATAGAACAATTGCATTATCGCATTATTTGACAATACATATCATATAATTAAATCATATATCATGCCTCAAGTCACATAGTTGAATGAAACTAAGCATGTTGTGACGGAGAACATCAATTACTAATACATCAGCACATCTCATTTATTTTTCCCCAAATTTGGATTTTCTTCAGCTAATAATCTTTATAACTTCATTATTTCCTTATTTTATAACTTCCGTATCATATTATATTCTTGTAAAAAGGTCTTTATTACCTATAAAATGGGATTATCATCCACCCTCAAGGATCTATAATCAAAAAATACTATTATTTTTTAATAGAAGACTCTAAAACCAATTCCTACTCAACTATTTTTTTTTGATCAATAACATTGACATAATAGTTAGTATGGAATTATAATCATGATCTTTCATGGAGTATGATGGACTAACATCATTTTAAATATATCCAAATTGGTTTTTTATTTTCATCACATTTAATAATTTATTCAGATTTTTCATGGAACTATATTCAGTTTATTTAGGTATATTCTAGTGCATTGTTGATGAGTGTTAACATTCTAAGTGTCTAAATACACCACATAAAAAACATGGACTATCCAATAACATCCTGTAATATAGATCTATGTATCGATTACAATGTTGTTCTTGTTCCCATCAATAACTCTTAGATATGGAATAATCATTTTTTAACAATCCCATATTTCTACAAAAATAACATCTAATGCATAGTGAATTCATATGTTTCATTACGACACAACTGTTTACTCCATGGGTTTTAAGATTATTCTTATTCTGATTCATACCAAAATCAATCTTCAAAATCATAGAATGTAATAATGGGATGAATTTGATAATTTCCCTTTTCGTTTTTCAATCTTTCCATATACTAGCTACATTGTTCGAATCTCTAATTTTCTTCTACGGACAATCTATTATTTATTGGAAGGAATGTTGAACTCTAATTTTCCATTTTATGATTCCATTGAAACCTTATTTAACGAATTCAAGTGTTTCTCCTCATACTTCACTATCCATCAAAGAAAAAAAATATCTTCAGGTTATTAAATTCAATTGATTTGATCATTTATAATGCTAGTCACCCTATTAATTTATCTTTTCTAATCTATAATTTGGAGCTTTAAATCAATATCATTTTCTGAGACCTTATACATTAAAGGATTAATGTTTCCAATTTATTTATTCATCTAATAATTATTTTTTATTCATTTAATTTTTTCATCATGAAATAATCTATTTAATATCTTCATTTTTCCTCTCTGAATATTTATCTCTCAAAGAGAGGCTTCATATTCATCATTCTTAAGGATTATTACTTTAATTTATTCTTATCATTGTCACATTATTCCATTTTTTGGGAGATATAGACAACATGAACCATAAATTTTCTACAAAATATTTTTAGTTATACATATTTTCAACCTCAGATTCCTTAGAACTATAAATTTCATGTGAATGAAGAAATTTTATTTTTGATAAAATTTCTTTTGAAATTTTTCTTACATTTCAAATTGGATGAAAATTTATTAATGCAAATTTATACTATATCTCCATCATATTCTTTAAAATTTGTGTGGATCCTTTCTAAAAGATTTCCAACATTTCCACAATTAAAGCACACTAGTTGGTGTTTCATTTTGAGATTCCCTTTTACTCTTTGTATATTTGGGGAGAGGAATGATGTCACCGTATTCGTATCTTATTCTTCTAACCCATTATTAATTTATAACTTCTACCAGGCCATTAATTCATCACCTTTATATATCTATTTTCACACAACCTCAGCATTATCATTTCTCATCTTATATATCATAAGAGAACCATGTAAATAATAAAATTTGAGATCAATTAGATATTTATATTCTAAAAATGAAACTTCTAGATTGGACTGAGGTAAAATTCATCTGAAGATGCACTTAACAAAATTTATTTCTTCAATAATTTATTTGATACCATTAATATATTTCAATGTTACATTTACATGGTTGATGAATGTATATTTTTAATCATTACAGTGCATTCTCATATCCACGTACTCATAAAATAGATTGTTCTTCCTTTATTCTATGACTATAGAGTCACCATAAAAAAGATTTATAAAATTTTCCAACATGTTATGTGATGTTTTAGACAATATCAACATCATATAAATTTCATTGGAAATGGATATTCGTATGTATATGATTCATTTCTCATCAACGTCAAATTTAATTTGGTTGACTTATGACAAATCCAAAGTATCAAAATATGTCAAAATACCATGCATCGATTATCTCATGAAACAAATTATTATTTGAAATCAGAATTAGCGGTGCATTTGATTCACCCATAATTTAATGTAATTTCAATCTGTGATCATAATACCTTTATGATATATATCCATATTTTAATCCCTTTAAAGTGAAATAGTTAAATTAACCTTTAGCCAAAAAATTAATTACTAGAAAAACAAGGTAAATTACTCTATGAGTGGGGGTGGGGGATCAGGGTACAATAGATTAAAATCACTTCCCATTTAAATATTGTTCCTTCATTAAACAAAACGATATTCTATACATTTTTTGCAGATATGTGTGACAAAAAAATAAACCATGCATGAGACAAAACAAAATATCTATGTTCACCATTATTGGACTATGTACAATGTGCATACAATGTAAATTGGACGAGGTATCAAATCCATTAATGCTCAATACCAAATCAAGTTTTAGGATATATCACATCAATATCAAGTCTCCAAAAATTTACAATGATTGAAGAGCAATAAAAGTACCCTAGTTTAAAACCAATTACAATTTGAATGCTGGATTCAATCTCAACTAAACTGTAGTCACTATTTATATAGAAGAATCATATTTTTTCCAAAATCACCTCATTATATTTTGGCACATATATGAGTGTTCCATGAAGTCCAGTTTTAACTTGTTGGATGAAATTAAATTTTTTTACTTCTACTAGTATGTGGAAATTTATTTATGATTTATTTTTAGTCAATTTTTGAAATTTCTTTCACCCTCTACCAACTATATTGCATCCTCCCTGAAGTACCATTAACCACATGGTGAGAGTGTCTCAGGAAACTTTTTTTTCTTCATAGACTGCTTCAACATGATTATCATCTGATGACTTTAGAACCACACATGATTTATTTATTTCCTATTATTTATGGAACCTTTACCTTATGTGTTATGGATCCCCATAAACCTATTTTGTGATCTTCATCAACTGTCTTGGTGAACTGTCTTTGTAAACTACCTCATTAATAGAATATCTCTCTCACAAACTACATAGGGCATACTCGATTTTTTTCAGCGATGCTATTATCTAATTAATTTATCTCCAACAAATGGTATTATTATGATCCATTATATTAGTAAATAAATCCGGAAAAAATTTATAATAAAAATTAATAAAAATTACTTAATGATTTATAATTCATCATAAACAAGCTATGTAGTTCACAAATGGGTTTTATCATTTTCATTGGATGATGTTATGGAAAAATGAAAACCCATTTATGAAGCATTGAATCACCACCCATAGAAAAAAAATTATGAATCTGACATTAATGAATCGTCTTTCAAGAACAATGGGCGTCTTAGAAAATCATTTTTTAATGCAGATCACATAGAGAACTCTACAGTTTGGGTAGCATACTAAGAAATTCACATAACAAAAATACCATTGTTAGAGGATTTATTCAACACCATCATCCTCAAAATATTATTCTCTTATATGTTAAATGAAACTTTTTTTGGACCACATGGCATACCTCCACTACTATCTAGTCCGTGAACTCCATGCATTATGGTCTGATAACAATTTTCATTATTCTCTTTTAGATGCTCTATGATTCGTTTTAATATTTATGTTGAAATAATACCTTTACCATAAAACAAGACTTTATTTGGATGTTTTTTTTGAAAACATTAGGGAACTATGACACCTAAATAATATCTTCTTCGAAAACACCAACCATAAAAAACCATATCAAGATGGATTTTCAACAAAAACAGTCACTCCCAAAAACACCGAGACATCACATTGAGGGAATGTTTCCCCAAAATTGTGTGTCGTTTATGAATGGTAGTTTGTGTACAGATTTTTCATTCAATTGAAAAGGGTGTTTAAAAAAGATATTATATGCATTCAAATGTCTAGATAATTTTGTATAATCCACACCTATCATAGAATATAGTGGTATCAAGAGTAGATAAAGGGTCATTGTGAACCAAAAAACAATAAAAATTTTGTGTTCATCACATTCTAGTCCACAATAATTTTAAATTTTTTATTATTTTGAATTCAACCCCTCTTGACTCATTTCCATATTTATATATACAAAATAATCCATAACAAATATTAATAACTATTATAGGTTACGATGAATTTTAAAGGTTAGTTATAGTATGATTTCACATAGAGATTTGAAATATGGTCTTGAAACAAAAATGGTTTTATGTATTTTATGAACTACCATGTACACCCATGGAGTGTCATATATAATTTATTTTCTATAAAATAGGTTTATAATTTATGAGGTTGTATCATTTCTATTTTTCTATATCACTGAGGTTATAAAGGTAAAAACCATTTCAAATTTTATAATTTGATTCCTTTATAATGCAACAAATGGGGTTGATCTAGTTAGGGGATGACTGGGTAAGTTATATATCATGTCATTAGATAAAAATTAAAGAATATGGGATTTTATATCTCTAATAATGATTATGTAATATAGTCCCTTGGTTGATATAGAGAGATTAATTGTATGGAAATACCTAGATAAGGTTCAATTGATGAGATAATATATTATGGGTGAGAGATAAGTGATATTCTATATTTCTAGTTGAATTAAATGTGTTATATTCTTCTATTTGATCAAATTATAGACATATTGTTGTTATATTGTGAGTATGTTATATCTTAGATTGATAATATCCTCCCCATGGTCACCAGATTCCTTGGAAAAATGGATTATGATATTTATATACTTGTATAAGATATTAATGGGGGTGGGTAAAAGAATAAAATTTGTTTATTTTGAAGATACCATGACAATTACCTTCATATATTTACTAAAATTTCTATTTTTATTGAGGCTTTAATTTATTATAGTTATGGATTGAATATTTCATAATTTTTTCATCTCTACATAGGTATGTGGGTTTTAAATATATGGTTGTGTAAATGAGGATAATTTATTTTTTAAATTTCACTTATAAAATATTAAGGGACACCAAAAAGATATTTTTTGGAGATCCAGTAAATTTTTGGGATATATATTTATAGGTTGTTTTAAATTAGTTGATATATGGTGAAATCTTATGATATATATTTTCCAAAAACAGTTTTTCAAGTTATCATATTTGTCTTTTTTATATGATCCCAATGATGTTGTATATGATGTAAAAAATATTGAAAGTGTCCCATGTAAATGAATATTTATTAATAATGAGGGTATGTTGTAAATATACAGTAAGGGAACCAAAAATTTATTTTTTAGCCTACAATAATGTATGTGATTGGATACACCATGATTTAGTGAGTGTCACCATATCATGGTTTCATGCATAGCTATTTAATTTTATAAGTGATGTTATATGGTTCACACACACTCTCCTTCCCAAACATATTATTCTCTACTAATTTTCATTTTATAAAAATCATGAGAAGTATTAACGTCCCATTATTTTTCAAGTGTGTAAAACATAAATTATAATGATTAGATGTGAGTTCATAAATTTGTAACTTATAAAATATTTATTAAAAATTAATCATTATGGAAAAAGTTTTTTCCCATATATTTTGATTTTATAACCAATAAAAGGTGTGACAAATTTTCAATTGTTTTAGATCTCCTAATAATATAAATGGTATGGATCTTCCTGACCAAAGCTCTATCATACACTATCACTTCTTTCATATCTAAAGAATATTCTATAAATTCATAATTAATATGCATTAATTTCAAAATTTATGGATATTTTCATATCCATTGGATAGAATAATAGTATGTATTCTATTGGATAATTATAAATGATCACAATAAAGATCATGTGAATGATATTCACTAGATTCTAATTAATTAAAAATGTAATGTTTTCTTTAAATTTGTATTCAACTAGAGTGGATTAACTTGTTGTGTAAATTTAATTTAATTTATGTTTTATAACATTTTTCAATAAGTATAATCCTCTCCAAAACCCATATTATTATTGTTAGAGTTAAATATTATAATTCATTGGATTATATTATATGATTCAAATATATTCATACTATGTTCCTGGAGTTGTTCTATGTCTTTGGTGGTATCCTACTTGGATATATTTCTGATAACTTGTATGTTCAAATCTCATGAATGTGAATAAATCACATGTATTCATACATTATTGGGAAAAGTGATAATATAGTTAAGAGATAGAGACCAGAAACATTATGATGTTATTAGTATATGTTTGGAGATTATAAATTGAAGATGAATTTTTTGTTTTATTATTATTATTTCAAATTCATTTTTCTAATATAGAAACACTCAGGTTGTGTATATGTTTTGTTGAATGATATTTTAAATATATGTGGGATCTATTTTGAAATTTCATTGATTTTTTGTATTTTATCTTATATTATGGGTGATTATTATAATTTATTATGATATATTGTATTTTGATAATCCATAATGGGATAGATTTGTCCCAAAAATAAACTCTAAAAATTCATTGTTAGTCTCAAACTTATAATTATAGAGGATTATACCTAAAGATATACTGTGAATACCTTAATTTGAATGGTATCACTATAGTGTAATGTTTCAAAAAATATTATGTCATTTTTAATTTATACGATTTATAATACTATTAAGAATTATAGAAAAGAGAATAAAAACAAGGTATTTTTTAAAACATTTGTGTATGTGTTCCTCACTAATGAATTTATTATATAAGAACAAGTTTTTAGTGATGTTTTGTCTTATATTCATTAGTTTTAATGAGTAATATTATATTGATTTACATGGAAATAATTTATTAGCGTTTTATGTTCACATTTACTTGGATAAATAGAGGGTTCTTATATTTCATTATTGACACATAGAAAAGTAGAATATTTTTGAATACATGCGATAGTATATGATTGTATGTTAAGATGAGAAATTGATTTTAGTAAAATGAAACAATATTTTAGAATAAATTTTATATTTATAAGAAATTACTATTATTACTAAATTATGTAATTAAAATAAATGATATTATCTTTATTATGTGACATGCATGATTTTGATTGATTTACTATCTTTTGAATATATAAATGAAATAATAAATTTTATGACATGTGGATGTGAAATTATCATTGTATAATTTCAAATTAGAATTTCATTTTGTTGAGATATGATACTAGGGAAGAAATTTTGGGACCAATGATGTAGATAATGTGAACCTAGTGGGAAACATTGAAGATTGTTAGTTAGACAATTAGAACATGCTTTAGTCATATAAAATCAAATAGAAGATCATTTAAATATTCCAATATCATTAATTATTATTCATCTTATTTTTAATTTGTATAATGAAATGATTAAAGGAAAATTGAATGATATTATAGGTAATAGAACATACATTTTTTTATAAATGATCATACAATTTGATTTCAAGTTTTACCATAGTGAACTCAGAAGTGACTGTAGAGTATTTCAATGACCTTTCTTCTAATTTATATACATACTTTTCTTAAGGTGAATTTTTCTAAGTCAATGATTAAGGGGACAATTAATATAAACTACGATATTCTTTAAAAAGTGATAACAGATTATGAGACATTTTTTGAAGCATTCGAAACATCGTTCTATGAGATGTTTTATCGAGTAACCGTTATGATATTTATGGGGTTGGAGTTAATGAAATTTATTTAGGAGTATATGGATATTCAAGAGTTTGATTTTTAAAATTAATGTTATTATTTTTTTCACCTTCTAATGGTTGTTGTTGACACTTGATAAGATTAATGTTTTGGGAAAGAATTTTAGTGTCATCATTAATATCAGTTTATTTTTATCATACCTATACATAGATGGAAAAGAAAGGTCATATATTAGAAAATGATATTAGGGTTACTTAGAGGGTAATTTTATATAAAGGTGGATCAAATAGTGGTAATAAGTGGAAGTATACTAATTTTCAATAGGAAATTATGGGATCAATAATCTTAATAATAGTGTTCTAATTTCCTTCTTCTTAAAAATTGATACTTTAGTGGGTTATAATTGTGTTTATGAGTACAATACTCAGTCTATATTTTCTATTGATTTAAAATAGTGTAAATATTATAGTATTTTATAATAACTATACTTATTTTATAGAGATAAATAATCATTAGTGGTATGTAAAGTTCTAAGTCAATTCTTGTATTTCATGTATAGTTTGGGTGGGTTAGTAGGGAAAAAATTGGTTGTTTCCTATTATATATACTTATTGTGGTGCCTAGGATTTATAGAGATAGAAATAATATTCTATTGTGACTTGGTTATTTTAGGTGAACCATAAATTTGATCAAGGTTGTAGTGTTTGCCAGTTTTTTACTATGGATAATACCTTACTAGATGTTAGTGAGTACATGATGGATCAATTTATGAAACATGTTAACTCTTCTCATACTATAATTTTGTTGATCAATGTTTATATTTCTCATTAATTACCTCACATATTGTATGTGATTTGTATTTGAATTAGAAGTTTCAATATTGGATAATGAACATTAATACTATTTTTGTGATGAATTTATGGGATAATGAGAGGATTTTATCTTATTTAATCATAATTAGTCAGTATATATGTTTATTAAATTTCAATACATGATAAATATCATCTTTTAGTTTAATAAGTGGGATATATTAATTTATATATTTCTATTCTCTGATTTTTTGTTACCAGATACTGTTAATTGGTTTTAATTCTATGATATTTGGTTTCAAATTTATAGATATTGATATATTTAGAGTAGTAAATTGTGTTTTGTATTTTTCTATATGATATATATATATATATATATATATATATTTAAATAATAAGATTATTTTATCATCAATTTATAATGAATTTAATGTTATTTTTTCTTATGTGGCTCATTATTTGTAGGATTTATTTTATGATGATTTCAAATGTTGTCATCCTAACATATATATATATATATTTTATGATAGGCATACTAAAGTGTTTGGATAATATTGATATTCTTTAGTTATCAAATGTTTCAAATTTATCTTCAGGTGTTGAAAATATATTTCAATTATTTTTTGTTTATATAATTATTAAGTAGATAATTTTTCCCCAAGAAGTTGTATTTATTTATTTCAATGAAAGGTAATGATAATTATAGGTGGTTTGTGCAATGAAATTATAATTATGAAAATATTTCTTTCCATAAATTGGTGAACTCTTTGATGAGTTGATAATTTTTTCATTATTTATCTATGACTATTCTTTAGTTGGGTTATCATTAGCTCAGAGTGTGTCTCTATGATGTGTTCAATATTATATTTTAGATTAATCATGTGTATTATGAATTCAATTTAATTTAATTTTCTATAAAAAAACATCAACCCACGTTTATAACATCAATGAATTAAATTTTCTATCATTATCATGATTTTTTCATGATTTTTTTTGATTAGGATAAATTTATATATATAGGATCATATGAAGTGCATTGTGAGAGTTTGGAAACTTTTTGTTGAGATATTATAGGCTCGAAAAAATTATACCATGTTAGTGGTGTTCTTTATTATCATTTGATATGTAATATTACTTGGGCATGTTGTGTTTGAATATATAATGTTCATTTAGCACGATATAGTGACAAAATTGATTAATTTTAGGTAATCAATAATGTATTCAGTATTAAACTATTTCTATAACATTTGGGGATCTATTAGTGGGTTATTTAGGATTTCATCTATTTGGATGCAATAATGATGAATTTGAGAAAGAAAGGGATAAATTTATATTGATTTTTCGATGTGATTTTTGATTTGAAGTATTTAAAGAGAAACTAGCATCACAATAGTTATTATTTTATCATAGTGGGAAAGGATTAAAGATTTATATATTAATGATTTTAATATTGGGTCAGGTTGTGTGTTTATTTAGAGGTATTAATCCATGGATCATAGATTCTATATCATTGTATCCCAACAATCATGATAAGGATTTTCATACACATAATATTGATTTATAAGTTTTAATTTTATTATTTGAGGTTTTGTTGAAATTATGTATTTGGGGAATGGTTTTTAGATTAAATGTACAAAAAAATTTTGTTGTGAACTGTATTTTCTTTAGTAATGACTTACCACATTACTGAATATCATGTACCGAGTCTTAAAAATGGGATAAAGTTGAAAATTTAAATCACATGTTACCCTATAATTGTTTTTTATAGTTCAATATATCTCATAAAATTTCATTTACCCTCAATCAATTTATAGAGTAATTACATAGATATCATTATAAGGGATATTTAATGATTAATTAATAAATAAATATATATCAATTGCTATAAAATATTAATATAATCAAAAAAAATTATTGGATGTAATTTTTGTCTATATTTGTGTTTAGAAAAAGGTGTTTACCCACGAATCATATGAATTTGGTGTTTGGTTTTATATTCCCAAACATAATCATTTTGTGTGTGACTAGAATATTTTCTAAATTAACTATGAGATGTCTAATAATTTCATTTTTTATCCTATACACTAGGGTTATCTATCATTTAATGAAAAAAATTGAAAATAAATCCTTACCTTCATCATTTTTAAGAAAATTAGAAAATATTGTGGTAGATTAAGAATCAGTAGATGATGAACCACAATGTTTAGGGACCAAATACTGGAGTTAAAATGATTATACCATGATTTAATTCGTTTTTTATTTTAAATTACATCAGTATCCATGTTTTTAATTATCTATCTATCATAATTTAATTTCATAAATTATATTAGATAATTTATATCAATAATTTTTAAAATTACTTTATTCAATAGATAATTCCTAAATATTTATATTCTTAAATTATACTCCGCAGATAATTCTTTAAAATGAATTATTTTTTATAAAATTTTATCGATCAGGAAAATATGATAAATTAATTAATATAAAATTATACAAATGGAATTCAGGTGGTTTATTTAAAATTTAATTAATAATTCATAATATTTTTTATCATTTCATTATAATGAGTATAAGATTCATTGTTTTACAATAAATGATGAATAATGATGATAAATGATGGATAATAGTGGGTAGTCTATTTATTGATTTTATTCTATTTACATAAAAAGATTTTCCTTATAATAAGAAATAATCCTAATTGGTCATCGTAGATTCTATTCTTAAGGAATTATGTTTCCAATATAGGAATGTGAGGATTTAGTTATCAAATGGAGTGTGTTTTCTTTAGGTTATAAACACAAAATAGTTATGATACATAGAGATTTGATGTTAGATAATGAAAAATATGGTTTGAAAATATATGGCATGATAATTCATCTATAGGGTTGAAAATGGAATAGACTGGAATTTATAGAGTGTGTGTTTGTGGGATTTATGTATGATAGTGTTTTGAATGGTGATAGTTTATTTTGATGTAGCTAGTAATGAATTGGGTGGAAAACCTGCATCTTCTTTGAGTAGTATGACTACAAGACATATAGTATTCCAGGTCACATTCCATCTATATCAAATTCCTATGTGTTATGGTTAATTTTTATTTATGAATATTACATGGGGTGTATCTTTAGGCCACACATTATATATATCATAACTCAAGGATTGATAGTATATGGATGGACATAATTAGATAGTTTGATAGTCTAACAAACTTATTTGATGTGGTACCCCTAAGTGTGATTATGATATGAGATGATGTGAAAAATACGTGTATATATAAATATATGAAATTTTTTGAGGTGTTACAGCCCAATGTACACTGATAAAATACACTTCATAAAGAGTGATGAGTCGTATACACAATTTAATATTCTAGACAAACTTCATATGCCAACTTCACATAAACCAGATAGTAGTGGTAAATTCATGGTTACTGACTGAGGCATACACACCATGTCACCATAAATATATTCCATATACTATATAATATAAAGTTATATTCATATCATCACACAGGGGTTCCTAAATAATATACAAAACTAGTCTATTAAGAGTTTTCTATATATAGTGCGATGATATGTCTATTAATCATCAAAAAACAAATTAGAAAATTTCCAAGATTGACTAAGGATATCATATATATTGAGGTAATGGAAGGTTTTATGAGATATTTTTAGTGATAACCCAGATTTCAATAACTCCTCCTTATGTTGAATCATGGTCTTCTATGCATGGGGCTAAAGTAATACCATACTAGTATACCCACAAAAGATAGTGGCTTCCATTTATAAAAGATTGCATTTAGTTAAAATTCCAATATGATTGGGTGTGGGTGATCTATATATGGTACATATATATGTGGTTCTAGTAATCCCTTAATCTTGATAATCCATGGTACCACCATAATTAAATTAATTTTGGTACACAATACATGATAATTTTTGTGTCCCACAACTATAGAAGAAAATATATTTCCTAAATAAGATGGTGTGTGATTTTCTATTCCATTAGGGTTTAGTTATACCAAGAAAATAACTATAAAAAATATATATTAGGTCCCTCATAAAAATTTAGGGAGGTATAAAAGATTTTTTTATGGTTATATATTATTGGTGAGGTAGGTCTCGTAAAAAATCTACCATTGTGGATTATTTTTGTACATGTCTTCTATTTGGTATGTTAAAATCTGGATTTATGAGACCTAATATTTCATTATTACCTCTAGTAACGTTAGATATATATCCTATGTTGTATTTGAGCTATGATGATTTAGGTTCTTCAATATATATGGTTATTTAGACCGTATATCATATTTTTCATCATTGACTAACATTATATTTCTATTTTTTATAGGTTTGAAATAAGCAATATAATAATTATTTTACTTATTCTTAATGGTGTCTTAATGATTATATTTATATTTTTCCTTAAATTTACGTTATTCTCACATTATTGTGTCTGGGTAGATAATAAATAATCTAGAGATGACATTGTTATACTTAGAGGACGTGGAGTTAGTTGCCTTGATTATTTATGGATTATAATGGTGCATATAATGTGTTTCTATTATTAGAGGTTGATCCAACAGTTCATTCCTTGAAAGGGTTTCCCACAAAATCTCGTGTCCATGAAACATGGTAACATTATATTATACATGTGTATTCCAATGGTGGTTAGTAATGTGTATTTATCTTAGTTTTCCTAGTCAAAAAGACACAATTTTTACATATTTGATTATATATATATATATATATTAGCGGCGTGAATTTATTATATCCTATGTAATTAGTATAATAATTATGCTAGGTAATAATTTTTAGGGCCTCCCATGTGTTTTTTATTTATTAGTGTAAGTATATATCCCCTTTACTACTAGAAGTGGGATTGGAGTTCCACACTCATCATACATACATCCCAAGAGATGTTTTGGTGTGTCAATTTATTTCATGATTAAATTATATATCTTATTAGTGGTGTGTTAACCTTAGGTATAGGATGTGGGTGGATTATCTCAACTATTTGGAATTTAAGATGGCGTATACTCAAGTAAAGGCGGTGTTTTAATGTTATTCTTATTAAAAAATACGAATGTTATTATAAAAATGAATATAAAATCATGGAATTTTTCATCCTATTAAATAAAAATATTTATGAGGAAAAATTTAGGGTCATTATAGTTTTTTTAACTATTTATTCATCATCTATGGTGTGGATGAAATAAATTGCATGTCCATATTCTATATGTATGGTAATTCATGAAAAGATATGTGGTATCAATTTATGAAATGTATGAATATTATGTACTACAATATTATTATATATATGTGGAAAACGTATGTTTCCATCACATATACAAGAGGACGAGATATGTGATTTGAATATTTATTATTATGAAATTCATCATAGAAAGAAAAAAAAGGTATCATGATTTTTTATATAACTTTTATTTGACTTGGACAATGTAGGATATTTCTGAGGATGTCACGATATGTCAGAATAATTAGTAATTAATGTTTATGTTAGAAATAAAAATTGTTATGTTATTGAAATTCCATATTTGGATATGAAAATGAGATGATATCATGGGTTATTTCATGATTAGTCTTTAATTATAATCAAAGGGGATGGTTATAATTTTTGAGATAATTGATTTATTGATAATGATTCCCTATAGGTCCAAGATATGTTTATTTTTTGGAAAATTTATTCTTTTTATTACTTTTAATGAATATTGGAATTGGGTCTAAATGTTTTTGTGATTTAGAGAAAACAATATAGAATAAAAATTAAAAGAGAATGTATAATAACCATGTCATATGGACTTGTCAATTTTAGTGGAGATTTTTGTTTATTGAGCATCATTTCTCAAACATTATGATTCATCTAGATAATCTTGTGGGGGGATGGGTTTTAATTTAGAGGTTTTATCATGTCTTTAGAACATTATGTCAACCAGTGTGGCATTCCCCATGCCACAATATGTCATTCTATTTAAGGGGTCATGGATACTAAACTGTTAGTTCATAGTTTCTCTAAATATATTACCTTACCAAGCATCCATTATGAGTTTTATAAAATTAAAAAAAGTACCATAAATCCTTTGGTTATTTTTAAGTCAAATAAAATCATAATTTCTCCATATATTGATATAACAACCAATTGATACTCTAGAGGACTGTCCCCTATATTCCTTAGTGATTCTTAAAAGATTTGAGTGGATCTCTTAGTGGAATGTTTATAACTCCTATAAATTTCTCCTATTTTATCTAGATATATCATTTATCTCATTTCCCATTAATTTGATGAATTCATATTGGGATGTGAATTATAGATATAAGTGGTTAGATAGAGAATTTATTTTCTTGTATTTAGAACTAGGATTATGAGGATTGGATCACTTTATTTTCCATCTCCAAATTAAAATGCTTTACTATTTTCTTTGATAAGGATGTATGTTTCCCTATCCAATAGATTACTTCAAATAAATAACATGAATGTTCTTGTTAAATCCATTGATTTCAGAATATGAAAATCATTAGATTGATTATTTTTTGTTAAAATTTTTTTAAAAAAATTACCAGATTATTTATTTTTGTGAAGAGAAATGATTTAAATGGGATTTTATATTGAAATTTAACTTTTTGATGAAATATCAAAAATTTATATTTGAAAATTTATAACCTTTATTCTCTTGTATGAATTCATAAAATTCGAAAAATGTGGAAGAACATGGGTTTTATGTATTGGTAGTGAAATAAGAATATTTATATCTGCTAGATTCCCTTGGATGTTCTGATGTTGTCTACTACATCCAACAACCCATATTCATATAGTTAGTAGTAATTACAAGGATTATTGTGATTTTCCCACACATGTTTTATCATTATATGGATTCATTTCGTCATTATTTATCCTTATTTAATATATCCAGAATTTAGTTTATGTTCTTTAGGATGGGTTTATGGATTTTTTTCAAAAGGTTAATCGAAGGGGTGTTTTATGATAATGTGTTTTCATATGTTTTTATTTGTAAAACTAGTATTTTTTATAATCAATTTCAACAAATTTTATGGTGAAATACATTTTTCAGAGTAATGGTGGTATACTGTGGGAAATTTCCTCAATCCCAATATATTTATGTGGGTGTTTGTAAACTTGGTTTTATATAACTCATGGAAATAAAAGGTTTCTATGTTTCATGGTGGAATTTCCTAATCAATTTTTTATTTAGGTGGTTTGGGGTGGAGGTTGTCGATGGAAATGTGGTGATAAATTTTATTTTCATGGTTTGTTATGTTCTTAAATCAATTGAGAGTTTTCTTTTCTATATCCTATGTTTTTTAATTTTTCAATTTACAATGTCATTGATGAATATTATTATTTATCTTTCATTAGTAGATGACATATGTTTTGGTGATGATTGGGTTGAATCATTCCATTTCAACACTATGTTGTTACCAATACATTTTTTTTAATTTTTTTGGTGATCAAGAATGTTCATTATTACATTTCAAAGGCCGATTAGGGTGACATGTCATGTTGACTTGGGATGGTTCATTAAAAAAGCAATAAGAGCGATACCCAAAAAAAGAACTGTGATGAAATTATTTGGGATTAGCTTAGGGGTCATCGGTATATTGGTGTAGGACAATCAAAACGTGGGTAGAAAGTGGAAATTGTTTCCTTACTATTTAAGATCCACCTATGATCTCAAGTTACCTATTGTGGGTAGGAATTTTCATCTATCTTTAGGCTTGATTTTCAAGATTACATAGATAAACAAAATTTAGGTTTTATTTTGTTGAACATGTTAATTACTGATACTTATTTCTATAATTAATGGAATATGTACTTAACATAAATTATCATTGTTTGGGGGATTTTTTTTATTAATAAAGTTCATATTTTGATTTAGTGATTTACTCATATTCTATTTGTATGTAATATTTTGTTCTTAATATAGAATTACTCTTACAAGATATATCTTGAATATAGGAGGGGAATATGATAGAAAACATTCACATGTTAATAATAAAGTAGATGATTAGTCGATGGAATATACCATTCATACTATCTAGACATTGAATCATATAGGTGTTGGTCCTTAGGAATATACGGTGGACCATGATTCAATGTTTTCCCATAACAATCCACCTATATTTCATTATGATAAAGAAACATAAGATCCATATGAGTGTGTTGAGTGGATTAACATAATTCTATACATCTTGAATATATTATAAGACTCATAAATGTTTTTGTAAACATACATTCATAAAAGACTAGATATGAAATAGTGATACTCCATCGTGTAAGAAAGGTTTCACAAGGTTCATCCCTTAGAATTTTTGAAAAGGATATTAAATAATTAGTTTTATGTTGAAATTTTAAATTTGGAAAATACCCATGATTTTTTTCCCTGGATAAAAGGGGACATTCAGTTAAAGAGTACTACTTCTTTTTGAGTTATTTCACTAAAAATAATATATAATTTCTAATGATTACAGCATGGCCCATAGGATTGATATTTGTTTGAGGGTGAATATTCGGTTAAAAATGATTCCTTTTTCCCACATACTTATTTATAGGAGGTTTATAAGGATGATTTGGATGATGTATACATAGTAAGGAATATTGGTCTCATTGGATTTTTAATAAGTACAAGGGAAATATAGAATGTAACTTCTGGTCAGAAGTGGAAGCAGTGTGAGCAAAACAAGGGTATAAAAGTGGTGAAAAGAAAAATTCAGGAAATATTGGATTGGTTTGGATACAATGAAGAAAATATGGTCTCAAAGAACCTAATTAATGGAAAATACCATGATAATGACACAACTATGGATATTTTGGACACCTCTACCGCTTTTATGGAGAATTACCTATAGTAAGAAGGGAAATATCTCCATTTACCAAAGGCCCTTAGTTATAGTGTAATAAAACGAGATGAAATGAATCTCACTATTAAAAAAATGGGATACATTGGAAGTGATGTAGGAATAATGTGTATCTGAGGAATGTCTTGTTTACATCGTGGAGTTTCACCAAGAGGAATATGAGGAAAGGATAACTAAAATTTGAGGTCCATCATGTATTTCTTCTTCATTCGTTATGAATTTGTATAATAGTGTCCATTATATCAGCTATGATTATTAATATTTATGTTTTTAATTTGGATCTTATTCTATTCATGGGGGACATTTCTACTAACATGGGTATGAGAAAAGAACATGGTCATTAATGTTTTGAGTGATTAGTGGTGATTAATGACTTTTATGTCTTGTGGAATTTTTTATTTCAGGGTATTGATATGAAAAAATTTATATATGAATGGATTTGATTATTAGTTTTGATGACCACATAATATTTTTATGGTTGAGTTTATTTTATCTCTACCCATGGAGTTCCAAATGTCATTTAGGATTATTTGGATCCACAATATGGGAGAGTGGTGCAAATTATCCCTAAATTTTGAGGATCTTGTTCTATTTGTTATAAATTTTTTACATTTCATAGGTCAAATTTTGATTTGTCCACTTATAATCATGGTGATTGGATACCCTAAGGTATTTCTTGATTAATTTACATTGTTACTACGATAGAGGGACTTCATGTTCACAGATAGATTTCTCATTGGGATGAGACCCATATCTATTTCATATTCTAATATGGAACCCATTGTGTTAGAAGAGTTTAAATTTCATCATACGGATAATGAGGGTAAGGTATTTTTTCAATATATCATTTCACCTTTTATTTCCTAATTCTACTTGTATATATGGAAGTCAAAATAATCGGGTTTTATGTTTATTAGAATTGTTTAATCAGGTTATTTTTAAGAACACAAACCCCTTTCATAGTATTGATGACTAATTTTATCAACTCAGAGGATGCCGATTGGATTTTAAAAATCAACTACCAATGAGTTACCATCATTTATATTTAGATACGTGGATAAACCTATGAAAATATTTATTACAAAATATGATTATTTTCACATTCTAGTTATGTAATTCCATTATACTACTACTCCCGTTATATTTAATGAATTGATGAACATGATTTTTCATTGGTTCTTGGTATCGTTTTTATTTATTTTTATGGATTACCGACAGAGTTAGATATAAAGATGATTATGATACCATCCATATAATATTTAATTGAAATAATTTTTACAAAATTATTTCAAAATATAATAATTATGTACAAGAATTTATTTTTCTATACCATGTTATACTTGAGAGGAAAATCTAAGTGGATCCTAAAAATATATTTATAAGGATGTCTTTGGAGAAACCCAAAAATGTGTTCGATATTTAGAGATTTCTAGACTAATATTTTTATTACATGAAACATTTCCATGATTTATATAATATTACATGTCATATGAAAGAGATAATGTGGAATCATGTTTAGTTCAAATTTAATGATAGATTTGTATATACATTATATAATTTATGAATATGTTGTATTTGATTCTAGTTCTAATTCTTTATGAACTAAGATTATGTTATAATGTTTATAGTAACTCCTATAGCACATGGTTGGGGTGTGTCTTCATACATGTAAAATAGAAGGTGTCTTATATCTATCACCAATTATACATTTATTAAATGATCTATCCAACCTATGAACTAGATTTGGAATTTGTGATGGAATCTCTTAAAACATTGTGAAACTATATATTTTGGTCAGTGATTTGTAGTAATTCTTATCATAAGATAATAATGTAAATTTTTTCTTCTAAAGTATCTGGAATTGTGATGAAGATGAGGTGATAATTATCTTGGTACATTTTATTTCAATATTTCATGTACACATAAAAAATGTAATATGGTTTCTAAAACAATTAGTGGAAATTTACTAAGTCATTACATGAAGGAATAAATGGTGGAACTGTATTTGTTGATTTATCATTCTGAAATGATATTGGTAGGTGAACAGGAAGACAAGGATGTTATACTAGTTAATTTGAAATATTACTTTTTATCAGATGATTAGATTCAAATTTATCAATAAATTTACATTGATAGTATGTTTTTAGTAAAATACTTGACGGTAGGCATACTTCATGGGATTGGTCTTGTTTTTCAAATGGTTCTATCGGTTTATGTGGTAGCTTGTTATTTTTTTTGTCTGAGAAATAAATTCATGGATAATGGGAAACAATCAGGATATTTCTTAAAACATGAGAAAACTAATAAGTATCATGATTTAAGACAATGGTATTGGTGTTCAGGGATGAGTCAATAAATTATAGACTTCATGTCATGATGTCTAACTTTTTAAAAGAATATCATTGAGGCCTAGAGAACTAGATTTATGTTGCATATATTTTCAATTTCATATTTGAAGTGGGCTGATATATTTGTGGACTTAATCGATATTTTACCATTGTATCATTGTAAGAAGGGATCCCTTTGTGTGATCAATTACCAAATTATTATATCATCACATTTCCATATAATTAAGCAGATTATTAAAGTGGAAGATCTTGACATTATGTATCTATGAGAGATATTGATTCTCTATTAAGATTATACTACTATTTTTCTGAATGATTTCCAAATTTTACATCTTATTTATCATGATTATTTCAATGGAATATTGGTATTAAATATCATTTAAACATAAAATTTAAACCATAGGTTTATGGGTGTAGTTACTAAGCCATTCAATTTCTAGAGGTTATTCTCTTTCAATATGTGATTGATTTTGTTGGATATTGGGAAAAAATATTCCATTGGTCAATTTATATTATGATAATATATATAATGAGTCATTAAAATGGGACATTTTGAATCATTGTATGTGTGGCCTTATAGATATACTCTATGATGTGAGGATTTTGGTGAATGGAATTTGGATTGACCATGTATTGTGTAGGATGAAATGGAGAAATTGATATTGATTTGAAAGGCAAAGAGTCATCATAAATCATTTGTGTATGGTTATCATTTCTTATTGGAAATTGAGGGTGTTGATAACATTTTTCTTAGACTATATCCATGTTTTTGAGATCATTGAATGGGTATGCATGGTATGGTGGTAATTATTTTTGTTGGTCCATTGGATATCACTATATTTATTAGAATGGTAGAATATCATTTAAACATGTAATAACTATTTAAACAAATTCATAATTAATTTTTGGTTTTGTAGATGATGATTTATTAACTCTCCTCATCCTACACGAGGGAATGTGAGGATGAAAATCATGATCCCAACACCTTAGTGGTTCAGAAATCTATTAATATCCTCAATCAAAAAGATAATGTGATTCATGGATAAATGATTACATTGACATATTTTTTGGGTAGTGAAAATGAGATTTTCATGAGACATGAGTTTATAAATTGTATATGAGATAACAATGACTGTACCAATTATCAATTGCAGAATAGATGGCACTTTTAAAGGAAAGAAAGTTACTTTCCAAGGGGGATTGTGATTACCACTATGTCACACATATATTTAATTTTGAGATTCTTTTTTTAGGTTCTAAATGAATATTTTAGTCAAGGGTTGAAAATTTATATATTATTAGATAATGAATTAGGCATACATTATGCACATAATTAGGAAAAATCATGAGGAAACCATATAGGTCAGTAGAAAAACAATGTATGTGATTGGGTTTTTGTTTATATATTTTCAAATGGATTAATAATAGTTTTAAAATTTTTTATTTCCCCTCATAATAATATAGTTTTTTATTTTCAAGGGGTTTTCGATACCACATGGTTATCAGAAAACCTTTATAACCATGTGTCATTTATGAGTTTCTCAAAATTTATTATTACCTTGATGTACATGGTAAATTTTAGCTCTAATATCATATAAATACCTTATTAAAATGAACTCACAATTAGATTATTCTCTTTTGGACTCTCCCCTTGATTCTTTGGTGATTCTTGATTAATTTTGGTAAATCTCTTAGAGGTATCGTTAGATATCATATTGATTTCTCTTTATTTCTCTAGATATATCATTGATCTATTTTAATATTGATCCATTTGAACAATATTGGGCTATTATTGTGGGATCAAAATGTTTTTATGGCAGAACTGATTATCCAATTTATAGATTTAGGGTGGTGATGTCTATATATCTTAATTTCCCACCACTATATTTGATGGATTTGTAATTTCCTCTATCTGTGAGGTTGGTGTATCTATCAAATTGAATCCTTCCCATGACTAAAAAAATTATCCTTCAAAAATAATTATTATTTTACATATTAAAATTAATTAGAATTATTTATTAAATAGATAATTTAAATCCATGATACTTAAATTATCTAGGGAGGTGAGGATAAAAGTTTTATAAGGGGGGTTTTATTTAAAATTGGTTTATGATCAATATGTGGTTTTTAAAATTTCGTAAACATAATTTAAAAAATGTTTGTCTTGTATTTGGTTTCACATAATATTAAACATAGTCCCTTAAGAAAAAAAAATTTGTATTTATGTTTTTGGTGGGACTTATCATTCACTATAGTGGATAGAGTTCCTTGGATACCTTTTTAATGTCAACTATATCATTTGGAATATTTTTCCACTATTAGCAGTTATTATATATATGCATGTTCAATGCATTCCGAGGTGTTTTTTATATATTTACATGAATTTATATCTTAAATCCCATATATAATCAACCATAAGTTAACTATATGTTCATAAGTCATGATATATAGATTTATTAAAAGGTAAATTGAAGAAAGGTATTATGAAAATGGGTTTTCATATATGTATTTATTTAATAAAATATCATTTTTTCTAAATTAGAATTAATGGTTTCATGGTGGAATTTTTTTTCCAGATTTATGGTTCTATCCTACTAGATATTTAATCACATCCTATATATTCATTTGGGTGTACATGGAAATTCTTTAATAGGCCTTAGTTAAGGGAAAGTGAAAAATATATTTTGGACCATCTTCTTGTCATAAACAACTTCAGGTGGTCTAGGATAGTTGTGACCAATAGACACATAGAGATAAATTTTGATAATCGTTTTCTATCTATTATAGAATATTGATATTCATTATTATTTATTTTAGGATTATTTTAGAATTCATATTTAAAACCTGTTTGGGATTAACATTAATATATATATTTTCGTTCGTGCATTAGAAATGCATTATTGAGATACATGGATAAATCCTTACCTTTATTTGTTATGTTGATACAAAGGTGTTTTATTATTGCATTTGGTGATTGAGAATTATCTTTGGTCTTTTTCGGAGGATAATTTAGGTTATATTTCTAGTAAAACCTAGTTGGTTCGTTAAATTGATGATAACTTCTCATTTTATACCTATTTTGTAGACTGAATTCATAATTGAATAAGGGATGTTATTTGAGAATAATATATTATGTTTTCATGAAATCGTTAGTGTTATAATCTCAAATATGAATAAAATAATATATTTATAATATTTAGAAGGAATAAAAATATCTTTATGGACAGAGGTGGAGGTGAATACAATTTCTTCTCCATTGAAAAACAATAATTTCAATTAGACTATCCATATTACGAAAAATATTATACATGTATAAATTATTTATTTTAGTAGAGTATAAGTGGATTATTTTTAATTTTTTAGTTTTTATATAAGTAAATAAAACAATAATCACATTATATAGAATAATTCATGGATTTTAATGAGACACTATATAACTCACCCACATCCATGATTGAAAAACCGAGTCCTAACTGTTTGGGTATAGTTTTTTGTGAGATAATATTATTTGGGTTCAACTAATCATAAAATGGTTTCCTATGAATAATATTAGGTATAATTAAAATATTTATTGAATATGATGATATATACTGTATAATGTGTCTAATCATGTGTCTCTTTAGGTTTCATCATGACTGTGGCATTGGATATTGAGAAAATAAAGTTGTTTCCCTTGATTTGTTGGGTTATTTCAAATGAATTATAGTATATTGTGGATAACATATCGATTGGATCATCTAATAAAGTATGAAACATGATTTTTTTTGTGTTACACAACAAAGGATGTATGAAATGGAATCATATCGTATTATTTATTACGATGATGTCATGTTAGATATGAATGCATATATTATTGAGAATTTATTTTATACTATTTATTAGTTTAAGAATATATTTTGGAGTTAGAAGATAAAGGGTTATATTTAGTGTTCTATCAATGGAATTTAGTCTTATGGCTTTTATTTTGGGACATTGTGAACATAGTGGGGATCATTGAGATTTTTCTGTTCTACTATGAGAAACTATTTTCCACTAGAAACCATTGAATGTTTAGTGGAGACCTAATGAGAATCAAGTGAATCCCATATGGATCCCAATTAACCTTCTCAATGGTATTTATATTGGTGAAAATTATGGTAATCTTTATGTTGGGATTAGTGACTTTTAGTGGTATATTAGATTTAAATTAATAGTATTCCCAGAAGATTACTTTTTCAAATACGTTATATATATCATCATATATTTGGGAGATATATGTTTCAATTATTTTTTGAATCTAAATCTACCAAGTTCAATAGATTCAATATGGAATGAGACAAAATTATCTATTATTTTATTTTAATTGGATTTTATTTAATTTTTCTTTGTCTGATTTGATTATTTTATTTTATTTTTTAGTGATTTCATTATTTATTGTATTTGATGAGGAATCATCTAATTTAATATTTTTAATAGTTTTATGAGCATTATATATGCCATCTTAATCATCTCATTGATTTTTATTAACTTATAGTTGTTTAATTTGATAATTAAACATTTTTATTTAATTTCATCATTGATATATAGAATATTATTATAATATAAATTATGAATAAAATTATTAAATTAATTAATATGAATTAATTGTTAAACATCGACATGATTTTATGCAATAAACATGAGTACCTACTTACATGGTGAAAATACTATGTGTTAAAATTATAAATAATAAAAAAATTATAGAACATGATAATAATTTAATATAATGACTATGTATCTGTTAAATATGTTTTATGTGTTAAATACCATTAATTAAATTATGTTTTTTAGAATAGAAATTATATATTTTTATTGATCTATTTTAATTTTCAAAAATATCAATGTAATGAAAAAGTTATTTTACATGGGGAAATTTGGTTTTATCTTTTGAAATGTGTTTCAATGGATTATTTTGGCATTTTATATTATATTCATTGTTTTAAAATAGCTTATAATTTTCGATAATATTCAATAAGCTTATTTTATTTGGGGATTTAGTTATTTTCGTTATTGCCCCTTTAAAAAGTTAGTGGTTAATTAATTGACATCATTTATTGATAATGAGAGAATATTATTCTCTCTCTTGTTAGTTATAATGAAATAAAATTTTTAATCACATTTAACATGTATTCAACACACATATTTATGTGGAAAATGAATAATTTATTATTTATTGTTGTTAAAATTATTCTATTTATCATCATCAATCAATGAATCATGATTATGAACTTAGACTACAATCCAATCACCTATTATCACTATTTAATTTCATACTATTAACCATGAAGGCCAATAATAAAAAAATTAATAATATAAATTATAGGTTGTAATATCATACAAAAAATTTATCAACCCAAAAAAATCGTCAAGTTAATTCTTCTAAAATATTGATATGATTAATAATACATTTGAAAAAAATAATATTAAATAGAAATTTAATATTATTCATTTGGAATAATTCAAAATTATAATTATTGTATAATGAACATGATAACCTAAATGTAATTTCATAGGTACTATCTCTATATTTAATTTTACTCTTATCGTAACCTAAGAAAAATGATCATTAAAATAAGTATTATAGGGGTTGGAATTACCTATTTAATTTTTTCTAAAAATCATCCATTAATGATGTTAATTTAATATGAAAATAATTTATCAACTAAATTACGAAAATATCATTAAATTTTCATTATAACCATGATAAGATTAATCCATCGATTCATTTTAAACAATGAGTGAAAAGTTAAACATACCATATTGACATGATACTTACTGAACTCGCAAAATATCATAAAATAACATAGAATTTCTAATAACGGAATATTAATTAACTATATTTTTCATTAACATAAGTATATTTAGGCATATCCATTAAATATTTTATTTTATTAAGGAATCCATTCAATAATTTTTTCAAAATGATATATTTGAATATTTGTTCTAAAAAAATGAAATACAAAAATTATTTTAATAAAATCAATATGAATTTTTTTATTTTCTATTTTAAACAAAAATTCCTTTAAAATAAACTTCAATTATAATTCTTGTTCAAACTAAAACATTATTAATCATGGAAATTGTGAAGTGAAATAATTATAACAATGTATAAATGTGTGATATTTTTGAGGTGAATATGAATAACTTAAATCAAAATATGGAACAATAAATACCATAGAATTTTATTTATAGTTAATATATATTAATAAAATTATGAGACATGTGGAAAAATCGATTACATTATATAAAAATCAAGTGTTCATAATGATCATTGTGATTATTGAGGAAATTAATCTGATTTTATTTTCAAATTTGAAATAGGGATTATATTCCCCATAAGACTTTATAAAATTACTAATACATTTCATTTATTAATAAATAATTAACGAAATAATATTATAAAACAAGTACAAGGTTTATTACTTGTACTACTATTATTATGATCATTTAATAAGTGGTTAGAAGATATTTTGTATTCCTCTTATTTGATCATGGATTTATAACTGAAAGGGCTTATAAATTCAAATATTTTTCATCAAAAGTTGAAATATCTAAGAATTTGGTACATTTATATATGTGTTTTGATCCAAAATGTTATTTGGATTATAATTCATGAAGTTACAAGGTTAAAAAAAATATACATTATTTGTTAGACTTTTTAAGGGAATTTAGGGTTTTAATCCAAAACCATAGTTATTGTACATTTTCAACTATACATATTGATATTATATTTTTCCACATGAATATTAAAATTCAAAACCTACTATTCTTATCAATTAACATTTATTTATGTTGTGACCTTTACATTAGATATTATTTAGTTCAAAACTATATTACATTATTGCATTCAAAAACATATTTCTTAATCATACCTACATTTTATATGATAGAAAAATATTTAATGCACCCCTAATGAAGTTATCTGTATGAAATAATATTTTTTGTCAAATATTGACTTTATATGTTTCTTTCTACTAATTTTTAATACAGAGTCTTTTTTATTATACAAGCTAAGTTAAAAATTAAAATTAGAGAATCTCAATCTAAATAGGATACATTTTTAGTGGTATTGAGTATGATGGTTATCAATATTGAATGAGGGGTTTTTCACCAATAATATAATTAACATTTAAAATATGAAAAATCTTTAATATAATATTCTAAATAATTTTATTCAAAACTGTTCATATGAAAAGACAAAAATTATTAATTTAATTATGTGGTTCAGAAAGCTCTTCTTTGATCAATAACAATTAACATTTATAGTCAAATACCATTAAATGAAACCACAAATTGAATTTTGATGAAATAAGTGGATTCTCTCTTTGGAAGTTCTAATGTTATAGAAAATGGAAAATATTTTCGTCGTCATTAAAATGAATATATTTATTTCCTATATAGAAAGTCATTTTTAAAAAATGAATTATTTATTTATAGATATTTTTAACAGAATTATGTTTTTATAGAATCTTATATTACAAATAATCAAATGTTTGAGTAAATCATTTATATACTTTTAAATATATTTAATCAAATGGAAAATATGTTAATGAAAACTTTTTATATGATAATAAACATTTTTCATGTTTAAATATAAATGAAATTGACAAACAACTAATGAAATAATAGAATCAATGAAAGGGGGATGATGTGAAATAAAAATAAAATAATTGTTTTACCTTTTATAATATGACTAGAAATGATGACTATTTAATAATTAATATTAAAATTCAACCATATACTTGTGTACATTAGATTATTAAGATACTGGTTTTAGTGGAAATGGTATTTTATTGTTAGAAAAATAAATTTGAATAATTTTATTTTTGGAAAAACCTATTAAATATTAATAATAATAGATATGTCTTATGGGATAAATATGATAAATATGGAATGAAGATATGTAATAAATATTTGAATGAGGTTATTGATTATTAGTGTTAGAAATAAATTCATATTAAATCTGTTTTCCCAAAGTTGAAAGTTAAAGAAAAATATTTTAAAATGTCAATGAATAAATAAAGGAATTAATGTTTTAAATAATTTTTAATTGCGGAGTACAAGTAAAGACTCATCACAAGTATTATTTTTCAAATGTGGTGATAGAATAATTTTTTATGTATTCATTGAAACTTTTTTAATGAATGTATAGATATTTAATATAAGGATTACTCATTTCTTATACACTGAGACATTAGAGAATAATTATTCCTTAAAAAATAGAAAATTAATTTTATTTCAATTTGTGAAATGGGTGAGTATATGGATAACATATTTAAAAACAAAATGAAGTTAATGAAGAAATATAATCATATAAAATAATACCTCACATGAAAAATGAGGATATTTCCATACATTCTTCCAAACGAAATGTAAAATATGTTTAAGGTTCATTCTATAATAGGGTTTAGAATAAATTAATAAAATTAAAACATCAAATTGAAATTTTAAAGAGGATTTTATACTTATTTAATTAAAAATGTAAAATGATTAATAAACTTATTACATTTTTTAATTGACTTTAGTATATAAGTTGAATTAGTTTTTCATCTTATAGGAAGTCCCAATTTAAATTTAATTATTTCATTCTGAAATTGCACATTTATTTACTAAACAAAAAATAAGAGTTCAGGGAAGAATATATTCTCCTTAAAAAATAATTATTATTTTAGAACAAATTAGGATTATATTTATATGGAAATTTTTTATTTTCAACATAGATATTTTGGATATGTATAGTGGTTAAGAGTTCCTTTAACTGATATTTATGAAGAAAAATATGTTTTCTTACAAATATTTTATTCCTATATGTGTTAATAACATTTCAGTTAGTACTATAATAATAACATGGTATATGGTTAATGGTTTATCATGACACATTAATAGAAAAAATACATTCGTTTAGAACATATATAATATTCAATATTGGCCTATTACATTCATAGAAAATGATCATGTTAAAATCAAGGCTATATGTGATTTAACCAACAATTATAAGATCTAAATTTTCAATTTTATTTATAATAAATAAAATAATTAAAACCTAATTGGAATTATATCATTATGTGATATGTAATTGACCACGAACTATGTGAACAGTTAATTGAACTCTTATATTTTAACCAATAATGTCTCTCAAGAAACTATAATATATTATATCTAATGATTACCGCATGGCCCATAAGATCAATATTTGTTTGAGGGTGAATATTCGGTTAAAAATGATTCTCTTATTCCAACATACTTTTTTATAGGATGTTTATAAGGAAGATTTGGATGATGTAGACATAGAAGGGAATATTGGTGTCATTGTATTTTTAATAAGTGCAAGGGAAATATAAAATGTTACTTCTATTCAGAAGAGGAAGCAAGGTGAGCCAAATAATGGTAGAAATGTGGTGAAAAGAAAAATTCAGGAAATATTGGTTTAGTTTGGATCCAATGTGGAAAATATTTTCTCACAAAACCTAATTAATGAAAAATACAATAAACATGACACATCTAAGGATATTTTTGGACACCACTACCGCTTTTATAGAGAATTACCTATTTTAAGCTGGGAAATATCTCCATTTACCAAAGGCCCTTAGTTATAGTGTAATAAAATGAGAGGAAATGAATCTCACTCTAAATAAAATGGGATACTTAGGAAGTGATGTAGGAATAATGTGTATCTAAGGAATGTATTTTTTACATTGTGGAGTTTCCTCGAGAGGAATCTGATAGAAGGATATCTACCATGTGAGGTCCATTATGTATTTCTTATTCATTGGTTATGACTTTGGATAATAGTGTCCATTATATCAGAAATGATTATTAATATTTTTGTTCCTAATTTGGAACATATTCTATTCATGAGGGACATTTCAACTAACTTGGTTATGAGAATGGAATGTGGTCTTTAATTTTTTGAGTGATGAGTGGTGATTAACAACTTTTATGTCAAGTGGAATTTTTTAGTTTAGGGTATTGATATCGACATTTTTTATATTTTAATGGTTTTGATTATTAGTTTTGATGACCATGTAATATTTTTATTTTTTATTTTATTTTATCTCCTACCTGTAGTTCCAAATGTCATTTAGGTTGATTTGGATCCACGATCTGTGAGAATGGTGCATGTTATCCCTTAATTTTTTATGATCCTGTTCCATGTGTTAGAAATGGTTATACATGTCATAGGTCAAATTTAGATTTCTCCACTTCCAATCATGGTGATTTAATACCCTATGGTATTTCATGATTTATTTTCATTTTTACTACAATATTGGGACTTAACGTTAACTAATGTATTTCCAATTGGGATGAGACCCATTTCTAATTCATATTCTAATATAGAACCCATTTTGTTGGAAGAGAGTAAATTTAAACATAAGGATAATGAGGGTAAGGAATTTATTCAATATATTATTTCACCTTTTTTATTTCCTAATTCTACTTGTATATATGGAAGTCAAAAAAATCGGGTTTTATGTTTATTAGAAATGTTTAATCGGGTTACTTTTATGAACAAAAACCCATTTTCTAGTATTTATGACTAATTTGATCAAATCCAAGGATGCCGATTGGATTCTAAAATTGAACTACCAATGAGGTAACATCATTTATATTTAGAGAAGTGGATAAACCTATGAATATTTTTATTAAAAAATATGATAATTTTTAGTTTCTAGTCATGTAATTTTGTTATACTACTAGTATAGTGATATATATGGAATTGATGAACATGATATTTCATTGGTTCTTGGTGTCATTTTTATTTATTTTTATGGATGATATATTAGTACTGACAGAGTTAGATACAAAGATCATTATGATACCATCCATATAATATTTAATTAAAATTATTTGTATAAATTTATTTCAAAATTTAATAATTATGTACAAGAATTTATGTTTCATGACCATGTTATACATGAGAGTGGACTCTAAGTGGATACTAAATATATATATATGTAAGGATGCCTTATGAGAAACCCAAAAATGTGTTCGATATTTAGAAAATTATAGACTAATATTTTTATTACATGAAACATTTCCATGATTTATATAAGATTACATGTAATATGAAAGAGATAATTTGGAATCAGGTATGTTCAAATTGAATGACAGATTTAGATATACATTATATAATTAAAGATTATTTTGTATTTGATTCCAGTTATGATTCTTTATAAATTGAGATTATGTTATTGTTTTTATAGTAACTCCTATAGCACATGGTGGGGGTGTGTCTTCATACTTGTAAAATAGATAGTGTCCTATACCAATCACCAATTATAAATTTATGAAATGAACTATCCTACCTATGAACGAGACATGGAATTTGTGGTGGAATCTCTTAAAACATTGTCAAAATATATACTTGGTCAGTGATTTGTAGTATATTATTATCATAAGATACTAATGTATATTTATTCTTCTAAGGAATCTGGAATTGTGATGAAGACGAGGGGTTAATTATCTTGGTACATTTTATTTCAATATTTCATGTACTCATAGAAAATGTAACATGGTTTCTGAACAATTAGTGGAAATTTACTGAGTCATTACATGAAGGAATCAATGGAAGAGCTGTCTTTGATGATTTATCTTTCTGAAATGATATTCAAAGTTGAACAGGAAGACATGGAGGTTATACTAGTTAATGTGAAATATTATTTTTTGTCTGATTATTAGATTCAAATTTAACAATAAATGTACATTGATGGTTTGTTTTTTAGTAAAATCCTTAATAGTAGGGATACATCATGTGATTGGTCTTGTCATTCAAATGGTTCAATAGGTTTATGTGGAATCTAGATATTTTTATTGGTCTGAGAAAAAATTTGATGGATAATGGGAATCAATCATGATATTTCATACAGCATGAGAAAACCAAGATGTATCATGATTTAAGACAATGGTATTGGTGTTCATGGATTAGTCAATAAATTATAAACATTATCCCATGATGTCTTACTTCTTAAAAGATTATCATTGAGGCCTAGAGACCTAGATGTATGTTGCATACATTATCAGTTTCATATTTTATGTGGGATGATATATTTGTGGACTTAATCGATATTTTCCCATTGTATCATGGTAACACGGGATCCCTTTGTGTGATCATTGACCAAAATATGATATCATCACATTTCCATGTTATTAAGCATATTATGAAAGTGGATGATCTTGAGATTATGTATCTATGAGAGATCTTGAAGCTCTATTAAGATTAGACTACTATTTTTCTGAATGAGTAACAAATTTTACATCTTATTTATAATGATTATTTCAAGGGATTATTGGTACTAAATACAATTTAAATGTAAACTTTCACCCTTAGGTTGATGGGTATAGTGACTAAGCCATTCAGTTTCTAGAGGTCATGCTCTTGAAATATGTGATTTATTTTGTTGGATCATGGGAAAAAATATTCCATTGGTGAAATTATCTTATGATAATATTTATCATGAGTCAATTAAATGGGACATTTTGAAGCATTGTATGGGTGGACTTCTAAATATACTCTATGTTGTGAGGATTTTGGTGAATGGACTTTGGATTTTCCATGTATTGTGTAGGATCCAATGGATAAATTGATATTGATTTGAAAGGCAAAGAGTCATCAAAAATCATTTGCGTATGGTTATCATTTCTTATTGGAAATTGAGGGTATTGTTCTTGTTTTTCTTAGACACTATTCATGTTTTCGAGATCATCGAATGGGTATCCATCGAAAGGTGGTAATGATGTTTGTTGGTCCATTGGATATCACTAAATTTATTAGAAATCTACTGTATCATTTAAACATGTAATAACTATTTACACCAATTCATAATTATTGTTTTGTTTAGTAGATGATAATTTAATAACTCGACTCATCCTACACGAGTGAATGTGAGGATGAAAATCTTGATCCCAACACCTCAGTGGTTCAGAAAGCTGTTAATAGAATCGATCAAAAAGATAATGTGATTCATGGATAAATGATTACCTTTGCCAATTTTTTGTGGTAGTGAAAACTAGATAGACATGAGACATGAATTTATAAATTTTATATGAGATAACAATGACCTTACCTATTATTGATTGAAGAATCACAGTCACATTCAAATGAAAAATAAATTCTTTCCTGGGGGATTATGATTACCACTATGTCACACATATATTTAATTCTGAGATTCTTTTATTGTTTTTAGGTTTCAAAAGATTAATTAAATAGAGGGTTGAAAATTTAGATATTATTAGATAATGAATTAGTCATACAATATGCACACAATTAATACAAATCATGAGGAAACCATGCAGGTTAGTAGAAAAAAATGTCTGTGAATGGGGTTTTGTTTATATATTTTCAAATGGATTATGAAGTTTTTTCAAATTTTGTATTTTCCCTCATAATACTATAATTTTTTATTTTCAAGGGGTATTCGATACCACTTGGTTTTCATAGAACCTCTATAACCATGTGTCATTTATGAGTTTCTTAAAATTTGTTATTACCTCGATGTCCATGGTAAATTTTACCTCTAATATCTTACAAATACCTCATTAAAATGAACTCACACATAGATTATTATCATTGGGACTCTCCCCTTGATTCCTTTGTGATTCTTGTTGAATTTTGGTAAATCTCTTGGAGGTATCGTTAGATATCATATTGATTTCTCTTTATTTCTCTAGATATATCATTGATCTATTTTCTTCTTGATCCATTGGAACCATATTGGGCTATTATTGTGGGATAAAAATGTTTTTATAGTGGAACCGATTATCCTATTTATAGATTTAGGGTTGTGATGTCTACATCTCTTAGTTTCCCACCACTATATTTGATGGCTTTTAAATTTCCACTATCTGTGAGGTTGGTTTATCTATCAAATGGAATCATTTCCATGACTAAAAAATGATCCTTCAAAAAAAAATTTATTTTACATATTAAAATTAATTATTATTATTTATTAAATGGATAATTGAAATCCATGATAATTAAATTATCATTTGAGGTGGGGATAAATGTTTTATAAGGGGGGTTTTATTTAAAATAGGTTTATGATCAATATGTTGTTTTTAAAATGTCGTAAAGATAATTTCAAAAAAGTTTGTCTTGGATTTGGTTCCATATAATAGTAAACAACGTCCCTAAAGAAAAATAAATTTGTATATATGTTTTTGTTGGGGCCTATCATTCACTATACTGGCTAGTGTTCTTTGGATTACTTTTTAATGTCAACTATATCATTTGGATCATTTTTCCATTATTAGTAGTTATTATATGTATTCATGTACAATGCATTCAGAGTTGTTTTTTATATATATACATGAATTTCATTCTTAAGCCCCTTATTTAATCAACTATATGTTACCTATATGTTTATAAGTCATGATATATGGATTTTTTTAAAAGGAAATTTGAAGTAAGTTACTATGAAAATGGGTTTTCATATATGTATTTTTTTAATAAAATAGAATTTTTTGTAAATTAGAACTAATGGTTTCATAGTGGAATAATTTTTCTAGATTTATGGTTGTATCCTACTAGACATTTAATCACATCATATATAGTCATTTGGGTGTACGTGGACATTCTTTAATAGGCCTTAATTAAGTGAAAGGGACACATATATCTTGGAGTATTATCTTGTCATTGACATCGTCAGGTGGTCTGGGATAGTTGTGACTAATGGACACATAGAGAGACATTTTGATAATCGTATTCTATCTGTTATAAAATATTGAGATTCTTTCTGATTGATGTTATGATTTTTCTATAAATAATATTTAAAACTTTTTTGGGATTAAAATTAATATATATATATATATATATTTTAGTGTGTTAGAAAACAATTAATGAGATTCGTGGATAAATCCTTACCTTTATTTCTTATGTTGATACACAGGTGTTTTGTTATTGCCTTTGGTGATTGAGAATTATCTTTTGTCTTTTTGGGATGCTAATTTTTGTGATACTTCTAGTCAAACCTAGTTGGTTCTTTAAATTGATGATAACTTATCATTTCATACCTATTTTTTAGACTGAATTCATATTTAAATAAGGGATGTTATTTGAGAATAATATATTATTATTTCATCAAGTCTTTAGTTTTATAATCTCTAATATGAATAAAATATATATTTATAATATTTAGAGGGAATTAAAAATCTTTTTAGGAACACAGGTGGAGATGAATAAAATTTATTCTCCATTGAAAAACAATAATTTTTATTTGACTATCCATATTCTGAAAAATATTCTACTTGTACAAATTATTTAATTTTGTACAGTATATGTGAATTATTTTTAATTTGAGTAGTTTTTATATAAGTAAATTCACCAAGAATGACATTATATAGAATCATTCATGGATTTTAATGAGACACAATATAACTCACCCACATCTATGATTGAAGAAACTGAGTCATAATTGTTTGGGTCTAGTATTTTGTAAGAGAATATTGGTTGGGTTCACCTAATCATGAAATTGTGTCCTATGAATAATTTTAGGTATAATTAAAATATTTATTGAATATGATGATATCTACTGTATAATGTGTGTAATCATGTGTCTTTGTAGGTTTCATCATGACCGTGGCATTGGATATTGAGAAAATAAAGGATGTTTTCCTTGATTTGATGGGTTATTTTAAATTAATTTTAGTATTTTTTGGATTACATATCGATTGGATATAATAATAAAGTATGAAACATGATTTTTTGTGTTACACAACAAAGGAATTATGAAAGGGAATCTTATCATATTATTTATTATGATGATGTGGTGTTAGATATGAATTCATATATTATTGAGAATTTATTTTATACTATTTATTACATTAAGAATTTATTTTTGAGTTCGATAATAAAGGGTGATATTTTGTGTTCTATCAATGGATTTTAATTTTATGGCTTTTATTTTGGGACACTATGAACATAGTGGGGATCATTGAGAGTTTTCTGTTCTACCAAGAGAATCTATTTTCCACTAGACACCATTTAATGTTCAGTTGAGACCTAATGAGAATCAAGTGAATCCCATATGGATCCCAACTCACCTGCTCAATCGTATTTATATCGATGAAAATAATGGTAATCTTTATGTTGGGATTTGTGAATTTTAGTGGTATATTAGAGTTTAGTGAATATTATTACAAGAATATTACCATTTCAAATACGTTATATCTATCCTCTTATATTTTAGAGATATATTATTGAATAATTTTTTGAATCTAAATCTACCAAGATCAATATATTCAATATGGAATGAGACAAAATTATCTATTATTTTATTTTAATTTTATTTTGTTCTAATTTTTCTTTGTCTGATTTGATTATTTTATTTTATTTTTTAGTGATTTATTTATTTATTTTATTTAATGAGTAATCATCTAATTTAACATTTTTAATAATTTTATGAGCATTATCTATGCCATCCTAATCATCTCATTGATTTTTATTAACTTATAGTTGTTTAATTTGATAATTCAACATGTTTATTTAATTACATAATTGATATATATAATATTATTATAATATAAATAATGAATAAATTTTTTTGATTAATTCATATGATTTAATTGTGAAACATCGTCATGATTTTATGCAATAAACATGAGTACCTACTTATATGATGAAAACACTATGTGTTCAAATGATAAAAATAATTATAGAACATGATAAGAATTTAATATGACGACTCTGTATCCTTTAAATATGTCTTATGTGTTAAATATCATTAAAAAATTATGTTTTTTTAGAATAGAAATTATATATTTTTATTGATCTATATAAATTTTAATAAATATCAATGGAATTCAAAAGATATTTCACACGGGGAAATATTTTTTTATGTTTTGAAATTTGTTTCAATATATTACTTTGGTATTTTATATTATATTCATTTTTTTAAAATGAGTTGAAAATTTTGGATAATATTCAATAAGATTATTTTATTTGGAGATTTAGTTATTGTCTATATTCCCCCTTAAAAATTATTGGTTATTTAATTTACATTATTTTTGGATGATGAGAGAATTTTATTCCCTCTCTTATTAGTTATAATGAAATTAAATTTTAAATATCATTTAACATGTATTCAATAAACATATTTATGTGGAGAATGAATAATTGATTATTTATGGTTGTTAAAATTATTCCATTTATTGTCATCAATCAATGAATCATGATTATGAACATAGACTACAATCCAATCACCTATTATCACCAATTAATTTCATGCAGATAACCGTGAAGACCCATAATAAAAAAATTAATAATATAGATGATAGGTTGAAATATCATACAAAAATTTTATCAACCCAGAAAAATCGTCAAGTTAATTCTTTTAAAATATCGATATGTTTAATAGTACATTTTAAATAATAATTTTAAAGAGAAATTTAATTTTTTTCATTTGGAATAATTCAACATTATAATTATTGAATGGTGAACATGATAACCTAAATGTAATTATATAGGTTCTATCTCTATATATCATTTCAATCTTATCGTAATCTAAGAAAAATAATCATTAAAATAAGTATTATAGGGTTTGAAACTACCTATTTAATTTTTTCTAAAACTCGCCCATTATTGATGTTAATTTAATATAAAAATTCTATATCAACTAAATTATGAAAATATCATTACATTTTTTATACCCATGATAAGATCAACCCATCGATTCATTTTAAACAATGAGTGACAAATTACACATATAAATTTGACATGATACTTAATGAACTCTAAAAATATTATAAAATAACATAGAACTTAAAATAATTGAATATTAATTAACTATATTATTCATTAACATAATTATATTTAGATAAATCCATTAAATATTTTATTTTATTAAGGAAGCCATTCAATAATTTTTCCAAAAATGATATATTTGAATATTTGGTATGAAATACTGAAATACACTAATTATTTTAATAATATCAACATGAATTTGTTTTATGTTCAATTTTAAAAAAACAATCCTAAAAAACAAACTTCAATTATAAATTTTTTTCATTCTAAAACATTACTAATCCTGGAAATTGTGATGTGACATCATTGTAACAATGTATAAATGTGTGTTATTTTTGAGGTGAATATGACTAAGTTATATCAAAATATGGAACCACAAATATATTATATTTTTTTTATAATGAATATATTTTAATAAAATAAGGAGACATGTGGAAAAAGTTATTACATAAATATTAAAATCAAGTGTTCATAATGATCATTGTGATTAGTTAAGACATTTATTTGATTTTATTTTAAAATTTTAAATAGGTATTATATTCCTCATAAGACTTTTATAAAAGTATAAATACATTTCATTTTTTAATAAATTTTTAACGATATCATATTATCAAACAAGTCCAAGGTTTATTACTTGTATTACTATTATTATGATTATGTAATAAGTGGTTACAAGATATTTTTTATTCCTCTTATTTGATCAAGGACTTATATATTAAAGGGCCTATAAATTCAAATATTTTTTATCAAAAGAGGACATATCTATGAATTTGGTACATTGATATATGTTTTTTGATCCAAATTGTTCTTTGGAATATAATTCATGAATTTACAAGGATAAAAAATATATATATACTTCATTAATAATACTTTTTAAGGGAATTTAGGGTTTTTATCCAAAACCAAATTTTTTTTAAATTTTCATCTATAAATATTGATATTATATTTTTACACCTAAATATTAAAATTCAAAACCTAATATTCTTCTCAATTAATATTTATTTATGTTGTGATCATTACTCTATATTTTACATAGTTTAAAACTACATTACATTATTACGTTCAAAAACATATTTCTTAAACATAACCTAATTTTATAAGATAGAAAACTATTTAATGCACCCCTAATGAAGCTATCTGTAAGAAATAATACTTTTTGTCAAATATTTTCTTTATATTTTTCTTTCTACTAATGTTTAATACAGAATCATTTTGATTATACAAGATAATAGAAAAATTAAAATTTAGAGAATCTCAATCTAAATAGGATACATTTTTAGTGGTATTGAGTATGATGGTTATCAATATTGAATTAGGGGTTTATTATCGCTAATATAATTAACATTTAAAAGATGAAAAATGTTTAATATAATATTACAAATAATTTTAATCAAAATTTTTATTTTTATAATAAAGAAAATTATTAATTTAATTATGTGGATCAGAAAGATCATCTATGTTCAATAACAATTAACATTTATAGTCAAATACCTTTAAATGAAACCAGAAATAGAATTTTGATTAAATAAGTTATTTATCACATTTGATGTTCTAGAGTTCTTGAAAATTGAAAATATTTTCTTCTAGATTACAATTAATATATTTATTTTATATATAGAATGTAATTTTCAAAAATTAAATAATTATTTATAGATATTTTTAACAGAATTATGTTTTTATAGAATATTATATTACAAATAATCAATGATTTATTATATAATTTATATACTTTTTAAATATTTTCAGTCAAAGGAAATATATGTAATGATAACTTTTTATAATATAAAAAACAATTTTCATGTTTAAATATGAATGAAATTTACAACTAGCTAATGAAATAAGAGAGTCAATGAAAGGGGGATGATGTGAAATAGAAATAATATAATTTTTTTACCTTTTATTATATAACTACAAATGATGACTATTTATTAATTACTCTTAAAAATCAACCAGATCCTTGTGTACATTAGATTATATAGATATTGGTTTTAGTGGAAATGGGATTTTATAGTTAGAAAAATGAATTTGAATAATATTATTTAGGGGAAACATTATTAATGAATAATAATAATAGATATGTCTTATGGGATAAATATGATAAATATGGAATGAGGAGATTTAATAAATATTTGAGTGAGTTATTTATTATGAGTGTTAGAAATAAATTCATATTAAATATGTTTACCCAAAGTTGAAAGTTAAAGAAACATATTTTAAAATGTTAGTTAATAAAATAAGGAATTAATGTTTTAAATAATTTCTAATCGTGGACTGCTAGTAAAAACTCATCACAAGAATTATTTTTCAAAATTGGTGATAGAATAAGTATTTATGTATTCATTGAAACTTTTTTGTTGAATGTATCAGTATTTAATATAAGGATTACTCATTTCCAATACACTGAGTCTTTAGAGAATAATTATTCATTAAACAAATAGAAAAATAATTTTATGTGAATTTGTGAAATGAGTGACTATATGGATAACTTATTTAAAAACTATATGATGTTACTAAAGAAATATAATCCTATAAAATAATACCTTGCATGAAAATTGTGGATATTTCCATACATTCTTCCAAACGAAATGTAAAATATGTTTAAGATTGATTCTATAATAAGGATTAGAATAAATTAATAAAATTAATACTTGAAATTGAAATTTTAAAGAGGATTTTATCCTTATTTAATAAAGATGTTAAATTCTTAATAAACATATTACCTTCTTGAATCGACTTTAGTATATAAGTAGAATTAGTTTTTCATCTTATAGGAAGTCACATATTCAATTTAATTATTTCATTCTGAAATTCCACATTTATTTACTAAATATAAAATAAGAGTTCATGGAAGAATATATTCTCCATAAAAAATTAGAAATATTTTAGAACAAATTAAGATTATATTTATATGGATATTTTTTATTTTCAACATAGAAATTTTGGATATATACAGTGGTCAAAAGTTCCTTTCATTGATATTTATGAAACCAAATATGTTTGGTTACTAATATTTTAGTCCTATATGTTTTAATAACATTTCAGTTAGTACTATAATAATAACATGGTATATTGTTAAGGGTTTATCTTGACAAATTAATAGAAAAAATACATTCTTATATATCATATATAATGTTTAATCTCGGACTGTTACATTCATAGAAAATGATCATGTTGAAATCAGGGCTATATGGGATTTAACCAACAATTATAAGATCTAAATTTTCAATTTTCATTATTATAAATAAAATTATAAAAACCTAATTAGAATTCTATCACAATTTGATATGTAATTGACCCCGAAATATGTGAACAATTAATTGAACTGTTATATTTTAACCAATAATTCCTCTCAAGAAACTATAATATATTATTTCTAATGATTACCCCATGGCCCATAGGATCAATATTTGTTTGAGGGTGAATATTAGTTTAAAAATGATTCTATTATTCCTAAATACTTTTTATAGGATGTTTATAAGGAATATTTGGATGATGTAGACATATTAAGGAATATTTGTGTCATTTTATTTTTAATAAGTGCAAGGGAAATATAAAATGTGACTTCTGTTCAGAAGAGGAAGAAAGGTGAGCCAAACAAGGGTAGAAATGTAGTGAAAGGAAAAATTCAGGAAATAATGGTTTGGTTTGGATCCAATGTGGCAAATATTTTCTCACAAAACCTAATTAATGAAAAATACAATGATCATGACACATCTAAGGATATTATAGACACCTCTACCGCTTTTATGGAGAATTACCTATAGTAAGCAGGGAAATATCTCCATTTACCAAATGCCCTTAGTTATATGGTAATAAAACGAGAGGAAATGAATCTCACTCTTAATAAAATGAGATACATAGGAAGTGATGTAGGAAAAATGTGTAGCCGAGGAATGACTTTTTTACATCATGGAGTTTTCACGAGATGAATCCGTTGAAATGATATCTACCATGTGAGGTCCATTATGTATTTATTCTTCATTGGTTATGAATTTGGATAATAATGTCCATTATATCAGCAACTATTATTAATATTTTTGTTTTTAATTTGGAACTTATTCTATTCATGAGGGACATTTCAACAAATATGGGTAATAGAAGGTAATGTGGTCTTTAATTTTTTGTGTGATGAGTGGTGATTAACAACTTTTATGTCATGTGGAATTTTTTAGTTCTGGGTGTTGATATCGACAAATTTTATATTTTAATGGATTTGATTATTAGTTTTGACCAATGCGATATTTTTATTTTTTAGTTTATTTTACCTCTTCCCATGGAGTTCCAAATGTCATTTAGGTTGATTTGGATCCATGATCTGGGAGAGTAGTTCCTGTTATCCCTTAAATTTGATGATCTTGTTCCATGTGTTAGAAATGGTTATACATGTCATAGGTCAAATTTTTATTTGTCCACTTCCAATCATGAAGATTTCATACTCTATGTTATTTCATGATTCATTTTCATTTTTACCATGATAGAGGGACTTCACGTTCACTAATGGATTTCCCCTTTGGATGAGTCCCCTTTCTATTTCATAATATAATAGGCAACCCATTGTGTTGGAAGAGCATAAATTTCAACATTAGGATAATGAGGGTAAGAAATTTATTCAATATATCATTTAACATTTTTATTTCTTAATTCCACTTGTATATATGGGAGTTAAAAGAATCAGGTATTATGTTAATTAGAAATTTTTAATCGGGTTACTTTTGTGAAAACAAACCCCTTTTCTAGTACTGATGACTAATTTGATCAACTCATAGGATGCCTATTGGATTCTAAAATTGAACTTCAATTGAGGTAACATCATTTATATTTAGAGAAGTGGATAAACCTATGAAAATTTTTATGATAAAATATGATAATTTTTAGTTTCTACTTATGTAATTCTGTTATACTACTACTCCAGTGATATTTATGGAATTGATGAACATGATTTTTTATTGGTTCTTGGTGTCATTTTTATTTATTTTTATGAATGATATATTATTACCGATAGAGGTAGATTCAAAGATCATTATGAAATCATCCATATAATATTTAATTAAAATAATTTGTACAAAAGTATTTCAAAATTTAATAATTATGTAAAATAATTGATGTTTCTAGACTATGTTATATTTGAGAGTATAATCTAATTATATCATAAAAATATATGTATAAGGATGTATTGGGAGAAAAAAAAATGTGTTCGATATTCAATGAATTGTAGACTAATATTTTTATTACATGAAACATTTCAATTATTTATATAAGATTACATGGCATACTAAAGAGATAATTTGGAATCATGTTAAGTTCAAATTGAATGATAGATTTATATATAAATTATATAATTAAATAATATTTTGTATTTGATTCCAGTTCTGATTCTTTATGAAATGAGATTATGTTATGATGTTTATAGTAACTCCTATATCACAGGTTTGGGGTGTGTCTTCATACATGTAAACTATATGGTGTCCTATATCTATCACCAATTTTACATTTATGAAATGAACTATCTTACTTATGAACCAGATATGGATTTGTTTGTGGAATCTCTTAAAACACTGTGAAACTATATATTTGGTGATTGATTTATAGTATATTCTTATCATAAGATCCTGATGTAAATTTTTTATTCTAATGTATCTAGAATTATGATGAATACGACGGGTTAATTATCATGGTACATTTTATTTCATTATTTCATGTAGAAATGGAAAATTTAATATGGTTTCTGAAACATTTAGTGGAAATTTACTAAGTCATTACATGAAGGAATCAATGGAGGAGCTGTATTTGATGATTTATCTTTCTGAAATGATATTGGAAGTTGGACATGAAGACATGGAAGTTATACTAGTTAATCTGAATGATTATTTTTTATCTGATGATTAGATTCAAATTGAAAAATAACTATAAATTGATTGTAAGTTTTTTTAGTAGAATCATTAATGGTGGGGATAATTCATGTGATATGTCTTGTTTTTCAATTGTTTCCATAGATTTATGTGGCATCTTTTTATTTTTATTGGTCTGAGAAATAATTTGATGGATAATTGGCATCAATCATAATATATCTTACATCATGAGAAAAAACAAGATGTATCATGATTTAAGACAATGGTATTGGTGTTTATGGATGAGTCAATAAATTTTAGACTACACGTCATGATGTTTTACTTCTTAAAAGATTATCATTGAGGCCTAGAGACCTAGATGTATATTGCATACATTTTCAATTTCATATTTCAAGTGGGATGATATACTTGTGGACCTAATCGATATTTTATAATTGTATCATGGTGAGAAGGGTTCCTTTTGTGTGATCATTGACCAAATTATGATATCATTACATTTCAATGTTATTAAGCATATTATCAAAGTGGAATATCTTGAGATTATGTATCTATGAGAGGTTTTAAAGCTCTATTAATATTATACTATGATATTTCTGAATGAGTACCAAATTCTACATCTTATTTATATAGATTATTTCAAGGGATGATGGGTACTAAAAAAAATTTATATTTAAAATATCTACCATAGTTTGATGGGAATAGTTACTAAGACATTCAGTTTCTTGAGGTCATGCCCCTGTAATATGTGATTGATTTTTTTAGATCTTGGGAAAAAATATTCCATTGGTCAAATTATCATATGAAAATATTTATCACGAGTCAAATAAAATGGGACATTATAATGCATTGTATGGGTGGAATTGTAGATATACTCTATTTTGTGATGATTTAAATGAATGGACTTTGGATTGACTATTTATTCTTTAGGGTGCAATGGACAAAATTATATTGATTTGAAAGGCAAAGAGTCATCAGAAATCATTTATATATGGTTATCATTTCTTATTGGAAATTGCAGGTGTTGATCATGTTCTTCTTTGACTCTATCATTGTTTTCGAGATCATCGAATGGGTATGCATGGTAAGGTGGTAATGAGGTTTGTTGGTCCGTCGAATATCACTAAATTTATTAGAAAGGTCGAATATCATTTAAACATGTAATAACTATTTACACTAATTCATAATTATTTTTTTTGTTTCTTAGATGATGAATTATTAACTCGACTTGTCATACATGAGGGAATGTGATGTTGAAAATCGTGATCCCAACACCTCAGTGTTTTAGAAAGAGATTAATATCATTGATAAAAAAGATAATGTGATTCAAGGATAAATTATTACCTTTGCCTATTTTTTGTGGTAGTGAAAACGATATAGTCATGAGACATGAGTTATTAAATTGTATATGAGATAACAATGACCTTACCTATTATCGATTGCAGAATCTTAGGCACTTTCAAAGGGAAAAAACATAATTTTTGGGGGGAATTTTGATTACCACTATGTCACATATATATTTGATTATGAGACTATTTTTTTCTTTTTAGGTTTTAAAATAATTATTTAGTTGAGTGTTGAAACTTTAGATATTATTAGATAATTAATTAGGCATAAGATATGAACATAATAAGGAAAAATTATGAGGAAACCATACAGGTCAGTAGAAAAACAATGTCTGTGAATGGGTTATTGTTTATATATTTTCAAATGGATTATGATTTTGTTTTTTCAAATTTTGTATTTTCCTTTTTAATAATATAATTTTTTATTTTCTAGGGGCATACGATACCACATGGTTAACAGAAATATTTTATAACTGTGTGTCCTTTATGATTTTCATAAAATTTCTTATTACGTAGATGTCCATGGAAAATTGTAGCTCTAATATCTTATAAATACCTCATTAAAATAAAATCACACTTATATTATTCTCTTGGGACTCTCTACTTGATTCCTTGGTGATTCCTGATCAATTTTGTTAAATATTTTGGTGGTATCATTAGATATCATATTGATTTCTCCATATGTCTCTAGATATATCATTGTTCTATTTTCCTCTTGATCCATTGGAACCAGATTGGGGTATTATTGTGGGATAATAATGTTTTTATAGTGTAACTGATGATCCTATTTATAGATATAGGGCTGTGATATCTATATCTCTTAGTTTCCCACCACTATATTTGAAGGTTTTGACATTTCCTCAATCAGTGAGGTTGGTGTATCTATTAAATAGAATCATTCCCATGACTAAAAAAATGATCCTTCAAAATAATAATTTTTACATATAATAAATTATTGGAATGATTTATTAAATGGATAATTGAAATCCATGATTCATACATTATATTTGGAGGTGAGGATAAATGTTTTATAAGGGGGATTTATTTAAATAGGTTTATGATCAATATGTTTTTTTTTGAAATGTCGTACAGATAATTTAAAAAATGTTTGTCTTGGATTTGGTTTCACATAATAGTAAACATCATCCCTTAAGAATTTTTTTTATGTTTTGGTTGGGACCTATCAATAACTATACTAGATTGATTTCCTTGGATACCTTTGTATTGTCAACTATATCATTTGGAACATTTTTCCATTATTAGTAGTTATTATATGTATGCATGTACAATTCATTCCAGGTTGTTTTTTATATATTTACATGAATTTTATTCATATTCCCTTTATTTAATCAAATATATGTTACCTATATGTTCATAAGTCATGTTTTATGTATTTTTTTAATGGAAAATTGAAGGAAGATATTATGAAATTGGGTTTTCATATATGTATTTGATTAATAAAATATCATTTTTTGTAAATTTGAACTAATGGTTTAATGGTGGAATAATTTTTCTAGATTTATGGTTGTGTCCTACTAGATATTTAATCAAATCCTATATATTCATTTGGGTGACATGGACATTTTTTAATAGTCCCCAGTTAAGGGAAATAGACACATATATTTTTGAGTATCTTCTTGTCGTTAACATCATTAGGTGGTCTGGGATAGTTGTGACCAATGGACACGTATAGAGACATTTTGATAATCGTTTTATATATGTTATATAATATATAGATTTGTATTGATTAATGTCAAGATTGTTTTATAATTAATATTTAAATCCTTTTTAGGATTAAAATTTATATATATAAATTCTTTAGTGCATGAGACAAGACTTATTGAGATTCATGGATAAATCCTTAACTTTAATAATTATGTTGATACAAGGGTGTTTTCTTCATTCCTTTGGAGATTGAGAATTATATTTGGTCTTTTATAGAGGCTAATTTTGGGGATATTTCTTATCAAACCTAGTTGGTTTGTTAAATTGGTGACAACTTCTCATTTCATACCTATTTTGGTGACTAAATTCATATTACAATAAGGGATGTTATTTGAGAATAATATATTATGATTTCATGAAGTCTTTATTATTAAACTCTATAATATGAATAAAATATATAATTATAATATTTAGACATAATTAAAAATCTCTTTAGGGACTTAGGTGAAGATGAATACAATTTCTTCTCCATTAAAAAACAAGAATTTTGATTAGACTATCCATATTCTGAAAAATATTCTACATGTATAAACTATTTATTTTAGTAGAGTATAAGTGGATTATTTTTGAATTTAATTAGTATTTATATAACTAAATACACTAATAATCCCATTATATTGAATCATTCATGGATTTTATTTAGACACTATATAACTCACCCACATCCATGATTGAAGAAATTGATTCATAACTGTTTGGGTCTAGTATTTTGTGAGAGAATATTGGTTGGGTTCACCCAATCAAGAAATGATGTCCTGTGAATAATATTAGGTACAATTAAAATATTTATTAAATATGATGATATCTATTCTATAGTGTGTCAAATCATGTGTCTCTTTAGGATTCATCATGATTGTGGAAGTTGATATTGAGAACATAAAGGCTATTTTCCTTTATTTGTGGGTTATTTCAAATTAATGATATTATTTTATGGATTACATATCGATTGGATATACTAATAAAGTATGAAACATGATTTTGTTGTGTAACACAACAAAGGATGTATGAAATGGAACCTTATCTTATTATTTTTTATGATGATGTGGTGTTAGATATGAATGCATATATTATTGAGAATTTATTTTATACTATTTATTATTTTAAGAATATATTTTTGAGTTAGACGATAAAAGGTGATATTTAGTGTTCTATCAATGGAATTTAATTTGATGGATTTTATTTTGGGATAATATTAACATAGTTAGAATCGTTGAGAGTGTTTTGGTCTACCAAGAGAAACTATTTTCTACTAGCCACTATTGAATGTTCAGTGGAGACCTAATGAGAATCAAGTGAATCTCATATGGATCCCAATTCACCTACTCAATCGTATTTATATTGCTGAAAATTATGGTAATCTTTTTGTTGGGATTTGTGACTTTTAGTGGTATAATAGAGTTTAATGAATAATATTCCGAGAATATTACTTGTTCAAACACGTTATATTTATTCTCTAGTATTTTAGAGATATATTTTTCAATACTTTTTTGAATCTAAATCTACCATGATGAATAGATTCAATATTGGAATGATACAAAATTATCTATTATTTTATATTAATTAGAGTTTGTTTTAATTATTCTTTGTCTTATTTTAATATTTTATTTTATTTTTTAGTGATTTAATTATTTATTTTATTTTTTGAGTAATCGTCCAATTTAATATTTTTTAATAGTTGTAAGATCATTATCTATGTCATATTAATCATCTTCTTGATTTTTATTATCTTCTAGTTGTTTAATTTGATAATTCAACATGTTTATTTAACTACAACATTGATATATTGAATATTATTATAATATAAATTATGTATAAAAATTTTAGATTAATTAATATGATTTAATTTTGAAACATCGACATGATTTTATGCAATAAACATGAGTACCTACTTACATGATGAAAACACTATGTGTTAAAATAATCTATAATAAAAAAATATAGAACATGATAAGAATTTAATATTATGACTATATATCCTTTAAATTTGTGTTATGTGTTAAATATCATTAACAAAATTGTGGTTTTTCATAATAGAAATTATATAATTTTATTGATCTAATTAAATTTTAAAAATATCAATGGAATGAAAAAGATATTTTACATGGAGAAATATGTTTTTATGTTTTGAAATGTGTTTCAATGGATTATTTTTGTATTTTATATTATATTCATTATTTTTAAATGAGTGGAAAATTTTGGATAATATTCAATAAGCTTATTTTATTTGGGGATTTAGTTATTGTCGTTATTCCCCCTTTTTAAAAAACAATTTGTTAATTAATTTACATTATTTTTTATAATGAGAGAAATTTATCGTCTCTCTTATTAGTTATAGTGAAATAAAATTATAAATCACATTTAACATCTATGCAATAAACATATTTATGTGGAGAATGAATAATTGATTATTTATGGTTGTTAAAATTTTTCCATTTATTATCTTCAATCAATGAATCATGATTATGAACATAGACTACAATCCAATCACCTATTATCACTATTTAATTTCATTTTAATAACCACAATGACCAATAATAAAATAATTAATAATATCGATGATAGGTTAATATATCATTCAAAAATTTTATCAACCCAAAAAAATCATCCAGTTAATTCATCTAAAATATTTATATGTTTAATATTACATTTGGAAAAATACATTTAAAGTGAAATTTAATATTATTCATTTGGAATAATTAAAAATTGTAATTATTTTATATTGAACATGATTACTTAAATGTAATTTCATAGGTTCTATATCTATATTTCATTTCAATTCTATCGTAATCTAAGAAAAATGATCATAAAATAAGTATTATAGGGGTTGGAATTAACAATTTAATTCTTTCTAAAACTCATCCATTAATGATGTTAATTGAATATAAAAATAAATTATCAACTAAATTACGAAAATATCATTACATTTTTTTATAAACATGACAAGATCAATCCATTGATTCATTTTAAACAATGATTGACATATTACACGTACCAAATTGACATGATACTTACTGAACTCTCAAAATATCATAAAATAACATAGAATTTCAAATAACGGAATATTAATTGTCTATATTTTTCATTAACATAAGTATTTTTAGATATATCCATTAAATATTTTATTTTATTATGAATTCCATTCAATAATTTTTAAAAAATGATATATTTTAATATTTGTTCTGAAAAAATGAAATACACTAATTTTTTTAATAATATAAACATGAATTTCTTTTATGTTAAATTTTAAAAAAACAATCCATAAAAACATACTTCAATTATAAATTTTGTTCATTATAAAACATTATTAATTTGGAAAATTGTGAACTGATATCATTAAAACAAAGTATAAATGTGGGATATTTTTGAGGTGAATATGAATAAGTTAAATAAAAATATGGAACCATAAATATATAATAATTATTTTATAAAGAATAGATATTAATAAAATTGGGAGCCATGTGGAAAATGTGATTACTTTATATTAACATCAAGTGTTCATAATTATCATTTTGATTAGTGAGGACATTTATAGGATTTTATTTTCAAATTTGAAATAGGGATTATATTCCTCATAGGACTTTTATAAAAGTACTAATTCATTTCATTTTAAAATTATTTTTTAACAAAATCATATTATCAAACATAACCAATGTTTATTAATTGTACTTATATATTTATTATAATGTAATAAGTGGTTACAAGATATTTTTTATTCCTCTAAATTGACCAAGGATTTATAAATGAAAGGGCATATAATTTAAAATATTTTTGATCAAAAGGGGACATATCTAAGAATTTGGTACATTTATATATGTGTTTTGATACAAATTGTTCTTTGGATTATAATTCATTAAGATACAAATATACAAACATTCATATACTTTATTAATAACACCTTTTTAAGGGAATTTAGGGTTTTAATACAAAAGAACATTTTTTTCACTTTTTAACCTATACATATTGATATTATATTTTTCACCATTAATATTAAAATTCAAAACCTAATATTCTTCTCAATTAAAATTTATTTATTTTGTGAAAATTATTCAAGATTTTATTTACCTCAAAACTATATTACATTATTACATTCAAAAACATATTTCGTAAACATTCATTAATTTTATAAGATAGAAAAATATTTAATGAACCCCTAATGAAGGTATTTATCTAAAAAAATATTTTGTTTCAAATATTTTCTTTATATTTTTCTTTATACTAATTTTTAATACCGAATCTATTTTATTATAAAACCTAATAGAAATGTTAAAATTTAGATAATCTCAATCTAAATAGGATACTTTTTTATTGGCATTGAGTATGATGGTTATCAACATTGAATGAGGGGTTTATTATAAATAATATAATTAACATTTAGAAGATGAAAAATGTGTAATATAATATTACCAATTATTTTATTCAAAATTGTTATTATGATAAGAAATAAAAATATTAATTTAATTATGTGGTTTAAAAATCTCTTCTATGTTCAATAAAAATTAACATTTATAGTCAAATACATATAAATGAAACAACAAATGGAATTTTGATGAAATAAGTGGTTTCTCACATTGGAAGTTATAATTATCTAGAAGATGGAAAATATTTTCTTCAAGATTACAATGATTATATTTCTTTCCTATATAGAAAGTCATTTTAAAAAACTAATTATTTATTTATAGATATTTTTAACAAAATGATGTTTTTATAGAATCTTATATTAAAAATAATGAAATGGTTGAGTAAATCATTTATATACTTTTTATATATTTTGAGTTAAAGGGAATATATGTTAATGATAAATTTTTATAAGATAAAAAATATTTTTCATGTTTAAATCTGAATTAAATTGACGAACATCTAATGAAATAACAGAATCAATGAAAGGGGGATGTTGTGAAATAAGAATAAATAATTGTTTTAACTTTTATAATATGACTAAAAATGATGACTATTTAATAAATAATCCAAAAAATCAACCAGATCCTTATGTACATTAGATTATAGAGATATTGATTATAGTTGGAATGGTATTTTATAGTTAGAAAAATTAATTTGAATAATTTTATTGAGGGAAAACATTCTTAAATAATAGTAATAATAATAGATATGTTTAAAGGGATAAATATGATAAATTTGGAATGAGTAGATGTAATAAATATTTTAGTGATTTTATTTATTATGATTGTTAGAAATAAATTTGTATTAAATCTGTTTACCAAATGTTGAAAGTTAATGAGAAATATTTTAAAATGTCAATGAATAAAATAAGGAATTAATTTTTTAAATTATTTTTAATATTGGAGTGATAGTAAAGATTCATCACTAGAATTGGTTTTCAAATGTGGTGATAGAATAAGTATTTACTTATTCATTAAACCTTTTTTATTTAATCAATCAATATTTAATATAAGGATTACTCAGTCCTTATAAACTGATTCTCTAGGGATTAATTATTCATTAAATAAAGAGAATAATAATTTTATGTCAATTTATGAAATGTGTTAGTATATGGATAACTTATATAAAAACTATATGATGTTAATAAGTAAATATAATCATATAAAATAATACCTCACAAGAAAAATGCGTATATTTCCATGCATTCTGCCAAATGAAATGTAAAATATGTTTAAGAATCATTATTTAATAAGGATTAGAATAAATTAATTAATTTAATACATGAAATTGAAATTTTAAAGAGGAGTTTATCCTTATTTAATTAAAGATGTAAAATGCTTAATAAACTTATTACATTCTTGAATCGACTTGATTCGTAAAGTGGAATTTGATTTTAATCTTCTAGGAAGTCACATTTTCAATTTAATTATTTCATTCTAAAATTGAAATTTTATTTACTGAATATAAAATAAGAGTTCATGGAAGAATATATTAGCCTTAAAAAATAAGAAATATTTTAAAACATATTAGGATTATATTTATATGGAAATTTTTTCTTATCAACATAAAAATTATGGGTATGTATAGTGGACAAAAGATCCTTTCACTAATATTTATGAAACCAAATATGTTTGGTTACCAATATTTTAGTCCTATATGTTTTAATAACATTTCAGTTAGTATCTTAATAATAAAATGGTATGTGGTTAATGGTTTATCGTGACACATTAAAATAAAAAATATATTATTTTAGAACATATATAATGTTTAATCTTGGCATGTTACATTCATAGAAAATGATCATGTTCAAATCAGGGCTATATGTGATTTATCCAACAATTATAAGATCTAAATTTTAAATTATCCTTATAGTAACAGAAATAATAAAAACCTAATTAAGATTATACCATTATGTGATAATTAATTGACCGCAAACTATGTGAACAATTAATTGAACTGTTATAATTTTGAAAGTGGATCTCATCATATCTACCGATCAACATGATAACGATTACACTGTATACCACAAAGACTGTATATATCATAACATTCCATTACAAAGTGTAATTGATTATAATTCCTGTATTTGGAATAGATGATGTGAATATTATAATATTTGAACACTGATTTGACCTTCCAATAATGACCATGTGATGTATCTTCCAGAACATAATTTTAATTACAATAGTGTATAAAACCCATGATAATATATAAAGTAAAATATATATGGTACTAAACTTAATAGTGAAATATAAACATATATACCAATATAATTAGTTAATATGGATATTTTCTATCTAATAAGAAACACTATTGTGAGAGGAAAACAATTGGTGTATTCATTATTTTATGACTAATCATTGTTTATTAGGTTTTATATTAATCCAAAATTGGAAAAACTCATGGTATTTAGAAAATTTTCCGGTCTATTTCAAAATTTAATAAATCTACTAATATTCACAATCATGTGTGATTTTGGATATAAATTTCAGAATCCATATTTTAAATGTTTTGGTAGTGACAATGGTTTAGAATAAAATTTAGGAATAACATGAATTCAAAAAAATGGGGTAATATAAAGTATATATTTAACTATTTATGAAATTGACTGGATTGAGATATGTGAATTTTAATATCCCTAAAATGTTTTTGTTGAATCTATTAATACTTCTGTCCTAATTATAAATAATATATTTTTGTGTCTATATTTAATGAAAACATATTTAAAATTTTTTAAAGAAGGGGATCATATTATTGGTTACTTTTGAGATTTTAGATAGAAAGTATTCATTATGAATACTAAATATTTCCATCATAAATTCATTAAACAATCAATAATGTTAGTTTTTTGTTACTTCCCCACAATTAAGGAATCTTGGGTTTAAAGAAAATCTCACAAAAAAGTAGGTAAATGATATGATTCATATATTATGAGTTTATTCTACACAAAAAATCATATGATAAAAATATGAATTATTAATGTGATTATGATTTTGTTTTTTAAACATCTTCTATTTTTATGTTGATAGTTTAACCATGAACACATATTATCAATAATTAAAATATAATCATTTTTAGATGTTATAATCATGTATATACAGAACAATTGATAACCATGTATACTAAGCAGAGATAATTAACAGTCTATCCCATTAATAAGGTTATTAATGATGTTGTGTAACATATAAAAACAAAATGTGTATATCTAATAAATTAGAATATATTGAATAATTATTTCAATTTACACCTTAAATGTTATATAACTTATTTTTTGATGGGTATTGGATAATGTCTATGATAGAGGGAATTAAGGAATTAAAATGGTATAAGGTCTCTTCTTCATTAAAAAACACAAAAAAATATTCTCTTTATATATCTTAATGTTTCATCCAAATCTTTTTTACATGAAATAATCCATTGTGTGGAATAATGATAGACCTGTTGAAAATATATATATTTTTTAAAAAGTCATAAACTATGAGGATTCTTTTTCTCCAATATCTATAGTATAATATATTAGTATTATATTGTCCTTTACTTATTTTATAATTTTTACATTATTAAATATTACTGTAAAGAGTTGATTACTTGATAGATATGATTAATATAAATTTTATTTTAAAAAATATTATTGTTAAATAATAATGTTTCATGAACATGTTTATGATCATAAAAAATCACATTATTGAATAAAATGATCTCTATGAGAATAATAGAATTTATTTTCAAAATTTATATTACAAAAAAAAATTTATGGAATGATGGATCCATATATTTTAACAAAAAATATCTCTCAAGAAACTATATTATATAAATTCAATTTTTATGAAATAATACATTGATCTAATTAAAAATAACTTTAGAAAATTTATTCTATTTATTATACATGTTGAAATTCAGATGATTATGATGGGTGAACATACAACTTTTCTTGGTTTCCAAATTTCACGAAAATTTAATAGCAATTTTTTTTAAAATGTATGTATAATATAGATTTAAATAAATATTTTTGTTTTTATGAAACATATAGTCCCCATAAAATGAGGATTACGATGAATCCCATAAATATTTTTATCAAAATGATTTTACAGGTATTATAACATTCGTAAATTACATGACATCTAGTCAAAGAAGTATTATGGTATTTATTTTATTATTTTAAATATCGTCTAAAAATATATAATAATATAATATAATATTTTTTAAACAGATTATTCGTTTTCAAAAGGTTACAATGGATCTATTACCTATCTATCTTTATAAAATTGTATTTATTTTTAAACATTATTTTTAAACATTATTTATAAGCATATTTTAGAGGACTTGGAATGGATAGAAGAAGAGATTCATGTAATCTTATATTTTATAGCGAGTAATTAGTTTCATCTTATAGAATATGAAATTCCTTATGTCACTAACCTTTTATAATGTGGATAATTGTGTTATTATAAGTTGTTTTACCCAATTATTCTTGATGTAGCACAAAATCACTAGATTTTGAATGAGTTTCACATATATGATAACTTTTTTTAGATAATAATAGTTACATTATTTGTCTAAGAATATAGATCATCACCCATGAAAAAATAACATTGACCTTACATCCCTCAATAAATATGATCATAAACAGAAAAGAATGAATATTCACGAATTTATGAAAACTCACAAAATAGATCTCTAATAACAGTTTCATTTTGAAATATTTTAATTTATCACATAGGAAATGGGTATGAGATTGTGTAAATTATACGATTTTGTTTTAAAAAGTTAAACACCATAAATTGAAAATTACATGAGAAAGTGATAATAAATTTATTATATAGAACTGCATTTGGATTTATATATGGATAAATATTTTTAGAATTTTGATATTATCCAATATCAAATAAATTATTTTAAAAATAACTATAGATCATTGAATGCTTATATTTCATAATAAAAAAAATATTATTATATTATAATTTTTTTATTTGAATTACTAATAATATCAAAATATTACACCCCATTTTTTATAATGTTCTGGATAATGTACACCACACGAAATGCAATGCTTAAATGAACCGTTATATACTACATAAATTTTTTTATTTAAACATGATATTTATAACAAATTCATTGGTTTGGATGGTATATATTGGTGTAACCAAATTATAAATTATATGTTGAAATGAATTAGTAATAAAAATTTATTAATGAATACCCTGGAAATTATTACTCAATAATAAGAATGAAATAATTTAATTTTAATAATAGTTACAGTTTAAAATGTATTTTATATGAAAGTATATTTTCATTATATTATTTATTTAATAAAATATATTCATAATTTTAGAAAATTAAACTGACAAAACAAAATAAAATTCTATAACATCATTTAGAAATAATATTATGATGATTTTGTTTGAATTTTCAAAAATATTTTATTTTCTGGCTGCATAGTGGAAAATATTTATTTTACAAATAATGTATCCTTTTGGAAATATTAATAAAATAGAAATATTTTAATGATTATAGAACAATTTCTTCTATAATATTTATATTTAATAATTAATATAATTCCGTTGAAAATATTATTTTGAACATAGAAACCAATTTTGGATATTATCAAAAAAATTGTAATGTTTATATTCAGAGAAAAACTATTTTAAGTACATCTATATTATTCATATTTTTACAATATAAATTTATTAATTGGTTTCATATTAAAAAGAATATATTTTGATTAATAAAAATTAAATTAATTAAATGTGAATAAAAAAGTATATTATTTTGTTAAAATTCTATTTCTATTTTTAAAAAATGTTATTTTCTTATAATAATTTTTATTTCTGTTTTATGAACGTAAATTAGAAATAATATTTAAAAATAATTAAAATTGAATCATGATGAATGGATTTTATATTTGTAATCTGCAGGTTCAAATTTAGAATGGATTTCATGTTATGATTTGGTCATAATGAATACATTCCATGTAAAAAATCTAACACCATGGTAAATGGTAAAATTGGTTAATTATGTTTAATACTAAGTTATAATGTGAAAAAATAATTTCTAAAATATTATTTGACGAGATTATGTTAAATTTATCAACTTATCGGAAAAATATATATTTTTTGATCAATATTATCTTGATTAAAAGTTTATATTATATTAAAACACTGAATAATTACGATAGTGCTACTCTCCTCACTTATAAAAGAGAAACTCGTCCTATTTCTTATTCACATAATACGAATAATTGATCTAAAAAAATACCTTATGGAAATATATCACATGTCCTAGAGATATTTTTAATACCAAGTGATCTATCGTATATTTCTCATGTTATAAGCCAAATAAGGTTTTATAAATAAGAGGAATGATACTTAATTGATTTTTTCATGTTTATTTCTTTTTCCACCACCTTTAAACATTTCATTATAATGATGATATAATAAATTATCTTCAACAATGATTTTATAAAAAATTTATATTTTTAGGGATTACTATTTTAGAATCGATGATTTAGGGATTCATAAATATTATGTCTCACATATTATTTATTTTGATATAATAATGGCTTGACAGATTTTTTAATGGAATGATAGATAATATTAGTCACCTAGTTATTAAAAATTTATTCATGATAATTTTGTGGAATTTCATTGTATTTTTTTATTATTGTTATATTATTGTTTCTCTATGATATTATAACATATAAATTAATACCATTTAGAATTTATAAAAAATGTTAATTTGTTGAAGAATTTATAGTTTCATTTTTGTTTAATATTTTATAAATTCGTATTTTTTATGAAAGTTAAATTTTTTTGAATATGTGTTTAGGGAATATAAATAGTTAAATTAAGACTCAATGATATTTTAATGGTGTTTAGTGAATGAAATGTATCATAATATAGCCTAAGAGAGTAAGATAGATTTCATAAAAGAAGTTATAAATCAAATAAATAATATGTTATGAATACCATCACTTCCTTTTCATGAGTAATTAACTATTAAAACTTCAAGTATTTAATTTACTTATGGTTATATGAGGAATGTAATGACCAATGAATTTGAAATATATATATATATATACACATAAATAAATACATACATATAAACTAATACTATCCTCAATATCTCGTGTCCTAGGTTACACAAAACTAACAAGATATCGGACTAAAAAACATAGACATATTAAAATAACATGAACAATATAGTCACCACTACATTAAAATTTAAAAATCAATAAGAAAAATTAAATATTATAATTTTTATTGATTTTTATTTTAAAATTTATGCTTATATAGGATATTTCTTTAAAAGGGTATTTATAATTGATTAATAAATTATATATTGGACGAATGGCGGTTTATAATAAACGGTAATACTTTTTTGAAAAAAATTCACCATTAAATTATTTATAAATTTTAATGGAAATTATATTCTAAGACACATGATGATTAAAATATCAATTTCTATTGAAAATGCCTTTCATTATATATATTTTTAAAAATTAATTATATATAATTAATAATTTCATAAATATATTATTTTATAATTTTTACTATCAAAATTAACTTTGACTTATTTTTTAATATTTTATTGAAATAATTGAATTTAGGTGAGTGGTTAAAAATACATATTTTATTAAAATCACAATATTTCAGACTATATAAAGATGTAAGTTTATAATAAAACATATAAAACATTTGTATTGTAAATATATATTTACACAACAAAACTATTTATTATAAAATACATTTATGAAATTTGATAACAAATGTTTATCAACTAAAATTAAATTATCTAATAAATAACATTTTGGTCATTTACTTTAATTAAATAATATTTTGGAAAAATTAAATTTGAATTAATTTTAAATTCACATAATTTTTTTATAATAAACCAATATATATCATGAAAATCAAATCCATCAATAATTTAATCCAGAAATAAATTATATTATTAAAAATACAAATTTTTTAATACATGTTTTTACTCGTTCATGCGGTAATGTTAAAAATAGTATTCATTACACCTAGAAATATTATTTGATAAAATTGAATTCAAATTCAAAAATATAATGTCAAAATCAGATTTTTGGTCTATTTTTATTATTATTGAGTAATATTAAATTACTTTGTTAAATATTAATTAGCATGGTAAAACAAAATAATGGTAAAAGTTAACATTGTAAGAGTAAAGATTTATAAATGCGTTTAAAAGTTGTTTTAAAATTAATCTTTTATGTTTTATAGATCTTATATTATACCATTATATCTTATTATATATTTTAGATTTTTGATGACCTTTGAAACATTTTCCCACTTTATATTATGTTGAAATATTTTCCACAATTCCTTTCACTCAACTAATAAAAGGGTCATATCACCACCCTATAAGTCCAATTAAATAATTTATTTTCCTTTTAAAAATATTCATTATTAATTTTCATATAACCATTTTCCTTTTCTATGAATACCATATCATAATTGTATTTCTAAATATTACATTTTTTAAGAATACTTTATGGAAAAATCATTGGTTTCAAATTGAGTACTCTTTTTTTATAATAAATTTCTATTGTATATTAATTTTTCCCATATAATTTCCTAATAAATATATAGTGGAATCAGTAATATTTTTATACAAAATTTTATTATGGTAAATGAATAAATATTATCCATCGTTTACCTATTTCTATTAATAAAAATGAAATCTTAAATCACCAGTTATGAGGAATACATCTTCTATGAAGTGAAAAATTCCATATTTTCACAGTTACTTCTCTCCATTAATTATATACGTGAAATTAATGAGTAAATTAAATTCATATAATAATAATATTATTATAAATAAGAAAATTATAGGCCACCATCTTTCCCTCTTTTCATTGTTTAATGAAATCATCATCATCTGTTATGCATGCTATCACCTTCATGAAATAAAATATCTTATTAATATATAGTTTTCATCATATTTATTAAACACAATTACATTATGATCCCAAACCTTAAAATTTAGAAAAAAATTCAATATAATTCCATAATATTTATATAATTAAAACATTAATAATCATAATCATCCAGTAATTACGGTATATTCATGTTTGGGTTTGCCTAACCACATACATGAACAATGTTATAAAATAATATCATGGCTGAAAGTGAAAAATTTATTAATAAAGAAATAGGATAAAACAATGTAAATAATTATTATTTTTTCATTCTTTAATAGTAAAATTAATATTAAACTCAATAATTTAGATACCATTGTTCATTTTTTAAAGATCTTTCAAACGTGTCTGCGACCAATTTCATTTACAAGAACAATGAATAAAACCCACAATGAATGAAATAATATCTATATAGTATAATCTAAAAAATAATTTAAAGTAAATTTTATAATATTTTAGTAATTAAATTCAGTATAAGACTAAATAGAAACATTGTTATTATGAAACTAGTTAAAAAAGATCAAGATTACCCATACTCAATATTGAAAACATATAATATATAACTAATTTCCACGTAAAAAAAATTATTGATGTATTTTATAAAATATTATAGATACATATATGGTTATTAAATAGATTTTTAGTGTACCTATTGTTTCTATATAGTATATTCACCCTCTTTAGTGGATGTTTGAAATTATGTAAAGTGTTTATTGTCTCAAATTTACACCCCTTGAGACACATTCTATATTATAAACAATTATTTTTCATAATGGTTTATCTAATACCAAATTAATATATATTCACATAAATATTTAGTTCAATATTTTTATATATCCATATTATTTATTCTCATTAAATGGATTTTCATTCAAAAGATATAAAAGTTGTAAGTGTTATTATTGTAAACTCAACTCCCTCCATTGAGTTATAAGGATTCCTCATGAACATATTTATTCTATGATTTTTTAGATATTATGAGTTTATTTAATTGAATACTATATTCTTATATTGTAGGAAATAATGTTTTAATTTAGATAATTTACCCTAAATAAAATTTCATTAAAAAAACTATATAAATATTAAGAATAATTCTCAACCTATTAAATGATGGTTTCCCATCCTTGTCCATAATATCTTTTAGAACCGATGTTATCCATTATAATTTGTAACATAATTATGAATAATATTTTTAAAACTATATATATTCATTATTATATTTTCAAAATGATGGTATCTTACTTTTTTATAAATTGGGGATTCAATAATGTTATTTGGAAATACAAACCAATTTTTCTATCCATTAAATTCCAAAATTTCATATCCAACAAAAAATTTCTTTTCATAGATATTACACCACCGACAATATATTATATATGTTTATTTTCTATTTGTAATTTTTTTAAATTTTTACCTTCATCGTATTGAAAATTACTTTTAAATGTTATATATAAGTTAGTTTTTTAAATTTTTTATAAAATAAAATTATAATGTGTTTCAATGTCAGCTCATATTTCTTAAAAATATTTCATTTAATACAAATTCTTATCTTAGTAATTTCATGAATATGAAAAGAAATTAATTTTCTCCAAGATTAATACCAATTTTTTTTAAAATTATTTCAAATTTTAAAGGTTGATTTTTTTTACAATGATATTTTCAAAATATATTTATATAATTTTTTAGCTAATTCAATATTATTTAAAATTTATTCTTCATGGGTAAGAAAAATCATAAAAAATAACATTCACTACATTAATTTGTATATATTATGTAGTATAATTCTCTGTTAGATGAATTATCCAAAATATACATTACCCTTCCTTGTCATCCTCTCTGTATAAATATGATATATCTCCCAAATGATTATACATTGTACACACTCTAAATATTATTACTCTAATTGAATAGTGTCAAAATATATTTAATATGTTTTTTGGGTAAATTATTTATTTATCCTTATATTATTTTTCTATACAGTATATATACCACATGATATATTATCTTGATTTAATAATATTTACCTACATTCGCACCGAATATATTTTGATAAAAATTTATTTTCAGTTGGGTTTTATTGTTATTATTAAGATTTATTTATTTATGTGACTCCATTAAAAAATGTATTTGAAATCTATTTTATTTCCAAGGTATCTATATGATAAAAAAATATAATGATTTTTTTTAATTTCTATGAAACCCATTATATTTCATGGGTTCTTTACGATGTGCTATGTAAATGATTTTTAGGTAGTACTCATATGTTTGTATAATGGTGAGTGGTTTCAAATATCTCACTCCAATTCATTTGTTATATGTTTATATCTATTGAAATATATATTCAAGAAAAAATAATTGTTTCTCAAAAGAATTGAAACTGATGTTGTGGCTCATGAATTTAATATTTTCCTATACAAATGTTTGTGTCATGTTTTAAAGATGTCCTAATGTTTTTATTATTCAATTTATTATGTTATTATTTCATGGTATTAAATTATTGAATAATTCTTCAAGATGTTCTGATGTGTATATAATGTGTTAAAAATGCTAACACTATGAATAAAGAACTATTATTTATTGGTTATATGTTAATTACATTTATTTATTATACACATACTCTCATTCTATACACATTAATTTTATTCGATTGTTATATATTATGTTTATCCTTACTAAGAATTTGATCCTACCCATTTCTAATATTCCCATTTCACAAGGTATTGAAAATGAGTATAACTTATGATAATTCTATAAGGGTTATAATTTTCCCCGATAATAAAGAAATTCTCCCATGTATTTCCAAATAAATTCATTTTATACTCTTCCACAAAGAAACTAAATATTTTTTAATGGTATTTTGAGAACATTTTATGATATTAGATCCTTCAAATATAGGAATATAATAACATGTATATATGTTTATGCTTGTTCAATATATACAAAAAAGTCATTGATACCATAATGAATAAATATCATGGTGATAGGATGTAACGACACGACCTATATACATAATACTTTTTTCCAATTTTGATAACTACATGGAATCAATTGCAATCCTTGATCATTATTAGCTATTAACTAGTGGCTATATATAACTTATAATTAATAAATATTAATATTAAATAAAATAAAATAAACAACATGTTATATATATAATCTAATATTTTCCTCAAAACAGAAACCATACAATAAGAAACCATTAAAGAAATAAATTATCAAAATTTAGTCAAACAATTCAACAAACTAAAAAACTATATGATGATGTAGTAGATTAAAATATATCTATATAGAATAAAAACATCTCCATTGATGTTTGAAAACTCATTGGTACATTATATCATTAACATATCTACCTAGATCTACCATTAATGAATGAGGTAGCCTTTCCTGCTCCTTTATCATCTTGAAAAAAAATATTTTTACACTCATAAAACTTATGGTTGGATATCATAAATATTACTCAATATTATTTCTCAAAATCACTCGTCTATATTCTCATTAATGTTTTATTCAATACCATATAGCATATTTTATTTTCAAAAAACATAATCAATAAAATATATAATAATACATTATTTTTTTAAAGAATAACCCTAAATTCGATGTATTATTAACAAGTAAACTATATTTCTATACATGAAAAATTACACTATATTTATCAAAGGAAAAATTATTCTATAATTGATTTTATAATGATAAATATAAAGGAATATAATCATGGAACTATACCTAAATCAAACAAAAAATTATTATTGTTCAGCTAGAGTGATTTTCCATCACCCAAAATGATCAGATACAAGAGTTTCCACCTCGACCATAGCTATTTGAAAATATAATCAGGGTTTTTTACAACAACATAAATTCCAAATTCTCAATAATTTTAACCAATTTTAAAATCCATATATTATTTATAAAATTACTTACATTTCGAACTAATAATAATAAAGATATTTTAATTTATAATATATTTAAATATAAACCCCTATTTTTTATAAATCATGCCTCATGACTTTCTAAAACTAACATTCATGTTCTAAATTCAAACGTATATAACAATGATTTACAAAATCTATTTCCATTAATTTTTTATTGAAATACCATTTTATATCAAATTATTGAAAAACACATAAATCAAAATCATTGGAATCATGACAAAAAAATAAGGAATAAGAGTATACAATATTAGATTCATTTTTCTAGATTAAATAATGTTTTATATGCTACTGAAATTAATGAGGATGTCAAGACCTGTTCCTCGGGGCTCATTCTGTGACTACCCTAAGCCTGCCTTCCATAGACGAGGGGCTGGAGACTAGCACTGAAGACATATTCCTTAAAACTGGGAAGGCATTTCCTTTATAACATGTAAACTCACGTAGTCCGTGCATATAACATCCCACATCCCACATCCACTCTAGAACCTCTGAAGACCGAACTAAGCCTGCTGGTACCTGATTCTCCGCCTTTACTGTGTTGAAAAGCGAGGCACCGAGAGACAAAATCTGATACTTCATTCTTCATTCCCGGCCACCAGTGCTGTCATAGAAGATCATAGTACATCATTGCTACTCCTGGATGTACCGCTAGAGGGGATGTGTGGAACTCCATCAACAAATCCTCCCGAAGTGATAATGGTAACACGGTACGTCCTCTGAAGAGGATGAAATTCTCCCCACCTTCAAAAATATCCATCAGGTGCATGTCCTGTGGATATCTGAGAACGTTGAGCCTCACAATCAGTTTCCCCACTCTGTGCCCCCCTAACTCGCTGAAGAAGTGTGGTAGTAACTGAAAGAGACTAATGAAATGTGGCTTCATATCATTCTATAAAAAAATATGCATAGCGGCCAGAAGCTCTATCGCCTCACCTAACAGTTTTATACTAGATCTCATGCTGAGTACATCTTCTAAAATGTTCCCCTTCTCAAGTGTATAAACTATCTTGAAGTCATAGTCCAGGAAAAACTCAAGACAATGACACTGTCTCAAGTTCAGGTCCTTTTGAGAGAAGATATACCTAAGACTCTTGTGATCAAAGTAGACAATAAAAATATTGCCCATCACGTAATGTCGCCACAACTTCAAGTCAAAGACAACTGCTGCTAAATGCAGGTCATGGGTAGTGTAGTTCTGATCATTTTTTATTAGCTGTCAAGAACTATATGCGATAACTTCTTTCTCCTGCATCAAGACCCATCTGATCCTGGTCCCTGATGCGTCTCAGTAGGCTACGTACCCAATGCCCTCCTCTAGATTCCTCAATATGGGGCACTAGTCAACCTCTTCCTGAGATCTTGAAAAATATGATAGCATCTCTCTGGCCACAAGAAGGGTCTCCCCTTCTTTTTCATCCCTGATAAAGGGGCTGGAACTCTAGAGAAATCTAGGACAAACCTCCGGTAGTATTTGACTAAACCTAGGAAACTTCATACCTTTTTCACACTCTTGGGTGGATCCTAAGAATGTACCGCCTCAATCATTGTTGGATCCACAGCAACTCCAGCCTCTAAGATGATATTTCCAAGGAAGTGAACCTCTCAGATCAAGAACTATCACTTTGAGATATTACCATAAATCTGTTTCTATCTGAGTGTGTCTATAACTATCTGGAAATGATACACATGTTCCTCCTCAGTAGCCGAGTATATCATAATGTCTTCGATGAAGACTACTACAGAAATATCAAGGTATGGCTGAACGATACTGTTCATTGGTCCCGATAACACTTCTAGTGTATTGGTAACCCCGAATGGAAAAACCAAGAACTACATTGACAATACCGTCATTTGAAAGCCGTCTTCTACACATCCCCATCAAGATCACTAAATTGTTGATATCCTGATCTGATAGCTATCTTTGAGAACCTTCGTACTCCCTTCAGCTAATCAAAGATGTCGTCAATACTCACGAATGGGTAGAAGTTCTTCACGGTCACCTGGTTCAGGCACCGATAGTCAACACATAGATTCAGTATCCCATCTGCCTTCTTGGAAAACAATATTAGGGTTCCCCAAGGAGAAAACCTGGGCCAGATGAACCCTTTTCTATGTAAGTCCTCCATCTATACCCGCAACTCATGAAGCTCCATGGTAGTCATCCGATACTCCATTGTAGATATTGGTGTCATCACAAGGTACAAGACAATGTAAATGTCTAACTCTCTGTGAGTAGGTAGACCTGAAACATCATCATGGAAAACATCTGAATACTGTTCCACCACTACAGGATAGCTCAGACTCTCCATAATAATCTCTCCATGGATAAGGCTATCCAACTAATGTGTGATTGGTTATAATCTCCTCTGGGTAGGTCCACCCTATACTACAAAGGGTCCTTTCTCGCCGGGGAAGGTGATCCTAGTCCCATCCATGAGGACACACTGCATTTTGCACCTAATACAGTCAATCTGAACATGGACTATAGATTACATGTCCATAACCATGATGACATCATAAGGCCTCGACTCCAATTCTTGGAGATCCTAGCTGAAAGTCTTGCCTCCAAGAGTATGATCACTCTACTAGCACTAGTGTGTAATCATCAAATACACTCTTGTAGGAGTCTCTATCAGTAAGGAATGGGAAAACAGCTACGTCATAATCTCAGAGCTCTAAATGAGGGTCGTGGAAATAAAATAATGATTGGAACCTGTGTCTATATGTACTTTAGATAAGGTGGAGTAGACACAGATCATACATTGTATCATCTCTGGAGCACCATGGTGGAAGGCCTCATCTTCTATTAGCTAAGCTTGCCCCTTTCCTCCTACTCCCAGTGGTTGGGGTGGAGCACCAGGTGGTGGTGGCGGTAACATATCGAATCGTCGCTCACCTCCAGTTTCATGACCAACTCCTCTGCCACGTATGTCTTCTCCCTTCGAAACTCCTCAGTCAAACCTCTATCACTTCATGGGTGGTCCTTTGATCGTCTACTAATCATCTGTATGGAATTTCAGGTAGTCACGAGCCTTGTGTTCATGCCCTCCATATACTTAACACTACTTGCTCCTTGCATGATTGGAACTCTCTCTGGTGCCCCACATGATCGACCCTGAATCCAATAGTTTTCCTCTGGTCCTCATGGACCTCTGTGACATCTATCTAATACAAACTTCTTTAGAATCTGCAATGTGATGCCCGATGGTGGGTCTCGCTGCAGGTGATTTCTCACCAACAAATCTATCAACTAAGAGGGATCACTCTAAAAACCCTTTCTGCATCAAGATGCTGAGAGAAATCATCAAAACAATGATCTCTGGCCTGAGTCCCTGCTCAAAGGGCCGGGTCCTGAAGAATGGGTCCCGAACTATATCCATGGAGTAGAGTAAGAGGTTGGTGAACCTCGCTGAGTACTGAGCCACAATCATGTTTCCCTACTGTAGACGACGTTGCTCAGGTATGTTCATGCGTGAAGGGTCGCTGGAACAAACTCTTCCCAAAACATGCTCTCAAAGTCTGCCCAAAGAAGTTCCACCTCATCGTGAACTTGGATCATCATGCTCCACCATCTATCTACTACTCCTTGTATAATACTTGAAGAAAAGATCACCATGAGATCAGCTCTTTTCCTTACCATTTGGAAGACTCCCACCACACCCTCCAACGAATCCTCAGCTGCATGTGGGTCTGTCTCACCCCTGAACCTGGGTGGCCTTTGGCACTGGAACTCGTTCAACGAACTCATGTGGCTTGCACCCTATGCTGCTGGGGCTGGTGGAATTAGTGGCCCAATGGGTAATGGTACTGATGGTTCCTCCGCTGATGCCTCTACTGAAATAGGGACCTGCACCGAGGCCTCATTGCTCGGTGGCCCATCATCGCGTACTATACCTGGAAGCCAAGATGGCTATTTTTGTGGAGGAAACCTGAAAAGAAACAAGTTTTCCATGGTCAATAAGTCATTCCAAGTTATATGACTCAAAAATATCCCAAATGATACTTTTATAAACGCACACGCAATCTGTGCTTTTTAACACTGAGTCAGAAATCAGATGTCCGGGTCCTGGTTTATGGATACGTCAGCCGCTGCACCAACACTAGATTCCCTAAACACATAATCACACTCACTAGACATAACACTATTGTCATTAAAATAATTATCAGAGTCCAATGTTCTACGGTAGTACCTACTCCTCTAATACCAATTTGTCATGACACATCCCTCGTGGCTCGTGTCATGACTACCCCAAGCCCGAAATCCATAGGCCAGTGTCCGAAAACTAGAACCAAAAGGTGTATTCCCTAAACCAATAAGTAATTTCCTTTATATCCTATAAACACGCAACATAGCACAAAAAAAGATACAAACACAAGTAAATTCTATAGTAAAACAAGTGTGTATAATAAGTAAAAGGGACCAGAATACAAGCCCAACAAGAAATTACAAGAAAACTGAAATGTACAAGTAAAATGAAACAACTCCTATGAACACCTACCAAGGATTGTACCTGAAGGGTAGGTATAGATCTCGAACGATAATCTCTTCATTACGACTCATCTAATATCCACCTCTAAGCTACCTCTTTCCCTGGTACTCTCTTCCTCAGTCAGTGTTGTATGTTGTCTGCACCAAACCCCACAAGGTGAGGGCATTACATGTGAATAGGTGAGTATAACTATACTCAGTAGGGACCCCGAGACCCACAAAGGTCTCAAAAACTCAAAAAATGATAAACCAGAAAGCATGAAAACACCTGATAACCCTTCGTAGTTATATCCCATACATATACCAAAGTTATCATGTACATACTAATCATTCATGATGAAACACACAGACCAACTCAAAAGCCCAAAGCTCAACTGTTCCACAAATGAATGAAAACCACAAAGGCAACACCACAAATGTAAGTAAAACAACGAATATTACCACAAAATTATAGACTCATCTCACACCAAGAATAACATAGGTACTGTAGTAAAGATGATTAGAAGTTTCTATTGAATCATCTTACTCTGTTAAGAGACAGACCCACATAGGATCATAAATCATCAGACCCATGCAGGATCCTAAATTATCTGACCCATATAGGATCCTAGTACAACAGACCCATGTACGATCCTACAGTAGCCCCACATGGATTCGTAGAGAATATCCATGTTGGAATCTCGAACACAGACCCATGTAGGATCCCAAACCACAGACCCACATATGATCCCTTTCTCATGTTACAGACAGCTACAGGGTTCTCACACTATGCTCGATTCAATCTGGAAGTGTCTGCTTCTCAAGAAACAAGTCAATACATCAATTTCCATGAATTCCTACGAAGAAGTATCTCAAAGAACCAACACATAAAATGGGTTGCAACTCAATAGATGGTGCGCTAATCAGACGCCATGTTTGTATATTATTGGCATTTTTTCATTGAGGGCCCAGTTGGATTCGTGTTCAATTCAACCCATCCAAACTCGAACTTTATCCAAAACTGCGGTTGGTTATACCAAAAGGACCATATCAATCCAAGGTTTCTGGCACCGTATATAGTTCATAAAACGACTTATTATAGGATATGAAAAAATAAGAAAATATGGTTAACGTCGGTCCATGTCCGGTCTGACCGAGTCGGACCAACCAGTACTAGGCCTACCCAACCTGGTTTAGGTCGACCTGTGCGACCCAGGTCTTATCATGGGTCCACCTGGCACACTGGGTCCGGTGTGGCTGACGTTGCGGAGACCCTCGGACTGGCAGCCTACGGGGTCTGCCGACTAGCCGGACATCCAGCCTTATCCTCCGCGCAGTGCGGTCGTGCGCCACACCTCCACTGGTAGCTGGTTTGGACGACCGCCCTCCATTCACCGATGCGGCACAAGGATGCGACTCTTACATGTTGAGCAACACAGACACGCGTCACTGTCCCAATCGCACAACAGGCCGGAGTGTCCGACGCCGACCTCAATCTACCATGGTTGATGGGCCACGACCCTTCCTGATGGTGTGGTCATGCCACTACCATCGTCATGGCCGGCCATCATGTTGGCTGCTGCACCCAAATTCCACCGGTGTTAATAGCTATCACCGATTTCCGACGAATATTACGAGTCTGTGAAAACCGATGGCAAGTGATTCTGAGGCATGGTGTAGCAGATTGAATTTCAGTAATTTTTTTCTAGTACATTCAGTAAATGTGTGAGTGGGTTTTTTAACTTTTGAACCCATGCTCATAATTGAAATGTGAGGACACTACTGAACTCGCAGCACTTGTATTCACTTAAAGATACTTTTATCTCGAACATAGTAGGTTGAAGGTGGATGTTAGTTTTTCATTTTTTCGTGGTTTAATATAAAAATAAAAATATTTAATTTTTTTTTTCTGGTAACCACATTTTGATTTATTGATGTAGGGACCACAAGAGCCTTAATACTCCAAAATTGAATTCAATGGTGGGGACCACCCAAACCCTTCATTAATTTAGGGGTGTGATTTTTTTATCTTTGTTAATTGTTTTCTTTTATGTTGATCCTCTCCCCATGAGTCTCTTGATACTGCTCTAACGTGGAAGGTGCTGGCCAAACGAACATGGCCCGACCTCTCCGCATCCATTTTGGTTTTTGTTGTGCTTCCATCGATGAATGAGTATGCTAAATGGTGCTGACGATTGGCACCGATGGGACTTGGATGCGGTGGTCGGCACTATGGTTGGCCACGACATCGGCGACCACACGACCATGCCACTGAAGAAGGGTCGTGGCCCGTCGACCACGATAGAGCAAGGGTAGAAGCCTGCACTTTGGCCGAACGAGCGAGGGGGAGGGCGGCGTCGTTCACACCACCCTGAGTGCAGGAGATACAGAATTGTGTCGCGGCATCAGAGGGGAGGTGGTCGGCCAAACCGGTTGTCGATGGAGGTGTGGCGCATCACCGCACTGCGCGGAGGAGGAGTTTGTCCATTCGGTCAACTGGTGGACCCAGTAAGTCAACACACCATGGGCCGCCCAACGGGTAGTGCTGTTGGGCCGGACCGGACTCAGTGGGCCGGTCCGGACTATGTGGGATGGGTCGGGTTGGGTCATCCAAGTTCGGGTCTGGCCAGGTCGGACCAGAACTTGACCAACATCAACCCTATTCACACATTCGGCCATATCATGAGCTACGAGTTTCCATTTGATGAACCATCATTGGTGCTAGAAACCTTGGATCAAGGGGTTCCTTTTGGTATAATCCTCTTCAGATTTTTATTATGTTGGGGTATGTCTGGTTTCGATCGAACACAAATCCAACCGGGCCCTCGAAACAAAAAGGAATATAACTTACAGACCAGGCATCCGATTAAAGAACCATATGATGTGTTGATAACCCTTTTATGTGGTAGGACATTGAGATACTTATTCATGGGACTTCTTGGAAATTGTATTATTGACCTACCACTTGAGAATTAGACCCTACTAGTATTAAGAAAGCTTAGTGCGGGAACCCTGTAGCTGGATGTAACACGAGAAAATAATCCTTTGTGGGTCTATGAATTGTGATCCTACATGGGTGTGTGTTTGAGATTGTCACTTGGATTGGCTCTAAAAATCTATGTTGGACAACTCTACGATCCTATGTGGGTCTTCTGTGCTAGGATCTTATGTGGGTCTAATGATTTAGGATCTTATGTGGGTCTGATGATTTCAGATTCTACGTGGGACTGCCTTTTAATAGAGTATGGTGATTCAATAGTTACATATAATCATATTTTCTACCATAACTAATTTATTCCTAGTGTCTTCTGAGTCTGTACCTTTGTTGTAATCTTCTGTGTGGCGTACCATTGTGGTACTTACCTTCGTGGTGATACCTTTGTTGAATTATTATTTTCGGCGTAACATTGTGGTACTTTCCATCATTGTGATACATTTGTGGTATTTTTCTGTGTGGAGTTACCATTGTGCTACAAACCTTGGTGGTTTTACCTCCGTGGTATTCCTTCCATTGTGGAACTGTTTATCTGTAGGCTTTTGAGTATGGCCTTGTGTTTCCTTGTGAATGAGATGTGTGTACTTGATCACTTAGGTATATTTATGGGCATATAACTATGTAGGATTGTCAGTTGTTTTCATGTTCTGTGGTTTATTCATTGTGGATTTTTGTGAGACCTTTGAGGGTCTCAGTGTACCTACTGAGTATCGTAATACTGACCCCTTCACGGGCTATGCCCACACCTTGTTGTGTTTGGTGTAGATTCCAGACAACATTGATAGAGGACGAGAGTACCACGACTGGAGGTAGTTCGGAGGTGGAAATTAGACGAGGAATACTACAGTGATGACCATTCGAGAGTTGTACCTACCCATCAGTTAGGATCTTTGGAGGGTGTTCATGAGAGTTGTTTCAGTTTACATGTACTTTTCTGTTTTCTTGTACTTTCCAGTTGGGCTTATTTTTTGGCCCCTTTTTCTTACTATACACAATATTTTTTACCTTATAGTTTACTTGTTTTCATATCTTGATTTGTGTTTGGTTGCGAGTTTATAGGTTATAAAGGAAATGATTCCCATTTTAGGGAATAAGTTTTCGGTTCTATTTGCTAGCCCCTGGCCTATGGAAGCTGGGTATGGGGTAGTCACGACAGGAGCCCCAGGGGATGGTTTAGGATAGAGGAAACCAACCTATATATTTAATTATAATTATTTATGAATTATAAATCTTAATAAAATAATAAAACCATTAATATAATGGTTTTTTATATTTCTCTTGATGATATGGCATTTCTCTATCGTAAAATGTCACATCCACATGTTAATCAACTATTTATAGTGTATAAACTCCAGCGAGTCGCATGCACCCCATTCTATTTGATATTAAACCATGTAACTCAATACCAATATGGTTTATAATTAGAATTGTTGTAGTGTAACATCTGTAGAGTAGCACAACCCGCACAAGTTTTTGTATCACACCTAGAAAAAAATTTAAATCCCCTACTCTTAAATGATATATTGTGAAATTTGAAAATTTTAGTTTATGTCATGTGCATAGAATATTAATCAATATATATATATGATATTAATGATCAAATATTGTTTATTAACATCCCATAAAAATTCATTGATAATCCATCCAACCCTCCATCATTAGATCACAATGTTCCACGATTCCACATAATGTTTAAGAGAATGAGAGACATATATCAAAGTGGATAATATATCATGTTAATCCCTTATTTATTGAGTATATATATTATATATATATATATATTTAATTATTTTTCTAATATAAATTTTCCCTATATTACACCCACTAATTATTGTGTCGAATCCCATTAATTTCCAACAAATACAAACCATCCCTCTCTCTCATATATCTTCAACAAAATCACGGTGATTCCAATTTTTTACATCCATTATCTCTACAACAAATCATCAATGAATATATTTCAAATCTTATAAATCCAACAATTCGGAAAAATTTACATTAATTCAACATATTAATTAATTAGTTAATTATATATATTTCAGAACCATAATTTAATATTATCCATAACTGTATTTTGTACTTCTTTTATAACTGTATTTTGAATCATCTTATGATTTACCACAAAAATTCAAATCAACTATAAAAATCATATCCTCTCAGTTATTTCCCTACATATTTTTATTGAATAAAATTAAATTTCATCAAATTAATTATTATATTACTCCACATGTCAATAATTCATTATTATTCAGATATTAATAAATATCCCAAAATAAATTAATCACAAAATTATAAAAAATAATTACTTTTTACATAGAAATTAATTAAATAAATATTAAAATATTATTTTTTTTAAATTAATTAAAATGTAAATAAAATAAATGTCACTTGTTAATACATAATTCAATACATTACAAATATTCTTTTCAGACGATTTTCTAATATAACATATGAAAATGGGTTGGAATAAACCTCATATCTAGGCTAGTTAGCTCATGAGACTGACCAATGCACTGGGGATCTATATCCTAGGATATACACATCACATAAATTATCTATCGTTGGATAAAATATCGAAATGTTATAGAATACAACAAAAACCCTAGTGAATTATTTGTTGATACCTAATAGTGCATTGAGAAATTATTGTTTTCCCCACTCACCACTCAACCCATCTGTTTTACTCTGTCATATTAAAAAATAGATAAGATGAACATATCAATATATATAATATTGAGTATTAAGTTAATAAATTTATTAATAATAAATGATCTTATTATAAGGTTCTCCTATAATAAATAAATGGATATGTTTTCATATTGGTGATGGTTTCCATGAAAATTATGTTATATAACTATATTAATTAATGTCCGTAAATTAATATAATTATTTATAGGGAATTCAAAATAAAAATTTGTTTTTGAAGAAAAGTTATCTGTCAGAATAATTGATTGAAGGGAATGACAAAGTAGGTGAATGATGAATCCAATTCTAGGTATTTCATTTATTTAGAAATACAGGTAGCTAGTAATTTGGAAGAAAATTTATGTAATTATTTTGGAATAGTGACTACTTATGAAATATATATTGTATAATAAATTTGAAATGTTCAAATATTGACATATAAATTTTTTAGATAAAAAATAATTCATTCTAATATATGAAATTATATAATATTTAAGTGAATCCTTAGTATTTTGTTGTTGATAAAAACAAAATAATGAAAATGAAAATTTAATTAATGTAAATAAAAATAAGAATTTATTCATAATATTTATTTTTATTAATGATATATGATTATAAATTATTACAGAATTAAATTCATTAAAATATAAATATTAATAAGGGTAGAATTATTTTTCAGAAGTAATACCATTAATATTTCCATAATATATGAAGGATATATAAAATAAAATTAAAACAATATAGTCAAAACAAGAAAAAATATAATGAAATTGGAGAAGATTCCATAAAAATATTCCAATATTGTATACATATATAAAAAAAATTGGATATATAAGTAAGATATCACGTGAATATAAATAAGAATAATATAATTATTTTCAAAAAAACTAGAATAAATTTTTAAAAAAATATTTTAAAAAGGTAAAAAAAAGATTCATCAAATGGTGTGAATTGATAGAATGTGGGTATTTAAATGTCATTTTTAGAATAAAATTCAAATGATGCTTAGATATAGAGAATATCAATGTTTATTATTTATCGAGAGAAACAACTTTAGATAAAACAAAATTTTTATGATGTTACTAATCAATGAAAGTGAGATCATGTGGAAGAATGATAAATACTAATATTAAATTGAAAAAATAGTATTCTCTCATACTAATGTATGTACATTGTACAAGATAATTTATATTAAGTTGAGTATTACAACTCAAATGTGATTAATTGAGAAAATAATATCATTTAAATGGAAATGTTCAATAAAAATGTTCATTCTAAAAATAATATCCAAAAAATTGATTTATATTGAAATTATTATAATTAGATAATGTAATAATATATAAGATAATTTTTTTGTAATGAATTTAATCAAAAAACGTTTGATATTCAATGGATAAACCCATTTCACTTTACTTACATGAACATGGTTAAACATGATGTATAATAAAAAAATAATTATTAATAATATACTTCATATAATGGTTCATATTAATTTCATTTAATATGAATATTTTTTATAAAATTTTTATATATTTATTATTGGGGAGTAGTTTGTCACTAACATTAAATTATATTAGTATTAATTATTCCCCAGTCGTTTTCATATACTGGCCATGGTTATCATTACTTCATCATGAATGAAAGTATTAAAGAATATTTATTTTAAATGAATCATAATATTAAAATGAATTATAAAATTATACATTCATTTAAGGAAAAATATTAATATGGGATATATTGAAAATTTTATAACATGTTATATTTTAGTGACATTATCAAACATGAAGAGTTACATTATAATAAATATTCATTTTAGATTAACCATTCTAGAACCATAAAAGTAGCTTAAATTATTATTGATTAATACAAAAATTTATAGTTAATATATTTTTAAACCACAATAATTAAATTTAAAAAATATGGTTGCATTGTTCATGTAAGTGGTTGAACTGACCCAATCTAAAATATGCTAAATATAAACTTGATTATAAAACTATAAATGATTCAATTATATTCCATCCTTAAAAATATATATTATCTTTAATTTTTGTTATTAAAATATATAATAAAAATTATGTATTTGTAAAAAAATATGATTATTATAATCAGAAATGAATAACGAATTACCTATTTTTGTGAGATCCATTCCTTGTATAGCCAATATAGTTTATTTAAAGTGAGACATACTTATTATTTTGACATGGGGATCTCAAAAAAGGATAATGATTATAGGTAAAGGAATTTAAGTAGATTATGTATTTATAACCTAATATTTTGGAATGGTTAGATAAATTATGCTTTTATAAACGAAAATGAGGGCCATTTCATGGGAAACATAAGGTAGATGAAGGGTGAACCAAGAATTACATAGGAGTTAAGATAGTTAAGTAAATTAGAGGAACACATGTCTGTTATAATAGAAAAATAGACCCATAATATTAAAATAATCCTTATAGAATATATAAATATCAATTATTTATTTAAATTTCATAAATTTCCATATTTACCCTATTCTACAATATTTAATTATTTGCAACTATAATTATTTTTTATCAAAAACATGATATATACTATAATACATAATTAAAAAAATTATTAAATGTTCTGAACCAATTTTGTGAAATTAATTAATGAAATATTTGAAATTTATCATTTAAATAAAAAACAATTTATTGAATTTTTTTAATAATATATATTTTTCATTTTTCAATGTATATTATAATATTATTTTATTGCATTACCAAATTATTTCATGGATAATAGGTTCATATTTATATATATAGAAATATAATTTCTCACAAATTAATCTCATCTATATAAGAACTACAATCTAGTTATTACAACTTTAATATACCATTAAATTATTTTTATACACAATAACTATATATATATAGACAAACTCACACATAATGTCAATATAACTATCACAATACAGATTTTCAGTCCTATACATATCCTTAAATAATTTTCACAAAACAATATCCAAAATAATTTTATTATACATTACAATAGACTTTTATTTCTAGTGTTTTTCAGTCGTTACACATTAATGCACAATATTTTTATTTTAATGAGATACCACAAGGTATAAGTTTTGATATGTTACTAACATGTTATTTAATTTAATTTTATTCGTTCTTATATTCATAATTATATGTCACATATAATTTGTACAATTTATTAATTTTCATTTCATTTTTCATTGAACTATTATAATTAACTAACTAAATAAATATTTATTTTAAATTTATATCATTTAGGGGACTAATTATTAAATTTAAAAACATATTTAATTTTAGAAAGGAGAAATCATATTAATTATTGAAACTATATTATAAAGATTTTGATTATGGAGGAAGTTATTGTAATTTTTGTTGTATTTATTATGAACGAATGGATCACATTTATCAATATGAGAATAAAGGATTATGAGAATGGATGAATACTATTTACATTCGATGAAAAAATTTTGGGATGAAGAATGAAGGATAGAATATATTTCTACTGAATTTAATCAAGCCTCACTATCGTGTCCATCAAACCATGCCATGTTTTTTTGTTATAAAAAATATTATGAAGGACAATGAAAATTTCCACAGTGATAATTTTTTTTAAAAGCCCCTATTTTTCACAATTATGAAGTACCCAATTTTTTTTCTAACATGTTATGCTCTCTAGTCATGAGAAAAAATGGTGAACTGACAATTTCATTATTTATAAGTAATTGGAATGGTATCATAGTAAATATGTAATAGTTCTTATAACCCCATATTAATTTGGTAAGGGTTTAATAAGGAATAAAATAGTGATGATGACCATGTAGTGTTATTTTCATGTTGGATATGGTTTTGGAGTTTAATTGAGTTGTCCAAAATGATTCCAAGTGGATAAAAATATAATGGAAGGATTTATTCCTCACCTCACTATGGTTTTTTCAAATGTTAATATTTCAGTCATTTTTAATGACATGTTATGATATATTTAACATGGTATACTCAAAATTTATGTTTAATTTTTGATAACTGTTAAAAAGTTAGGTAAAATATCATGGATTGCCAATGGTAGATTCTAAAGATAAAAATGACAGATTTCCCTTTAGATTTTTGAATTTGAATTTTAAAATTTATTAAATTAATAAAATGATATTATTAGAATATTTTATTATAGAAGGGTGTGATAAACTACATAAGTGAGAATATGAGGATATATACAAGAAGAAATAGATGATAATTATACTAATATTATGTACTCATTTTTGTACTCGATGTTTTAATTATCACACTAATGATGTGTGTTTGATAAGTAGAAAATATATTAATTATTTAGAAAATCATATATGTACAAAAAAATAATCTTTTTAGTGATTATTATTTATATCGTCTGTTTAAAGAAAACTTGTCTTATTGTATCCATTTAAAAATTCATACTAGATGGTGTGACATTGTATTTTTGGATCAGCTAAGCATGTAGTCAATTTTGTTGAATGGTGAACCTTGTGTATTGTTTTCCCCTTTTATGAATGTTTCATCTTGGTGTGCATTTAATGTTGAAAAAATATTTATAAGCCTATTATATACATGAGGTTGATTTTGATTAAATATTAATTGAAATATTAAAATATGATTAATGATTCATTATTAATGAACTCTATTAATTTTCAGGCCTCTCAATTAATATAAAAACATGTCATGGTTTTCATCCAAATATATTAAATAATGTGAATATATCCACTTAAATTTTTTTAATACGTTTATATCAATAAAGGATAATATTAATTAAATAAATAGAAAATGTTTTCAATGATTAAATGAAATAAAATACAAAAAATTATTATATTTGATGATTCTATAACACTTATCATGATTATTAGATATAGTTAATGTTTAATATGATTATTTTCATAGTGAGGTAGGTGTACTGATGACTATAGATAATAAAATGTATCTTATTAATGGCAATCCGTTAAAAAATACTATTTGTTTATTTATTTGAGAGAAGTAATGTTTCAAGATGATATTGATTATGATTGTTAATTTAATATTGAATAATTTACAAAATGAATATAATAAGAATAAGAAATGTTAATAAGAATAAATATATATTTTGATGTTAATGATTGAAGATATATTCTTTCTCTAACTTTAATCTATTGATTACTTCATTATAAGAGTCAATTTGTTGTTGAGAACCATTAAATGACTTAGATAGACTCTTTATGATTCTATATTGGAAAATAATATACTTATAATCATGATTGATTTATTCGATGTAAATTCATTAGTACTATAGGATAATTACTCAAATAAAATGGATTTAGATGATTTTTGTATCATTTTAATTACATATGATATGATAAAATGTGATTATTTATTGAATAATATATATTATATAATGTAGGATTCATATAAATCTATAATTTATGTTATATTTCAATTAGTAATTAGTAAAAAACATATATACTCATAATATATTGAATATATTTTAGTGATATATGATAAATTAATGTCCTTTTTATTAGAGAAGGTCCAAAAGTGAAAATTAAATTCCAAAAAAATACCAATAATTTTTTTTATATTTGGATTTATTGGAATTTTATTTTCAATTATACAAACCATAATGTAGAATTTATTTTATTGAATATTATTTACAAAGAAATAATATTAACTATAGAACATATAATTTATAAAAAAATAGTATTCCTTCACAGATAAATTGTATTGATCAATAGAAAGGTTAAATTTCTTATCGGTGTTTGATGATAAAATATGTGGTGATGATGAGGTTAAATATGAAACATCAACTAAGTTGGAATATATGTTATTTATTTATGGAGTGAATGATGATAAATTAATTATTGCGGAGTATTATGGAGTTAAAATGAATAAAGATCAAAAAATGGAGTAATTATTGTATCCTGAGTTCAAGGTGATTCTGTTAAATATATATTCATTAGAAATAGATTAATAAGTTATGCGATATTCCCTAATTACTAATTGAGGTTAAATACCTCATTAGAAGATATTTAGTCTTTTTAAATAAGATGAATGTTTGAATATATCTCTTTCTAAGGAAATTTTGTAAATTTTTTAACTAAAATAGAACATAAATAAAGCCAAAAGTATGTCAAATATTCCTAGTCAGTGGTATTGGAGGTTGAAGACCATTTTCAAAATATCATGTTCAATGTCAAAATATCTAAATATGAAATTGGTGAGGGGTCATGTTGTGGTGGGAAAACATTTAGAGAATCTAAGGGAACTGATAATCATTCAAGTAATAAATAATATCATTTTATAAATTTTAAAACTTTGTGAGTACTGGGAATAATTTTGATGTCAAATTGAGATGAATAAGGAAAAAAGGAACCCCAATTGTTGAATTTCAAAAATTTTGAAGATATAAAAATGTTCAATTGGTGAAAGAGTATGATATATAATAAAAATACAAAAATTAAAAGAATATTCTAAAAAATTACATTAATATATTTAGAACAATATATAGTTATTGTTCACTAAATAGATATGATTTTTTGGTAAAAAAGATAAATGATGTATGATTATTTTAATATAGATAGAAATTTTTTTTAAACAATTAATATTATTTTTTTAATACTATCACTATTATGGAAGCTATGGGTACATAGAAAATACCACTTGGATTAATTGATTACATAATGAAATTTTCTAATTTTTAAGGGATTATTATAAGTGTGAGACTACCCACCAAACAAAGACAATTTCCGTGATTGATTGAAAAATCAAGTTCCAATTACGAATAAATTCCAATATTTGAATAAAATATATAGTAGATGTACTTTTTGGTCTTAAGTATAATACGTTCCTAACCACTTTTTATAAATAATTGAGAATGAAAATTAATCACAATCTCTATAGAAATAAGGAAAAAGTAATGGAGAAATATCAGATGGAGGATAGAAATAATTACAGAATTTGCAGTGGAAAATAGGATCTTAACCCTATTTATTAAACATTATAAATCCTTATAGAATGATTTATTGAAATATTATTCAAAAAACTGTATTAAAACACTAAAACGTTCATGAACATAAATAATTTTTTTGAAATAAATGGAAAAAAAGAAAAATAAAATTCACACCAGTTGAATAATAAAAACTTAAAGACAAAACATCTACAAATATATATATATATAATTTGGTAAAACTAAATATAAAAACCATAACATTGTATTTTATATACAAGTAGTATAAACCAACTTCAAATAACTTTTATTTCATAGTAGAGCTAACTCAATCATAGACAATATTGTTAGTTTTCAATATCTCAATAAAGAATAAAAAGATAGATAAAAAAATATTTTTCATAATAAAGGAATTGATATTAAAAATTATCATCCACACATTCCCCTTGATATTTATAATATATAATTGACTCATTAAAATATTTGGTAAATATTGAACTTTATATTTGATATCATTATTTCAATTCATAAATATTTTATATCTGGACCTATTTAAAATCTATCGACATAACGATAAGTATATATGATATATTATATAAATATATATATCCAATAACTACACACCAAGTGATATGATTCTTAACGATGGTCAAAAATATCATCTTAGTAACCCACCACTTTAATAAAATCTAATTTTTAAACATTATCTTGACTATGAGATTGTCAAATTTGATCCCTACAAATCCCATATCTCTAATTTGGATGAATATTTCTTTCCATTTAAACACATAATTACCAAAAATTTAATCCCTCCTATATCATAATTTTATTCAAATTCTTTACATTATCCATCTCCAATTTATTTGAAACCTCTATTTATTCAACATGATTACCAAATCCTTAATCTATGAAATTATTATGCTCATGATTTGTATAACATGTACAATAAGAATACAGAAAACCAAAATTTCTTATATATAAATATATATATCATCCCCTATAATATCCAAATTATAGATATCAAGAACCAAATTAGAAAAATATGTCTTCCCCTAAATTCTATGATTATCTTGGCCAGAAAAAGATCCTCTAAACTATGTCCCTAATCATATACAACATGCGTCTCCCCTTAATTATTTGTATATAAATTATAATACATTTTAAAAAAAAATTATCATTCGTTCATAGAGATCAATTAAGCATAACATTATTCTTTTTGTGTTTAGAAATATAATATCTACTAATTGAAAATATTTAAAAATATTTATTTTAATTTATAATATTCAACACATTAAATAATTTCATTAGTTTTTATAGAAACACCCACAATTATTGTGAAAATTAATAAAATGAAAAAAAAAAATGACAGATTAATCTAAAAAACACTTACAAAAAAATTTCTTGTCCATCATTACCAGCAGTTCAATTAATGATGAAATATATTAAATAATCCTTAGACTAAAAGTATCCTGCTTTAGTACATAAATTCAAACCTAATTCTGATAAAAATTATTCTTTATGAAATCCCTAAATTTGAATATATATGGTCATGTTTTAAATAAATTTCTTAAATTCAAAATGAAATAATATCTTATCACATGAACAAGTAAATATGCTTAATTTTTTATAGATTTTATTTAATTAATAATGAATTATGGGATGATAATTCATGTTAAATAAATTTTTTGTTTTGAATTATGATATTTTTAATATAATGGATTATATCACCCTTCTAAAAAATAAATGTATCCTTCAAATAAAAAATATATTTATTATTCCGGTTTTTTAATATAAATTATAATGTGTTTTGAAATAAATATTTTGTATATTTTAAATATGTGAGGTGTAACATCGTAGGGGTAGGTATATTAAACATGATTTGAAAGGAGTTAGGTCCTAGATAAATGGATACCTATTGATTGTGAAATTAATAATGTTGTTTATCATTTTTTTTGAAATAACTATATGACTCATTTTTCCACAGAACATATCTATTTGTAACTTTTTATGAAACTATATTACAGAGCCCTTCGTTAGTTGATCCCAACAATACCCATTTTTATCCTTATCATTCTCATCCATGACATGTCATCACCCAAATTTCATGTAAGAGTACAGACCCAAAAATGAATTAAATTCCATCCATGTGTTTTCATATTAATTATTAATGATGAACGTTATAAAATTCAATTAAAATAAAATCCTTCCAATGTGTAAATACATAGTCTATTGTCTAATGAAATCATTTTCTATTAGAACCAAACTATTTTAATCATTGTACGAAGTAGAATATCATGATTTTATACACATACACAAAGTCTAAATATATTTATATTATCCTTATATCAAAAATATAAATGATATTATTTGCTTATGGTCACACATTGCTTGAGATTTTATACTAAATTTATTTGATAAAATACACGTTCAGTATTATCCAAATTCACCTTATTGATTTGGTGAATATAAGGGATGTAATAAGGGATACATGATCAAAAATGTTTCATTCTAAATTTGATTTATTTTAATATTTCATTAATTTGAGAATATATAAATGACCATGTAATATATAAGTTACATGAAAATAAAGAAGAATAAATCCATGTAAAATGAGTTATATGATGAGAAAATAATTCTCACTATTTTTATATTATGATATAAAATCATGTATATATTAAGTGTTAAAATATTAAAGTATATAAAATCAAAAAATGCTAGAAAACATGCTATCAATTATTTAAATAATTCAAAGTCGTGTATAGGATACCATGGATGTGGCCTGAGTCTAAATATTCTCAAATAAGAAAATATAATTTAGATTTTTTTTGAGAAAAATTATTTACAATCCGAAATATTTGAAGGGGTAAGTAATGCAATTATTTGGATTTTATGAGAATATTTTGAGTACTTTAAATTTTTATAAAAATATTGATGATACCTTCCATATGGAAAAAAGAATGGCTCCGTTTGTAGAATATGATTCCTATTTACATGAAAAGTTTATCTAACATTTTTCATGGTGATAAATAAAAATTAACTTCTCAATTGTAAATTTTTCTCCCAAACGGAATCATTGTAAAATACATCATGTAGCATAGTGTTTCATACTATTATGTTTTATTTGTTATTTAATTCTATATAATTTTGATGATGTTTTTATTTTTTTCTATTTATTTTTAATAATTTTTATTATTCCCTCATTGTATTATCAATGTCCATGGTAATGGAAGACTGAACTATTGTTTTATTCATTAGGGATGAAATGGAAATACCATATCTCTTTTACTTATGTTCATATACATTATATCCAATCATTACAGAGATTTTATTTGTGGATAGATTGAATCAGAGGTTATAAAATTATTCTCTCATGGACAAAAATAATCCCAACAATAAAAATAATTTCTTCTAAACATCATTTGGATTATCGTATATAAACTAGAATTGGGAGAGATGAATAATGGAAAACATAATTTAGTTCCCCATGATAATGAGGTGTGTTGAATATAGATATTAATTTTGAAATTTTATTTGAATTTATATATCAAATGGTCAAAAAATATATAACTATTTTTATAATAGATGTTTAACAGATAAAATTTTTAAGTAGCATCATAAAATCATGTATTTTAAAAGGATATTTTTTTTTCATTTCCTTGAATTACCAATAACTTTTTAAATTTTTTAATAAATATTTTTCTCCATTAAAACATGATATCATATATTTTTAACTCATTTATAAATGGTATAATTAAATACTTTCTTTAAACTATATATTATTTTACACCTTTAAGGGTATTTATTATAAAACTATAGACTCAAATAATTATAAATTTTATTCGATGCATTTAATATTATATTTGGAATTATATGTATCATTTAGTGAATAATTTTCAATCGTAATCATAGTAATTAAAAATATTTAATAATTATAGATATTAATTACCAAAGTAAATGTAAATTAGTTTTAAATATAAAAAAATAAAATAAAAAGACATAGAACACACAAATTGACTTAAAATGTGTCTTTGAGGTTATTTCATAAAAACATTAGTTTTCTATAATATTTTTTCCATTTTTGTCCCTTGAGACCTGAGTAACTACCTAAAAATATTTAAAATGTTAGGGTTACTCTCATAACTTCCATTATCCAAAATTATAAAATAGTATCATATCAACCACTTCATGAATCACCTTACCTTTAAATTTCCCATTGAATGTATTCCAATATTCATATCTTATAACCATATCTATATTTAATAATCTTAGGTTCACCAATACTTATCATTAGTTATTTACATTCAAGGTGACTTCCTAGGACAATTCATGTCCCCAACGTGCGTGTTTTCAATGACTTACCATTTCATTTTAATTAAATTCACAGAATGTTATTTTTGAAAAAAGAATTTAATGACAATATTTTAATTAATATAATTTAATGTTTCTATATTAACGGTATTATCATTCATTATTCATATACTTCATCTATTTGAATAAAAAAATCCATCATTCGAGCATTGTGTTGACTACCTTCTCAAAAATGTAATGTGTTTCATTTTACATTACCAAAATATATGGTTGGATCATAAGATGGGATTAATGGATAAATTTTATTTTTGTTCAATAATTATGATTCTAGTATAATCATTTTTTTACTTAATAATGTTTTTATCAATAAATGATCATCCCTAATTTAATTTTTTTAAATAATCTTACAAATGAGATAATATTTAGATCAAATTGTGTAATGTTTTCATATCCATGAATTATTATTATAGTTCCTTATAATTATAATTCTTGTCCAAAATTAACAGTAAATAAATTCAATATTATTATGATAGAATGATATTTCAACAAAACCTACTCATAATCATTAATTCAATATGGACATGTTTATTCATGGGTTAGTTTAACCACCTAGTAGAAAAATATTACAAATTTTTATCATGAATGGATGTCGTAGAATAATTACTATTACAAAAGGATATATGTGATTAAATATATTTTTTAATGTAGTTATGTTATATCAATAAATAATTCATTATTTAATAAATAAACTTCAATTTTCTTGTAATAAGGAAACATTACTATTATTGATTTCATTCTCACTGAAAAAAAGTGTAATAAATTTAATTGTAAACATTTTAAATAATTATAAATAATTCTGAACGATATTTTTTATGTTTTTTTGATGAAATTTTAAATAATAAAAACACAGACACCACTATGATGAATCTTTTATAAATAATCAAGACAATAAACAAATGATATGAAAAATTGGTAAAATACCTAAAGAGAAAATAATATATAAACGATCTAAATTAAATATAATACATGAATTTTTATAATTTATGTGATTAATATATCTATGATATTGAAAATGGTTGTTAAATTATGTTAATGGAATTCATGAAAATATGTAATGGTTTTCATCTAAATTTCCATTCATTGAGAAAAGTATATTATTTATTAATGTGAATTCAATTTAAATGTACTTTTACATCCAATTTTAGTTATTTTAGATGAAGAGCATATTATTTCATGGAATAAGATTATAAATTTCATGTTTTAACTATAGAGGTGTTTTAATTAGAATGTTACTTAAGCGGTAAAAGTTTACATCACAAAATCCCCACTTTTAATCATGTTTTGTAATATGAACAATGATTAATTTATGTGGTTTATATACATAATATAAGATATATAATATAATGATTTGTATTTTTAACATTCTATTTTAATGAAAATTATAATCTATCTATTAAAATGGGTTTCGATTAAAGTGAATCACAAGCCAAAAGCATTTTCTTGGTCTCAATTCGTATTCTTTATGAGTTGATACACTTTTTCCACTATGTTTTATTTTTTAGTATAATTATGATGCATTGATGTATTTATATAATAATTCTTATGTTTCATGGGATTTATTTTTCTAATAGTTTTCCATTATTCATGTGTCAATCAATTTAGTTATTTCTCAAAAGTTTGGGATATTTTCTATCTCTGTTTATTTTCATTATATTTTATATTATCATTGTTTTCATGGGATATACACTCATACCACATAAACCCATTAACTAAATTTTTTTATTTTTTTGGTCCTGTTCTTATTTAAATATCCACATTATATTCCTCGAGGACATATGATCATGTTATTGTAATATAGACATATCTATATACCCAAATCTATATATGGTGTGAATGTCACATTTCAAAATTTATGATTAAATTATGTTTACATAATAATAATTTTATTACATTAACATGGGGTAATTATTTTCCCTCTATATGTTGTATTTCTAATACAATTTATTAATGGTAAATAGACTACGTATTTTCTTAATATTGATATTATTTATCTATACAGGTTATGTAATCAATTTTATTATCATGGAGAAAATTATTGATATTCTAGGCTATTATTTACTAATAATATAAGAATATTGTGTATTGATGTTTTTTAAATTTCATTATATATATATATTTATATATTTATTCCGTATTCGGTTTCTTAAGGAATTGTATGAAAAGGCTTATAGATTCTTATGTTGAATTAATAGGATTTAATATTCTAAATAGTGGGGCCTATAAATATATATAATATTGACAAATCAATTTGTATCATGATAAAAAATATTTTTTTTGCAACTTTCATTGTGGCTGGACAAATAAAAAACATTCCTTGACAACCATCTTTATGAAAAATAAATGTCTTGGAACATAACATTGGAAATATGTAATTGATGTCTAGATTTATACCTTCAATCAGTAGAAGAAAAATATTTTTAATATCCATTATTTCATTTATTTTTATTGGCATAACATTTTAATATTTTAACTTATAGTATATATATATATATATATTACATGATACTTCCATAATATTTAATCTATGTTTATGAAATGATTCATTCAGTAGTATGTTCTCTCTTATAGAGCATTTTAAATCCCCCCTTATTATGCATCAACTTCTCCATGTTATAAAAAACCTATAAATAATTACATGTTTATAAGTATTTCAGTTTAACATTAAGTAATGTAAAATGATTAAGACTTATCAATAATTATTTAGTTATATATATATAATGAAAAAATCATTCATTAGTTAATAAAGTCATCAGATTTCTTATTTTATGATGTTTTTGGATTATATAACTATCTAAACAAAAAATGATCATTCATATATAGGATATTAAATAAGAGGTATTGAATATTTATTTAAGGATGGTTATATCTATGATTTTAAATCTATTATCAAATATAATATGTAATGTATGTGTTTAGGGAACTAGATCTTGGAGTGAGGGTCTAGGGTTCAACATTGAATAAAAATAGAGTATAATCACCATTATACCTAACATGATATTATGTGAGTTAAAATTTCGTTCTACCTTAATATATTTCTATATCTCATCCATTATTATATTTTTATATAATATTAATGTGTATATGACTTATGTCATACTATAAATAAATAGAGAAAATAGAAAATTCAATGAGTGTGATTGGACTCATTTTGAGATATCCCCTTGTGTGTATAATATATTTCACATTTGGGTAAATAATAATTATATTTTGTAGATTTTGACAATATATATCAATCCCAGATTATAATCATTGATGAAGAAGCCATCAAGAATGCATAAACAATTTCTAAAAAATAATATTTATAAAAAATGATAAATTAAATGACATACTATCATTAAAAATTCGTAATTACATGTTTATTTTCATTATATTATTCTCAATCAGTTTTAGTCTTCAATTAGTGTGAAAACAATTATCACCAAATATACTCATTTTCACACACATTTGTTGAATTATATGATTAATATTATGAAAAATAACCAATATTTTTTAAGATTATAATTAGTTCAAGGATGGATTATCATAGTGATTACTCTTATAACAGGTATTTTAACCAAAAATATAACGAGTTAATGATTTTATATTCATCATTTCATAAATATAAAAAAGAATTGTTAAACTCTTAATGGATTTATTAAAAACATTGAATGTTATACATTGCCATTAATGACTTGAAAATTGTATGAGAGTCTCTAGAAAATGAATTTTCGGCTCAGTGTTATATTATAGAGGAACTGTATTTATATGAAATTGTAAATGTATAAGAAAAAAAATTATTCTTATCATTCGTAAAATATTTAAAAGTATATGATTTTCAAAATTATTTGTCTGTATAAGATGATCAATATTTTGAAATTAATTTGGATGAATTTTAGGAAAAAAATTCATATTGATCATTCACACATTCTTACTGTTACTTTAAATAATTATTAATATTTCATCTTCATTTAGGAAACTTCTTTTGGTAAGAATAATTTTTAAGATTTGGCTGATTTCCTACTTCAAACATTAATAATGAAATCCCTATAGATTTTTATTTAGGATATGGAGCTCGATGTTGATATTTATAATGGAAAAATATTTTATGAGTATTAATTTTATGTTATGTTCATTTATAATGAATTTAAAACATACCTCAATTATAATGATTTTTTTTGTTAATAATAAATATTCAAAGGCATGTGGGGTTTTAAATATGAATTAAATATTTAATAGGGTGATTGGATAAGTAAATATAGAAGTCAAATATATTTTTATAATGATATATTTAATAGTAATGGTACATAACTAGAAGTCACTACATAATCAATTAATGAACTAGATCCAAAAGAAATGTTATATTTGATGTATAGGTCATCAACACTTGTAGTCACCATTACAACATAATAATTACTACATGAATCATACATACACATTATTCCATCAGGAATATTTTTTCACAATTCAAAATATGTGTTAATATAGTTCACTCTTCAAGGGAAAAAAATAGAAATTTAAAAAGTGTGAGAACTGGAAGAATAAGATTTTGGTAGGCCACCTCAAAAAAAACAAACCACCCATCAGAATAAAGAAAATTTCTGGTATTTTTGAAGAATGTTATTTCAGAAATAGAACCTGTTCGTGGGTTATACCAGAAGAAAACTATTTTTTATACAAATATATGATTTTCATTTTTTTGAATCAATATATCTTTTTTTCTTTGGTTTTTTATATGTTTGTTGAATAAGGTAACTATGTTCTTAAATGAAGTATTATTTTCAATTAATTCATGATTCGCCTCTTAATTTTTGTATTATAGTGACTTTATTGTTTTATTTATATATAAGTAAAAATGACGGTTATATAAATTTAAATGTAGTTTAGTGTCAAATAATATTGAAGTTTTTTTCTTTTTCTTTTCATTTTCATTAGGGTAAATTTTTCTTAATATAATACATGATAAAATATAAATAAAACTTCTATTTTGGGATTTTTTTTATTTGAGTATTTATATATTTAAAATATTTTTAATTGGGATTTTTATTAATGTATTTGAAATCTAATCATTTAATAAACATTGATAAAATTTGATAATAAAGAGTATTTTTACCACCCAATTTCAAAAATCCCTAACCCAGGAGGTTTTTTTGTTTATTTTTACATCATGTTATATTACTGTTTTCCTTGATTTTCTTGATACATGTTATGAAATCTTGAACTTTATTCCTCTCTATTTGTCAATGTTATAAATGTTTGTGTTTTATTTTCAATAATTATTGAGGTGTTATTTTAAATGATCCTATTACAATAATCATATACCATTAGATGCATTGATGCCTACATTTTTTTATGAGTACATTATCCATGAATAACATTTAATGTAAATAACATTACATTCCATAAATCCCCAAACATGAATCTATATAAGTAAGTGTGTGATCATAGTTGAAAAATATTATAGGGGAATCTATTTTATTAGTAGATCTTTGTATAATCATTATATTATGAAATATGGATGGATAAAATACTTAAAAATTGGTAAAATAAATTCTCATAAATATTTACTATCTATTGATTCCTTTATATAATAACAATTGAAATCATTGTTGTATTGACTTGAAAAGTACAAATACTAAAGACAAATAATGATTCTGAATGAAAAAAATGGTTGTTGTGTGGAGAATCCTTGAGAGTAAAAATGATTTGGATGTGAATATCTTCAAATGGGTGTTATTAAGTATATCATTCATGATCACATACTAGAAAACAAACGTTTTTCCTCTATTACAGCCAAACATCATTATTCCACCTTTATAATTTTAACATCATATACTATATACCCTCATCAATACCTACTGATTGAATCAATTTTACGATTCTATAATGTTTATATATTGTATTGATATAAAAACAATAAAAATCATTCATGCACATGACTGTGAAAAAAATCACCATCTAAAATTCATTGTGGAAAGATAAATAAATTTACTAGAAGTTATATGAATAATAAACAAGGTAAATAAGGGTATATTGAATGGATTTTTAATGGATAGTGACTTATTTGTGAGTTTAAATTTATATAGTAATAATGTTATCTCCAATGATGAACAATTTAAAGTGGTACCATTGAGTTTTTAAATTTATTGACCATAGTATTAGGACATTCATAAAGAGTGTGATGTTTTTGTGTGGGGAAATTAACAAAGAAAAAAATTATTTATTTTTTACATTATAATTTAATGTATTCATCCTCATTAATTTCATATTATAAGGGTATTTATCTCAAATTTATTTTATTTCAATGTTTATTTAATTAATTTAAAAACTTCTTAAATATATGTTTTTAATATTTTTTCATTACTCAAATGGTTTCCCATTGAAAAATATACTTTCAGTAGTGTTGCTATTGAATAATGTTATCTCAGTAGAAATATATATTTGATAAACTACTTTTTGAATAAGATATTAAATGTTATGCGAAAATAAAATCTTAAAAAAATTTATTTTTGAAAAAATATAATTAATTTATATACTATAATTGGATTAATTTATCAATTTTTCTATGTAAAAAACTATTTGTATGGGTCATATAAATGTTGTAGTTTCCATTTAGTCAATATATAAGATTACATCAAAAGTTATAGATTATAAATATACAAAATTCATTACACATGGTTTATTATATTTAACTAGATACATGAAAATAAAAATGGGATAACCAAAAATATTAAAAAAGTAGATACATATGATATTGTAAACCATCCCAATGATGTGTAAGGTTTTAATATTTTCATATAGGGAGATTCAGTGGATTATTCAAAAACATTATTTTTGAAATAAATGTTATATAAGAGTTTCCATATTATAAATAATGGTTTCTAATATATTCCCTATGTGAAATTTTTACATTTCATACAATACCTATAAATGATATAAGAAATAAATACAAATAGTATTTTAGTATTTTTGGATTGTTAAATTTCATCTAAAACTTTCATGAATGCATTTAAAATTTTTCAATAAGAAGAATATTATCAAATCCAAAAAGCTGATATATAAGGTTTACATCAAAATAAAAAGTAATACGTAAGAGTATATAAATTTATAGGATGTAATTGAATGTGTCGATAAACTATTCACATTGATGGAAAATGATCACATTACAGCAAAAATTAATTTAAAGAGCCGTTGTAAAACATAATAATTAAGGATTATGTGACATAATGGAAATAGTTTTATCATGATAAAGAATATACTTCTGATGTTTCTGAGGATGGTGAGACCATGGCTTACCTAGGGATATGTATATTACATAAGTAGAGAATTTGTTACAGTGTGATAGAAAGGATAAAAAATCAGAAGATCAAAAAATTATTCGGTGATATTTAAGAGATATATAATTTTCAGAATCCAAATAAGGGCATGTTAAGAAGTGTATATCATGAGTTTATAATTTATCCCTATATTATCAATTAAAATGATATTTTATTTCATTTAATTAAGAATTTATAATGGAAATACAGAAAATATGAATTGATAATGATATCAATGATAGAGAAGACATGGTAGTTTTATTCCATGCAGAAACATCCAATTTCTGACGCAGATTATAAGGACATATGTCCCCATGAATTGAAATAATATTTAATATCATTGTAATTTCAAATAAAAAAACATCATCATCTCTATTTCATACATTCAAACTTGTAGCATATTGGACACATATATGAATTATTTTATAGTTTATTGTTTCCTTGTATTTTTTATACCTTATATATATTATAATTTAACGGTTATTTCATTACCGTTATCATTATATATTATAATTTTTATTCCGTTAACATTGATTTATATTTTGTAAATATGATGAAACATTATTCTCTTACTTCTATTTTTTTATTAATTTATATATTTGTCGTATAGTGGCATAAACAAAAAAATTATTGTTATATATAATTTTAAAATGATAAAGGAGAATCTTACAAAATAATAGCCAAAATCACTGAATGGATTTTTTAGTCTGTTTGAGAACCGGTTACATATGGAACATTTTTTACACAAAGGTAAACATTTATCTATAATCAATAAATACTTGACTCCCTTAAATAAAACTCATATGATATTCCCATCTACATAACCTGGGGAAGGGAAACATAATAAAGGGTTGAGATAAAATTCTCATTAATGGAAATACTCTCAATATGTATGAAAGGGTTGAATCATAATCATGTGTAAAAAAATTATAAGAGTTTAAATATAATATTGAAAAGGACCAGGAACAATAAATGTTATAAAAAAGTCATGTTGTCTAGGTATGTATTCTCAAAAGAAAAATATATACCATAGAAAAATATAGAATAAAAATGGACTAATAAATATGTTCCCTATATCATACCATTAGAGTATAAGATAAAATTGTTGAATATGAATATGAATGATTATTTATATCATTGTGTACATACTAATTGAATCATTTTTACACCAATTATATTTAATGTAAATAATCCCCATTGTTTTTTCACAAAATACAATGAACACAAATATTCATATAATATTCACGCATAATAATTTAAATATAGATAATATACATCATGTTCGTGCATAATAATTCTAACATATATAATCATCATCATGTATATAATCAAAATCATTACCTTATAAGGTATAATTGATTATAAAATGCATGAGAGAGAGATATATGACCACAAAATTCATAATATATAAATAATTTTTCCATAATAATGAAATAATTCTAATTTTTATGAAATATAATGGGATTTAAAATGGGATTCATTTTACACATCATTATGATCCAATGGAAATGAAAACAAGGCTTCACAACACATAAAGATGGTGTCACCGAAATTGATACCAATAATGCAATTTGATGATACTGAAATTCAATCATGCAAAAAGAATATTTTAGTATAAAATTAATATGGTAATTATTAACAATAATTTCCAATTAAATAAATATTTTATAGATAAAATGAAATCTTTTGTGTAATAATAAAATAATTTAGATATTTGTTTTATCTACGTTATAAAAATATAATTTATACTCATATTAAAATGTCATTTTTCAATATGGATAAGTGAATGTTTTGTATAATATATATTTTTTAAAAAATATATTTTAATATTTAATCATTAAATTGAAATAAATTTTCAACAAATTCTATATGAAAACACATAAAAAACTTTTACTTTCCAAAAAAACATAAATAATAGAGCAGTGAAAATGAAATAATTGTATAAAAATTATGACCTACAAAATCTGAAAATAATGAATTTTAAAAATAATATCTAATAGTAGATCCCAGATAGAAAATAATATTAATAAATAATTAATTTGAATTTCCTGATATACCCATAGATTTTGAATGGATGTAAAAACATTTGGAATATTTTAAAATTACATAGTTGAAAACACACATCATAAAAAATGTGAAAAAAAATCATATTTTAAAAATAGCAGAAATAATATATGAAATTAAAATGTGATAATAAATAAGTAGTAGTGAATTTATAAAATAGTACAAATATGGGTTGGAAAATTATGGATGGATGGGTTAATATTCATTATAGTAGATGAGAATTATTCATAACAATTAAATAATTTTTGAGCAATAAATTCACGAATCTAATTATTTGGCTCATAAATTTGACATTATATGGAGAGAAAAATAATAATATCATCATAGTGAAAAACAAAACCAAATTGTTAAACCATAGTAAAAAAGGAATCATTTGAACTTGAGAAAGATGCAGATTAATGAAAAAACCGTACAAATTTTGAAGTATTTCAATCAAATGAGAATGAGAGAAGGAACATTGAACAAAATAATAGTTATAAACAATATATTAAAGGGTATTACATAGACCATTAAAATGATGTCATTTTTTATAATAATAAATTTCTCTCAATTGGTGAAAATTGATATAGAAAACTCTTTCCTTGAATTCATGCTTATTTGTTCACACTCTAAACTCATATATTGAAAACAGAACCGTATTAATCACCTATTTGATAAAAATATTAGTATACATAATAGTTAATAACATTAATTTATAATACTTCAATGTATATTTTATACGGAATTATTATCCATTTTCAATATCAGGAATGACAACTATTGATTTTTTTGAGAAAGTTTTGTAATAGAGTTGTTGTTCTTAATTATTCTTCCATTGTTCATCATTACCTGATAATACAATGTATTTAAATTGTTGTTTTGAGATAATTAAAAACATTATATTTTAATTATATGTGATTTTTAGTTATATTTATTGATGATTGAATAGGGAAAAATCATATTTCATTGATTTTTATCAATTCAATATCAATTTATTAATTAATGAGTTACATGTTTTTGTTTAAAAATTGGTTATCAATACCCAATTTGATTTGAAAATTTCTTATTACAATATAATATATGTAATATATTATGCATTATGTGAACAAACTATAATATTTTTGATATTTTAGAATTAATTATTTACATGTCAATGGTCTTAAATTATTAGATATACTGAATGGTTATATCAGTTCCTTGTCAATAATGATAACAACTATATAAAATGACATTAATAATAAACTATTTCCTATGGTATAAATAAGTCATAAAAATAAAAATTGATGATGTTTTCTTGTCAAGATTGTGGGGATCATAATTATTGATACATGGAGATCTTAGGTTTATGAGATCATGAGGACTCACGCACAAATTAAACACTAAATGTTTTTGGTTTCATTGGTAGTTTATATTATTGATCGTGTGTATTGGTCTCTTCAATTTATAATATAATAATTTTATACAATAATATTGTGTTCTTTGAGGTATATAAAAACCATAATATTTATGTCGTTTTTACGAAGAATTAGTTGGGTTCTCCATTGATGGTTTGATATTTATTAAATGATCAAGAATTAATTTGTCACTTCTAAAACGAAATGATATATTTTTCCATGATTTTAATGAAAAAGTGTTTTATAAATGAAATTTTCTTTTAAAATGAATAAATTATTTATTATTATTTGAAATTGTAGAATACAAATGAAAAGCTGTTATTATTATAGATCACTATATGTTATATGTAACAATATTTAAAATAATATTAAGAGTTATAACTATTGATAATATTATCAAAATATAGTTATCATTATGACTATGGCATATTTTACGTCATAAAAAATCTAATTGACAATGAAAAACAAGTAGTGACGTCCTTGACCAATAGCATTATCCCCAAAAAAATCCTATTTATTATACATTTTACGTGAAATAGGATTCCATGGATTTTACATTGACTAAGTCGAAGGTGAAATTTAGAAACTATACAATAATAAAAATATGTAATGGAAGAAGTTCATGATTATCTAAATCACACCCAAATCCGTGTACACTAAACCACCGTAGTAAATATTCACCATCACATACTATACCTTTAGGGATTACACTAGTTTAATAAGGGGTTATCAATCTAGAACTAATTTTATGAAAATATGTATTATTATTTTAAATAAAACATATAAATATTATATTTATCATTTCTATTATTAATTTATAAAATATTATATAATGATTATTATAAATTTTCATTAATTATACGATTAAGAAAAACTTGTATTATTTTGAAACATATGGTTTCAAACAAGGAATTATTTTTGATGAATTGATGAATTTTTTTAGTACATATTCTTATCAAACAATAAAAATTTAAATATAAATGACAAGATAATTTAATAACGTCAAATAATATTTTTTGTAATGGATAGAAAACTATTATCATCATGAGGACCAGTATAATTCAATAAATATTTTTTTTATATTAAATTTTAAATTATCATATTTATGAAATAATTTTTATACGATGAAAAATATATTTTAAGTCAACATGTAAAAATTAACCAATGGTGACTTTTTAAAATTTTTTAGGACTACTGAATTTTATGATAAAAATTAAATACTATATAAATATGTGATCCATATTAAGACATCATAATAGAAATGAAGTAATATGAAAAATAGTACAAATATTACCCTGGAGAAACATATTGTTTCCATATGAAATTTTTTTTATTGACTTTATTTTAATGAATTTGATTAATCCTTATTGAATACTCCAAATCCTACTATTTATTATAACAATTTAAAGTTAATTATTTATGATCATGACTCACTTCAACATAATAAGTTTATCATATTAAAAATATTTGTTTTTAGTCATATAAAATGTTTAAAAATAATAACAATTAATCATCCATGGTAACTACCATGCAATGATTTATGGTTTTTTTAATATTTTATATAAATTCTAAAACCTAATTTTAGAAATTAATAATTAATTCAACACACGTTTGATATAATACCCCACACTTATTCAAATATGTATTCCACAAAAACCCATTAAGAACAAATTTACTCTAAATTTACTTGCCTATATTTCTCTAAAGGATCCGCCAACATATTAATAATCTCCATTAATGCTTTTATAAGTCCCCCCTAAGGGTAACAGATCCTTTCTCTATCCTATTTATTCAAGGAAATATTTCATTGTATGTATTTTTATTTACAATTCAACTTGTTTGGATACTTTTTTACACATACATATTAATATCCTAATGATTTCCATGTCATGAGAGGCCCGTTTCACTATCATTAAAAGCTTCTTTCAATATTTTATGTACCTCTATAACGATACATAAATTATCAAATGATTGATCATATCGATCATTTTTTAAGTGAATTCTCATCCTCATTTACACTAAATTGTAGTCACCTAGATGTACCTATACATAATTTATTGTTTAATTCCATTTATATATCCAACAATCCATAATATTTTGGTTTAATGTTCTAAAATATTTCTCATTGTTATATGATCTATGTGGCACACAAATTCATAAACATTATATTAATGTGATAGGTGGGACCAGGATAATATATCCCTATGGTGAATTGGGTCATGTTATTATCTCATGAGATAGGATTATTGTTCCATGTGATTTTTCCATAATAACAAAATGTTATTATTTTGTATCATTTATAGTGATTTATATTTATGATGTCATATTTTATGTTTTTTCCACATTTCCATGTTTATTATGTTGTAATATTATATCATGCTTTTATGTTCATGTTTATGATCATCACCTCTTTTATTTTACCTTCATATGCCTCTTTATTGAAACATATAACATTAACTTATTCTTTCATTTAATTTTCTGCATAAATGATTTATATCATACCTATTGACTTTATATGTCTCAGGTTATCCCATGTGGTTTTAGAAGTTCTAATGATTATAAGTACATGTTTCAGAGCCATTAAATTGTTATTTTTTATAGAGTTTTTAGATTACCATAAAACTTACCTAATTTTCCAAAGACATAGTGCCTCACAATACACTATCAAGATATAATATGAATAATTATGTAATAAACCATTAATTAATGTTTTTTTAATGATATGGGTTATCATAGTTGGGGTGACAAAAAGTGTACCTTTTGGGGATTATTATTAAAAAATTATTTTATTAGTTAGGATAATAGTAAACATATTAAAATATCCATAAATTATGTTAATTTATAGATTAAATATATTCCATTAAAATACATCATGATATTGTTAATATAAGAGGTTATTTATGTGGAAAAGTTGTTACATGGGGAAATAACCTTGAAAATCGTGTGTTATGATACAGAAAATCATCGCTTGTTGCATGATAATGATCCCTTTCTACAAACATGTTTTAGAAGTCTCAGGATATGCCTAGTTAAATTCATAACCTCATAATAATCACTATCAATGGAACAATAATTCCTATTATATTTTATTCTTAGAAATAGATTATTCACAATATTGATTGAAATACAATAATTCGTAGGTTAATGAATAAATGTATATTTTGAGTTATCCCTTTTTATGGTCATCGTTTCTAATACTTGTGTTTAATAGATTCCAAATTGTTATCCATAATTTTTAATTTAATTTAGTCAATGATCAAAAATAATTGGGATAGATTCAGTCATGAATGTGATGGGTAATGAGACTATTGTGGAATTTAGATTCCCAAACTAATGTGACTAGGACTGTAAACTTCATAAAAATACATTATCATCTATTTAGTATTTTGAACAGAAAATTCCATTTGGAGGCACACCCATATCCCCCAATGAAAGTGAATGTTTTGTGAATACCAATATGTGAAAAAGGCCTCTGAATTTTAGTGGATCTTCTATTCCCTTAGCCATTTAATAGTGGATCTAATCAATCGAAAAGATATCATTTATCCTTAAATGATCTAAAAATGATGTTTGTTATAGATGTTTATCATATGGAAGGATAATCAAATCAATTGTGGACATGAAATAAAGATATGAATCCTATGGTGGAGACCAATGTGATGGATTAGAATGATATTGAGAAAATATTTTTTGATAAATACATTCCTCATGATCTCTTTATTAAAATTGAGAGGTGTTTCCAAAACCTTGAGAAAAATAACAACAACACAATCTAATTTTACAAGATGAATTTAATAAGATAATCATGATAACCCTATCACATTATCATTGACCTTGAATGTAATTTTGTTTTACTTCTAGGGTGGGATAAACACATGGATACAAAAAAAATTTTGGATTTGAGACTCTGATATCTAAGAGTAAATTGACTGTTCTGATCTAAATGATAAAATAATGATTAGTGAATCATAAGGGTCACATGGGTATGTAGACATGATATTAAGTATAAATTTTATTCCTAGAATAAATATGTAGAAATATGAAGGATAAATAATGTAAAACACCCCACTTATCATAATTATAAAGAAGTGTCATATAAATACTCTAATGGAGATAAACAAATGCATTTTGTGATTGAAGTAAGGGAACCTAGATAATGATTACCAATAATCGAAACAAAATTATTTCATGGATGAAAAGAATAATCCAGTTAACCCTCAACCAATTTTTTGATGATTAAACTACATGGAATATGGTAACTATTCAATTCAATGTAATAAGATAGTGGTTGTATAAGAAAACTAATGAAAACATCCCATGTGTCCAAGAATGAATGGGTGAACATATGTTATCACAAATACAGATGTAGATCTAGATAATAATGTGTGGACATGTATACTATTTTTTTATTCAATAATAAAAAATATAATATTTTATTCTCATTCTATTTAATCTTTCGTATCATGCATGTTTATTTGATGTATTTAAACACCACCTTATAACAAAGAATATGATTTATCTGTGATGTTGCGAAATGCGTAAACTATTTAATGACATCCATATAACTCTTCGTCTATCAATATTATTTTGATTAATATCTATAAACATCTTCTGATACTCCAAATAATGAAATTTAATGAAATTATTATTATGAATTTTTTAATTATACTGAGACAATACAAATTATCGAGTTAATTAAATCACCCTCCATATTGTGAATCTCCCTTGAATTCTTGTAATGTATTAGAATTTCCATATATATATATATTATAATTTGTGTGGAATTATTTTGTAGCAGAATTCTTTGAAGACTTGTGATTCCGAGGCCGATGAACTTTTTTAATGTTCATTTAAGTAATGGTGCAATGATGGTTTTTCTAACTTTTAAAACGGTTGATCAAGTCAAAAATCCAAAGGCCCCATTGATCTCAGAACACTGGTATTTTCCTTGAATAAAGATTAATTTGACTAGAATGGGTTAGATGAACAAGTAAATTTTGGGACTTTTGGGAAAATAATAAAATAACACATAAAATTATTTTATATTCTTTTCTCACAATTTAGTGGTTGACGACGGTGTTGTGGTGCATCAACGAGGTGAATTAAATGTTGCCCAATTAATGGGTCATTTTTGTCTGTGTAACGACGCATTATTTTAACCATAATAAATACATTGTTTCATAAGTGAAACTTCACAATTACACGACAGGACATGGTAATAGAAATGATGATACATGATTTCTTTTAATGGGTATACACGTTGGAGAGTTGGGAATCAAAGGTTGGATTATTATATAGTGACCTGATGAAGTAAACTCTCCAATGAAGAATAACGAATGCTCGTAGCGTCACGAGAAACATCGACACATTACGAAGAATGGGACAGGGAAGCGAAGAATTCCAACATAGCTTGAATCCTTGAGGGTGGACCACATCAATGATGAACATTGATCCAGCTAGGGGATTATTTATTTTATATTATCCCAGTTGTTCATTCTAAATGATAAACGTGGGTCACCCAAAAAATAGGATGATCCATGTATCATCTAATCTTGTGGGAGGGTGATGTTTCTTGGGATTGTTATTCGGGATTGAATTGTTGTTGGTAGAACATCATCACTAAAGCTACCTTTGTTTTAAAACTCTAATGCGGAGGGCGCATGATGTCACCAATAAGGCCAGATCCCCTCTTCTTTATCATTCTTTATTGAATATTTTTTTTAATGGGGCGACAAGGAAAATACAATGCCTTTGAAGGGAAGGTAGTACCCCATGGAGGCCAATGGTCCTTTTGGTGTGAAGAACATACCACTGATGTAGACCTGATGGTCTGAAAAATTGCATGCTAGCGCAAGAGCGATAAAATCCAAGGGATGGAGGTGGTACACTATGACTGTGCACTACGATGGGTCGTTGAGAGGATATGCCAGTTGGGATGACAGTTGGTGACCATGACACGGCCCCTCGGTTACGTCGGGGGAGCGGCCCGTAAACGCAAGATTAATTTCTTGGGGGATGGAGGTTTGTGGACTACGTGTAGGAGTACAACTAGCCTCTTAGTTCTAGGATATGGTTGAATGGCAGCGGTGGGGGATTCGGCCTTGCGAATGACCTAATAGATGAGGGGGTATCTGTAACGCAATTTCTACCAAAGCTCGATCAGTAAGAGAACTGGTTTACCTCGGGTGGACCGAGCAGGCCAGCTGGACCGACCCGCCTTTTCAGACTGGACCCAGGCCGGGCTGGGTCTTGGTAGTGTCTAAAGACTTGGGTTGGGTCGGTTCCGATCAAACCCATACATAACCATCCCCTTTTTGAAAAAGTTACAAATATCGTTCAAATCGGGAATCCGGTTGACAAGACGTTTGTGGCAATGAATACCTCAATATGAGGCTGGTCATTTGACTTGCACTCTGGTGGATTTCTTGGAAGAAGAAATTTGAAAATTTGTATGTGGAGGGTTTCTCTTGATATCATGCGTGTAATGTGTGAAAACCTACTGTTGGCTAAGACCTTATGTCTACTGATGATTGACATTATGTGGATTGGATACTATGACCTAGTGGGAAGCGGCATCTGTGTGACCCGGAAGGACTGGAGAAGGGAGTGTCTTCTGTATAACTAGGTTTTACCAAGATACTCTACAGGTGGAGTACCTTACTATGGCCATAGTTTTGAATCATCTTCTGTGTGTCCCAGCATGACCAAAGGGGTGGGGAGTGGCTTATCAGTGTCCTATAATACCCCTGATACTTAGTAGGGATGAGTAACACAATTGTCCTACGTTAGTCGGAGGTGACTTAGGTGTCACCCGACATGCCCACTGTAGTCATTGAGGAAGAGTTCTCCAGTAGACCGGAATGGTCTATGATATGAAAAATGGTCTTACATTTCTAATTTAGAATATACCTGGTGTGAGATATCATTCTTCATAATCATGCACTGTGATGATACATTCTGGTTTATTTTGGATTTCATTGTTGACATTCAATTGTTTTTTTGGGTCACTATTGAGTATTTTTTTATCCACTCATGTATGGGCTTCGCCCACATGAGTTGTGTATAGTGAAGATGACCAACTCTTTTACGGAGGACACGGTGGCCTATGATATAGGGGTGCGTAGTGAGACAAGGCATGTAGGGTTTACTAATATGGCTTCTAGGAGATACTTTGTACTTCCCCTCTATGTAGGGTTTTCAACAAATTGTTATCCAGAGTTTTTTTACATTCTTATTTTCCTGTTAGTTTTTTTTGTCCTTGTATTCTAGACCATTTAAAATTCAATTGTTCTTGTACTATATGGTTTTTATAGGCATGCTTGTTTAATTTTCCATCATTGGGATGTGGTTGTGCGCGCATGCATAACGGTACACAACAAAATTCCCCCCACGTGCAGTTTGATGCCTTCTACACTAGTTTCAATCCCCTGGCCATTAGGAGGTGGGATTAGGGTGTGTCACAACATGAGACCCAGGGGATGGGTCTTTAAAATGTGGTATCAGAGGTTCTCAATTCTACCTCAACTAAATAGAGTATGTTGTTTTGTTTTTTGGGAAAGAGTGTTGAATGTTTGATGTTCGACATTCCAATTGAGGGAGTCCATTGTTGGAGTGGCGGGAAATTTATACATACTTCGGGACCACTAATTTTACTTTTCATCTATATACATGAAAAAACTGGTTGAAAAAGTCTCTTCTTATGAACTTCTTGAATAAGAGTTAGATAACTTGATAAAATATTCTGACATTGATCATCCACATTGTAGATCAGGGTGCTCTATACGGGTAAGGTTAGTATTTATAACCCGTGTGAGTGGTCCCAGTATGGTGATAAGCTTATCAGCACTAGTTGTATCACTATCTCCACTATAATTATCTTGAGAATGAGGGAAATCCCTACATAGAGTGCGTTCATTGATACAGTTTCCATTACTTCCACTATGCACCATTTCTAAAAAATGGAATACACTAGATTAGTTTATGAATCTCAATACATAAATTAAAACTTGTACAGCACTCAACATAAATTGAACAGTTTATGGATATAATCCATAATCATAAAAATGTTTTCTTTGAGAACGTATATACACATAAACCCTTCATAATGGTTTGTAATGAAAATGAGAGTTATCCTATGAATATCCCCTAGGAGTGTCATAACCTAGAGTGCAACAAGGCCCATTTTCATGAACCGTTTCTTATTCATGTGTAGCTCAAAGCGGTGTTTTCGGGATTTACCCCAAGGAACATCTGTGCCAGAGCCACCTCTACCCGCTCGTATCCAAATGGGGTTGTACAGCTTGGAAAACTCAAAAAATCTCTATAGTACCAAAATTCTAGGATGTTTTTCAACACTAATATTCCATGTCTATCGTATGGATATGTTCTCTAATAAGAGTACATCTATATCCAGTTTCCATGGTTTGTACTAAAATTCATCGGATACCAACTGTAACACCCAGACCCTGGTTTCCCAGAATCAGTCCATTACTAGATAACATTGGAATGATCACAATGAAATCATGTCTTGAATGATCTATCAATTTAGTATTATTTGAAATAATAGTCATACATAAGTTCAACATTACAATTTGAAAAGAAATACAAAAAGAATTTATTCCCTTCGAAACATCCAAGCATCCTAGATTATGCCTAAAATTCATTCAAAACTAAATTCATCATATCCTAGGAAAATGAAACATAGGAAAGGAGTGAGCTCAAACACTCAGTAAGGGTATGAAATACATAAAAAAATAACATAAATATTAATCATGGTTAATAATTGAAATGACATGCCTTTACCAATAATAAAAATGAAAAATTTTATCGCAGGAATATGAGCTGAATAAATAATTCCATAATGAAACATAATATAGGCTATTCTACTAGTCGAATGACCACATGAACCATCAATAATATTTCCATAATGAGGAAATGTATAATGCCAAACATTTTGAATCAAATTTTCAAGGCGTTGACAAAGAGGTCTAAAAATGATTAAATACTCGGCCCAAACCATATATCAAATTTGGAAAGGCCTCGGTCAATTCCACATTTATTTGTCTCATGTCACTTATCAGTGCATCGAGGAGCTATAATAGGCTCCACCCGTCACTTAATAATATTTTAGTATTATTATCATTTCGGGTGATAACTGGTTCGTTTTCCTTTATATGTTTTGTTACGTACGTAATGTTTGTTATGGATAGGATGTATCTTATTCATTTTCGGAATGATATTAATTCATTAAACATTATTTTTAAACCTCAAATGAGTATTAATCTTGAAAAGATACAGTGCGTAATGAATGTCATTGAGTTCATGGATACGGTAATCCATACGAACGCATGAGCGACAATTTTATTCTTTTGATAATAAAATAATATATGTTTGAATGGTATATCATATTTAAAAAATCATTATCATGATATATTTATTATTTATATTAATTATACACCATTATTATACCCATACAAATAATAATGTATTGAATAACAACTACACCACGACGTGGATACGGTAAGCCATACGTACGCCCCTATGGTGACATGTCTTACAAAGAATGAATATAATAATGAATATAGTCATATCATATTTATAATAACATCAAATTATATTTAATATAACTGATTTATTATTTTATTATACAAACAACAAAAAAAGGGGACGTAGAAAAGGAAATGAACATGAAAGAGGTGATGAAATATTTACCTCTTCTTCAGGTTCTTCATTTTGATTTGATCAAAAGGGCTACATTGGTTGGATTTATGACTAATGGAAGTCCACAATGATGAAGTGAGGATAGTTGAGAGGATATTTTGGCAGGGGTTGGTAGAGCCAAATGTCTTTGAAGTGGTTAATATGAGAGAAGGGGAAGTTCCCTTTTATAAGAGGGGTGAGGGGAAACTTATGAAAAGATTGAAATATTATTTTATAAAAAAATAATTTTCTATTTCGATGGCTAAAAATGAATTATTTATAAGATAATCTGGGGATGGGTCGAAAACCACTAAACCGATAGGTTTTAGAGAGGTTTGGGTAACTATATTAACCTTATCTTCTATATTTAACACTTAGTTAAATAGATTGATATTTTCCATGTCTCTTTGTATTTTTATATTATATGGTTAATAAACATACTATTAACTTCAAGAGAAAAACAGATGTTTTGTTAATCACATATATAATAGTATTTAATCCTTTTTTCTGATCCTTAGTTTTTTAGGAATAGAATATTAAATAATAATAAAATATTAGTTTTCCAATCTCTTTTTTGTCAATTTTGACGTTATTTGGTATTTTGATTTTGGTAAATTCATAGAAACATTAATACTTTGAAAAAAATTCATTTAATCAATTATTTCATTCCATATTAGCCTATAAAATTAGTGTAATTCCTAAAAATTCTCAAATTACATTTATTTGGGTGTTTATAATGTCAATTTATTTAGTATTTCAGTAATGAAGTAAATATTATATCATCATTGTGTCATAAATAAATTAAATAATAAAATGTATAAAAATTAAAAATAAAATACGACTATGTGGTAAATATTATTATCTTTCTAATTAATATTTATATTTAAAGAGATAAAATATATAACTCTATGTAAAAATTGTTTTACTACAAAAAACATGCTTATGTAATTTTTTGTATTTACTTTATCTTAATTAATATAAAGTGTCATTATCACATACAAGTGGCTACATAGGGTCACCAAATAGAAAAAATGATTCCCATGGTCAGGCATGTATCATCCAATAGGGTTAGGACACGTGTTAGTGTAATTTAATATCCTTATAATATTATATGTTTACCCTTATTTTCCAGATTTACCCTTTAACCATTGTAAATAATGTATTTACCGAAGTGAATATTCAAATTGAATAAAAATAAAAGATACCTATTTTCACAATTTGGAACTCTTGATTCTAAATATGGAATCCATATTTCTAAATTCAAAGAACATAAGTGATAGAAATTAATTTAAAATTAATTCTCGTTGTAAAAACAAAAAGCGTGTTTATATAAAATAATAACTATCAAATGATTGACACTTTCTTTTGTCCAGTTTAAATGTTAAATTATGTTCAATGACCAATATTGAATTAAATTGTCAAAATATAATCTAATTATACTTAAAACACACTCAATAGTATAATTTATCACTATAAATTATTTTTATTACAAAAGATTCTTTTAACTAAAATTTAGTATTTTTCACTATTCATAAAAAACTGAATGTTTTCAGAAAAATACAAAAAATTCACCATAAGATAATTTATATATTCCAAACACAAAAATTAAGTCCATTAGGAATGATAAAATTTATAAAATTTTAAAAAGTGTGCATTACTATTCATAATGGCTGGTTCGATTGGTCACGATTTGTTAGAATCTGGAAGTTGCGTACAATGCAAGCTATTGCATTATTAAAAGGGAAGCGTACCATAGAAGTTTTGGTTTTTACACAAATAAACATGAATGCTTATTTATTAGTAATTAAATACTAAAAGTTTATAAATGTAATTTTTTTCATCAAATTACATTATATTCAAAAAATAGTATTTATTATATTTTATGATCAAACATTATAATTAATTTATATAACTGTAATAATTTTTATTTGATAAGATGGATATAATTTTTAAAATCATAAAATAAAAAATATCATATTAGGAAATTTTTTTAGTGTTAGATTCTTTGTATGAAGCCTCAACGATGTGTTTTGAATGCTCGATATTATGCATTCAATCACTATGTATTCTGTTATTAGTATTCCATTTTATTATTTGATTAGTTATAATATATGTGGATAAGTTTCATTTGTATGTGATTATTTCTATGGAATTATTTTTTCATATTTTATTCTTGTCATGTAACGATCATGTTATTGATTGAATGGAACGTGTTTTATTTATTTTCCTCTATATATATTTCATTTATTATTTACTCGTAGCATCTGAGGTGTTCTTACTCTTACTGACAGCTCAAGATCACCTCTTTCTTATGTTCCATTTCCCCCTTGATTCCACGAATTATATTATTATTAATATATAGGGTTAGAAAAATGGTGAATAATTGTATAATCTATGAAATAATTTATTTATATTTTAATTTAATGTAAATTTAAATAATTTATCTATTCTTTCAACAGTAATAAACTATTCGGCCCCCAGGAATGTGATGCCATATATCATATGCCTCTGTAATAAAGTAACAAATGACCCTGAGAAACATGGTTCGAGGTCTTTACAGTTTGTATCAGAGTGTATTTGGTATAAAATTTTTGATGTAGATTTAAGAAAACATATATTAGAGAATGAATCACAATGATAGAATTTGAAAAATATATCCAAATAAACTGAGATATTTTTTTAAATAACACTTATAACGAAAGTATCAATTTTTATATTTAGTAGTTCTAAGAGTATACATTATGTTTCCTAACATTATGATATAATCTATTGTATTCCTTTTTTTTAATGTAACATAGTGTAATGAGAGGAAATTTTATCAATGAATGTTGGGATTGTCCTTCTAGGTAAGACAATGAATCTACATTTATAGAGAGAGTTATATATAGAGATTAAAAAATTATAACTATATTGTGTCATCTGAATAGAGTTATGAGAAATAACATTACCTGTATAGATTATCCTGGTGCACAACATGGCCAAATAATTTTAATCGAATGTATGTGAAAAAAATATCCACAATTCAATAGGAATACACATATATTTGAAAATTAAAAATAGAAAAGTTTTATAGAAAATATATTTCATTTTTTTAGATTTAATTAAAGGAAAAAAATTCTGAGAGATCTTCAACATCTCTCTAGATATGTAGATCAATGGTGGTCATTTATTCATAAAAATAAGGAGGATGATGAAATACCAAATATTGAATAAAATGATTACACTGATTTTTTTGTGGAATAATATTTTCCTCATGAACTACAAATAGATACAGAGATACAATTATTGAGTCTGAGACAAAAGGAGAAGATAATGTTGATATGTTTGAAGAAAACAATACAAGATTAACAAGAAATGTTGTAGACAACATACATCACACAACAAGTATGATTAATAATTTATCTTATGGGTTAATTGAATTCCCCTAAATGTTACTAGTCTCCCTAACATTCTCAAAATATAGTGACGTAGTTTCATGTTCTACTAAGAAGAATATTTCATTATCAGAGTCATAAGACATAAATGGGAAGAAATAGATGAAGATAATGGTGGAGAAAGTGTCGATAAGGGGAATGAGTTAAAAATGTATTTTTTTTAACCTGTGATACTTGTGGGAGGAAACACCAGGGTAATTTCTTAAATTTTAAAGTTGGTTGTTTCATGTGTTGGACAAAATGACCGTCGGATCATGATTGTAAATAAAATGAATGAATTTTAAAATGTGCAATTCTTCCACTTTAACGATATATTTAAATATGAATATGGATCCCCAAAACTTAAAGGAAATAAAATTCATAAGAATAAAAGGGATAAAGCTTAGGTTTATGTTATAACTACTGTTTATGTGTAATAATTCATTTATTTTTTCATAGTTATAAAAATCTTAATATATATAATGAGTTTGTTATGGTATTTTTTATTTTAGTATTTGGAAGAATATATGTATTTATTATGGTCTTATGGTGAGCAATGTATTCATATATGGATTATGTGACTATAATAGCTTCTTTATGTGGTTCTTAGGAATATATTTTTATGATTATTTATGAAATTTTGTATCCTTATAAATTTTTGTTCTTTTAATGTGGATAGATGTATTTTGGATGAGTCTTAAGAAAACTACTAATGGAATTTATTGAGATGAAAATTGGATGTTATAGTTTGATGTTAATGTATGATTCATCATATTGGATAACCTATGATAACCGTTTTGGGTTCTGAAATCAATTTTAATCCATTGGAATGACTCGTAGATATTGTGATTCCAAAGAGTGATTCATGTGTGAAAAATTCATCAAGAACATTCATTTCCATGTTCAATGGATGAAGTAAAAATATATATCAACACACAAATAAAGGATTAAATTATTCTTATGATGTGAAATTTGATCACATAAGTTTATTTTTTCATTCTATTTTATGAATATTAAAATAATTCCTCAACTCTATGGAAAATAATTTTGGATCCCAAATATTATCTATTAACCTTTCTTTATGGGAAATTGTTGGACTCATAACTGATAAAAAACTGTTTTTTTTCGTTGTTAACTTTTTAATGACCGTATTTTCCATCACTCTCCTTCATAACTTGTTTTTTATATTTCTTTTCAGTGACCGAGTTTTCACTTCCCACCAATGTTTTCTTATTCAAAATACTAATTTTGTGATGAAGTTCATGAATTATATTCCCTCACATTATGATGTTGTCATATTAACCCAATTTATTATGTGGGTTCCTCCCAAAGGGATTATCATGTGTCAACCATTAAATTTCAAAGTGATAAATAAAATATAAAGGAAACAATTTGTCAAACTATTATAGATTTAAACACATAAAAACATTATTATATAGGACTTTTAATACTTAACCACTTCGATAACATGTAATTCATGCAACACCAATTTTATCTGTAAAATTTAATTTTTTATAAATGTGATATGAAATTATATAGAATGATTTTTTATGTAAAATATAAAATTTTAATTTAAAAAAATGTTATTTCATTCTCCCAATATTTTTCATACTCATAAGATAGAAATAAATAAAATTTCGACCATAAAAAAGATTATTTTATAAAGACGATTTCTTCTCTTTTTAATTGGGAATTTGTTTTAAAAAATAAATTTTCAAAATTTCAGAAATACTATTAGATAAATTAAAAATTATTTTGTTCAATAGGAATATAAAAATTTACATTGGTTGAATTTTTTATATTTTTCTAACATGTTTAATTACTTGATGATTAGTTAAAAAATAATTCATTTTTATTGAAAACTACATTTTCGTCTAAAATATTAATATTTTTAGAATATATATTAAATTATTTTTAGATAAAAAATTATTTATTTACAAATCTATATTAACAAATTGGGTCATTTTAATTATATTAAAATTGAAATTATATATAAAAGCATCTCAATATTTTGATAATTTTTTCTTTTAAAACCCTTTTTCAGCCTCTCCCAAATGATTAATTTCAAATTAATCTCCAAAACATATATTAATTGAATTATATAAAATAAATTTCATATTTAGAATAAAATGATATATATTTAATAAAAAGTATATTTTTTATTTTTTCCCGATATAAATAGTAAACATAGTACTTTAAATTACCATAGTTAAGGATAAATCAAGTAATTAAGGGTCAATAAAATTTTATCAACATTAAAAATGAACCATTAAAATTGTAATAATTTTATTTCATGATTTAGGATCGACCAAAATAAAATAAAATTATATTATTAGGCATCAAGGATCCAATTGAATTACTTTATGCCTTTTATATTATTTTATTTTATGAAATGTCAAATATGTCGTACTAGTGTGTTTAATAAGTATTGAATATTTAATATGTGTTTATTGATAACATATTTTTCTATATAAATTTTAATATAAAATAACTTTTTTATCAAAATCAAGCTCATTTTTTTTAATTTTATATTGATAAATAAATACTTTAAATTCTTACATAATGATAACAGAGTAACTATTCAATTAATTTGAACATCAAATACTTTTTTAAAAAATATATATAAAAATAAAAAAAATTAGATAATTAATGTCATAAAAAACTTGTCTATATATCTTTGAGATTTTCGGGATATGTTAAATGTTTAGTTTCGAATTTATCTTGATTTATTGGTTTTTTAAATCTTAATGTAAAGAATAGTGTTAAAATCATCATTAATGTAATATTAAAATAAATAAAAATTTATTAAATGATATAAAATTAATAAATATCTAAAATTAATCTGTCTCATTCATTTAAGGTTTAAAATATTATAAATTATTTATTTTTAGGCCTTTTGTCATTTTATTGGAAATACATTGACCGAGAATCGGTATCAATCCTTGTTTTCATGGAAAGAGTTAAAAAATTAAATAAGGGTTAATGAAAAATGTTATGTTAAATAATGTGAACATAACTTGTTAAGTCGTTATTTTATGAGAGTATATAGAACCCTATCCATCTTAGATTATAAATAACTCAATTTTGATCAATTTTTAAGTGAAAATTAATTTATATTAATTAAATATCTTCAGTGTTTCGAAAACTTCTAATCACCTCAATTATACAAGGGAACCTCCTCCCTCGCATCCTCAAACCATTCTGAGCCATCAAGATCAACCATTCCATGACAATTTCTCCTAATAACATTATTATATACGTATTTTATATGTTGCAATTCTACAAATTCCAACCCTACATCCCTTGAGATGGGATTTAAAAAATTCGGTCGAAGAAGATGTAATCATTTTTACCAACTCCCCCAAGTTCATTTCTTCTCATACACTATATTAATTATTTCGATTCCATGATAAAAAAATAAAAAATAAAAAATATATATTAATACAAGTTATTATGATTATGGGAAAATCATATTTCACTTTTAATCCATCATACCAAAAACGAATGTACTTCATGTATGTACATATGACTTACCATCTCCATGTCGGGGTGTAATCTATTATTCACAACCATATTACCTGGATGGGTATAATTATATAAATAATGGAAATAATTGAAAATTATAAAATTATATTCAATATTTTATAATTTTAATAACATCCAATTCTATACCCTCTCATAATTAATGGAAGTAAAATGTCATTATTTCGTACGTACAACCTACCACCTGTAAGACATGGTGTGATTCATTTTCTATATTAGAAATTCAAAACTAATTATAAAATGTGTATAATGAATAAATAATATATGTAAGAATTTACTATCATTTTTATATATGAAATACCAATATCATATTCCCAAGAAACATGATGTACTTGACAAAACATGCATAGGAAAATGAAAAAGTTAACTCGCAAAATAAGGGTAAAAATGAAATATTATAAAAAATGATATAAAATGATCATATATGATATAATAAAAATTAATATTGCTATTTCATATATTAATAAAATTATTTAAATGATTATTAACGAGTTTAAATCATGGTAAAATATTAATTATTGAAAGGTATGTGTTTAATATATATTATCCATATTAACGTAGATTAATTATTATTATGTCCCCACTAGGGAATATTTCTCATCAATGTTAGTGATTTATAAAAAAAATTGACCTTTTTATTGTTATCATATGAAATCTTAAATTCAATATTTTTCTGTTTTATTAATTTTTATAAAATGGTTTGAAATGAATAGTTTTCTTATTTTTTATACAACGTGCTTCATGAATTTTATAACAAAAATACTGAAGGTATTATATGTTTATTTATATTGAATGAGATGATTTTACCAGCTTCTGGATACTTTAATTCATTGAAGCTTTATTTTTAATACTAGAATTTTCATTTCAATCTTCTAATTTTATAATGACATGAAATTTTAAATAAATGATTTCTTTTAAAAAAAGAGAATTTCCCCCCAAAATTGTTCATTTTTTTACAAGTGTATTTTCATATATGTCAGCATCCTTTATTAAATATTTTTATAAATTGTCTAGTATCTCTTGTTATAACATCGAAAATATTTTATTCAATGGTTTATGATCATTTTTACTATATATGTACTATTATGACACTATTCATTATTTATGGTTATAGTATTAGCATTTCATATAGTAGTTTTTTAGTATGAATGTTTATGTGGTTTAGGTTTCACAATTTTATTAGAAGTTAGTAACTGATTGTATAGAGCCACTATAGCCCCTCAATGTATTCATAGTTCTCATGTGACAAACTAGACTGGGTTTTGGACAAGGCCTTAACCATTTATATGATTCTTGCTACGAAGCCTTGATAATGATAGATTCTTTGAACAAATATTTGACAATATAAGATTATTGGTATGATTCCTCGATAGTATGTTCAGATGTTTAAAATTTTTCAATCAATCCTTATGAATTCAGTTATTAATATTCCATGTGATTATTCAATTGGTTAGAATATCCATAGTTGAGTTTCATATTCATATTAATATTTATATGGAAGTATTTTATCAACTTTTATTCATATCATATAGTGATAATGATATATATTAATTGATATTTGTTTTAGTTGTGTCACTTTTAATATTTTTGATGACTTATTGACTCATAACTTCTTTTGAATGGTTTCCTAAACAAATAATTTGAGCTCACACCCATTTTTGTGTTTCATTTCTTCACCCAGTATTCCAGAAATTTTATTATGACAAATATGCTTGTGTTAAAAAGGGGGAATAATTATATATTCAATTAAATTAATGTTTTATTTTATGTTTTAAAATTAAATGTGAACATAATGTATCTATCAATTTTACTAAGTCAATAAATCTATTTGGTCCTTTGGGATGAGATACCTTGTATATTTTTTCAATTAAATAATGTAACCACATACTCATTTAAACTGGTGTTTGGGTCCTTACATTCAGACTACCGAAAATTGAACAAGAAGACAGTTTGGAAATAATATCCCTTTCCATAGATATATGACTTGTTTTATCATCTTTTATTAGGTTGACGGTTATATAAAATTGATTTTATATCCGGATACCATCAGATGATTATTCGAATGGAAGTCATACCTCGCATAGATATTCAATGAATGTATAATATATATGATTATCTGTTTATTCTATTTGGTCTTAATAATGCCCCATATATTTCCATGGAGATAATAATCCATGTTTCTATCATTATTTAGTTTTTTTGTCTATGGTTTTAATCAATTATTTCTTGGTGTATTCTCACAATCAAAACTCACATAGAAAATATTTTGAGATTATTTTGGATATAATAAGGTAGAATTAGTTATATAATATACTCACAAATAACCATTTTGGATTAATATGATAAATTACCTAGGATATATTATCTCAGTGATAGAAGAATAAGTACACCTAGAGTCTCATGGGATCATTTTAATAACTTCTTTTACATATGATTTTTCTTTTGGGATTCATGGATAATATAGGTATTTTATAGAGGACTTATAAACATTATGGAACTATTTATGTTCCATCAATATGAATGGAGTGATGTTTGTATGGATATAATCTTACGATATTGAATTCCACATGTTGAAAGGGTGAATATCATTTGAAGTTTTCTCGAATCTATCAGAGAAGGGAAGAAGGTACATTGTGTATTGAAACACATCTTCTATCATGCACTGAGTAGTTATGATTCAAGGAGATAGGGTTGGGGTATACGTGCCACGATAACATAGCCCACATTAGAGGAAATACTGGACACACGATTTTGAGTTTACTGCACTTTTTCATGTGTTGTGTTGTTTAAAGAATTATTAACATGGAGAGAATATTTTGGTGTACGCATACCCAAAAAATCATTCAATACATATTTACATAGAATGATCAGAATCTGAGGAAGAAAAGGTTTGTAGAATACCTTCAGTCCTTTCATGTCAAATTTTCTAGCATGCTTGGAAGGGTCAATGTAGTTGTCAATTCAATGAGAAGGAATACAAAAATGTGGCCAGTTTAGAAGGACAGTAACGACTATAAAATTAATGATTTGTTATATTATGCACTTTTAGGGTATGGAAAATCATGGTTATTGTTATTTATCGTCCTAATTTGTAAGAACCACTATTCTAGATAGAGTGAGGATGAGGGAGCCATCATAATTGAATTACATAGTACAATATGAGACTATAGAAGGTAAATACATTCCTCCTAGATGGAAAGTATGTGTGGATGATATCCTTTTTATGCATGGTCGCATTTAGTTTCTCTTGAAAATACATGGGGAACATATGTATGATTTTTATTCCTCAGTTCAAGAAGTTGATCCCGGGTTCTCCTCATATGTACTGTGATATTCATCATCAGTACTGGTGGTCAGGTATCCAATGTGATGTAACTAATTTGTTCATGTGGTGTTCCACACTATATATTGTGAGGGAGGAACATCATAAATCATATAGACTTTTACAACAGCGACATATTCCTATGTGAAAATTAGAAGATATCATGATGGATTTCGTGACCAATTTACTGAGGTATCTTTGATGCAGTGATACAATGTGGGTTGTTGTTTATTGTCCCATAATATCTTTTCCTATCATGCCAATCAAATATACCTTATTTTTTTATGATCATGGGATGTTGTATGTTTGTGATATAGTATGCCTTAATGGGTTTTATTTCACTATAATTTTTGATAGGATGTCCTAATTTACACATCTTTTTTTAAGAGTTTACAATGGGTATTGATTACATAGGTACTTTTGAGTATAACATATCTCCCTCAGATAGATTTTTAGTTAGATCGCATGATATTAGTAATTTATTATATGATGTGATGAAGACTATTAGATTTTGGGGGATCTTTGGATAGGAATATAGCTCTGGGTGCGGTTTTCACACAATTAGATATTAGAATATGATACATAAGGAACCTCATGATGATATGTATGGTGGGACATTTTTATCACCCATGTTCATAGTGAAAGAACGTGACACATATTTATATTCACCATGTACTATGAATGAAACTTATCATAATGTTTATTTGATTCATAATGGGATGGTTAGTTCGTATTTCTATGATATATCATAATTCAATCACCATAGAAGACCACTAGAGTTTGAGGTTTGGGATAAGACATGTCTATGCATATCACAAAGGATCGGATATAGAAGGATCCAGAGATATTATATGATTTCACCATAATTGGTTAGGTTGTATTATATTCTAGAGAGAGATAGGATGATATCCTATCAGATGCAATTTCCTAATATGTACTAGGAAATTCATGATTCATACTTTATATCTCAACTACACCATTATCATTATAACTCGTATCATTCATCTCTCCTGTGATGGTTGAGGTACATGAAGATTCATTATTTATGTAGAATAAAATAAATATTTTTTACGAGATCAAAAAGGTTCTTAGAGGCCGATCACATCCTCTAATAGGGGTGTTATGGCATCACATCTATTTACAAGATGTTACATAGGAGTGGGAGGATAACATAAAATATTTGTGGATATATATATTCTTAGGATATTTTTAATAATCATTGATAGGGAAATCTAGTGATCAATTTAATTATATGAGGGTGATTGTTGGAACCAAATTGTTCATTTGAGGTATAAAATTTTTTAATTAGTTTTAATTATTTTTATGTCCTAATATGAATACCCTTTTAGATCATTAGCATATCAAGATGTCTACAGCTTGTTCAGAGCTTAGTACCTAGTTATTTGAAATACTGGGATAATTCATATTGTTATTAGAAATTTTGTGAGGAAGGCCATGTTGTTACATCAAACCGTGAGAGACTAGATATTGGGCTAGAGGAGCCCACACAGTTTCTCTAATACTGTGGAGGGAGGAGCATGCTCGTGTGAAACCCACTGTAGTATTGGAATTTATATGAGTCATGGTTTTCACAAGGTAGGTCAAACCCTGTGTATTGACCATTCGAAGAGACCCTCTGTATAGTGGTGGGTTCATGGTTGGTTCTTGGTTTGGCCAATAATGCAACCAAACCCCGTGGCCAATTATTTTTGGTAAAATTAATGGTTCACACTTCATTAATCTTATAATTTAAAAATGTTTTCTCATTTCTTCTTCATTGCAGAAAATCACTATAGGGGAGATCATATGATTCTTTTTAATATATTTTGATCCCTCTCCTCCATTCTAACTCAGAATTGAGTGTCGTAGGCAATATTGGCTCCATGTCGATGAGTACTGAATATATTTTTGAGGACTTATTCATTATTCATGATACCATATGGGGTATTTAGTTTCATGACAATTGATAATAATTATAGGTTTATCATCCATTTTTTATTATTATTCTAATCTAATTTAAATATATAGCTGATTCAAGATGAACAATGTACTTCTGACATCTGGTTAGTGGTATATAATTTTTCCATGAGGTTTGGTGAATCATAGAGCTAGTTTTCATTGTGCCGTTAAATAGACTTTTTATAATGACCTTAAAAATTAATAATAGTATTTAATTAAATTAATTACTACATATTATGGAATCCATTTAGCTTTGTTGAAACGCATTGGTTATTATTTGACCCCAAGGTCACCCATGGGTTGTGCCTTACTACTTCCTTGAGATTTCCCTCTGTTTAACCACCCATGAGGTCAATATTTGAGATTTCATAGTTATATGAATTCAAAATATGAATTAATTGAATATAATTGCATTAAAATAATATAGATTTTCTCACTTTAAATTTGGTATCCTAATGTTTTTAATATAATTTCTGATTTTCATATTTATAAATTATAGAAATAAGATGGTATACCCATGTATGAAATGGAAGATATCTGTGAATGATTAATGAATGAAATCGGAGGAGATGTAAATTGACATTGTAGTTGATTAAATGGTTGGTATACCAAGGATATTGATTGTATTTATATTCCATTGAATTTTATTCAATGGGTCCTGAACATGGTAGTGGATGTCGTGGATAGATATTCCCCCTTGGGACTTGATTTCAAGTGATACAATGGGACTTTATACACCATGGATCTAGTTTTTTTTTTGGGATCATAGTAGGTATGGATAGAAGACATGATCATTGGATCAAAACTCAATCCCAAATATGTTTCCATTAAGATTATCTTCTGACTCGACAAGAATTCCATGATCCTATATATGTGGGATCTGACCCTTCATGGTCTAGTAATTCTGAAAAACATCATGGCCATGATAAATGCTTTTTTTATATGGAATGACCTTGGTAAATGTGATATTATTGGTTTTACAAGAAAACCATGGTTTATATGAAACATATATTTACACATCAGGGCCATGGTTTCATTATACATAGATGATACCATAAGGATGTGGTTGACATGATATGTTTGGATGTGCAACAAGGTCCTTTTACTTATATCACTGTTGTTGGTAGCATCCATTTTGTATGAACCTGAAATTTTTTTTGCTGGGATCCTGTTATGGCTATAAATTATAACATTACATTATGGTTTAACTTTATTAAGAACATTACATTTCTTAATTATTACCAGGGATGTTCACATTACAAAATTCTTTAGCATGTTATATTTCACATCCATGATTGTTATAACCATTTGGGTGGTTACCTTCTAGGATTGTAGGTCAATCTCTACTTGGTACTTAGTTGGATACCTAAATAGACTTTATATATATAGGTATCGACTAAAGAATCCCCCAAATTTCGATATCTGACATTTATTTAGGATTAGAGAAGAAAATGACTGAGCCGAAGATCATGATGCTATATGGAGATATTAAATTTTTTATTTTTTCTATTTTGATATATTTTTTGTACAGATGTTATGTATATTTTCTTTGGATACTTTATATGATATGTATCATAATATCTTTTATATGATATCAATTCTACCTTTGCTATATATATCTTTCTACTAGATGTTTATCTATTGTCTGATTGATTTACTCGATATGATATTGAATGTAATTAATATTCCAATGTGTCAAACAATGGTAAAGTGTTCATGGTCTCCCTATGGACACACCCTAACCCATCACTATAATTTTTCAACTTATTCTAGTCATCGACATGTTTTTAAGGCCATAGAAAAGACTAGGCCCGTGGAATTGTGGAGTGGTATCAAGATCTCAGATGTTACAAATCTCAGCCACATATTGGTAATGCATTTGATAAAATTGAAAAAATATATTAAATCATGATGTTAAAATTTGGTGAATGGGAATCTTTTATGTTTGGTGAATATTAATATTAACCATGTTAAAATTTATCACCGTGAAAAGTGGTAAATCAAGTTATTCATAGATAAAAATAAGTGACATGGGCATAATATTTTACCATAATTAGTATTGCATGAAGGTAATTTTACCCTTACCACCTTAATGATGAAATATATTTTTTTTACAAGAAAAATTTCCAAGAGAGTGACATTTTTTAATTTAAAATGAATAATATTATAAAATGTTACTCTTTTGGTTTTAAATATCTTTTATTTGTTCAAATATAGAAAATGAAAATTGTGAATGAACCAAAATGATTATATCTTGAATAATAAAATTATATTATTTATGGTAATTTATTTAAAATTTTTACTTACAATAATATTTTAATGAATTTCTCTAAAATACTAATATGATATTTATTCAATTAAGATAAAAATAAAAAAATTTGTTAAAAATATTTAATACATTATCAGTTGAGTGTGTTATAGTGTTACATATATATTTTAGACAAAAATTACAGAAATGTAATGTGTGGAAATATTTTACTATAATTAAATAATTGTATTTGTGACTTTTCAATGGTTGTAAATTAATAGTTTATAAATTGATATTACTAATAACTTATCAAAATAATAATTTATTAAATTACATAAAATCATAAAAATCATAATATATGTATCGATTAATATGATGGAGTCTAAAAGTCTATAATTTGGTTTTTTATGAACCAATTTATACAGTAAAAGTAAACTTATAACCCATTGATAGTAAAAAAAGATGTTACCATGGAGAAGGATAAAATTGGTTACCCAATGGGTTCATAAAAAATGTATGTTTTCAAATAACAAAAAACTAAACCAAATTTATTTATTTTGTGGTATTTCGACCCTATACTAAATTATCTTGACATACCTAAAGGTGTATAATATTTATTATATAGAATGACTTTATTATATTATATTATTTTAAGAAATCCAAAGAGTACCCCTCCCATCAATTATAATTGGGAACTCCTCATTTTTTTTATTCAGACCAATTTTAGACTTATAATTCAGCCCTTACACACCGAAATCCCATAAAAATAAAACATAGACATGTTTAGAGGTTTTGATCCTCCCAAAATAAAAATTCTATGACCCCTATGAGGATATCTAAAGGGGTTCTATAATATATATGTAGTCGATATGACAAATCACTTTCTTTTAAATTTTTATTTCCGTCATCTAAATCAATGGTATATATAATAATATTATAAATTAAGTTTCTTATATATATTTCAATTTTATTTTTATTATGAAATTACAATTATCCACCTTTTTCCCATGACATGATATGTGAAATTATTTCTTGTGTGTATGTATGAATTATCATCTCCACATATCAATAAAATTAATTTCCCCCCACTATATGTCATAGATGGTTATTATAATGATTTAAAATTTTATCTATTATTATTATGGCATAATCATACTTCAGGAATTATTATATATCATATAAAATTTTAGTTCCCAATGTGTTATAAAATTATAATGTCATTAATGCGTATGTATGGACCATTACCACGACGATGCAATGTGATTTGTAGTTCATTTACATTTTAATCATATAGTAATAAGGAAATAATTAATTAATACACTATATATATATAATATAATTATTATTTAGAAAATGTGAATTATTCATTCATTTTCTTTGGTCCCATTTGTCAAAAAGTGAAATCATCATTCATGCATACATACACCATATTGTCTCTCTAAATTGAGTAATTTATTTATCTATATATTTTAGGAATGATTCAAAATAAGTATATAATGGATATATATTATATTTGTATAATTATTAATATTAATTTTATTGTTGACTAATTATCATTGTACAATTAAGAAAACTACCAAACTAAAGAACATATGAGAAATAAATAAAACATCACCCATAATAGTGAGTTTAATAAATAATAGACATGTTATAAAAGGTTATAAATAAATAATATATAGTAATATATATAGGATTATGTTTATAGAATATATTTTTAATGAATATATATTTATTATACAGTATTTTAAATCACATACGAGGGGATTTAGGCCAGATATAAGGGTTTATCATCTCCCTTTTACTTTTATGAGAACTATTCCATACTCACCATTTATTTCTTTTGTTCGCTTCATATAGTACAATTTTATATTTATCACATTATTAATTGTTAATATTATTTAATGTTCTGTTTTATTTTTTCATTTCATATGGATTATGATTAAAAATGCAACATATTGTTTGGGGTTTATCTCATAATCACATCATCATTTGGGATTATTTTTTTATGTGTCCATTGGATGGATTAAATGATATTTCTTTCATAATCCCAATAAATTGACTTCTTTAATAAATATATCTCTAAATAATATGTTTTTCATTAATTTTACACTCTTTAATTACATTTTATAATGATATAATGTTTTTATGGGAAACAAACATTGTTTTTCTACTTAGTTAGAAATATTTTCCTACCAAATCGATATTTTTCATAAAATTCATTAAATAATATTATGTATGATATGAAATAACTTATTTATGCAAATTTTTCACATGATTTACTTTTAGAAAATGTAATTAAAGGATATTTTTTATCATTTTATAAATGAGGAACCGTTTGTCTTTTCATACTTATTTTTGAATATATTTTTTTTCTCATATAACATGAAAAATATATCCCACCATCATAAAATATGAATTTAATAAATATTTCATTATAATTTCCCATTATTCTTTTTGATGAAAATATTTTCATATTATTTTTTAGTTTTTTATTTTTAAAAGTTAATTCACAATATGTACAAGGTATTTTACTCATGGATGGTTTAAATTATTTTTAGGGTATTTATATTCATCAATTTTAACAAACCATTATTTTATTTATGTTCTTTTAGGTATATTTTATAATGATTCCATAATTATTATTTCATTGGATTGATTGAGTTATGACTGATTGGGGGAAATATTAAAATTTATTTATTTTTGTTCATTATAATTTTTTATTTTTTATGTTTAGAATTATTATTAACTCCTTTCATATGATGAATGCATTAAAAAGTTTATGTGATTTTTTTGGATTTTAATATCCCCATGATGCATCAATAACTCTTATGAGACAAACTAGTTTTTTTATTTGGTTGCTTCCTTTCCCTTTTAAGTAATATGTATTAGAATATTTCCATGATGGTATGATAATGATATCTAGAATAATTAATTTCATAATTATGATATTAGATACGTTATCCATGTGATTAATTTAGTAGTTTTGATATCCATTTTTATGTTTGAATCTCATGTGATTAGTTTTAAGGAATTAATTCATTTTCATTTATTACAAACATATTATTACATATGATCATGATATTTATTAAATATACCATGTTTTCAGTTATTAAATGTCCATATTGATTATTTATTATTTACACAAGACAGATTCGATGGTATGTTACACTTACTAATACAATGAAGTCACCCTTATTTTATTTCCATTCTAATAAATTTTAATGAGGAATAATTGAATGTTTCTAAAGATTCAGAATATTTACATTCACAATGTAATGTATTTAATATTTTCCAATATATTATGGAATTCAAATAGGTATATAGTTTACCATGACTACTAAAATATATGATCCGATGAGATCTGACGTTCTGTATATAGAGAAAAATTATTAATGACAGAAAAAACTCTAGTCAAATAGGCTGGGTGTATTTGAAATAGAATAATGGTATCTTATTATATATAGGGGAAACTATAATGATAAGCTACATGAGTATGATAAATGAAAATAATTTGGTGAATAGAATACTTTGTCACATTGGAATAAATAGATGAATAATGTTGTAACGTTCCAGTTCCGGAAGCCACCATGAGGAGCCTCATAACTGGTTGGTCACATGGCCTGAAGCACAGTTCCATGAATGCCCGAGGCTGCTGACTAGAAGCGAGGGCCTTGGGTGTGATGGTGGTGAAACTCTTCCCTCATTACAGAGTACATAGCGGGTGTAATAAATACATACACGAGTAGAAGAACTAATAATGACATACAAAATTAACAACATAGAACTGAAATTATAAATTGTAGAACATTTATAAAATGATGCATGATATATATGTCTAGTAAAACTACCAAAACAGTCACATTGTATAAATACAACATTGCTAAAACAATGTGAAAAAGGATGCAGATAAACTTCTCAGCATCACAATCCATATCTTGGTCCCATGTTCTTCATCTTCACATCATATCAAGTACCTGAAGTAGAAGGTATCATTAAATTATCTATACATACAACAATATAATCAGTTTGGGCCCAAAAGCATGGACCAAATAGGGTGTGAGACTAAATATCAGTAGGAATCCTCCCAAATATGTGTGCCAAACATTCAGTGAATATATGGCAGGTAAAGTTCAGAAAGCAGTAAAAAGGAAATTACTTAGTAGTAAACAATCCACAATATCAACAACAAGCAGCGACTACTCAAACAGCTAAACACAAACAGGTAACCCTCTGGGAAGTACTCACGGTCATCTCCTCTGGTCATACCAAACTAGTAAAAGAAACCCTCTGGGAAGTGCACTCATCCTAAACCATGTGGTTCAGTATATAAAGACTTTATGGGGAATCACTCATAGTCAATTCCCCTTATAGACTAAGGTAGTCAAGAACTCTCGAAGGAAGCTCACATGGCCAATTCCTCATATATCTCCAAGGTCAATGACTCTCTAAGGAAGCTCACCCGATCAATTCACCTTATATACCAGGTCGTTCATAGAATCTCTGAGGATTTACTCATCATCAATTTCCCTTTATAGTCTAAACATTTCAGATATAAAATAAAAAACTCTATGAGTAAGATCACTTAGTAAATTCCCCTTACAGTCTAAAGCAGACAAGGAAACTCTAAGGATTATCACTCAGTAAATTCCAATTATATCCCCATTGTCTATGAATCTCTGAGGAATCACACTAAGTCAATTCCCCTTATAGCCAAAAGTGTTTAAAGAGGCTCTGAGGAATCACAGCCACTCAATTCTTCTTATAGTCTACTACGCCAGGTTCTCATGTCCCTTTGTAGGTCAACGAGCATAACAATACAAAATGTCCCATGTAATCCTACATAACTACATGGATATATAGTTCTACCTCATATCAATAATGTTCTAAAACAACTCTCTATCCTACAACATTAGGTATGGAAAACATGCAATGCATCCAAAAGCTAAAGATAACCAAATGGTCGTAAAAATAAAATACATGGTAAAAACACATCCAAAGCATAGAAATTATCTATGTTCATATCCAAATTACCTCTACACAATCATTCAATCATGAAAGATTTTCAATAGAGGTAAAACAGTAAACTTGAAAAACCTTTTTCAAGGGTATTGGTGGAATTTGCACATATTAATCAAATAATTTTAACGGAAAGTCACAAACCACCCCCTCAGCATTGGGATATCGAAATACTTGAACCTCGAAGAATGAATCTCTATAAAAAGATGAACATCTAAAAAAAGTCTAAAACATTCAACCCACAATATCTCACGAGATAAGTGTAATTAAAAGACGATGCTCTAGGATATGATAGAACTCGCCGATGTGATTCCAACGGAACTGACGATGTTCGATTCGGAGGACGGATGCTCGCTCATAGGGTCGTTGATGATCTACAGGTCGTACGGAGCTCTTGGTTGAGATGAACGAAGAAGGCGATGTTTCAGTCGATTAAATGCACCCTCAGTGCGTTTAATGATAAATAAATAAAGTACACTACATGTACTTACTATGTACATGACATGTACTCACCTTTTATGTACTCCTCTTTATGATGCCTCCACATCACTCCCACAAGGCCGTGTGTGTGGCTACCACAAAGCTAGCACACAACCTCCTGCGGGAAAGAAGTACACGGCATGTACTCATATAGTACACGACTTGTACATAGAAAATTTCAATAATTTCCTTTTCCTATAAAATGACTAGAATAGGAAATATTTTCATGAATAGAAGATCCGGGTTTTTACAAACATCCCCCCTTAATGAAATTCATCCACAAATATTTCTAGCACAATGTAGAAGAAGAAACCTCAAACAGCTCCAACCACTGGGATCACATGTCTGCATCCCTCTCCCATGTATGTTCCTTACTCACCAATGTTTCCAAATCACCCGTACTAGAGGAACATATCAGCCTCATAGAACCATTTCACTTCGATCGACTATCCCGATAGGATGTGTCTCAAAGGATGCATCCACTTCCAACTCAAGATCCTAGTGTTTGAATACATTAGACGGGTCTGAGAAGTGATATAGAAGCTGAGAAACGAGGAATATGTCGTGCAAAGCTCGGTACCTCTGAGGAAACTGCAACCGATAGGCAACTGACCCAAGTCACTCCAATACCTCAAACGGCGCGGCGTAACATGGCGAATGCTTACCCTGACTCCTAATACTTTTGTGTCTCAACCTCGGTGTGACATGCTGGAAAACCTGATCCCCGACCTTAAACTCTAGAGGTCATCTCTGCTGATCATCATAAGACATCTGTTGAGACTCTGCAGTAGTAATACACTTCTCAATAAACTCTATCTACTCTGTGGTCTCCTGAACAATATGAGGTCCCAACAAAGCTACCTCTTCTGCCTCCATCCAACATAAGGGAGACCGACATGGCCTACTGTACATAGCCTCAAAAGGTTCCATCTAAATAGTTTCTTGAACACTATTTTTGTAGTAAAACACCACAAGTTGTATATTCTTCTCCCAAGATCCTCCAATAACCAGAATGCATGCTCAGAGGAAATACTCAAGTACCTGAATTGTACGCTCGGACTGGCCATCTCTCTGGTGGTGGTAAGCTATACTAAAAAGTACATGTTTACCTAAATCCTTCCAAAGAGTCATCCAGAACTGATAAGTGAAACGCGCATCCCTTTCTGAAACAATGGAGTGTGGAACTCTATGAAGACATTAAATCTCTCATATTTACAACCATCTAAGCTCATCAACACTAAATCTCTCCTTGATTGGAAATATGTGAGAGGACTTCATGAGTCTGTCTATGATTACCCAAACTATGTCATTCCCTCGAGGAGACCATGGAAAACTGGTCAAGATGTCTATCAAGAGGTCATTCCACTTCCACTCAGAAACGGATAACTGCTATAAAAGACCATCTAGTCATTGATTCTCCACCGTCACCTGCTGATAAGTAGAACACCATATGAAGAAACCAGAAATGTCCCTCTTCATACCAGGCCACCAATACTGATGGTGTAGATCACGATACATAATGGGGATGCTAGGATGAACAAACCAAACCATGGAATGAAAATCCTGCATCAGCTCCTCACGTATGTCTGATGGCACCCATACACGCCCCCTGGAAATGTAAGATCTCATCCTCGCCTATGGTTCATCTAGGAATAGGATCCTTTCGATACACACTCTCCCTTAGGACTAGGCCTTTAGAATATGATAGTTTACTCATTAAAACTCAATCAAGTAGACTAGAGGTAACAACTATAGAAGATAAAAAAGTCTTCTATTGTCTATCGTGAACCTCCAAATGCATCTCAGAGAACAATGTCATAAGTTTCCACTCAATACTAGCCTCCTGTACTGCCTGTATCTGAGTCCTCCTGCTCAACGCATCAGCCACTGCACTGACCTTCACAGGGATATAGTCAACATCAATGTCAATGGATTGTAGGTACTCAACCCACCTACGATGTCTCAAATTATTTTCATGCTGAGTGAAATTGTAATTGAGACTCTGGTGTTCGGTGGAAATCACAAAATTTTATCCCAGTAGATAATGTATCTTAAAAACTTCGACATGAACAACAGCTGGAAACTCCAGATTGTGTGTCAGGTAATTCCTCTCATGTGGACTCAACTATCGGGACTCGTACGCAATTACTCCATCTCCTAGCATAAGCACATCTCCAAGTCTGATACCCGACACATCACAGTAAAAAGTATAGCTCTTTCCCAGATCTGGAAAGGCTAGTATCAGTGCTGAGTTTAACCTCCCTTTCAGATCTTGAAATGCTGACACACATGAATCTGACCATACGAACTTCATACCATTCTTTTTCAGGATAGTCAGTGGTGCTGCTAAGCTTGAAAAGTAATATATGAAACTTCTGTAGTATCCAATAAGCCCTATTAAACTCTGAACCTCAAATATTTTCTTCAAATTCTCCTATGAAAAATCATCTCTCACTTGCTCTCAGTCTATCGATACTCCTACCTCTGAAATAATATGACCCATGAATTGAATCGGATCAATCAAAAAGTTTCACTTTGAGAGCATAGAATATAACTGATGCTCCCTTTGTGTACTCAAAATGATCTCAATATGGTTAGCATGATCATTTAGTATGTGATATTACACCAAGATATCTACCACAAAAACAAGCATTATGAAATCAAAATATTGATGGAACACTCCGTTCATCAGTGCCATGGTAACTACATGCATGTTCGTGAGACCAAATGGTATAACCATATACTCGTATAGACCATACCTACTCCGAAAGGATGTAGGAGGTATATCAGATGGTCTAATTCACAAATGATGATAACCAAATCTCAAGTCAATATTTGAGAACACTTGTGCTCTTCGATGCTCATCAAAGAAACAATCAATCCTCGGCAAGGGATATCTCTTCTTGACCATCAACTGGTTAAGCTTTGTATAATACACAAAATGCATATGGGTACTGTCTGCCTTCTTCTCAAACAGGATAGTTGAACCCTAAGGAGAAGTATTGGGTCATATGAATCCCATTTGTTGCAACTCCTCCAACTTCTTCTTGAGCTCCTACAACTCTGGTGTATCCCTCCAATAAGGAGGAATCGACACGGGTTCCACTCCTGTCACATGATCAATAGAAAATTATACCTCACGCTTTAGAGGCATACCTGAAAAGTCATCTTGAATGATATCTCTGAAGAGATACACCACTAGAAGATATTCTAATTGTTAAGTCACATGTTCATCCAGATATAGACTAAAAATGTAGGCTATAACCCCTCCCATCCCATGATTCTCTGGACCCACTCCGCCCGCATGGACATCCCATTCACCCTTATGAAGAAAATATTCACCTTTCGGTGAAGTTAAACTCTCCCTCGGATAAATGTAGATGACTGCCTAAAATGGAACTAACAAGTCCATTTAGAGAATGAAAACATAGACTATCATCTCTAGGACATAGAGGTCCGATAGAAAGTGACACCCACCAATCTCTAGGGGACACTTCTTGCACTGACGTACACTTGCCATTCTAGTCGAAAACAGTGTTTATAGCGTCAAGATATCTGCAGAAGAAAAGATACAGAGCCCAAGGCTCTCCACAATAGCAAGAGATATAAATTTATGGGATGCCCTTGTATTGAAAAGTGTTGAAGATAAAACTAAGGTTACTAAGATTGTACCTCGAACTTTGGAGGGTCCGGGATCCAGCTTATACTTGGTCTACTCCACTGTAAAAGTCAGGCCTATGCCGCAACCCTGTGACCATGCCCGAGTGCTCTGATTTGATCCACCCTATTGTCGCTGATGAAATGGTGTGAACTACCATGACCACAAGATCATCCTTGGCCCAAAGGGCCAGAAGAACACCAGTTCCCAGATGAGCAATGAACTGGCATCATTGCCTCCTGAACTTAGGGTCATAGAAGAACCCCTTTCACCAGCTACTGGTGAGAAGTACTTAAATAAGCATCGAAGATGGCTCATCTTGTCGCGAGTTCGGCACCTCACTATGAATCTCAGGCAACATGGCCTCGTATTCCTACTTATACCACACTGGTAGCACACCACATGGATACCGGAAGATGCATCCCACCTGCTCTGATCTCCTCATGCAGCCTCTCTAATGTGCTTCTTGGTATTAGCTGGCGGAGCACTAACTTTGTATGTTGAACCGTCCAAGATCACAACTCCAGAATCCCTCAGATTACGGTCTATGATCAGCAACTAATTGACGATATAAGATATTGAATTCAACCTAAAGATGTTCACCTAGGATCGGATGTCATGACTCAGACAATCCCCAAACTTTCATTCAAAGAACAAATCATCACCTCCTAAAATAGGTGTGAAATGCTGCAACACTGTAAAGAGAAAGGAATACTCCATTTACGAAAAAGTTCCCTTCTCCAGAATCATGAACTCTTGGGCTCGATCGGCCCTCAAGGTATTTGAATAGAAGTAATAGTAGAAGATGCACAGAAACTCATCCCATGTAATAATTTGTTAGCGTCCAACCTGTGAGATCACATCCCACCACCTCTTGGAAGAGTCTTAGAGTATGTAGGTAGTAAGATTCACCCTCTTCTATGGAGGTATCTCAAGATTCACAAAAATCATCAGCGTGGCTTCTAGCCATGATTCAGCAGTATGAGGTCCTCCATCCCCTGGGAAAGTGGGAGGATGCTGCTGCTGAAAGACCCGAGTCAATTCTACCATCGACGGGGTAGGAGGTAGCGCTCCCTAAAAGGTCTGAATCATCCTCAAAAGGCCCTCCCTGAACTATTCATCCATACCTATGTCTGCTACAACGGCTGGTTCCAAGGCTAGAAAAACTGGAGGATCTGCATGTAATCACTTATCAACCATGTCTGGTGACTGATCACAGTCTGGAAACTGGCGCAAAACCAGAGGACGTCTCAGTGGCATGACTCTATAATGTCAAGCACACACCTTAGATCAAGGTTATCAAGGACTAAAAACAAAGAGTGTAAGAAGGGAACATGAGAAAGAATTCATTCATGCTTTATAAAACATGACTACATTGCGTGTACATTTCCTACAATGCATGTTCCATTAAGTCATTTACATTTGTGTGTACTTCTGCCTAAACTAGTCGTGTAACACCCCAAACACACAACGTGTTGTCTTAACAAAAGGCGTGAAATTGAATACTCTTCCCCTACCATAGTCCTTCTATAGGGTTATACCACTTGAGTCTCCTAGGAAAATACTACACGACATGTTCAAGATATAAATGTCATGTACATGTCAAGATTCGCCTAGCCCATGTTGTTAGTGACACGGCATGACACATGGTTCACACTACACAGTGTGTTCGCGGTGGGCATGACATGTATGTGAAAGGATAACACCGACCCGTGTTGTTGGATACATGGTCGACTACATGACTGACACTACATGGCGTGTTCCAGATGGACACAAGGTGTATGAGAAAGGATAACACCGAAAAGTGTTGTTCACGACACGGATGGGTACCTAGGATAGACTACACGGCGTGTTCATCTAGTACACAGTGTGTTTCTACAATAAATTCCATATCCCGTGTCTATGACCAAATGGCATACGACATGGTTAGAGATTACACGATGTGTACATTAAGTACACACTGTGTACTTAAGAAAAATGTAATCTTCCCGAACAGAACAACACATGGTATGTACATAACATTACACGGTGTGTATTCTGGAGTTTTCCAAATAGTTAGCCTCAAAAACTACTCCATAACCTAGAAAAAACTGAAACGAAAAAATAATGTGCACAATTCTAACCGTTGAGGGCCCATACTCCCCGCCAATAAATGATTGGAATCTTATACATGCTAAATAATGGAAACAAAAAAATGATACACCAAATTCTAGTCAACTAGGGCCCATAACATCTCAAGAACCCAATATTGGAATCCACTCAACTTAACCTTACACAACAATACCCTATTAAAAAATCAGGTATTTGTATCAAGGAATCTATCAAAACATCATGAATATTCTACAGAACGTCTATCACAACAACATAAAATCACTAATACATCCTAGATGACATGGAAGGAATGCATGACATGTGATTTCTAGCATGTTTCTATATGATGCATTAGATGGAATACCCTCATCTCATCGGGTTGCAACAGTAAACCTACAAAACCAAAAGAAATTGAAATAAACGAGGTAGATTGGCTTTTACCTATACACGGGTTAGCTACTCCTAGAAACATATTATTACCAAATACATATTCCTTCATATCCCTAGATAAAAGCTCAAATAGTAAATCAAGAGAAGTAGATATCCTCTTATACCACTTTGTAACGTCCCAGTTTAGAATGGCTCCCAGAGGCTCCCCGTACCATGTTGTTCACATGGCCTCAAGGACATTTCCCCGAATGTGAGAGGATGATGACTAGCAACGAGAGCATTGGGTGTAATAGTGGTGAAACTATGCCCCCATTGGAAGTGTACACAATTGAAGTAATAAATACATACAAAATAGAAAGCAGTAATAATGACATACAACCTTAACAACTGAGAACTAAAAGTATAAACTATAGAACATATATAAAATTATGTGTGATGCATATGTCTAGGAAAACTTCCAAACAAGTCAAAATGCTAAAATACAACAGTGCTAAACCAAAGTCCAAAATAATGCAGTTAAAATCCTCAACATCTAATTCCATATCTTTGTCCCATGATCTCCAACTCCACAACATATCATGTACTTGAAGTAGAAGGGATCTTTCCCTAATCTATACCTGCAACAATATAATCTATTTGGGGCCAAAAGCATGGCCCAAACAGGGTGTGAGACTAAATCCTAGAAGGAAACCATCCAATGATTTGCGCCTAATAGTCAGTGAATATATGAAATATTATGTACAGAAAGCAGTAAATAGGAAGGTACTCAGTAGTAAACAATCCACAGTTTCAACATCAAGAAATGGCTAATAAAACAGCCAAACACATATAGGTAACCCTCTGGGATGTACTCACAGCCATTCTATATGGTCCTACCAAACAAGTACAAGCAACCCTCTAGGAATTGAACTCAGCCTAACCACTCTAGTTCAATATATAAATACTTTCTGAGGAAGCACTCACAGTCAATTCCCATTATAGTCAAAGGTAGTCAATAACTCTCTATGGAATCTCACACGATCAATTCTTCTAATTTCTCCAAGGTCAAGGACTCTATGAGGAAGCTCACTTAGTCAATTCTCCGTATCGCCATGGTCGTTCATAGACTCTCTATGGAATAACTCACCATCAATTCACCTTATAGTCTAAACAGTTCAAGAATAAAATCAATTACTCTATGAGAATGCTCACCTGGTCAATTCCATTATAGTCAAAAGAAGGCAAAGACTCCTTGAGTAGATCATTCAGAAAATTCATATTATATCCCCACAGTCAAGGACACTCTGAGGAATCTCACTCGGTCAATTCCCCTTATAGCCCAAAGTTCTCAAAGACTATCTAAGAAATCTCACTTGGTCAATTCCCTTTATAATCTACTACACCAAGTTCTCACGGCCATGTGTAGGTCAACGAGAATAGAAATATAAAATGGGCCAATTAAACCTAAAAAAGCATCTGTCTAAACAGTTCTATATCATATCAACCATGTCAAAAAACTACTCTCCATCATACAACATCAGGCATGGAAAACAGGAAAAGCAGCTAGAATCTAAACAGGACCAAATGGTCATAAACAGAACATGAATCGGAAAAACACATACAAATCATAGAAATTATCCATGTTCGTATAAAAATCACCTCTACACAAGCATAAAATCATGAAATACAATCACCATGTGTAAAACGGTAAACCTGAAATACCCCGTTCAAGGGGATTGGTGGAATTTTCACACAATACTCAAAGACATTGAACAAAAAGGTAAAAACCACCTACTTATACATTGGGAGATTGATATATGTGAAACTAGAAGCATGAATCTCTTTATAATGTCGAAGATCTAAAAAAACATCAACAATTTTCAACCCATGATATATCATGAGAGATGAGAAATATAGAGATGGTTCCCTGGGGGAAGAGAAAACTCACTGATGTGATTCCAACCAATAGACAATGTTCAATTTGGAAGACATATGCATGATTGGAGGTTCATCGACATTCCATGTCTGTACGTATCTCATGGACAAAATTAATGAAGAAGGGGGTGTTTCTGTTGATTAGACATGACCCCGGTGCATTTAATGAATGTACATGGTGTGTAATTTCAAAGTACAGGGCGTGTAATCACCTTTTATGTACTCCACTTTAATCGGCCTCCAAGTCACTCCCACACAACCATATGTGTGGATATCACACAATGATCAGATGAACTCCAGCAGCAAGGAAGTACAGGTCGTGTACTCATATAGTACACATCGTGTTTGTAAGTAATTTCCAGAATTTCATTTTTCCTAAAAAACGACCAGAAATAGAAAATCATACCAGAAAAGAAGATTCAGGTTCTTACCAATATCATAATAAGAGGTCATATTTTCTATGTTTCTCAATATAATATATAAAGATATATTTATTGTGACACATTCCTATGTCATAATATTGTCATATATCCATATATGAGAGTAGATGTTTGATCTTATCATCCACTAGAACATATTAATTTAGATTTGTGTTGGTAAAAATATAAAGAATTTGATTAATGGATATAATTATTATTACTCATTTATTGAGTAATTTTCACAAACAACAAATATTATTATTATGAAATATAAATATGAGTCCTTAGTTTTTAAAATATTGTGAAATTGTGAAAAAATGGAATAATGATTTTATGTTATGAAAATTAGAATGATAATTAGAGAAGAGTATATTTATAATGTATTTTAATATATTTAATATAAATTTTACATTAAACATGAAGTCAATAAATGATATATCCTGCATAAAAAATGGATCACTATGCATAAAATCATGATTTTATTAGATATGGGTTAAATATTTTGGGAAGAGCAAGGTAAGTTACATCTATTAATGATGCACACAATAATAATTTTTTTACATAAAAATAATTTTTACAATTTTTAACTGATATACATATATATATATTATATATTACAAGAATACTCTAAGAATAAAATAATTTTGAGAGTTTTTATGATCAGGTGTTCTAATTGAGGATATTACTAATATTTGTATGTTTTATAAATTAGGTATGAAACATATTTTCTATTGTTATTTAAATATAATATGTGGATTTCCCTTTTATGAAAAAGAATCATATTGTATTTTAATTTAACTATTTTCATACCAATTAAAAACTAAAGTTTTTTAATTATACTAAAGAAGTGGATTGCAAATTCATAGAACAAAAAGAATATAATTCTGAAAAAGTTGAATATTTTTGTGATGAGCAATAAGAATATGTTAGGTAAATCTTATAATGTGATGAATAATAAAGAAATTCAAATCATATAATATCTATAAAGCGAAATTCCATAAAATCCATAGTGATTAGGGGTAATAAAATCAAACATTTATATCTTTGGAGACATCATCTAATATATTTCTGATTTTTTCAGGTTGAAATGATGATTATGGATGATTCATTAATGTATGGATTTTTTATTCATTCTGTGGAAGACTAATTAGATTAAATCATAATGAAAAATATTTTGAAGATGAAAAAAAAATTGAATGAAAATAACTATATAAGATTTAATGCCTGTATAGGTTGATAAATGAAAAGTAATTTTAAATTTTCATTATGCTGGATTGGTCATTATTTAACCATGTTTTGGGATGGAATTATTATAATTGAATAAGCTTAATCTGTTTTTTTAAATTATTTTTTTAAAAATAAAATTTATCTATGAGATAATCGATATATCATTGATGGTTCTTGTTATAATACAAATTTGTTGGGAAAAAAAAGAGGGTACATGATTAACACAATGTTAGTGAAAACTGTGTCACCCCAAACCTTGAATATTATTTGGTAAGGAATAAGTTTTTTAAACAATGTGATGTGATCGATAAGATATTCTAGTTTTATCTAGAATTTAGGACAGATCCAAATAGAGAGTGAATGGTCTATCAAAAGAAATGGAGTAACACAATGAGGTGTAGGTTTGTACACAAATTAAGTATAAATTATTGGTGAAATGTTTCCCAAACAGTATGTCGAAATCATTCAACAGAAAATGAAGTTAGATTTTACAATTTTACCTGAAATCCATTAAATCCATTAACCATATTTTTCTCCTATATTTCCTTATAACATAACTTCCCAGGAATCTCTTTCCCACTATACTCTCTAATGATGAGATCTCCTTCATCTAGAGTTTGAATTAAGTGTTTTATACAATAGTGGAAATATTGAGGTTGGTCTGTGACTCATTAATTTCATTTGCTTATTTCCCCCACATTCGGATTGTCTCTTGTCGATCATGAATTATATAACCTATTTTCATGATGTTGTCCCCGTTTTATATTTTCTTTTATTATAGGTCAAATAGAGGGTGGGAATAGGACTATTGAATATTTCTTCGAATAAGGTTGGTCATCTATATGTTATTCATAAAAGTCATTCCATTAATAAAATTTGTTATTATGATGGACATCATAAGTTTTACGTGTTCCACTAAAATATATTTATCTTTTAATATACGACCTAAATCATGAACTATAAGTTCTAAAAACACCCTTACACTCTTTGAGGTTGATATCCTCATCTCTTACCACCCATTTGGATGTGTTTGGATTAACGATAATGAGATCATTACTTTTTATGAAACCATGACAACATATAAGGTGTGTTTGGAATAAAACATAATAAAAATCCAATTTATTCTTCCCCTATGTAATGAAACCACTCCTCAGGGTGTATTTTTTATATCACATATATATTGGAACTCATAAATGAACATTTTGAATGTATTATATTAGACAAACTTTTCTCTGAACTTTACGTGTCATGAGTAAAATTTAGAGATCAAGTTCATTTATATTTATATACTTATTTAAAATAAATAGGTTAACTTAGTTGTTAGTTTATATAGTACCTTATGGGATGCCTTCATAAACACCTCTTAGGATGTGGTTTGTTGCTATCATAATCCATATATGAATAATTTATAAGAACATACAACATATACTCTAAATTCCTTACATTCGGTTTTAAAATATCATGGAACCAATTTGTCTGTGGAACTGAAATTGTTACAAATAATAAAATGGATGAGTATAATTGTAATTAATTTCATTTTAAATAAATGATCTATTTCATTAAAATGACTCTATATTAATTTTCCTTGATCATATTACCATAATGTGACTAATTATCCATACAGTGAGGTATTCCATGTGTAATACATTGATTCCCTCTTTGAATTTCAAGGGTGAACCTAATGGATTCCATATTGATTCATTGATTTAAATTAAATGAGTTAATCCCAATAAAGAACCATTTTATTTTGTACATTCTTGAATGTCTCAGCCTAGCACTGAAAATTCATCTGGAAACTCCCAAAAATTAAAATACCGCATATGAGCTCCAAGGATTTATAATAATGTCAATGGACATAAAAAAATTCTATTATATCCACATAATCCAATAAATAAAATCAAAATATTAACTGGTATTTGATCTTCATGCATAGATAGATCACATTTAAAAAGTGGAATTTCTTTGAGTAACCCCTGTATTTTCACGGTTCTGATATTTTTGAATTCCCAAACCTATTCAGTAGATTTGACTTGTTATTATTCTTAGATTCTTGGGATTATGCACATTTTTATTGTTGAAACATTATAATACATATAATAATAGACAACCAAGATTAAGATGAAATGGGTGGCACTCCTTGATTCACTACTACATTAATGGATTATTATTTATATACAATAAACTATTGTATTTGATATTCACAAACAAAAAATGAGTAAGAAACTATTGTTGGTTGACAAAAAAGTATTAATCACACTAATTTTAGTAAATACATTGCTTCTTGGGTACCTATCATAGTTATAGGTTTGGACATGGATGGATGTTTTTACAGATATATATTTTGGGCTGCAATATGAGATGGATGTTATAGACTATGCATGTACTCGTATTTACTATTGGGGTTGGGTAACATTAATCATTATTTATCTATTTATTATCTAGACATATCATATGTGTATTACCTATAGTATTCTTGACTACCATTTATATGTATCATCTATAAATATTATTTGGGTAAGTTGATTTAGGGCATTAAATGTTTTTTGTTTATCAGTATTCATATTTTAATATTATATATTAGGTACTATTTTGTTATATGTTTCATTATTTATAGTGTATAATATAAACATCGTACAACCTATAGACCCTAACTACTAATTAGAATAATATTTCATAAAAAAATACATTCGAATGTTCATGAAGTCTCGTAGGTTTGGTTACATATGACTGAGTTGGGATTCCCATGTCACGATGATGTATTAGGTAATCCTTTTCCATTGTAATAATATTTAGGTATTGGATACAAAAGACTATAAATGTGTTAAAACATTGTAACAAATTCATGTCTATGAATGTACATCGAATGCATAGGATAAATATCATGTTTACAGAGATGAGAATGTTTTTATGATTTTATTTATTAAATTATATTGTTATATCACATTAAGTGAATATTTATCTTTATATTGGTTAAAATATAATAGTGTTTTGACCAGGGGTTCAGTAAGACATAATGGAATGTGTTTTTGCAAAATTCTGAGAACATAGTATTCACACTACATTTTCTTGATTTCTTTTTTTATTGTATTATTTTCTAATGATATATTTTACTTAATGCAATTATTGATCAATGTTGGTTAAATAATGTGCCAACATGAACCTTAATCATGTTTTCCCACACATCATTATTATTGGACTATATCTAACCAAAATGATGTAAAATTATTGAATTGAATCTATTTAAATAGTTATTTATGTTTCTTGAATAATATATTTAAATGTCAAGGAAATTGGATTTTTTTTATAATTTCATGTGCCTTTTTATTGATTATTGTTAAATGGTCCAATTTTATCTTACAGGGGGATTTCCTTCACAACATGGGAATGAATACCCACATAACAAAATTATTTTGTTCTTAATTCAATCCAAATAATTTTATTTTATATGTTTTTTCATTATAATAAACTAATTAAATTTTAAAGTAATATGAATATTTCTTTGTTAACAAATCCAAAGGATCTATAATGGATTTCAATAAATTGGTGAACCAATTTCAACTAATAATGAATCATACGTCTATATCATTGGAATGAAAAACTCATAAAATTTTATCCAAATATACTCAACTCAACACTTGTTGTCTGGTCTTATCATATTATTTTTTTCCGATTAAACCATTATGGGTGTATTAAAAATGAATAAAAGTTAAAATAACAAAGGTTTTCAATTATATGGGATACAATTTTTTTTCCAATAATTATCTCCGTTGATTGGGAATGGATTCATATATAACTAAACCAAGGTTAGAATGATATTACCATTGTAGTATGAAATTACATTCACTTTAATTGGTCCTTAAGCATTGATATATATATATATATGTTCAATGGGATGGTTAATTAAAGTATTTGTATCCACTCAAATGTTGATCTATATAAGAGTTTGGATAAATCATAATATGATAATCCCAATTTTAATAAAAAACCTTATAAATGTTTTGTATCTTTTTCTATTAGGATTTCGTTAATTAAAATTTTAGTTACAAAAAAAGATATTCCCTCTATATTTTTATATTGATAATTTTATTTACTAGGAAATCTCTTAAGAATTTATGTACATGTAATTTTTAAAATGAAATTATAAGATAATTTTACTACAATTCTTTGATGTATCATCCAAATAAGTATCATGTAGAGTTTAAAGTTTCTTCTTCTATAAACATATCATTTGATATTTTATCTACCTAATCCTTTTGAAATGATTATGTTAATGTTAAATTTATTTACTCATTTAAATAAAAACATTTAGTTTTGTTTATAGAAAAAACACTAGTGTAAGGGTTTGTATGAGAGATTCTTGTACTTTTCCATGGATGGGAACACTGATGTTTACCATGAAAATAAATTTAATTATTATATTATATTTCACTTAGTGATTAGGGATGAAATACTCATGACCTTTGATAAAATACCATAGGCATATATTTGGTTTTTGTTGTTAGTGAGGTGTTATCCAAGTTTTGATTAGCTCTCATTGGAATGGAAAGCACCCGTAAATTTTTATATTGTGTTTTATGCCTAAGGAGTTCCATTTTAATTAAATTTGTGCTTGGTTAATACTATTTTTTTATAGAATTAACCAATTTTCCTGTGGTTTTTCAATAGATATGTTGACCCTAATTAGAGATGTGTGCATAATGGATTCTTAATCTTAATAGGAATCACATTCCAAGGGTTTGGTTGGCTATATAATTATTATTTTTATGTAGATCCCAATTATATATGAATCAATAAGTCAACATATATGTTAATAGTATTGTTGGATAACATGACCATGGGTTGATATTTATTTAAGTATATCATAAACTAGTAATTTATGGTGTTCTTCAACCTATAAATTGTATAAAACCAATGTGACCATTTCTTTGTGGTAATATAATGATAGAATGAATTTTCACATGTGGTTCACATTGTTCTTAAAAATGGGTCAGTGAGATCTGTGTGTTTATATGGTAATAATTTATGCCATGTGGTGGTTTGAATGATGTGATTATTGTAACAACTTGAGATATCATAGTTCATGACTACCTGGAAAGTTTTTTGTGTATCCAAGAAGGATACATTTATTGGGAACATCCATTGTATAGTGGAATGAATGATGATATTGTATACATGATAGAAATATCCTTGAGATGTTAATAAAAAATATGTTTTATCCAAGTACTTGTGATCAACCTATGAAAGTATCATGTGTTTTTACACTATTGATCTGAGTTGGTTTTGGATTTATCATATCGTGATAATGATGTACGTGAGATTAACTCATGAAGGGAATTATGCATGAGTCTTCTAATGGACCTAAATAGGATATTCTTATATTTTTCTGAAGTATTAAGTTGTATCATGGTATAACTGTGTTCCATATGTAATGAAACCACATTTGATGGTGAAAAAAGTGTCTTCCATGGTACTATTTTTCAGTTTTAGTGAAACAAAAACTAGGAAGCTCCTAAGGTGGGGATTAGACTAATGATATTTGTATGTTTCCTTCGTATGAGGGAGAACCATTATACAAGTGATAAATCATGGGATGACTAGTGTGGTTTCATTATTATACGGATTATGTGAACTTGAATAAACATGTATTACTCAAGGATTCATTTTTCTAAATTTTACTTGATTTTTGTTGAAGTCAAACTTAAAAAAATGGCTTATGGTTGCTAACGATAAACTGAGTGATATTGGTTCTCATGAAGGTTCAATGCTCACTTCCGTGAATGTTGAAATTTTATGGGAGGTAGGTGATCAAACGAGATTTAGTAGTTAAAAAATATCACACTACCATTGTTCTATCCCCCTTTATGAAGGGTAACATTAAATTTTCTTATGTTACTAAATGATATGTTGATGAATAATTGTGTTACAAAATAGAAGCATGAATACATATTGACATACCGATGGGTAATTTGTATAATAATGATGTTTTGAAATGGTAAATAGAATATTCCTTTATGTTACTAAAGGGTTAATAAAAAATTATTAATTTACTAAAGGGTAACATTGAATATATCTTATGATAATAAATAGGGGATGAAATTTTTCTCATGTTATTGATGGGTAACTCAAGATTTTCCTAATTTGTTATAGGGAAACATATTTTGTGTTTCTGATAATTTCATTTCACCAAGGGATGGGTATGAGCCTTTGTGATCTTGAATTTTTTTTCATAGGATGAATGCAATGGAAAATTCATCATGATAAGGTGTATATGATACATTGGTGGGTGATTTAAGGGACTCTCATAGTAATTTTTTTCAAGTTTCCTTATTCTTCTATGACATATATTTTCTATTCCTAATTTTGGGATATATATTTTCATGTACTTATTACCTTATATTTGATGTAAAAATGATGAGATAATACTTTCACTATCATCATCAGATTCTTTTTAATTTTTATGTGATGTCCTTATGCATCTTATATTTCATTGTGATTTTCCATTCCAAACAAATTGTGTAGTGAATATCGTATTGAGATTATATAAATGGTGTTCACCATTATAAACTTATAATTATTTTAATCATATCTTAAATGTTTCCATTCCTAATTACATGTCCATGGAATAGCATATGATGATGAATGAATCTATGCTTTGTGGTATATGTGGCACAATCATGAGAATTAAATATAAGTAACGGGAGTTCCAAAAAGATTATTACACTCCAATGAATTGGGTATAATTTAGTCTCATGATAATTTATGTTGGAACATGTAGTGTACCTAATTCATTTATGGTAATTTTTTTTATCAAGACTTCATTTTCATTAGCCTTTACCTATGTTAATTATTTAGTGTTTTAAGTTGATTCCACATTTCAAATTTTATGATTATCATGTTATATCATGCCTCATTATTATTTTATTTTTATTCCCAATTTATATTTATATTTGACAAAATTAATTACCTTATTTTATTATTATTATCTTATAGGGGTTTATAAATCACCCCTTTATCAGATTTTTCACCAGGTATCCCATGCAGTTTATAGTGTGAGCATGTTAGGTAAGTATTCAAAAAAGACGATATTTTACCTGTTTTAAATTTTAATGTTATCTAAATAATTACCAAAGACACTTGAATTATAAATATTTCGAGTTTTATTTTTTTATTATATAATAAATAATTTATTAATAATAAAAAGGATATGGGTTTTAATATTTGTTATCAATGGAATTGATTAGCTAAATTTTAAAATTGAATTAGAAAACTCTAATGATTTTCATATGGATGAACCTATGTATAATAAACCATACCTATGTTTTATTAAGTGTTGGTTAAATTTTGTATCATGAATATACATCCATGTATTGATACTATAAGTGTACTTTGTTCTAGAACAAATGTACCTAGTGGTATCAACTCTAACATAGTGTGTTGGGCCAGACTCGGTGTAACCTGGTACATAAACACCGACCTTACTAAAAATAATTATTGACACTCCCAAGAGACATGATTTTGGAAAATTCATAATCTCATTATGAACCATTATTATTGGGGTAAAAAACCCATACGAATATATGTTACGAAATAGATCATGGATATTGTATATTATAGCATAAAAATTAATAAGTTAGGGGAATAAATGTATTTTATACATTATACATTAAATGTAAATGGAATACCATTTATATCATTAATAATTTGTAAAATAATTGTCCATAATTTTCTTTATATTCAAGAAAATGTATTTAAATAAGGGAAATTAGGGAAAAATTAAATATGGCATGTAATGATATGACTTCACATATAAGACACAAGAACCGAATAGAGCTAGAATGAAAAAATTATTATAATATCCTCTTATATGTCTTATGTTATAAGTAAAATCATATATTAGGAGGATTACCCAAATACCAAAAAAATAACAATATTCAAATAATCCCTTATGTGATAAATTCCTCTGACTTTCAATGGATCTTCTCATCCTTTAATCACTGAATAATAGATAATTCCATTGGGAAGATCTTATCGATCCATAAATGTTATGAATATGAGATGTTTCTACTAACTATTTATCTTATAGAGGTAGAAAATTATTAGTGTTGGACAGTAATTAAGAATACTAATCTTGTTGAAAAAATCTAGCTGACGTAGTTAATGGAATTCTAAAAAAATTGGATAAATGTTTTACTTCAATATCCATAATAAAATAAAAATGTAGATACTATACCTAAAGAAAAAATCTAAAGAATCTATCGTGGTGTATGAGGAAAATATCAAAATGCATTTATGATAAACATTCATCTCTTTTATCCCTGAATGAAAGGATTTCAAAATTTTGGTGGGCTAAAACCTATTCAACAAAATCCCGGGTGATCCATGACTTTAACAGCTATAATGAAATTTTCTTATGTATCCTCCAATTATAAATAGACATCATCTAATGCAAAATGTATCATTGTTATAATATGTGTAAAATATATTTTAATTCTAGAAGTATGATGGAAAAATATAATTTCTCCAATAAATTTCATCATCCCACATACCAATGGTGTTGAAAGAAGAACAATGTAAATTGCCTAAGCGGGTGAAGAATTGGTTTAGATGATGGATGGAAGGGAACATTGTGAGTGATTTCTAATAATATAAACCCACCAAAGAGATGTAGAAATGGAATCATTCAGTCAACCGTTAGTGCATTTTTCAATTCAAAAAATTTAAGAAACTATCATACCTGTAAACAAATGTCATAATATAGGTGTTTTGGGAGTAAACTAATAACCTCTATATTAGAAATGGGATATTCTAAATTATAACCTTTTATGTGGATACTAACAGGGATGTGTTGATAAGTATATTATTTATTCATTCATGAATAAATAATATACTTTTTGATTATGGTTCTCCTTATTCCTTCATATAATTAATGTGTTTTAGAACTATTCAAACACCACCACAATGCATTGAATTAGAGAAATTTTTGAAAAAGACACATGGGGAAAATATTTCATCCAAAGTGATAACTCCTCCCCTATCAAAATTTTGTGGGATGAAATTTCTATTTAACCTCTATATAGTCTTTTTTTAATTTGATGTAATTTTTGGAATGACTTTTCTTTCCCTATTTAGAGACAACATAAATTTCCAACAGAAGGAAATCACACTATATACCAAGAATCAGCCCCTGATTATATAAATGATCATGGAAGAGGATAAATCTACATTAACACCAACATCACACACATCAATATTATTTCCTTAAAAATAATAATATCTTTTTAAAATTATTGAGTCTACGAAAAGTATTATGTTTTAAAAGAGAACCATTGTGATGGAATAAAATGATGTTTTTCTCAATGAATTATTTTTCATCCTCCTAAACAAGGGAATTAATTTCCAATCAAACATAAACCTTGGGTTTTACAGTTATATAAGACTTCATATATAATGGTTGTTTTAGATATGTTGGATGTGATTAAAAAAATAAAGGTGAATATAGATAATGGTTTTGTATTCACTACTTCTTCACCAGAAGTGCATAATTCCTCTTGCTCAAGAAGAAGGACACATCAATTCACCTTTTCATTGATTATTGTTGTCTCAAGAAGATCATGATGATGAGAATATATCATCTACCATGAATTAGTGACTTATTATATCAACTACATGGAGAACAATACTTCAAAAAGGTATATAATTAGTAAGAATATTACCATGTTGGGGTGTAGAAAGAGGATATAACCCAAATTTTTTTCGTATAATGTACGAGCACTATGAGTTCAAATAAATACCATTCAGACTCACATATAATCTACTAAAAATAATAAAATTCAATAATAGAGTAATTATAAATCTCCTCAATAAAATTGTAGTCTTTATATATTATATTAGAATATACTCCAATCACATGGTGGAGAATGGGGAGAATATGAGAACTATGATAAAGACCTTGGAAAAGTTTAAGCTTTATGACAATATTAGAAAATTTGAGTTCTTGTTGACTGATGTCCCATTTCATGGTAATATCACCAAAATATTGGGAAACCTATAGAACATTGAAATACATAACAAATTGATGGTTGGATGAGGACAAAATCTATGATTGATACCATAACCTCTGTTGATAAGATGGGTATTAGCGTCAATTTGTGAGATATTTTTTCACGATGGTAAATATCCATTAACCAATCATACCTGAGAAGTGGTAAAGTATTCATAGAATGATTAGTGAGAATAGAGATTCATGGACCTATAAATGAGGATTATCAGTGCACATGTTCTTGCACTACCCACAATAAAATAACCTTTCATGGTATTTTCAATGATTCAAAGAATTTATTGGGTTGTGTGTTAATGAATAATGAAAAATTCATAGGCTATACTTCATGTAATTTAAATTTTCATAACCAGAACTACCCAATTTAAGATCTGTATTTGGATGTTGTGATCTTCAAATAATAAAATATGGAAAATTAATTTTTGGGGGGAGAATTGCTAAATATATACAATTCATAAATTCCACCGGTATATATTAACATTTAATGAAATAAATGACTTCCAATGATGATTATTAAAGATAATTAATGAATATGACTACTCAATCCACTATCATTCTGGTAACTAAAAAAATGCTTCTGATGATCTAAGTAGAAATAATAAAATAGTTTTATCATTGATGATAAATTATAAGGATCATATATTCGTAGATTTGAAAATTATGGAATTAGGAATCATAATAGAAGAAACATCATCAATCTTTTCACAAATAATCTATCATTCATCCCCTCTAGAGAAGATAAACGTTGATCATATAGATTATTCAGGAATTCAGAAGAATCGTGGAACAATAAGTAAAGGGGAATTCTCATATTCTAATGTTAATTAATAAGGTGTTGGAGAATTTTGGAAAAGACTATGTGTACCATAAAATCTTGAGTAAAAAAGGAGTTGTCTGGTGAATGAAATAACTCATCCTTCCCCTTCCACCATGGAATCACAAAGATGTATCGAGATCTCTTAGTACACTATTGGAGGGAGAATATGAAGAATTATATCACAGAATATACATTAACATGTCTTATATATCATCATGTGACCGTGAACGGGTAAAAATATATGGGGATGATGTAACCAGTACTGATACCTATTTTGAAATGAGAAAACATCCCCATTTATATTTTCACTAGTCATGCAATGAAATCAAGATGGAATAATGCTATCGGGGATGTTCTGGATTTTTGTATAAATATTTAAAACTTTATTGTGATTTGAGAGTATTTTCCACACATTCAACTTGAAAGGATACCCATAAGAGTAGTGGTGAGGCATCACAAAACACCACAATGAATTGTATACAATAGATATTTGAGATTTAACTTTATAAAATTGAAGAGTCACCATAATTATCTAAATTTAATGTTGAATTTAATCAATGCTTATCATCCCCAAAAGGATGTCCTATCTAAGAGACTATTTTTGACACATGGGTACATGTTGAGATAATTCTCCATTTCACATAAAAGTATGATGATATCAACATCTTCTTATATCTGAGTTATATTATAAAAATAGTTTCTAATCAAGAATCCAAATAGATCTCTTTGATTTTCATTATGGAACGAGGTGCAGAACACCAGAAGGTTTGGATGAAGTAAGGGAACACAAACTATTAGGCCCTAAAATGGTCGAGGAAATGGTGGAAAAAGTTATGACCATTCAACCAGATATCAAGGATACTCATAGTTAACAATGTTTACAATCACTGATGATACCAAGAGTTAGAAGTTTGATACATAGTATTACTCTACATATCTTTAGGGAATAATGTTTTGATATTTTGGAAGAAAAGAAAGCGTACTCCAAGATGCATTGGCCCCATTGAAATCTTTTGTCACATCGGAGCGACAGCCTAACAACTTGCACTCCCACATAAAAATTCTTAATAACATGATGTATTCCATGTATAACTCTTAAAAAATTACATACCAATCCACTTATATGTACTCAATCCAGATGTGGTAATATTAGAGAATGACCATCCCTATGAGAAGTAGATGGTTGAGATCTTACATCGTCGTTAAAATGTTATACAGAATATGAAAATGTTCCTGGTCAAACTATTGTGATGATACCCAAATGTTTAATATGAAATGTGTAAATAATACGATGTGATGAAATGTAGTTACCCTTATATATTTTATTGTGGGAAAATAAAATTTTAATGATGACATTTATTAAGGGGGGAATGTAATTCCCCCCAAAATGCTTGTGGGTTGTATTCTTAAATAAAATCTTTGGTATTGATTATAAAAGAAATTAATAAAATACAAAATAGTTATTAAAAATCAAGAATGATTAATGTATAAATTTCCGACAATTATACAAACACCTTTAAAATAACTATAATTACAATAAATAATTATTTTTTTGTGACAAAACACTACAAGTACAGATGTCCAACATAGAACATATATGATATCTGTGAAAATAAATAAAAAACACAGTATGCAAATTTAATTAACCAATAATGGGTTTTAAAACAAGTGCAAAAAAATTAGGAACTATTTTTGGAAATAGATTTTAAATTTTTTTGAACATTCATTAGACAATACTTCGGAAAATATCTTTTAGAAATACAATTTGAAAGTATCATTGAAATTAATTATGCCTAGACAATAATATAAACTCTATGAAAATAATTACGATAAAAATTTCAAAAAAACAGGCATGTGATATTTTTCAATAGAATATGATGGATTTTGAAAAAAAACACTATGGACACTTGAAAAATTGTACTTTGATATGTGAATACCAACTTTATAAGGGATGAGATCACTCTCTAATTCCTTAATATATTTACAACATCCAAAATCATATTTTATAAAAAATAGTTTAATATTTATTTAAATATATATGCATTAATTAGATTTTTTGTATCATAAATAGGAAAATACATTTATATTCATTTACTAGTATATATACATTTATATACCATAATAAGAATTATTGAAGAAATTGAACATCATATCCATAATTCATTTATTAAATACATGAAATTTTAATATAATTTATATTATGAAACATTTATTTTATAGATATAATAACATTATTTTAATCATAATTAAACATAAGATCTTTGTCCAAGGACCATAAAGACCAGTGTCTTGAAACACAGGGTAAATAAAATAGAAAACATGGAACAAAATAAAAAATTTATTTATTTATCATCCATTATGAGCTCCAAACATCATGTGATCCCTTAAATCAACATAGTATAACATGTAGATAATATCAAAAAATGGATGAGATTAAATTACCAATAAGGGAATATAAATTAAAATAATTATTAGCATAAGGGTTAGAAGGAATAACATAAACATTTAAAAAGTAATGGACATAATTAAACATATCAATCATAACATGGGATCCTATAATTTTGGAATCATATTAATTTGGATGAAATATAAAACAAGAATATTGATCATGTAAAGGCTTCTTTATCATAGTGGAACATGAGTTAGGCTAACCAATAAGACCATTCTACATATAATCTCATTAGACAATAAATTACTCAATTAATTGGAATGATATTTGGGATCACACATCATAACATGATCATGAATATGTTTTCTATATAATTAATCATACATATGAAATCAAACATAAACATAAGGGTTACCAATAGAATGAATTGGGTATCATAATTTTTTCAAATGGAATTTCATGGTGGTGCCCATGAAAAGATGGATTTAAATTATACTTTACAATTCATAAGTCCGTATATGCCTAAATCATGATATGTGATGTCAAAATTGTGTGAAATGCGTGTTTAAAAACATTATAAACAGAACATTATAGTAATGTTTATGGGGAAACATTCAATATTATTTAAATTGGAAAAGGAATAATAGTTTGTATAAATGAAAAAATTGTCCATGGTAGTTTTATTTATAAAATTAGTGATTTTAGAAAATTAATGATGGAAAAAATAGATCATGGTGCACATAAAAAAATGGGAATGAATTTCTTATGTTCCCTTAAAGTGGGTTTTCTCATTGGGATAAATTATGTGAGGAGTTTTTTAAAAACACGTATATCCCAAAAAAAGGATTAATGGATATTGATACATGAGTTTTGAAAATATAATGAATATTTATAATTTTTATATAAAAATATAATATAATATCATTAAAATATGAATAGAGAAGGGGTAACTCGATGGAATAATGGGGGTTTCAGTAGAATCCCTTATCATAGGTCCAAAAAAGATTCTTCACTTGATCATAATTTATTTAATAATAAAAATTTATACACACATTAATTAAATAATAAACCATTATACATTTATAATATATAATATAATTTTATTACGTTTATTTATTTCCCATTTTATGAGTTATGATATTAAATATCATCATTCTGGAGCATTAGTTTCATTGGTTTTCATGATCAGTATACTGGTATAGATGTACAGATGGTCATATAAAGTGGGGGTAATTATCTAGAATTGAACTTATATGTTATTAACGATATTACATATATTTATTTGGTTTTATTTATTATTTGGTTTAATGGAATTAAGATTAATTATTAGATAAGTAGTTAATGATAATCATATGGGGTTTTGGAAAGTTTTCGAACAGGATTAACTCATTTTATAATATAAATTAAAATCATTGTAAAAAATTACTCCATATTCATAAATAAAATATTATAAAAATATTATAATTCCGTTCAACCTTAATAATGGTATTTAGAACATCCTTGAAAATTTTAATGGAAATAAAAAAATCATTACCCTTGAATGTGATAGATTGACACATCATAAATAATGTCATAATTTTTATTAAAATGGCGAGGAAAAGAGAACTAATGATAATTTATTTAATAAGCATAAAAATTTATATTTTATTCAAGGTAATGGAATTATCATATATTTTTACTCTGGTATGATGTGGAGAAAAAATGAAAACAATTGAACATGGAGAGAAACAAAAAAGAAAAGTTAATGTATTTTACCACATGATTCATTATTATTGAGATCCTTCTTCCAGGGGAAAGTTATAGAATTTTGTGATGAAAAAAAGTTCTAAGACATGGCTGAGTGTTTTTGGAAGGGTATGAGGTAGAATTTTGATAACGTGAAAGTCTTTGGAGGTGTTAGGGAAACACTGTGGTGATGGGTGGTATTTAAAGGATATCAAAGGGGTATATTCTCATTATTTAATTCATTAGTCATTTATTTTTATAATGGAAAGAAATAGTGTTCATTAGTGAGACCACAAAATGTCATTTTATCATGTTAGTTTGAAGAAATTGATATTACAACAAACTTTATTCAATTAATAGTGTATGTATCTTATAATGTGTATAAATATTAAATTAAAGCAGTTTACTAAACAAAAAAAATTCATGTATTTTATAAAGTTAACAAAAACTATCTCCTACAATTTTTCGACCTGTAGAATTCAAAAATAACACCGTATTTTCAATATAATTTTTAAATGAGAGAAATTTAATTTTTTATCTAAATAATAATTTACACAAACAAATAATGATTTAATATTATAACCAATTTTATATCACATTGAAAAATAAACTATTCTCCCATAATATTTTATTATAATCATACGATATCAAAATACTAATTTATGAATTTAAATTTTCATTCATATAATAATATTAGTCTTAAAATTATAATTAAATATTTATGACTTATAAAAATACAAACACATAATTAAGTATTTTAATATTTATTTACATATACTGTGATATAATTATATAATATTGTCACTTATAAGATATATATATTTTATTTATAATATCATTGGTAGGTTACTAATCATATGGTCAATTTACTATTCATAATATTCACATTACAATTCCAATGTTCATGTTACAATTTCATCTATGTTGGTTCATTAAATTAAAGAAATAACTTTTTTCAATATGTTTTCATTTATAAAATATTTATAAGGTTCATAATGTTATTTTATGTGATTCTACAATATGAAATAATTATAAGAAAGTAATTCCCACTTATAAATCATTTGGTTGTTATGTCCTCTCTATTAAATTTCACTGTTGAAATTTTCATACAAGCTAATTTGAAATAGGTGGGGGTAATTTTCCTTTATCACATACGTTAATTAAAATGTCACCTATTCTAATTTATGGTCCCCCCATTTTAGTTTTTACTAGGTGAGTGTTCTTGTTGAATAGAACATAATATCTACAATCCAAGTTCTTCACATGATACTCCTCAAAAGATTGATCATTCTATAATTATACCACCTATCAATTCAGTACATGTGTCGGATCTGGTATGTACATATTTTTTTGGGATAAATAAAATACATCATATACTTTAGACATGGTTGGTAAAAGTTATTTTCAATAGGAAAAAGCACTAAAATGATCGTGAATGTTGAAGGTGATGAGGTACATAGGACGTGGCTTTTCATTCTTTTGAAATCTCCTGAACTAATTCCACAAAGATTTTCAAAGGAATAAAATGTATCCAATATTAAAATCAAGTTCTCATCAACAATGTTTTTCCACATCATTGGAATTAGGGTTTCTTTATTGTGATTTTAAATGGTATTAACCTCATCCACCATTTCATCGACCTATTAGGGTTCTATATTAATACATTCACCAACTTCACCCTAGAATGTCCGTGTTCTTCCCTTTTTCCCATTAAGAAATTCTCATAAAACCAATTGGATGCTTCAGTGGAAACTATTGTGGTATGAAAACAAAACTATATGTATATGTTGGTTCTATAGTCCTTTTAATCCCATATAACCAGATCTAAACTTGTATTGTATTGTATAAATTGTTCACTCAAATTGGACATCAGTTTGACGATGATAGAACATACTGAGGTTTTGTTCGGTGTTCCAAAAATGTTGGATACTTTTCTACAACATGAATGGGAATATTAGATGTTGAATGGATATAATCAACAGTGGTACTCCGTGCAGCCTTACTAATAAATTAAAGAATATCAACATAAGTTTTTTCAGTGAGAAGTCCTCTCAAACTGCAATAGATTGACATGTCTTGTAAGATGATCAATAATAACCCAAATAGTATTGTTTCCTCTCGATGTATTTTGAAGACTAGTTATAAAGTCTATAGAGATATTCTCGCACTTCTATGTTGGTAGGTATAATGGTTTCATAATCACGTTAGGATTTTACCCTTAATCCTTAGCGTTAATACATACCAAAAAAATTCTGTATATTCATTGATTTCCTTTTACCTGTTGACTAACAAACTGTTCTCTTGGAGAACATGATACATTTTTTTTCTCGATTGGTGAATTGGGAATTATGATATATGTGTGTCATTTAGAGGATCATTCATTATCTTTGGAATCTTTAGTAGACAATGTTGTGTCCGAAATCATATGACTTCATCCTCATCGATCTTGAACTGAAAGGATTACCATTCACAATAGCTTCTATCCTTGTCTAAATTTTAAAATCATTATTAGGTAAATTTTTTTTCTCTATAAGGGAAGGTTAAACAATAATATTTGAAAGTACTGATGATTGTCCTTCTATAATGTATCCCATATCCATCCTTTTCAAATCAACGATGATTGAATCATTCTAAATTACCATCATTGATAATGATGTGGGAACCATCCACTTATAGAATCTTCTAATTTATTTTCATTACCAGGATAGTAGTGGATTGAGTAGTCATAATCATTAATGAAATCTAAACATATTCAATGGTTAATATAAAGATATTTGTGTGTGAATATATATTTTAGCCTCTTGTGATCACTATATATAGAACACTTCTCCCCTAAGAGATAATACCTCTCGATTTTCTATGTGAATATCACAACGACAAAATCCAAATCATATGTAGCATAGTTATTGTCATTAATTTTTAACTTCCATAAGGCATAGTCAATCACTTTTTCATTTTACATCAGTACATAGGATTTTAATTTATTGACACATCACGGTACCCCAAAAAGTGTTGTCCACATTTCATGAATGTGAGTAAAGGCACATTAATCAGGCTCTTTTTGAGGACCCTAATGTATTCCTCACATTCTTGAGTCCATAAAAACATCAATCTCTTCAGTTCAGTGTGAATATTCAGATTTAAAATTATGACATGTTAATAAAAAATCATCGATAATACCTAGCTAGGATAAGGAAGATATTTATATCTACTCTATATGTTTTCATGGACCACTCTTTGATTTCCTCTGTCGTAGAAGGGTATACATATATCATTATTCTGGTAATAACAAGCAGCAAGAATGATACATACTCTATCTAGAACTCATATATAATGTATTTTTAATATATTTTCTCCATTCAAAAAGTCCTCAACATAGTATTCAAATTCTCTTTATGTTCCACCTTGTAGTTGGGTATATTAGAGTATCATTGATAAAGATTACCAAACAAAATTTCAGCTAATCTCTAAATACTCTATTGATTATGTCCATGAATATTGTTTGATAATTAGTGTGTATTAATAGAATCATTATAAACTTATAGTTTCCTTAACTTGTCTAAATGGTTGTCGTGGGAATATCTTCCTTTTACACCTTTAATTTTTGATATCCCAATCGATGATACACATTAGGGAAATAACTGTCCCTACATAGCTGACTGAATAAGTTATCAATCTTAGTAAGGGGATACTTGTTCTTTATCATGATTTTTTGAGGTAATAATTATCAATAAAAGGACACATTGAATGATCCTTATTATTAATAAAGAGAACTATCACACACCATGTTGATGTACTTGGGTATATAAAACACCGGTCCATATTCTCATGTGGCTAATTCATTAGTTCTTTGACCGCAACAGGGGACATTATATACAATGTCTTTGAAATAGCAAGACTTCCATGAATAATTTCAATTGACAACTCAACATATTTATGAGGAGGAATACATGGGAATTATTTAGTTAATATCTTTGTGTAACCCCTCAAGATGGGCATGTCTTCGAGCATGATCATATCATTTCCCTCAGACATTTGTGTGAGATATTCTTTCTCAAAAGGAAATAATATCCACCCTTGACATGATGGATTTAAAGGATATTCATCTTCCTCCATACATTTTTAATGAATTCGGGGATGCTTCTAGATGTAAAGAGTGATCCATTTTCCTCAAAAATTGATGCTAGTTTTGTATAATGAAATCTAATAGATGCACAATATAGAAAAAAACTCTTCTAAAGGGAGTATAATAATATTTTTTTGGGAGGATTAGTCCACAAAAATTAATATAGTACGAGTTAAAAAAATTGGATTTAGTAATGTCACCATTAACTACTCTCACATATAACTCAACCATTATATTTTGTGGTGGTTTTTGAATATTTATTCTAATCAAGTATGATATGAAAGAATGCATAGAACCATAATCAAATAGTTTGTTCTCTATTATTGAATGAATAACTTGTATACCTATAACCACATTATTTTCCGACTCCAACTCCATAATATTTATATCATAATATCTTATCTATTTATTTAGAGGTTATCATTCATTTCCTTTATCAAACATCGACAGAAGGAATTGGTTCAAAAAATCCCATGATCTGGGTAGTTGAAGGACTGCATTACTAGCTTAGAGTTGATATGAACCATCCATTCCTCTTCCATGTTAGTGGGATTATTTGTGTCCCTTTGGTAGTCCATAGCCAGATGCCTCATTTTTCCACATTTGATGTGTTTCCTAGTACATTTAAGATAGTTCCCAAGATTCTTATTCCCAAAATTTTGACATGTCTGATATTCTATCATCATTATAGCATTGAATTTAATAGTTTTTCCATCAATATTAAAGTAATTTTAATTTTATACTTTCTCCAAGCCCTTTTTCCATTTGGAGTCTATAATCCCTATATTAACCTTGAGGACACAACACGAAATACTCTCATAATTGTCAAAGTTAGGAATCACCAACACTTTATCTAAACTCAATATTAGTCCGATAAAAAAGAAATCAAGTTTTATTTCAGTGTTGATGACGAAGATATAATAATTAATGAAATCCTTTTAGTGTTTTCTTCATACACCCAGATAGACACATATTTCTTCTAATTTGGTATAAAAAGAATTTTTTAATCTTGAGATGGATAGTTCGGATAAAATATTTCTTTAAATTTTTTTTTTCTGAAAACTAATCAATCGATTGAATCAATGAACTCTAGGGAATTCCTTTTTTATCAGTATCCCCCTTGATCAACTTCCCCTTCAAACAATAGTCCACTGGCACAACATTATTTTGTTATAAGAACATGAGGACAGAGAAAATGTTTTCCATATAGTTAATGCACTATTCCACGAGGAGGGATCCGAAGATATACTAAACATGGGATATTATTTCCTCATAAGGGACTCGACAGAAACATTCTCTATCATTTGATAAGGAGGGAGTGATACATGATGAATGTTATTATTCATAACATGAGACAACTATTAATGTTTTATCATGATGTTTTGAGAACATTTTTCAGTCACATTTTAAATTTTCATAGGAAATCATTAATTTCCATATAACATTGGTAATTTGAATTCTTTTTTCTATTACCGGCCATTAGCTATTAAAAATTATGTGAAATTAGGGAGATTTATTTCCAATATAATAATAATTAATAAGGAAATTTTAATCATAAATGTATAAAATCTTAAATGAAAAGTATATCAACACATGTGAATCCCTTTGATTCAATCTATGTTATGCATGATCTGTTTTCAAAAATATAATATTATGGGATTTTTCATGGTTCCCTTAATAATTGTTTGTATAAAGCTATGAATTAACCAAAGAATATACCACAAAAGTATCATACTAGGTGTGCAGTGAGGCTTTTCTTCATGTACGAGGTTACCCTAATCCTTGCCTGGAATACATTGTTTGTGTTTTCACTCCAAGGTACATCTATTATAGAACCATGTAAACTTGTAGTATCAATATAGGGATCTATATTATTGATACCAACTATAATGACCTATGCCTTTTATACATATCATTACATGATTTTAAGCATTATTCAAATCAAGAAAACAATGTTTTAGGGGTGTTTTTTCGTGGTAGTTCAAAAAAATGCAAATAAATTGGTTTCGATCAAAAATTTACCGATGGTTTTTTAATGTTGTTTATAAAAACAACCACTAAATGTTTTTTTGAATATTTTTTATAAATGTATTAAAATATCATCAAAAATATTAAAATATTTGTTGTAGTAGTTTTAAAAAAACGTTGTGAAATAGCGGTTGTTTTTCAAAATTAATACTAAATTGAAGAAAACAACTTTAAATTTTATTAATTATTACTTATTATTATTTATTTAATTTTTACAATAAAATATAGTTTATTATTTATAATTTTAATTATTTATAATGTTACAATTAATAAATATTTATAATTATCAGTTAATAATATTTTAAAACTTAAATCAGATCATCAATAAGTTAATGAACAGACTTCGAAATAAAATGACGATAACATCTAATCTGTGAGTCCATTTCAGCTCCAAAACCTGACAAATAAAATCATATAAAATGAGATAAAACAATGTGAGATATAAATCTTTTGATAATTAATTGAAAAAATATATTCAATTTTCAAAAGTTGAAAATCACACTTGAACACTGATCATTGATAACATTTAATCTGATTGTCTATTTGGGCTCTACCACATATAAAATTGAAGCCTATGTTATTCTCTATGACTTTTAGGACTGGTAAAATTTCATTGAGTATTGTGTCCCTTTTTATTTGGCCAGAATGACCCAAAAGGCATCTAAAATAGTGGTCTTATTTGAATTCCCGGATTTCTTAAAATTCAAATGGTTATAACGTTCTATCCATGTGTTTGTTTATCTTGTACCACAAATCATATCAAACATCATTTTATGATATTCGATTTTACTAGTCTTGGCATTGAAAAGGGAGCCCCAAATCAGATTTTATGGTCATTTTAGTGTTTTAGGGATTAAAGAGGTTGTTAACTTTTTATGATTTATATGTTTATTTAATATATATTTCTTTATTAATTAATTATTAATTAATTAATTAATAACAATTTATATATCTTTTACCAATTATTTATTATATATATATATATATATTTCAATTTATTTTTTGATAAATTTATGTATTTATCAATTTACTTATTTAATATTAAATATTTATTTACTTATTTATTTATTATTTATTTATTATGTATACATTAATTAATAATTTATTTATTATTTATTTATTAATAGATTCTTATTATTTTATTATTCATTTACTATTGATTGATTGATTCATTATTTGTTTGAATTTTATTCAATAATTATTAATTATTTATTATGTAGTAATTATTTAAGATTAATAATTACTTATTACTTTTTCATTATTGATTTTTGATTATTAATTATTGACTAATAATTATTGATTAATACTTATTTACTATGTATCTATTTGTTATGTATTATTTGTTTTTCTAATTAATATATATATAAGCATAATAAAATCGATTTATTGACCACATGAAGAGCCTTCTAGAGTGGTAAAGTCTTTGTAAAATAAGCAAGAGGTGAGGGGTTCAAATTTCACCCATCATCGAATTTCATTATATGGCATGTACATGTTCAGGGACATGGACTTCTACAATGAGATTGGCATGAAAAAGGTAACAAAAATAATAAATAATAAACAAGAAATAATAAATAAATTGTGAAAATAAATGAATAAAGAAATAAAGAAATATATTGTGTTAATAAAAAAATTATAATATTAAAAGAAGAAAAAAACTAAAATTGATTTACCAATGGTTTAAACCACCACTAAAAACCATTGATAAATTGTTCTATGCAGTATTAAAAAGATTCTTCTGATTATATCATGACACATGATTTAGTGAAGGTTTTTCAAAACTACCATAGAATGATTTATCAGGATTTTAAACCGCTCATATACACAAATATTTCCATAGTGAGTAAAAAAAATTACAAGCCAATTATTTTAATGTCTAGTATCTTGGTAGATTCAGTACATGAGTCTAAACAATGAACTAAATAAAAAATTCATTTTTTATCATGAATTATGATATACTAAATTTCATTTAGAACATAAATATGCAAAGGATAACATGTGGATTACATGAATTAAGGGATTAGATAAAATTTCCATTAAGGGAATAAACATTAAAATAAAGCACAGAACCTGGGTTAAAAGGAATAACATAGTGATATAAAATTCTTGGAATAAGATTAATCATATGCAATCATAAAATGGGATCATAAAATCATGGAATCATAGTATCATTAATGACATATTAAACATGACTTTATCATGATTCAAGGCTCATTTCACATAGTGGAGAACGAGTTAGGGCTCGTTGAACATAGAGGAGCACGAGTTAAGGTTAACCACCAAGACCGTTATATATAACATGTCATGATACTATACATTTCCCAATGAAATGGAGCTCTATCTAGGAACATCCATAATAACATGTCCATGAATAAGTTTCTCAAATAATGAATTGAACATAATCAATTAAACATTAACATAATCATTACCTATGAAAAGAATCGGGTACCATAATTATGTCAAAAGGAATATCAAAAGGGAATATCATTGTGGTGTACATGAGATGATTAATTTGAATAATAAATTGACATTCTCAAATATAAATAGTCATATATCAAGAAATTTTATGTCATACATATGTAATAGAGTGTTTAAATAATAACGAAATAGATAAATTAGTATGGTTTAAGTGAAACGTTCATGATTGTTTAAAATGGAAAAAGACTAATTGCTTGTGTAAAACTAGAATTGAACCATAGTATTTTTTAATGATAAAATTTTTAATTGTAGAAAAATAATGAGGTTTTCAAATATATTATGGATCACACATAAAAATGGGTAAAAATATAGGAAGCTTTCTTAAATAAGGCTTTCTTATCGGGAAAAATTGAGTAGGGAACCTTTAAAAACATTTATATTCCCAAAAAAGACAGATTTATTAATCTTGATACATGAGGTTGCAACATATACACATCATTGAGAATAATTATATAATAATAAAAGAGAACTTCCTTCATGTGAAAATCAAGAAAGTGTAACATGAAGGAATAATGGTGGCTTGGGTAGACTCCGTTAATCTTATGTCTGAAATGATTATGCATTTGATCTTAATGTCCAGATTAATATAATCAAATACATTAAATAATTAATTATAAATAATTATACATTTATTTTTTTAGTATATATTTATTAGTTCTATTTATGTCCCTTTTTTTTTGGTTATGAGATTCTATTTCATTGTTCCTGAATGTTAGTGTTTTTGGTTTCATGATCAATTTACCTGTATACTTGTACGAATGGACATATAAAGTGGAGGGTAATTATATAAAATTATTCTTAGATGTCATTAATGATATTACAGAGATCAATTTGGTATTATATGTATTTTTATTGAATTTTATTAGGATGAATCATTAGAAAAAAAAAGTTAAGGATAATCCTTTGGGTTTTTTACAGATTTCGATCAGAATTAACTCATTTTGTTTTAAAAATTAATATAATGAAAAAAATGAATCCAAAAAATTAAATTATATATAATACCAATATATTATAATATTTATAAAAAAATTGTGGATTCATTACCATACTTCTAGCCTTTTGTGGAGTTTGAGAACATTGATGCCCTTGAATTTGATAAACTAACACATCATGGAAGATATTTTCATTTTTATTATAAAATAATATAGAATGAGATATGAGGATGAATTATTTCATTATAATAAAAAAAATTATATATTTAAGGTACTATAGTATTCATTATAATTGTATGTGTAGAGGTGAGTACAGAAAAAGACAAGAAAGGAACATGATAAGAAATTAAAAGAAAAAAGAGGGTTTTACCTCTTTATTCCTTTTTATTGAGAGCATACTTATGGGATTAGTTTGGGTATTTTTTTAAAAAGACTCCATAATTTTGTGGACAATTTCAGGATGATTAAAGGGAAGGATTTGGGCAAGGCTCGCGACTTGATATGTGTGAGGAAAGGTGGAAGAGATGGGTCATATTTTTAGTGGAGATGAGGGGGTTTTTCTCATTATTTAATTCATTGGTATATTATTATTCTAAAGATAGGAAATTTTTTTGATTATTGTGAATTAATATAGTAATTAGATAATGTGAGTTCTAACCAATTAGTCTTAAATCATCCATGACTCAATGAAAAGTATATTTAACTTATAATGTATATATACCATAAATTACTGTAGTTACTATTCACCAATGATTCAATTATATCAGAGACATCCCAAAACATAAAATTAATCATTTATCAATGTGTAGAAATAAAAAATGAACTCCATTTTAAGATAATAATTTTATAAATATTATAAATATAATTTTATAATTAAAATCATAATTTAGTCAAAAAATACATACTTTAAATTATAATTGATTTTATATCACATTGAATAATTATCTAAAATCACATAAAATAATATTAGAATCAGATGAAATCAAAATTTTAATTTATGATTATATTTTATGATAACACATTTTCTATATATTGTTAATTTAGTTAAAAAAATAATTAAATATTTATAACTTATAAAAATACCAACAAATAATTAATAATTATGGAAATATTTATTTACATAAAATATTATATAATTGTATAATATTGTGGCTTATATGATTGATAAATTTTATTTATACTATCATTGGTGAGGTTGATAGTCAATTGGCTAGTTTACTGTTCATAAGTGTCACATTACTACTCCAAAGATCAAGAAACTATTTCATAATTATTTTTCACTAATCTTATAGAAATACATTTTACATAATTAATTATTCATTTATAAATTTTCTTCTGTGATATTAATTTAATTTTATGAGAATATACTATATGAAATAATTATATGAAGTGAATTTACATTGAAAAAAAATTCATCAATATAATTAACAATCATGAATTCATTAAACTAATAAATCACCAATGAAAAATAATATTCTCTAAAGTACTAAATACTCTACTACACCTACATAAATTAAATTATTAATTAAAATTTACAAATAAACTCGTACATGCATCAAATAAATAAAATTACATATATTGTCCGTGTCATAATGTTTAATGATATTAATGAAGGTAAAAATGAATTTCACACAAAATATGAAATCATAAAACAATAAATTTTCAATTGAAGTAAAAACTAAAAATATATTTAATAATATGGTGTCATTGTGTCATTCAAAATTAATAATCTCAAAAATTTAATAATAATAATATCATTAAAATTTATAAAAGAAAAATCAGATTTATTTGATTATAAATAATTATACAATCACATTTGAAATCTATAGATTATATTATCATTAAAAAAATGTTATACTAAAAAAACATATAATTTAAAAATATAAATATATAAAAAAAATTAAAAAATTAATTATACTACATTATTATATTTTTATAGTAGATCATTTTATTTCACAATGAACTATGTTAAAATATCTATGTAAATATTTATTTTTAAACACTAAAAATTTTATTTCCATTACAAAAATATAATATCAAATAAATAAATATTTTAAAATAATCAAGTATTTTTTAATAAATCATATAATAATATTAGTAATCCCTTATAATTAAATTCATGAAAAGTAAATATATAAAAACCATGAATAATAATTTCTCTTCCATACTATTTTTAGTTGATGTCGATAGAAACATCAATATCTCTATTTATCATACTCATTAGAAAAGGAAAGAGACTTCCGGACTGACTCCCTACTATTCTCACAAACTCACAACAAAACCATACTAAAAAACAGGTAGAACAAATCTTAGTATCTATATCACTAAGGTAGGAGTTCTGGTTTGATTCTGATATAACACATTTCATTCTATTGTATAAGTACAATGATGTGAAATATTGATTTATAAATCCTCGAATCACAATCAACACATCGTATTAAATAATGGATATATTTTGATTCTTCGATTCAGTTGTTCATAGGTAATGCTTTTCATGAAATCTATATATATATATATAACAAAATAATATTTCCTAAATAAAATAGTTTTTTAATATCAAATACTATAAATGAAAGACAATAAGTTGTTGTTTAAGAATTTACATCGGTCCACATATGAACAGAAAATAAATAGTTACAAACATTAAATCAAAATGAAAATGAACATATGTGAATGTGTCTAAAGTATATCCATAATCAAAGGAATAAAAATTCCAGAACATGAAAAAAAAGAAAATAATACATATACGATCTACGAAATAATATTTCGGAATCCTAAATCAATTAAAAAAACATGAACTTTTAGATCTGAAAAACGTGATGAGATCTCCAAATGCAATGTGTTTTCCACAAATATAGTTTGAAACCAAAATACGTCTTAGATATGGTGTTCAAATCTAAATCAATGTGGCCTATGGACTTCATTTGAGCTTGAACATCATTCTGATGTTTGAATCTCACACTCAATACCCTCTATTGACTCATATCTAGATCTTAACTCCTCATATTCGACTCATATAAGGACAAAACCAACACTTGATCCATCAAGTATCGACCTCGACTTTCGAAGACGAACCCCCATTCCAATATCATGGTCTCTAATGAGACCCTCAAGTCCCATATGCTCAGATTTTCCTCTCCTTCTCTGAGTTCAAGAGACAATTATTCAATTATTTTTTTATTCATCATTTCAATTTTTTAATATCATATTCAGAAATCTATTTTTATAAAATAATAATAACATAATTTTTTTCAATATTTTAAATTAAAATATTATACACAGATGAATAAAAATATTATCAAAATTTATTTTTAATATAACGTTTTATTTAACAATGTAAAATTATTTAAATTATAATAATTTCATATTTCATATGTAATTCAAAACATTATTTATATTTATAACGAGATATATTTTTCTTTAATATGATGATTTATATTTTTTTCAATATATATATATATATACAAATCATTTTAAAACATTACCTTCAGTTAAAATTGTAGTTTTTTTATTATTATTATAAACTATTTTCATTAGTTATCAATATAAGAATATAAATATAAATCATTTGTTAAAATTAATTTATATGAGATTAATTATTTTTTATAAACATTTTTGTTTAAAAAATTGTTTATATTAAAATTTAATCATATAAATATATTTACATTAATATATTAATTTAATTAACATAATAAAATATTTATATAAATACATTTTATTTATTAGAAATAATAATTTAATATTATACACTAAGTTGGAAATATATAAAGTTTTCTTTTTTACACATTTTTAATTTCATAATTTAATTATTGATTTTTATTAATATTATTATAATTTTTAATATTTAATTTAGATAAATAATTTTTTAGAACATGAGATGTTATGTTCCCCCCCTGAAATTAATTGGGCCCCCAAAATTCATTTATTGGACATAATAACATTCAAAAATTTCATTTCAATAATTAAGAAAACATGAATTTCTTAGTCAATGTAATTTTTCCGTATTTAAAAAACAATCTATCAAGAATATTTTTTTGTCCTCTAATGGTAACATCTTATATCAAATATTACCTTCACTATTTATATAATACTAATTTTAATGCTAGAAGTCACGCTTTTGGGATCAGAGATTAAATAAAATAAGGTGTCTCTTTCATAAAATAATATAAACAAATATATAACACTAATTATAATCAATAGACATGTCTAGTCTAGGTTATGGAAAATAATTTAAAATAATTTAAAATTTTGATAGATAAAATGAAATACAAAATTTCTCACAATGAGATAAATCCATAAGCATAAATGACTGACTGAAGACGTCCAGAATACATAGAAAAATATTTTAAAAAACATGAGGATCTTTTTATTTCCAAGTAAGGGGTTTTAAAACTGATGTAAACCATTTATGAAATATTTTTTGAAATAACATTTTAAAATAATTTTGAACATTAATTACATAATTATATTGAAAAAAAATATTAGAAATAACATTTGAAAATAAAATTGAAATTAGTTACACCATAAAAATACTATAATCACATTGAAAATATTTACCCTCAAATGTTTCTTACAAATAGGCCTTTGATATTTCAAAAAATAATATTGTAATGTTTGAAAACAAAACACCGAGGCCACCTGAGACATTGTAAGGTATCTTTGTCTAACCCAATTTTTTGGGCACGAGTTCACTCCCAAATTCCCTAACATATTTACAATGATTAAATATTGTATTATATAAAACAATAGTTGATATACTTGTATATAAATTATCTTGTGTTTTGTACTTTAAAAAATCACGATAAATTTACATTAATTTACTAGTATATAGAAATTTTATTTAATATAATAAGAAATCTTGATCAAACCAAAATTCATCATCATTAGATAGTGAATAAATATATTCAATGTTAATATAGTTAAAATTTGTGTATTCATCATACACATAAATACACATTTAAATATAATATTCTTTAAAGGAATAAAATTTTCACCACATCAATATATAAATTAAATAGGTTATTAAAATTTATAAATGGGCTAGTACATTCATAAAATATCACAAATGTATAGATAATGGATCCATAATAAACTTTAAATGAAATCCCTAAATGTATAAATTAATTTCACACCTAAAATGATATCATCAATAAATAAATATTATTTCTATGTTAACATTAATAACATAGATGATAATATATGATAATTATTCTTCTATCAAAAATAATAGTATCAAATAGATGAACATAATAAAATCATCAATATTACAAAACTGCAAAGAAAATTTATTTCTATATAAGTAATTACCGAATCAATTTTAATGTAGGTATAATATATGATCATTAAAACATATCTTACAACAATGTAAACAATGAATATTTTAATATTATATTTCAAATTAAATATAATAGATATAAACAATAAAATCCTTTACAAAATTATAAAAAAATAATTTTAAATTGTAATGAATTGATTTAAAATTTTAAAATATGTAAACTATTTTAACACATTAAAAATAATTTATCTTTTAAAAATTCAATATCAAATAAATAAGTATTTCAAATTATTCATTTCCTTTTAAATAAATAAAATAAAAATAATAATATTATTATTTATATACAATTATTTTATTAAACTATTGAATACTTTAAACCCATTTAAATTAATCCCCCTTATAGATTCATTGCTGTTAATGATGATAGAAAATTCAATCTCTCAGTCTATCATACTTATAGAACAAGGTAATGAGAGTACTTGACTACCTCCCTACTATTCTCTCAAACACCCAACAAAAACATCAAAAGAAAAATAAGTAGAACAAATATTAATATTTATAGATTTACAAATAACTAAAACATTATCGAAAGACCTTAGTGGATAAAGGAATAATTTTGATTCAGTGATTTTATGCATTAGCGGTAATTCTTTCCGAGCAAGCTAGTTATATAAATATACATTATAAGAAAATAGGACAGTTAAAATATGTTATATTTTTTAAACCAATGAATGTGAATGAAAGACAGTATTTTTTTCAGTTTATGTTTTAGTCAATATCTGAATTGAAAATATAGAGTTAAAATCAATGAATCATAATAAAAACACACATATGTGAAAGTGAAAAATGGATGGCCACAATCAAATTAACAAAAATAAAAAAATATTTCAAAAATAGATTAATACTCATAAAATCATATAGATAAAATTTAAATCATCTAAATCAGTTAAAACACACTTACTTATAGAGCCACACAACATGAGAAGATATCAAAATCTATTTGTTGTTTTCCCCAAATAGGGATAAAAATATCAAAGCGGCATAGACTGTGTTCAAATCCAACTCGTGGTGGCCTCTAGACTGAAATTGAGATCAAATATGATCATGGCTTTCAAATCTCACAATAGAAACCATCCCTGGACTCAGATCTAGATTTGGAATCCTCATAATTGACTCTTATGAAGACAAAACACGTGCTCTATCCCTCATATGTTAGCCTTGACTCTTGAAAATTAACTCACATTCTATTATATCAACCTCTAGTGATATTGTAAAATCATATCTGCATGGCATGACCTCTCTTTTGATGAGTTCAAGACAAAATTCTTCTCATATTTTTTTATAATCATCATTTTATTTTTTCAATATCATATACATTAATCTGTCTTCATAATATAATAATATTATTAATATAATTTTCTTCATATTTGAAATAAAAATTTTATAAAAATAAAAATATTAATAATATTAGAAAATTTTTATTATTTAAATTTATATTAAACAAATTCAAATTAAAAAATTACAATAATTCCATATCTCTTATATAAAGAAAAATGTTGGATATATTTATAATGAAATATATGATATCTAAACATTGATTTGTATGGTTTTTAATATATATATATATATCTGTTATTTTAAATCATTAACATTGATTTAAATTTTATTTATTTTTTATTTTCCCACACTATTATCTTTGGTATTCATAACATGATTCTAAATTAAAATCATAGGATTAAAATAATTTATTTGAGTTGAATATTACTTTTTAAAAAATTGAGTGCCAAAAATGGTTGATAATAAAATATATAAGAAACAATATTTTTTTATTAAAATATTTTTTTATTTAATATAATACCATAAATATATAAGAACATTTATTTAATGAAAATAATAACATAATATTATCACATCAGTTTAAAACTATAATGTCTTAATTTTTAACCCCTTTTTAAATTGATAATTTAATTAAAATTTGATTTAGAATTAATATGAGTATTTATAATATTGAATTAAGATAAATAATTATTTATTTAAAAATCAGGATGTTAAAAGGAATATTATTTTCTCCTAAAATTTTATAATTAAAATCCCTCTTGCAATTTAATTACATGAATTATTGTGTATTATCGTTATAGAAAATGCATGAACTTTTTTGTTAATTATATTGTATTTAAAATAATATTTAGAATATTTACCATCTATAGAATAACAATTGGACAATAATCACATGATTAGTATAAACATAGGTTTTTAACAAATTAAATCGTCACAAATAGAGGAAGTGAGGGCCTCAACCAGTGGAATCATACCATATGAAGCCAATTTATTGGAGCATCTAAGTGAAAGATAACATCACTGGGATTTACCTTTACCAAACTCAATCATTTATCCATCAATATAAGAATGAGTAAAACCATTTATGGGGGAATGTAAACCTCATTTAGATCACAACCTAAGATATGTATTTCAAAACAGCCCATAAAAGCCTTACATTCACACACCGTACTCTTAGAGTCTTTGAATGTGTATTAAGGATATATGTATTAATACCCTATCAATATGAATATTTATATTATTTTTTATATAATAATTAATATATTTTATTTCTATTGTTGTTTCTCTATATATGTTTATTATTTTGATACTATAAAACACAAATATTATTTTTGAGTATTATATAAATTTAATTAACGAATTACTTTGGATAAATTAATGGTTTGTTAAGAAAATATTTTTTAATTAAATATTATTACTAAATAATTTCTATAAAATATAATTGATCCTATAATTTTTATAAAGTAACCTAAAATTTTTAGAAGTTTTCAAAAAATATTATTGTAAAAAACCCAAGCATTTCTAATAAATGTCAACATTATATTAAAAGTGAAAGTTGAATTATTTTTAAAATTAAGAAATTTATATTTTTAATCATAATTTTACAATTATCCCATGGTGAATTATTCTGAATTTTCTTCCACATTCTACTTTTCTGGTAAAAATAAAATACCCTATAAATATATATTGTGTATTATAAAATCATAATGACCCAAAAGTGATGAAATAAATACCTTAAAAGTTATCCAAGACCAAATATTAATTTTACCTTTAAAATAATTTGATTTTATGTTAATTTATTTATTTTATAAATCCATTATGAAACGTATAAAATATATATTTTATTTTATGTTTTAAAATCATTTATTTATGAGTATGAATCATAGCCACATAAGAAAGGGTATTGTTTTATTAAATCATTCCCATTAAAAAATAAAATAATGACAACCACTTTCATTTATTAGAATCTATGGGAATAGAACTTCGAGGGGTTTGTTCTTTATTTTATTTTATTATAAAGTCCAAACCTATGTTTGTGAAATAATAATTAATTCCCCATTCATTTAATATATAAATCCACCCGCGATCCCATTTCTCATTACTCAAAATACATGGATAACATTAATACAATAGCATATCCGCTAAAACCTAGTATTATAGTTCCCCAAGTCTCTCAATAGTATCCCCCAAATCATTTTGGGTCACACACTCATGTATAGGGATCCTAACCATATCTTATTTGTTCAAGATTTCTAACTGTAATAACCCTTTAATATTTAATTCTCAATGTTTTATATGTATTTACATGTCCCTATTACTTCCTATATTATTTAAAAATAGTGATAAACTGATTTCTCTATCATAAACCAATTCTATGAATTTTTAATTGAGACTATTTTTCTACATAATTTTTTTTTGTGATATTACATTAAAAAAATATTATGTATTCAATACCATACCCAGTTAATATCAATGGTGTTCGCCTTTATAAACATATAATTATTTGAATTGGTAATTATCTATATTTATATATTTATTCCACATTCATTAATCATGGAATAGAATAAGATGTTGACTATATCAGTGTTCTATGATATATGTGGCACAATTAAACATGATAATCAAATAAATGTGGTGGGTGTTCCTAGACTTATATAGCACTCCAATTCATTGAATAATGTTTAACATTAGGATAGGTCATGTTGGGAAAGTTATTGAACATGATTCCTTTATAGGATACTGTATCACATCTTGTGTTGGTTTTTAACCTTGACATATGATTATGATTGAGTTTTTTAAGATGTTTCCATACTTCCAATGGTATGATTATCATGCTATATCAGACCTTATTTTTTTATTTTAATACACATTTATATGCCTATAGTGCAATTTGTATTAAATTTTTTCCATTAATATTCAATTAATGGTATTTATAGCTCACCCCTCTATTAGGTATGTCCCGAGGATATCCTATATAGTTTTAAATGTGACTATGTTAAGGAATATTTCAATAAATATTATTTTTTTCTGTTTTTAATGGTTATATTATATACATAATTCAAAAATACAATATAATTGTCAACATTATTGTTTTTACATAGTGTATTATTTTATAATTAATCATTTGTTAATGTTAAATAATTATATGTGTTGTTATAACTCAGATAAATCCAATGTACATATATTACATGTTTACACATAGGCTTGGGACGTAGTATATAGGCTTGGTAAGAAGTCACACAGAGTGCCATGATAGACACTATACAATGTGTAACCCTAGATCAAATAGTATGTACCGAGAGTAATATATGTTGTATGATATAGAGACATTGAAAATTACAAAATTATAGACACACACCATATTCCCCATGAGACATAGTGCTTACTTTTCCAAATAATGTTGGATCCTTGATCATCAACATTATGTATGTAATTCATCATGACTTGGATTTGGCCTTGTGAGTAGCCTATCCTGAGTATTTTTTTCCATATAATATGTGATGATGGATCCTTTCATTATAGTAGAGATATGAATTCAGGTGATTCTAGTGAGATGTATCTCTATGTGGTGATTTATGGGTGGAAGTGATCTACTTCCATCATCAAAGTGTTTTTGAGGCTTCAATCCCCACTGTTGCGCCAGTGTCTGGGACCCTCAGTATCTTTACAAATTTATGGATAGTAACCCTATACTACATTGGTTGTGAGTCTTCCATCTAAGGAGTTGAATCCCACCCTAATGATAAGGAGGTACCAGATCGTACAGTTGTGTCAGTTATCCCCCAGTTAAAGATATTATTTGGGAGGTGTGTGATATCTTCATGGATTACTAATAGTTTATATGAGATGAATTTATATAGAGTTATTCCCCATATCAATGGGGATAGTGGTGAGGTGTAGTTCCACCACATAGATTTTTATGAGGTTGCATAATATGATTGGATTTAATGTTGGACCTTTTCATCCTCATATCCTCTAATTATTCTTAACATGCATATGGAGATGGATATACCCTTTATTCTGTAATTAGGGATTTTGTTTAGAATATATGGGTTATCTATGTTTATATTTTTATGGGTTTTCCACATATAATGAATGACACACTCTAATAGTGAAAACCATCTATTATTCCTTGATGATTTTTGTTTGCTGATTTTTTTATTTTCAAATGTGTATTTCTATTCTAATCCTTTCATGATTTTTTATTCCACATGTCATGTTTCTGGTTGATGATAGGAAGATTATATGTGATTATGGTTGACCTGGTATTGGTGGAGCTTAGTAGTACATCAGGTAAATGGTTGTGTATAGTACCCGCGTTCTATGATCTTGATCTACGATCGCCCCCATTCAAAATATTACAGATAAAATCAATATGTGATTCCTAACTATATTTCTATTTTCTCCCATATTTTTCCCTTTATATCATTTTTATAAAGCTGATGTATTTAGAAATGTATTTCCTATAGGTTATTTTATGAATTGTTATTGTCTAGATGTTAAATATTTTATTATACCTCTATAATATTACAAGGAGATATTGGTTTGTGTGTGGATATTTATATTATGATATGATCTCCTATTCCAGTTTTATTAATTATAGACTATTATTGACATCCCTTGTTCTATTTGAAGAAGACATCGGGTGTAACACTCATCTTTCCTCCAGCAAGGAAGAATTCGATGGTTCCGGACATGATAGTGTTGTATCAATGTAATTACTCCTATAAATAGTGTTTATATATGGTCTTATTGCGAGGATTTGTTTGGGATCTCATTTAATGGTTTTAATGTTTCTTGATCCCATCTTTTATTCTAGAGAACCTAGTGTTGGTATGGTGGATTCTGTATCTATTAAATAAAACTCTGATAATCTTCTTGTGGGATCCAAACATGTAGATATTGTTTCTTGGGAAACAAATTGGTATATGAATCATATATGAATGGGTTTTGGATTCCATATATGTCATTAGTCATCTCATAAGATAATATCGTTGACCATGGAATATCATTACAATTTTATATATAACTCCCTGATGAAAATGAGATTGGATTTGGAGACATTTTTGTGACAAAGACCGATTTATCAGTGAAGCCTCAGTTCAGAGACTAATGAAGAAAAAAAATATCATATATTTTATTCTATAGATTATTTTTTATAATCCCACCATACATTTATTGTATGGGTAATTGTCATAGTTATAGGTTTTAGAGTTATTTTGAGCCTAAAAGCCAAAATGCCATAATTCTACAATTTTAACATATTTTTATCAAATGGGGATTTTTTCCATTTTTCATAAAATATATGTACAATTTTTTTGATTCAAATGTTATTAATATCTTTATTTCATTTCCTTAAACTTTTTCTTCTAGACCTTGAGCTGATTCTTACATCGAAGGGGCTTAAAAAGTCACTGACGTTTATGAATTTTCTTGTTGGATAGCGTGGACCGCATCACCGTAACTGAACCACAACTCAGCCTACATTCATCCAATGGAAGAATTTCAACCTATGATTCCACGGGGAAAAATTGGTCCAGTGATACAAAATATTTGGTGGTGTTTTTGAAGTCATTAAGACTTCAATTTAATGTTATAAATTTGTAGGATCCTTCCTCAAAAATTCATCCATAAATAAAACCTCTAATGAAAAATATATAACACGATCATCGTGTGTCTATATGCGCTAAAATTTTGGGGAGAACGGAAAACACATCAAGGAACAACATTTATGAAGGGGTACATTCATGAATCATCCATTTATTAGGACAAAAACATGAAAATGTTCGAAGTCAATAATAATTCGTATAAAATGAGGCCCTCGCTTCCTTCCCAAATAATCCCATTATCAATTCATTCATTTAAAATACCAAAGAGGCGTCCTTCACCAAAGGAGGTTGGCCAGAAATCTTCCTCCCTTTTTTTATTCTTAATTTTATTTATTTTTGTTTTAGTTTTTAATTGTAATTTTTATTTTTAATAAATTCATGCAATGTATTTATTATTGTGTCTAGACATCCACCATCTTTTCTTCATCCTATCTTATGATCATGAACTATAATACACTTTATGATGAGTATGTAATCCTAGGAATATACCAAGTGATTAATCAGGTTCTTGAAAGCAAGACCATGTTTTTAATATTCTATGGGTTAATTCAAAGGATAATTTATAGTGGGTGTAATCCTTAATCTGGTTTTCAGAATTTTAACATCTTAATCTACCACTATTTTTCCTTGATTGAGGAGGTGGATGGATAGTGTTCTTGGAAATTTCTATATATTCATTTCATTCATAACTTGGGTAGACTAACATGTTCACACATATGATGGAGTGTGCTCACTAAGAATATTTGAATATGATCAACGAAGGTTATCCCTAAAAGTTCTATTGGGGGATCATCCTTTCATCTATAATTCCATTTTTTTACATTCTCATGGTAATTTATAATTGAATATTACATTCCTATTATTTTACAGTTGAAATATTTTATTAAGTTCAATTTATTTTATAAAGCATAAAACAAAAAAAATTACTTCTTAGGTGAATTAGATTATGTGGGTGAATGAACTAAGAAAGCTCCCCAAGTGTGATGACCGTGGTCAGCCACTATGCTACACTAGTAAAATTAAATTTCTTTTTCCACACCCTATGGTAGGCGTGCATCAAAACTAGTGCAATTTCTGGGGAGACAACCAGTTATTCCTTTACCTTTTATATTTTTACATTTTAGATAGAATTCATTTAAATTGAAAATAAAAAAGAACTTTTAAAATAATATTCATAGTTCATGACATATTCAAACTGTGATTATTATTCCCAGACTGACCAATCTCAAGTGCATGAAAATGTTTACAATGATTGTAACACCCCGAGATTTTATGAGAAATATTATTAATTTCTCCGATTTCTTGTGTTGTATGATACAAAAATATTATCATGATCTATATGAAACATAGTATTAGATTGTATTATACGCAACACTATTCATGGCTTGCGTTACACGCAAGAGCAACCTTCCTCTATAGCTTGTGTTGTACAAAATATCGAGTTTCACTAAACAACGATATGGTATTAAAATATTATATAATCTAGCCGTTATCAATAGTAATACTAACTTTTTGTAATTTTATTAATTTTATCTTCCAAAATGGACTTCATTTTTTTATTTGGAATATGGAAATTAGCCTAGGGTGAATTTTTTGTATTTTTAAGAAAACTTTCAATTTTTTATGAATGGTGAAAACACTGAGTTATTGGTTAATACCAAATTTTTACATAAATAATAATTTATTTTGTTTAAATTTATTTTTGGTCAAAATAGATACATAATACCAATATAATTTCATGATAATTAATTGGAGTCATTTTATAATAATTTTATATATATAATAATTTTATTGAACTTTTTACTGTCTTTTATCCACCTCCTAAGAGCATTTGAAAATTTACATAAAACAGAATTTTATTACTTTTGTGTGTTGAATTTCAATAATCCGAGATACTCAGTTTATATTAGTAATTAAAATTTTGTTCAATGATATGAAAATAATTTTTGGTGAATATTAACTTTTAACTTTTATTTACAACCGCTAAATGTAAACCTTTTAATTAAGGGTAAAAATGATATTATTATTACCCTAACACATGTATTAATTCTATTGGATAAATTTAATTTTACTAAAAACATCCTTAGGAATAAAATATTACCCTTTAGGTCCACTAGGATTAGATTAGGACATTTATTATTATTTTATTTAAAGAAGAGTTAAAATAGTTAAAATCAATGTTTAATAACTAAAAAATTTTTAATATATGGTTATACATAAGATATATTTGATTATAAATATTAATTAGAAAGATAAAAAGATTTCCTCCATAATGGAATTTTATTAATTATTTTTTAACATTATATAATTTAATTTATTTATGAATCAATTATGATGCAGTAATTACATTATTAATTAAATAGTAACATGATTGATATTATAAATACACAAATAAATGTAATTTGAGACATTTTATGAATTACATTAATTTTTTTAGGTTATGATATTATATTAGGGTTGGGTATATTAATTTTTTTCTAAGTAATAATGCTGTAATGAATTTAGAAAAATCAAAATACCAAATAGTGTCAAAATTGACATAAAAGAGTTTTTAAAACAAATATTATATTATTAATTGTTATAATGGTAATAAAAATATAAGGTTAATCCAAAAGGCTTATATAATAATATATATTACATTAAATAACCAATTAGGGTTCTATTGTTGGTTTATATTATGTTTTTTAACCATATAGTGTTAGAATATAAGAAGACACAGTACTAGTTAAATTATTCAACTTAGAGTTAAATCTAAATCAAAATGTTAAAATGGTAACCTAAACATGTGTAAAACCTATTGGATGAGAGGATTTAGACAAATCCCCACCCTTTCCTCGAAATAAGTCTCTTTCAAGACATTATAATCCAAATATAAATTTATTATAAAAAAATATTTTATGTTTTTTCTAAGGTGTCTCTCACCCTCTTATAAAACGGAACTCCTCGTTCTCTATAGTTCACACCTCCGGAGCCATTTGGCTCGGCCATACCCTATCGAAATACCCTCTCAACTATCCTCCCTTAATTCTAGAGGCATTAATTTAGTCAAAAATTCATTTTATGGAGCCCTTTTAATCAAATAAAAAGGCAGAACCCGAAGAAGCGGTAAATATCTCACCAACTATTTCAAGTTCCATTCTTCTTCCACTTCCTTTTTCATTGTTGTTTCCATTGTAAAATAATAAATCCAGTATCTTATATATATTGTGATGTTATTATAAAACTTTTACATCCATATTTATTATTTTATCCATCCTATTAAGGTAAAAGTCACCACACGTGTGTATGTACGGCTTACCGTCTCCATGTCATTGTGTAGTTTTTTATTCAAACATTTCATCATTTGGATGGGTATAATAATAAATATAAACAATATAAATAATAAATATAACATTATGATTATTCATAATATATGATATACCATCCAGTTATATATGATTTTAAAATAAAAAAATCGTATTGTTTCTCGTGCGTACGCACGGACTACCATCTCCACGAACACGATGAGATTCCTTATCCATAATTAACCATTCATGTTTGATTATAAAGTATATATAATAAATAATAATGAATGATATTACATAATAATGATACTGGATTTATGTACATATATATTTTATTTAATTAATTCAATTTAATTCAACAAGGAAATGAAAACCACGTTAATGCGTACGTACGGCCTACTGTCTCCATGAACAATGTATTTCATTCCATTTATCAATCTATCATATATATTTTTATGCTGAATAAATAATATATATAAATCATGTTTTACATTATGAAATTATATAAATCAGGATATATGTAATAATGTCAAGAACAATAAGTAGAAACAGGTACGAATAATGAAATGAATTTAACCAAATCGCTGCTTTAACATGGAATTTTCAAAAGAATGGTAAAATAAAAATAAAATTGAATCATATATGATATCATAAAAATTATTATGGTTATGTTACGAGTTAATAATATATTTAAACCCACTATACAGGATTCTCGGCCACATATGGAAGAAATTGGACATAAGGTAAGTGATAATTTTGAAAATCTCATTTTTATCCGAGATTTATTATATGTAATTATTTAATGGGGTTATATGTTTAATCCATGGACATAAAAATGTTTTTCATAAATTTTTTAATTTTATTTCTTGTAGGTGTAAAGTCATGTTTACCTCTCTTTGAATTTTACATTCTGTTATTGAAGGAATCATTCTTTTGTTTACCATTCGAGGAACTTTTTGAATTTTCTCGCAAGAGTACGAGGAGAATGTTTTTTTAACATATATGGAATAAACAAATTTTTACGATTTCATAACTCCTAATTTTAATTCAGATTCCTCTAAAATATTTCATTATTATTTTGATCAAAATCCTTTTCTTTTAAAATTTAATGTAATTTTGTGAATAGATAATGATATTGAAGAAGAAAGTATATTTTCCTCAAAAATTGATTCCAAGTGTTTTGTCAAAACCATTTTCCATCTAAGATGACATTATTTAGTATGATTATAATTCAAGTATAATGTATTTATTATTTCCATGGGTTGATACTTTTTATGATGAAATGATATCCATTTGTTTTATATGGACTATGTTATGATGGGATGATGTTTATGAAACCCATTTTATTTTTTGGTTAATGACGAATGATTTATGATTATTTTTTGGAACAAGTAAGAATGATTTCATTATGATGTGGGTGGGAACTATATCTCCCTACAATGCATTGGGTAAAAATTTATATCTCATGAGATAGACATGGATGGAATGACAATTGAATCCGCTTTAGCAATACAGGGAGGGTACGACAAGTAAAATTGATTTAGTATTGGACTTTGTCCACTATGATGGTCTTGGCGGCAATGCCTTGGCTACTATGGAAATCATATCACGTGATTAAGGGTTTTAAACAATCAAATTTTTTATTCCCATGCTATTTTTTCATGATTGATGTTCCATTATGATCTATGCCGTGCATACTGCCATGTTTTATTTCATTGCTCATGATTTTAATATTTAAACTTTATGTTCATTTTTTATGTTAAAATGTATATCGTTTGTTTTATTTTCTCCATTCTTACCCTTTCTGAGCATTTGAGCTCACCCTTTATATGTTTTCTTTTCCCCATGATATAATGAAAGGTTTTAGGCAATAAAAAAATGGGGAAGATCTTTATGGGAGATGTTAATGATATTTTCACCATGATTTGAAGATTATGTATAGGGTTTCCAAATACAATAATCTATTACGGTCCATGGGTGTCTATTTTTGTTATGTATTATGTATTCTGCAAAACTAATTTAATTTCCATGTATGTCAAGTGTGGGTCTCTACATTTGGTATTAGAGGAACGGTTTAGTTAACCATTGGAAACTAGGATGCAAAAACTTTAGTGAAATCCGTAGAGATATTTTAGAGGTATGTCTAGGGATGTCTATAATATTATGTATAAGTATAGGTTATAGTACTATAATTATGAAAATGACCTTAGAATTAAAACTATGATTTTAGATATTGAAGGAAATCCCTCTTTATTATGTTTTTTTCCTAGCATGATTTTTTCCTCTCACACTATTCTTTTTTTGGGTTTTAGAAAATGGCTTGAAACATGAAGATTCACAGTAATATTGGATATGATGGAAAATGGAATTATCTTCTTCATGAGAAACCAAATTAAATGGGATTTTTAATTCCATACATCGTTATTATGCCTAATCCTCATTCTCATAACATGATCAATAATCTAAACTTTGTTAGTGTTCCTGACTCAGCTAATAAGAGAAAGATAGAGTTTGATGATGATCATAGATGAAAGGAAGTTCAATTTCCATCTTGTAAATCATGTGGTAAGAGAAATCATGGTGAATGATTCAAAGGAACTGGAAGATTCTTTGGGTGTTGAAATGAAGGACACAAAGCTAGTAAGTGCAAAAGAAAAGATTCAGTTAACACCATGGACAAGGATAATGGTATTTCTAAGACATGAACAATGGATAGATGTTTTAAATTTGGAATGTATGTGCATTATGAAAACCAATGCCCTAATGTAAAATCTCATGAAGAAAATCAGCATGGTCTTATGAGTAGTATTGATGTTGATGATGATGCAGAGAATATATATGAAATATGAGATGAACTAAGTGTTGAGGAATAAAATGGTGATGCTCAGTCAATGGTTTAAGAATGTAGTGGAAAGATTGTATGTTTATCTAGTGTTATTTTAATGGTACTATGGAATATAGAATCATCTAAGGATTGTTACACTATTATTTTTTCTAATGTATTTGAAAGTATATGTTGAATTGTACCAGTAACCATGAATGGTTTTTCAGAAATTTTTGGATAGAAGATGGAATGCACATAATGAATGGATACAGATAAAATAATATGTTTGATAGTATTAATGATCTCATGACTGATATAAGGACAAAGTGATATCATGGTTTGAGTACATAGAAATGTTTTAATTTTGGTATGTGTAATGAGTTACCTTTTGACAGCATTCATGTTTTCACTAAAGTTCAGTGGGTATTCATTTTTCAACAGAATATATGATTAAGGTATTCACAAGTTTGGAATGTGACCAACAACAAGACATATCTTATGATATATTGGGCATAAATGAAGGTATTCACATACTCGGTAGATTACATTTCTAGTAATCGAACAGAAGTATTTTAAATAAGTGTATTTCATAAGGCTGTAACTTTTTGGTTTTTTTCTGAAATGTTATAATAGTATAGTTTTAGAAAAAGTTAAACCTGTAGGATGGGCGACAACCCATCGCGTCATACAATGATGCGGGAATCGAACCCACAACTGAAGTACGACTTGACTTTATCACCTACCACTATCATATATGAAGTCCCTAGTTAGTAGAAATTAGTTTAAATTTTTTAAGAGGTATGATATATGAAGTATAAGATCATTTTAGTAACTATATACGATTAATCTCACCATAGATGGACTTTTGTAAATTTAATAACTTTTACTAACTTATTGTTTGAGACATATGGAATGACCTATCATTTTATCGCATTATCTACTAACACTTCATGAATGACAAATTCAACTCTTTTTCTTTAAGAGATGAAGTGGAAATTTTTCAAGGAAATACCAAAGGTTAGATTGTACCAAATTCAATCCAACATTTCTTCAAATTCGATTTTTTTCATCTTTGTGGAAATGATCTTGAAAACCAAAAATGTTGTCCTAGTTGGTAACTTAGATCATCCCAAATTTATGTCTTTGTGATTTTTGGATTTTTCATAGCCATGTTCTATGCAACATTCCATCAGAACTTGATGGTTATATTTCTCTTCCATATCAATATTTTCACATATTTTCTTCTATGGGGAAAACCAATAATGAGTTAATTTGGGTAACTATTACGTTTCATACATTAGTTTTTAAAATTACTTTTGAGTATTCATTTTTACGATGTGAGATTCTATTAATGAAACTTTGATGTTTTAAACCATTTATAACCCCAATGAATTTCGAGGGAGGAATTCATTTTAAGGGGGGTAAAATGTAACACCCAAATATTTTATGAGAAATATTATTAATTTCTTTAATGTATTGTGTTTTATGCTACACCATGATTATCTTGCGCTATACACAACCCTGTATTAGCTTCTAGTATAAACACCACTATTCTTGGCTTGCATTACACGCAAGAGCAACCTTCCTCGATAGCTTACGCTGTACACAATACCGAGTTTCACAAAACAACGACATGTCATTGAAATATTATATAAACTAGCCATTATGAAAAGTAATACCCACTTTTTGAAATTTTATAAAATTTATCTTTTAGAATGGAATTCATTTTTATATTCGGAATATCGAAATTATCTTAGGGTAATTGTTTTGTATTTTTCTGAAAACATTCAATTTTTGATAAATAGTGAAAACACTAATTTATTTGTTAAAACCAAGATTTTATTTAAATAATCATTTATTTTATTTAAATTTATTTTAGGTCAAAATAGATACATAATACCGGTATGAGTTCAATATAATTAATTAGAGACATTTTATAACAATTTTAGATAAATAAAAATATTATTGAACTTTTTAACGTCTTTTACGAACCTCCTAGGAGAATTCTCAAATTTACATAAAATCGAATTTTACTGATTTTGTGAGTTGAATTTAAAAAATACGAGAGAGACGGTTGATATCATTAAGTAAAATATGGGTCACTGAATTTAAAATTACGTTTGGTAAATAGTAACTTTTAACTTTTATTTGCCACGGTTAATAGTAAACATGGTAATTTAGTGTAAAAATGATATTATTATTACCCTAAAAATGTACTGATTCTATTGGATAAGTTTAATTCGACCCAAAAAAACCTTAGGAATAAAAGTTTTTCCTTTAGGACCACTTTAATTAGATTAGAACATTTATTATTATTTTATTTAGAGAAGAGTTAAAATAGTTAAAATCAATGATTATTAACTAAATAATTTTTAATATATAGTTATACATAAGATAAATTCGACTATAAATAGTCATTATAAAGAAAAAAATATTTCCTACACAGTGGTATTTTATTTAGAATTTTAGACATTAAATAATTTAATGTATTTATTACACAATGATGATGCAGTAATTACCTAATTAATTAAATAGTAATATAATTGATATTAAAAATACCCAAATAAATGTAATTTGAGACTTTTTATGAATAAAACTAATTTTATAGGTTAATATAACATATTATTGTCAGTTAGATTAATTTATTTATAATTATTAATTCTGTTAAGAATTTACAAAAAACAAAATACCCAATAGTGTCAAAATTGACATAAAAGTGTTTTTAAAAAATATATTATATTATTAATTGATATAGTGGGCCTAAAAATATAATGATCAGGAAAAATACATATATAATAATATACATGACATTAATGAACCAATTAGGGTTATATTGGTAGTGTATAGTATGTTTGGTAACCATATAGTGTAAAAATACAATAAGACATGGTAAAAGTTAAATTATTTAACATAGAGTTAAATCTAAATGATAAGGTTATAATGGTAACCTAAACTTTTCTAAAACCTATTGGTTGAGAGGATTTAGAACCATCACCATTCTATAATTAAAATATGTCACTTTGGTGCCATTATAAACAAAATATGAACTTATAATAAAATAATATATTATTTTTTTCCTAATGTTCCCTCACCCCTCTTATGAAATGGTACTCCCCCTTCTCCCTAATTAAAACCTCCAAAGCCATTTGGCTTGGAAAAAACAAGACATAACACCCTATCCACTACCCTAACTTTATCATAAAGACCTTACCTTAAACAAAAATCTATCCTAAGGATCCATTTTGATGAAATCAAATGGAAGAACCCGAAGAAGATGTAAATATCTCACCACCTATTTGATGTTCCTTTCTACTTCCAATTATCATCCCTTATTGTTTTCGTTATTAAATAATAGATCCAGTATCTTATATATACAATGATGTTATTATAAAAATTTTAAAACAATATTAGTTATTTTATCCATCCTATGAATGAAAAAATCACCACACGTGCGTACGTACGACAAACCGTCTCCACGTCATGGTGTAGTTTGTTATTTAAACATTTCATCACTTAGATGGGTATAATAATGAGTATAAATGATCTAAATAATAAATATAGTATTGTTAGGAGTTTTTATATATGATATTTTATCCAATTATAAATAATTTTAATATAAAAAAATGATGTTTTTGCTCATCCGTACGTACAGACTACTGTCTCCACGAACGCGATGAGATTCATTTTCCATAATTAAACATTGAAGAATGATTATAAAGTATATATAATAAATAATCATGAATGATATTACATAATAACGATACAGAATTTATTTACATATATGTTTCATTTACTTAATTCAATTTAATTCAACAAAGAAATGAAGACAGTGTCCATGCGTACATACAGTCTATCGTCTCCATAAACGGTGTATTTCATTACATTTATTGATCTATCATATATATTTATATACTAAATATATATTATATATAAATAATGTTTTACATTCTAGAATTAAGTAATTATGTATATAAGTAATAATATCAGGAACAAAAATTCGAAACATGTATGATAAATGAAATGATTATACCCAAAATGCAGCTTTAACATGGAATTTACAAAAGAACGTCTAATATAATGTTATAAGTGAATCATATATGATATCATAAATATTATTATGGTTCTGGTATGAGTTAATAATATTTTTAAACCCACTATACATGAGTCTCAGACACATACATAATGAATTAGAAATAAGGCAAGGGATAATTTTTCAAATCGCATTTTTATTCGAGATTGCTTATATGTAAGTATTTAATTGGGTTATATTTTTCATCTATGTCCATAAAAATGCTTTTCATAAATTGTTTAATATTTTTACTTTTATTTTTAAAGTCATTTTTACCCCTCATTGACTTTTACATTGTGTTCTAGAAGGCATATTTCTTTTGTTTACCATACGAGGAACTTTTTGACTTTTCTGGCAAAAGTACGAGGATAATGTTCTTTTTAACATATACGGAATGAATGAATTTTTACGGTTTCATAACTTTAAATTTTCATGATGCTTCCTCTACGAGATTTCATGATTATTTTCAATAAAATCTTTTTCTTTTAAAATTGAATGGAATTTTGTGAAACGAATATGATTTTTAATAAGAAAATATATTTTCCTTAATAATTCATTTCAAGTGTTTTGTCAAAACGCCTTTCCATATATGATGAAATTATTTACTATGATTATGTTTCAAGTATAATGTCTCTATTATTTCCATTTTTTTATTATTTTTAAAATAAAATGATATCCATTTGTTTTATATGGATTGTATTATGATGGTATGATGTTTATGAAAACTATTTTATTCTTTGGGTTATGATGAATGATTTATGTTTATTTTGTAGAACAAGTAATAATGATTTCATTATGAGATGGGTGTGACATATATCTCCCCCCAATTAATTGGGTATAGATTTATATATCATGATATAGACATGGATGGAATGTTAATTGAATCCAGTTCAGTAATACAGGGCAGGAAGGACAAGTAAGCTTGATTCAATAATGGACATTGTCCACTATTATGGTCTTGGAAGCAATGACTTTCCAACTATGAAAATAAAATCATGTAATTAATGGTTTTCCAAAATTACATGTTTTATTCCCATGCTATTTTATCTTGATTAATTTTCCATTATTATATATGCCTTACGTACTACCTTGTTTTTTGTCATTGGTCAAGATTTTGATGTTTAAACTTTATGTTCATGTTTTTCAGTTCAAATGTATACAGTTTGTTTTATTTTCTCCATACTTATGCTTGCTGAGCATTTGAGCTCACCCTTTATATTCATTCATTTCCTTATGAAATAAGGAAAGTATTTAGGTAAGAAAACAAAAGGGGATGATATTTATGGGAGATGTTGAAGATCTTTTCACCATGATTAGAATATTATTTTCCAAGTTTCCAAATACACTAAACTATTACGGTCCTTGGGTGTCTATTTTTGTTATGTATTAATTATTCCACAAAATTAATGTAATGTCCTTATATGTCAAGTGTGGGTTTCTACAATGATCTTGATGCATAGTTTCAAAGGATTGGTGATAAAGTGAAATACATTTAGATCTAAATATAATTGATTGTTGAATATGTATGTTCATCCCAAGAACATCCCAAAGTTGAGATGGAACCTAAAGTACAATATGTGGTGGAAGAGATTTCACCAATCATTTTTTATTCTAATTAACATTATAGGGTGAGAAAGAACTTCTAAAGGAAGTAAGGAGATCCTCTTGCACTCAACCATGGCTCGAGGATGTTCGAGAAGTACATATTTTAACAGATGCACTAATGAGAGATCAACATTTTTTGGAAGAGTCTTGGAATTGTTATGTTGAAGATAAAATGATACATTATCTTCCAATTTTTATAATTAAACTTCAAGGACATTTTACCTCTCTCCTGTTTTGGATGATAATGAAGAATATGCACATGATGATATTGAGTTTCCCATGTTTAGGCTTGAAGTGATCAATTACAAAGATGAATTACTTGAAAGGGAATATTTCTTTATTAATTTTTCATGTTTTAATCTTATTCATGTGAAATTGTTTTCAGACATCTCGTCCATTGTAATTTCGGATACATCCGAAATAGAGTAGAATATGGATGTTATAGAAGAGGCCACTCAATTGGATGTTATTGAAGAAGAATAGATGGGAAAGATTGTGATGTGACTACCTCCTAAACAAAAATATTCTTACCATAAGGAGGAGGACAACCCAGAAGTCAACAGGGAGGAACCCTATATTATATTCCCTTTCACACCGAACCTCAAATTTTATATTTATTCATTCATGGGGTTTGGAAACTTTTTGATTATCTTTGAGGTTCTATACTTTTAGTGTTTACTCATAAACAAATGTAAAATTTACATGTGTTGACTCATCCCAATGAAATCACACCTGCCTTCTAATTGGGAATAATACACGGAAACTACTTGACTAGGGGTTGTAAAAACCTAGAATCTGCTTGGGGGGATAAACCAAGAATTATCTCATTTCTTTTACCTATATCCTTCTTTTTATTTATTTTCCTTATGTATTTTCATTACATTCTTGTAGTCATAACGTATTACATTCTAGGATCTTAACTCAAGACATCTACTTCAAAAATATTGGAATGTTGTATCTTTCCTTCCATTGCCTTTTATATCTTCATATTTATATTATGTTATGTTCAAATGAGGGGTAGTAAAATTTAAGTGCGGGGGAGTGTCAACCTACTCAGTTCTTCATGTGTTCTTTTAATTTTTTTTATCATTTTTTTAGTATTTTTGGTCTTAAATTAATATTATTATCTCTTTTTACAAATCATTTGATTTTAAAATAGTTGAAATTATTTTTGAAATAATGGATTTTAAATGACTGTTTATATGAATTCTTTTCCCTTGAAATGTATTTTCAAGAATCTTTATGAGTTTGACTGATTTTTGAAATCCATGACCATTAAACACTATCTCAAAATATTTTTCAAATCTTGTGAGGTATTCTAAATCACATTTACATATTATTCCTACTACCTACACTTTCTTGAGGGACACTTGAATTTTGATTGAGAACCATAATTTGTTAATATTCTTTTTCGAAGTATTGGATTTCATGGAATATATTTCAAATGATTGAGGTATCTCTTTGGATAGACACATATTATCTTAATACCAACATTTACATTTATCCATCGTAAGCCCTTAGATGTCACGAATTTTATTCTGGGTTTAAGCCACATTACATGCCAATTTATATTTACCTACCCGCACATTTAGTATTTTTTGTAAGGTTATTTCAAGTATTATTATCGAGGAAGGAACATTAATGTGTGTTAATTGGGATATGTATCATTTATGGGTGGTTCTTGGTGTCTGTCAATAATTTGGGGAGTTGAATTGTAAGAGAATTGGGAATGTGTCGTCATTTGAGTGTGCTTCATTTATTTCATCCATTTATCCGGAAATAAAATTAAAAAAATGGAGATGAACATGAATTAATCATTGTAAATTCTTTTATGACTCATTTAGCTCTGATAAATCATGGTCATGAATTTTCATTCATTCATTTTATTTAATTTTGAACTCATCGACCATGAAAAAAATTAAAAAAAGGAAAAAAATAAAGTTATGCCTATCTTGAGCTTTGAAAAAAAAGGAGAAAATAGATGATATAATTCATTATAATCACTAATTTTCCCATTTAAAATTTACTAAAAGATTGTTGGTGTTGTTTTTAACAATTTAAAGTGGGATTGGGAGAGTAATTTCCTATTTTTTCCTTGAATAAATCATGCATTGTACATATTATTCCAACATCCTCTTTCTTTCTTGAAACTTTTTTCAATAATTATCGCACCAACCCTAAGACACAATAGTAATTTATAAAATTAATTAAAAACCACATAATTGAATTCATTTTAATGTTTCACACTATGTAGAGATGATAATATTGACAAACCTATGGAAATAAATGTGATTTTAATGTATGATCATAACTCTAGATTCAATTTTTCTTGAGTGAATAGTGACATAAAATTCAATGCGAATTAGGTTGTGATTGGGCCATGGATTGATTAATGAGGTTGAAAAAAATTTACATGATTGAAATGAAAATAATATTTAATTATTTTTCCTAGATGATACATGATGGACTTCTATTTTGGGGTAGATCATTGATATTTTCTCATTTTTGATTGTTGTGTGGATTTTGATTTGGATGTAAGGGGATTGCATGAGAGTGAAATGTTTAAGTGTGGCGGTGTAATGAAGATAAAATTTTTATAAATATTAAACTATAAATATTTGTCTACTATCCCACCATAGTGTTATTTTATGGGTAATTGTCACTTTTTTAGTTTTTTGTGTTATTTTGCGCCTTAATGAAAAAATGGCCTAATTCAGTAGATTTAACATATTGTAATCACAGGGGTATTTTATCATTTCTCATAAAATATATGTTCATGTTTTGTGATTAATATTTTTTTAGAATCCTAATTTTATTTCCTTCAACTTTTTCTGCTAGACCAGGAGCTGATTCGGCCATCCAAAGTTCTTAAAAAATCAATGAAGTTTATGATTTTTCCAGCCATACATCATGGACACAACCACCATAATAGGACCCCAACTAGAACTACATACTTCGATATGGGATGTTTCCACATGGGATTTCATGAGGAACGATATGTACAGACCTAAATCAAATTTGGGGGATTTTTGAATTCATTAAAGGTACCATTAAATCTTATAATTTTGGAGGAACCTTCCTGAATACTTTTCCAAGAAACAAAAACCTCCAATGAAAAATTCATAACTTGTTCATATGGTTTCCAAATGAGTTGTACATTATATGGTGAACAGAAAACATATTTAGGAACAACCTTTAAAAAAGGGTCCATGCATGTATTGGCCATTTATTGGGAAAATAATATGAAAACATTCGGAGTCCAGAATTCTACCTATAAAAGGAGGATCTTACCTCCTTCCCAAATCATCCAATTATCCATCCATTCCATCAAGGTATCAAGGAGGAGATCTCTGGCAGGGGAGGCCGACTGCAACTCTTCCACCATTATTTTTAATTTTTTATGTTCGTTATTTTTGTTTTATTTTTTAATTTTAATTTTGATTTCTAATCAATACAGAAATTATAATGACCCATACTTTACATAAATTGTTACTACATCAGAATTGAAGCACACTTATTACAACATATAAAAAACCCAGGAAAGGACCATATAGGTATAGAGTATTTAGAAACTGGGAAACATAAACAACTGGTTCATAAAGCATCTACTCTGCCTCCCATTTATTTCATCATATCTAGAGTCCCTTTTGGCATCTCCTACTTAATAACCTTCTTCCTGACCTGGGGAAATACAACATACAAAAGGGTGAGCTCAAATGCTCAGTAAGGGTAAACAAAAGAAATATCAATCCCATCATATACATAAGAACATAACTTTTGGAAATCTTAACCTGCAAAAAAATCATAATTTCATAACATGGGATAAATCATATTAGTGAAATGTAATCTCAATAATAATAACATAAAACATGAAAATTTGTGGCATACACACATAATCATAGAGAATCATTTCTTATTAGTCAAGACTCATTCCCAAGACTATCTTAGTGGAGAAAGTCCATTTCTGAACCGAGTTTACTCCTCGTTTCAGTCATGTTTCACTAATCCGATTTAACCTGTCGTTCCAGCCATGTCTATCTCATGAGATATAAAATCATTACCCATATCATTGGAGGGGGATATAGGTTCCTCCCATCTCATAATGATACCATTCTTATGTGTGCCACAATATCATAAACCATACATCATAGCATAACCCATGTAATAAAAATGGGAATCTTAAACATCGTGACATCATAAAACAATTCTTATTATATATAGGAATACATAAAATTATTTCCATCACAACATAATAAAATCCATGTAATAATAGGGATAGAAATAGAACCCAATATTATCTTAAATGTAAAATAATTTTGATAAAACTCTTGATCTCCATTCTTGAGCAAAATATCCTTGCTACTTCAAAAACTATTTCCTTTCTTATCATGTCATACAATTTTAAACTAAAAGAAGTTGATTAAAAATAAACCTGAAAACTTGTAAAGGTATCTTCATGGAAATAATGTTTTAAAAATCCATTCATTCCGTATATGTTAAAAAAACATTCTTCT